>CATQJL010000326.1:21678381-22301643 GCA_958299035.1 Cylicocyclus nassatus
GGACGGCCGCATCTAACATCTGGGCGGCAGCGGCGGAGGAGGTTGGTTCGTCTTTCACGTGCTTGCGTATTTTTGCTTGTAACACTTTGGGGGGTAAAGTCGAGGCTGGTCGGATATGGAGGAGGGTTTGTGGTGGGGTAGGACATAAAATTAAATCTCTTACCACTTTAGGCCTCTGAAGAAGACGGACACGTCGAAACGTCAGGCCGCCACTAACAATAAACATCTACTAACCTCGGTCGGCTTACTAACATACTAACACATATACTAACAATGCCGAGGTTTACGAAAGAGGAAACCTGGAAGCTACTAATATGTTCTGTGTTATCACCGAAATATTAGGTTGGCACACAAGTAATGCAACTTTCTAGACGACTTTTTTTGGACGTAGCGCCTTCATTTCCTGACAATGTAAAGATTATGATGTAAACTGCAAATGCAGACATTTTTGCCAAATTTTGCCATCTTATGTAAGTGTTACGGTAGGTTTATGGTACAACGGATAATTTTTTAGATTGCATCAAATTTTGCTGGAACTTGGCGTGGAGGGTTGTTCGACATGCTGATCACAAAAAATATGACCCGTTTTTGCATGAAAAGGTCTCTTTCGTAAGATCCAAAAATGGATGTTATCTTAGCGACAAATGAATATGATATTCGTGTTTACAGTAATGGATTGCTCTATTGTGCAAAGTTTTAGCGAATTACGAGGTTCCGCAGCTTAGTTATTAACAGATTGCCTTCAAAACTTGATGCATTTGACTTGTCCTACTTCTCATAGGCGCCTTATATTCGCTGGTATTTGAATTTTACTTCTTTTTTACTGATTCGAATGTGTCAACTTCTACCTACATCCTATCTATGACTCCTTTTTGATGTGTTTGATTCAGGTTTTGTACGGCTTCACGTTTGCCAAAAAAAAAAACCGTGAAATCTCGATTTTCAACAGTTTTGGAAAAAGTTGAAATTTTTTCAACTACTTTATCAGTAATTGAACCGTTTGCACAGACTTGCAGCACACGTCACATTCTACATGATACCAGAGCCTCCCCCCCCCCCTCGAGAACGGGTCGTGAAATTTTTGAAATTTACTTACATAGGTTATAAAAATGTGCAATTGACTTGCTTATTTTTGTAAATATTAGGTCGTTCCGAAAGTTCTTACTGTTTTTTCAACCTATCACAAAAACACGTGTAATGAAGGTAGAGGAACGCTTTAAGAACTGTCCGACGCAGCTTTTCTTCCTCTTTTCAATGGACATATTCAATTGAGCAATTGAAGCAGACGCAAGCACCATATTCAGTACAGTGGGGAGTCGTTCGACGAAGCGAACATAATATTTGCAACGAGCGTCATACAAGCGCTCACGGAGGAATTTCGACGAGATATGCGATCTTTACATTTTGGGCAAAATTTAAAGAACGTGTTTTCGTAGGCTCGTAACTCGGCGAATTTCACGGACTGGAGCCTGAGTAATGCACCATTCGATAGCACAATTCCTATTAACTTTGACTTAAAGAAGCAAGCAGGCAAGGTTTCTGACAGATACGCGAGAAGTGCGGCCAAAATTACGCACTTTCGTGCTGCAGTTACAGTAACCTCACCGTATCTCTCCAAAAAGACTCTGTGATCCTCAAAGACCACGATTTTCGTAAAGAGCGTGTTCGAAAACCTCTATAAGCGAAGTTTCCCTACAATTCAAGAGCATCAACATTTTGACCAAAATCCATCGGCGAGCTTCCGGAGCGTAAAACGAGAGAAAATGGAATAACCCGAACGTATCGGAAAACTTGCTC
Source organism: Cylicocyclus nassatus (assembly GCA_958299035.1). Lineage (NCBI taxonomy): Eukaryota > Metazoa > Nematoda > Chromadorea > Rhabditida > Strongylidae > Cylicocyclus > Cylicocyclus nassatus. The sequence goes on from CATQJL010000326.1 coordinate 21,680,179, forward strand.
GTAGAGGTTGTGCGACCTGCTGATTTCGAAACTCACATCTGCTTAGCAAGATAGCTTCGTATCCTGCGGATATGGCGAGTAGAATTTGGGACGACAAGATTTTTCCACAATTCACTCGCCGTTCTACTTCCTTTGAAAAGAAACCTGCGGCTACTATCTAGCACATTATAATCTACAGAAAAAGTGCTATCGAAATATTCTTGCTGGAATGTACTAGGAAACAATGCTCGCTGCTTTACACCTTCGCGAAAAGACGTCCTCAGAAAGATTTAAGAATGCTGAAATCGAGATATCAAGGACATGCTGTACATGAAAAGATTCGCCTTGATGAGCTGAGCAAGGCGCTGTTTTCGGATTAAAAATATACCTGTTCCGAAGGAAGTTATGGCGAGTAGAATTTGAAAACCCATGATTTTTCCAAAATTCACCAACGCTTCTATCTCCTTTGAAAAAGAGGTCTGAGTCTACTTTTTAGTGCACAATATTCTACAAGAACAGTATTATCGAATAGTACTTAGTAAAGTCTTCTATGTTGGGTAGGCGTTGCTTCACATATTCGCGAAAGGATCTCCGCGGAACAAAATGAAAAAACTGAAAACGGAATATCGAAGACATCGTACCCCCACTTCCAATATATCAGAAGATTCTTCGTGCCGAGCTGAATCGAACGGTGGCTTTGGATTCAGAATTCGTCCACTCTGAAGCGAGATATGGCCACGCGACGCTGATGTATGGACATGTCCATACATGTATGGACTTGTACGGACATGTACGGACATGTCCATACATGTATGGACATGTCCGTACATGTATGGACATGTCCGTACATGTCCATACATGTCCATACATTCGCGTCTATTTTTCAATAAATGTGAGCGGTATTGTATGGACATCACCGTCGCGTGGTCATATCTCGCTTCAGAGTGGACGAATTCTGAATCCAAAAGAATATTACGCGGGGGTACGATAGGTATACGGTAGAAAGTCACTTTACATGGGTACGCCTGGAACTCTGCATAGAGGGCTTATTCGATGTGCTCATTACAAAAATAATATTTTTGTTGCAGTGGTGATACATTGTAGAGTTACAGTAAGTGGTCGACTTGCACATGTATACGTTCAAAAATTTGCTCAGTGGGGCGATCAAATGCAATGATTATAATAAACTGACCCATTCGGCAATGGAGGCGAGTACGGTAGGTGCATAGTCTGCCGGTTTCAATGAATCTTTCCGAATTTCTGCCTGGGTTGGGTTGCACTGTGCGCTGATTATATACACCGACATAGGCAGAAATACGGTAGGTATACTAAGAAGGTTATTTCGTGGGATTCGTTTGGAATTTCCCAATAGTCACGAACATGCAAATGCATGTAATCAGCGCACTGTGCAACCCAACCCAGGCAGAAATTTGAAAAAATTCGTTGAAACTGGCAGACTGTCATACACCTACCGCACTCGCCTCCATTGCCGAATGGGTCAATTTGTTATAATCAGCGCATCTGATCGCCCCACTGAGCAAATTTTCGAACATATACATGTTTTAAATCGACTCTCACCGTACACTTACCGTAACTCTACAGTGTACCACCACTGCAGCAAATAAATTCTATTTTTGTAGTGAGCACATCGAATAAGCCCTCTATGCAGAGTTTCAGGCGTATCAGTGTAAAGTGACTCTCTACCGTATGCCTATCGTACCTCCACTTCCAATATTTCTGAAGATTCTCCGCGCCGAGCTGAATGGAATGGTGGTTTTAGACTCAGATTTCGTCCACTCTGAAGCGAGATATAGCCACGCGACGGTGATGTCCATACATGTAGCGACAAGTCCATACATGTAGCGACATGCCCATACATGTCGCTACATCCATACATTTGCGCCTATTTTCAAAAAATGTGAGCGGTATTGTAAATACCTAGAAAATGAACGCCGCATTTCTTGCTGTTGAGCTCATTCTCCTCCGTTGTAAGTCTCCGACATTGAAGATGGACATATAAGGAACAGAAGAAGAAAGAATGCTAGCATAACCTTAAAGTTTGTCTGCCGATCCGGTGCCAGACGTCTATTTAAAAGGACAGGCGGTTTGCATGGCCAGAATGTTCTTTCAAAGCCTTTGTTGTGCATGTCTGATTCACATATTATTCTTCTCTTAATGATTGCGTTTTGATCCAGGGAGCTGCCTAACGCCACTTGCAAGTTGTATGAATAAAGCGAAAGAATTTTATGTCTGTCGAAACCACAGTTGTTATTCAACCCAATGGTATTCTTGCGGCATCTTCGTAATACGGTCGTTGCTCTGATATCGATGAGCTCCTGTCCGAGCCCGAAATTTTTCTCCAAGGAAAATCAGTTGCAAGAACGCAGTAAAAAAGTTGGGAAACCAAAAAAGTGGTGAGCATAAAGTAGGCTTATGATCCATTTTCTAGCTATTTCTCTCTTCAGACGATTGCAAGAGATCGACAGTCACCAAAAGCAACAGACCGGCTTCTTGAATACTCTCACTGATTCCCAAGGCGTCTACGAGTTTATGCACTTTGCTTGCTCATTTGTTTCTTCCTAAAAAGCGGCACCTATCCGCATATAATTCGCGACAGAAACATGCTTTAGTAAAGAAATGAATTTTTCCAAATTCAGTGAGCAGTGTGCGAAAGGGTCCCAGATCAGTGCATACTTCAGTACCGACGGCGATTACCTGTACAGTTAAAAATACATAACTATTGTGGTTTTGCAATTGGCTATGTATACTAAGGCACGAGGATAGAAAGCAGCAATTTGAATCCTACAGTCGGAGTCCAATTTACCAATATACACAAATAATAATCATTCTCGTTATGATGGGGATCGGATGTTGAAACCAAAATGCATATAACCCCTGAAAGCTCTCAATCTCCACACTCGATGCAAACTTTGTTGGGATTTTTTTTTGAAGTTTGCTGATGTACGTACTGAAGACAGAATGAGAATTTAGTCTGAATGTTTAGGTGCAAAAAACTTTTCTACTGCCTATTCTTTGGTGGAAAAATGACCTAGGTATCGTTAATCCGTACATTAGATTGGCACAAAAGTTTTGCAACTTTTCCCATAATTTTCCGTAAGCCCTAAAATCTGGAAAAAGGGGGCGTGGTGAGGCCACGCCCCGAAAAAATATTTTTTACGAGGCTAATTTGAATTTTTAAAAAATTTTAAAAGTTATTTCAATTAGTAGGCGTTCCGAAAGTTCTTTCCGTTTTTCTGACCTATCATAAAAACAGGTGGAATGAAGGTAGGAAAACGCTTTAGGCACTATCCGACGCAGCGTTCCTTCCTCTTTCTAGCAGTCATATACCCATGTCGCTTACTCTTGTGATCACTGAGATAATCGCCGAAATTTTGAACACATGGTTTTTACCATGTCTAAATTTGGCAATTTTTCACAATCTTCGTTTTTAACTTTCGGAGAAGCTTTGATAGCAGTCAAATAGAATAAACAAAGTGCAATGCAATACATTTTTTTTTGGCAAACCCAGCTGGCTTTTTGGTGTTTCTTGAGATAATTTTTCCAAAAGTCTTCACTTTTGCAAAGTCCCAAAATACAGAAACGCCCCGAACACTGGCACTGAAGCTTTTTAAAGTCAGTTATGATTATCCACAATTTTTACAAAGCAACTGAGCGTTTACCGCTTGTAAATATAAGGTTTCGCATTTTACGTGTACAGGCTGGGGCGGGTTCAAAATCAAGAATTATGGAAACTTTATCGCCAAAGACCCCGCAAATTGGAAAGAAAACACATTCATTAGAAAGAGAAGGAAAAGCTGCATCGAATGACACCTTAGTTGTGCGCCCCCTTATGTTCAATGGCTCTTGGCGTCCCCAAAAGTGGAATTTGTTAGCATCAGAAAAATAATTCTAAATAATTTTTAAGGCTAGCTATAAACGACGAAAAATTGCATTAAATTGCACTTTGTTTGCTCTATCTTACTGCTATCAAAGCTTTCGTAAAAGTCAAAAAAGAAGATTGTGAAAAATTACCAAAGTTGGACACCGTAAAAACCATGGTTTCGAAGTCTCGGCAATTATCTCACTGACCACAAGAGCAAGCGGTACATGAATATGTCCATTGAAAAGAGGAAGAAAAGCTGCGTCGGACAGTTCTTAAAGCGTTCCTCTACCTTCATTACACGTGTTTTTGTGATAGGTTGAAAAAACAGTAAGAACTTTCGGAACGACCTAATATTTACAAAAATAAGCAAGTCAATTGCACATTTTTATAACCTATGTAAGTAAATTTCAAAAATTTCACGACCCGTTCTCGAGGGGGGGGGGGAGGCTCTGGTATCATGTAGAATGTGACGTGTGCTGCAAGTCTGTGCAAACGGTTCAATTACTGATAAAGTAGTTGAAAAAATTTCAACTTTTTCCAAAACTGTTGAAAATCGAGATTTCACGGTTTTTTTTTTTGGCAAACGTGAAGCCGTACAAAACCTGAATCAAACACATCAAAAAGGAGTCATAGATAGGATGTAGGTAGAAGTTGACACATTCGAATCAGTAAAAAAGAAGTAAAATTCAAATACCAGCGAATATAAGGCGCCTATGAGAAGTAGGACAAGTCAAATGCATCAAGTTTTGAAGGCAATCTGTTAATAACTAAGCTGCGGAACCTCGTAATTCGCTAAAACTTTGCACAATAGAGCAATCCATTACTGTAAACACGAATATCATATTCATTTGTCGCTAAGATAACATCCATTTTTGGATCTTACGAAAGAGACCTTTTCATGCAAAACGGGTCATATTTTTGTGATCAGCATGTCGAACAACCCTCCACGCCAAGTTCCAGCAAAATTTGATGCAATCTAAAAAATTATCCGTTGTACCATAAACCTACCGTAACACTTACATAAGATGGCAAAATTTGGCAAAAATGTCTGCATTTGCAGTTTACATCATAATCTTTACATTGTCAGGAAATGAAGGCGCTACGTCCAAAAAAAGTCGTCTAGAAAGTTGCATTACTTGTGTGCCAACCTAATATTTCGGTGATAACACAGAACATATTAGTAGCTTCCAGGTTTCCTCTTTCGTAAACCTCGGCATTGTTAGTATATGTGTTAGTATGTTAGTAAGCCGACCGAGGTTAGTAGATGTTTATTGTTAGTGGCGGCCTGACGTTTCGACGTGTCCGTCTTCTTCAGAGGCCTAAAGTGGTAAGAGATTTAATTTTATGTCCTACCCCACCACAAACCTCCTCCATATCCGACCAGCCTCGACTTTACCCCCCAAAGTGTTACAAGCAAAAATACGCAAGCACGTGAAAGACGAACCAACCTCCTCCGCCGCTGCCGCCCAGATGTTAGATGCGGCCGTCCTTCGTGCCACTAGTAGTAATAATGAATACAGTGTAAACTATATTGACATTATTTACTAGTGGGACTCTTCAACTCACATAATGCCATAAAGGGCATAAAGTCATTCGTGATTGATGGACACTCATTTCGGCTGTTCATGCATGGGTTTCTCGCGAAAATCCAGAATGCCTCGAGAGCTTTTCTGCTAGCAGTATCGTACTCGTATGCCAGTATAGTACATAAACGTACAGATCAAACTGTTCAACGGCGCTGCGAGTGTAAAATGGTATCGTAAGGAGACTTCCAAGAACATCTTAATTAATGCTCGTTCTGCACATCCGATCGCTGTTAAAAGAGCTGTTATTCGTAACATGCTCAAAACAGCAACGAACGTATGCACAGGAGAAGAAGAACGGAAGGAATCTCAAAGATGGGCGCTGGACATTGCTCGAATGAATGGTTACGCGCACCAAAAAGGACGCGGTGGACCATCCATTTCTATTCAAAGCAACCAGCACCAACAGAAAATACCTCTTTGCCTTCCTTTCGTTTCTGACGCAACTAGTGCTGCAGTGCGACGATGCGTTAACCGTGCAAACTTGAAAGACGATATCATTTTAGTTGATATTCCAAGTGACAACATCAGGAAGCGGCTAGTGCGTAACAGACTATATGACAACTACTGCAGAATCCAAGACTGTGTAGTTTGTCCATCCGGTAAAGTTGGCGATTGTGGTAAGACCGGTGTAATCTATGAGATTACATGCATCGAATGCAAAGCCACTTATATCGGAGAGACTGGAAGGCCTCTATGGGTAAGGATGAAAGAACATTTTGCCAGCAAAAGACGGGGAAGTCTTACCACACCACTCGGTAAACACAGAGTTGAATTTCATCGTGGTAAGAACTTCGAAATCAAATGTACTATACTGGCATACGAGTACGATACTGCTAGCAGAAAAGCTCTCGAGGCATTCTGGATTTTCGCGAGAAACCCATGCATGAACAGCCGAAATGAGTGTCCATCAATCACGAATGACTTTATGCCCTTTATGGCATTATGTGAGTTGAAGAGTCCCACTAGTAAATAATGTCAATATAGTTTACACTGTATTCATTATTACTACTAGTGGCACGAAGGACGGCCGCATCTAACATCTGGGCGGCAGCGGCGGAGGAGGTTGGTTCGTCTTTCACGTGCTTGCGTATTTTTGCTTGTAACACTTTGGGGGGTAAAGTCGAGGCTGGTCGGATATGGAGGAGGTTTGTGGTGGGGTAGGACATAAAATTAAATCTCTTACCACTTTAGGCCTCTGAAGAAGACGGACACGTCGAAACGTCAGGCCGCCACTAACAATAAACATCTACTAACCTCGGTCGGCTTACTAACATACTAACACATACAGAACATATTTTTCATTTTGACATATTTCTTTCTCTTGAAAAGCAATGATATCGACGAACCCCCAAGAATATCGGAAAAATTGTGAACGTTTGCTGCATATCATTTCTCTTTTTTTTCCTCTAGAATAGTAGTTCAGTACAGTGTTATAGGTTTACAATAATTATCAAATTCATCCAAGAATGTCCTGTATTTCTATAAGATATACACGCATAACTCTCTGTTCGCCTCTTTCATTTTCTAGTTTCGCAAAATCGGCTCGAAAGGAGCAGCTATAAGCTTTTACTTCCTCAGGTTTTTCTTAGATTGAGCCTAAGTTTCAAAAAGAAGGTTTTTATTCCACTCCTAGATACATTTGTTGACAATGCCAAAAAACCTTGTAAGTTTTGATTTATGATGCACATCGTGCTCCCGACAGACCATTATGAGCCTCACTTCGTCGTAAGGTAACCTTTAAGTCACGTTAAAAGGATGAAATAATTTGAGCACAACGCAAATTTTTCCCGCACACGTCCTCACCATTTTGTTTTGCAGTGCCGTGAAATTGGTTTCATAAACGCTACAGATAGTAACTCGTTTTACGTGGACAGATCAACACGTAGATGTTATTCCTGTCAGTTTACGAGAAAAGTTCAAAGGCCGAATTTTGATCTATTCACTCCATTTATATAAAAATGCTAATGGAAGAACTCGTCGATTTCACTAAATATCACAGTATTTTGGTGGTAACTTGGGGAACCATGAACTTTTGCGCAGCGTTGGGTGAGGCCATGTCGGAGGAAAGGAATGCAAAAGAGAGTGCTACTGCAAATAATGAAGAGCAGGGTGGGCGGTTACTTTGAAAAAATATGGTTCGGACCACTTGTGGGTCAACAATCTGCACAATATTGGAAAATCAATCAGTTTGACTCAAAAAGAATTTTCCTAAGGCAAATGTTTTTCAATCCATATAGATGTCACAAATGAACATTGTGTTTGATGTAATAAGCAATCTCCATTTGATGTAGTTTCAAATGACTTGAAGCAACTAGTGCTCCCCCTCATCTTATTTGCTAATGCGCATTGTTTGTGAATCAAACGTCAAACAGATCATATTTCGGAGAAGTATGTAGCTATCAGTGGCGGTCCCAAGATTTCCATCTGGGGGGGGGGGGGGGGAACAAAAAAATTTTCAATGAAGGTGCGAGGCGTCAGCCACGCACTCCGAAAAAACTTTTGGGACAAGGCTATTTTGAATTTTTGAAAGTTTTCAAAAACTATTTCAACTGCTTACATGAATAAACAAGTCACTTGCGCATTTTTATAACCCATATAAGCAATTTTCATTTAGCGACCCATTCTCGGAGCGAGGGGGGCCCAATGGCAGGTGCGCTTAGTGGGAAGTTCTATACATCGGCGTTCATTTTGTCGCGCACCCTAGGGGAACCTATTTACCGTAAAATCTAGTAGATTGTATCAGATTCGCATTCGAGGTAGCTTTCTGCGTAAAATCTTTGTCAGATTCGGAGAGCTGAAATTTGGAGTGCTAAAGTGTTCTTCAACAAGTGAAAAGACGATTTTGCTTGTATATAAGGAGCACGCGAAAAAGGCTCTCCACCTGAATATTTCTCTTAATTCATGTAGAGTAATTTAGGAGGGATCTCATTGTTCTCGAGTCAAGTAGTCTGATTTTTAGCAATAAAAGATCTCTCTAGTATAACTTTGAATATACTAAAGTGGAACAAATGATATTGGATATAGAAAATGGAAGTTCGTCCTCTTTCAACTTTTCTGAGGAGTCTTATTTTGATTTCTTTAACAATTTGGTTTATCAGTTCTACTTTGTCACCTGATAGAAAATAGGTAGGTTGAAGTAAATAGAAATGGTGTAGATCTGCACGATGGCGGATCCCCGATGGGTCGTGGAATTTGTGAAAGTTACTTCCTGGGTTATAAAAATGTGCAAGTGACTTGTTCATACATATGAATTACTAAAATAATTTTTGAAATTTTTAAAATTTTTATTAGCCTTGTAAAGGCTAATAAAAATTTTGAAATAAAGCCTTCTTGAAATCTGGGGAATTCGGGGCTCGGAGAAAACTTGCGGAATGCGTGGCTCAAGCCGCGCACCTTCATTCGAAAAATTTTTTGTTTTTCCCCCTCCTCCTCCCCCTACCGCTCCCCCGAGTGGAAATCTGAGATGGCCACTGCATTTGCAGTGGGATCTTCGGGAAAAAAGGTGCAAAAAATTAAAAATATATCAGAGCCGATTACAGTCGATCACATTAGTACAGTCAGCTGGGTTGGGTCGCTTGTTGCTTTTTGCTTGTTGCTGCTGCTGTGTTCACCTGCGGCGATTATCATCGTACATATTTAATGAGTTTACTTTGAAGAGTAATGGTATTCAGAAAACACGTAAGAGTATCTCATACTAATAAGTTTTGACTGTGGTAGATTTTCAAGCCAAAAAATTCTATCTAATCAAATATGCTGTAGACTAGCATACGGTAGTGTTGCACCTTCAGTCCATTGGGATTCTTCTTCTACTGGGCACACACCTGAAACAGAAGAAAAAAGTTCAAAATGGATATGTAGTTTTTATGTGACCCGAATATTTGCAGATCCAATCCAAATGCGCACGAACGTCAGTAAAAACATTTATCATGTCTGCAAGAATTAAGAATTTATCGTTTAGACCGTTGATGGGCGTACTTTCGTTGTGGTGAGTGCAGCTTCTACGGATGTAGCTAGCGATTCCCACAAGAATGTGGCGTCCCACTTCGTCTATTTGAAACAGTGGACCTCCACTATTTCCCTGAATTTCTCCAGCTCTGCAGTCATTAGCAGAAAAATAATGGATTCAAATAGATTGTAACTTGACATAATGTTTTCGCAAATGTCACTGTCTCAATTTGGTGCAGTAATTGGTCGACTGCGTGATAGCGAAGTGCTACTACTTGCTGTCCATGTGCTTGATCGCCTCCCGGATTATCAAAAGTGATGGGGCTCGAAGCTGAAATTGAAGGGGAGTAAAATTCCGCATGTAAATAAGTTTCATATCCCAGATAATGTTTGTTGCGATGCGGCTTCTTTTAGCTTACGATCGAATCCGAAGCCTCCTGCAAATAGAACAGGATTCAGTTGCAAGTCATCTTCGGGCATGCAAATGGGTGTCGAATCGCTTTCCGAGATATCTCGGCTGAGTTCAAGTAATGCCAAATCATCATTTTTCTCACACATGTTCAATTCCTTTGCTACGATCTAAAGCACCTGAACCGCGCCAGACTGAAATAACCAAATTGAAAATTTACCTTTTTCGCTCTATATGGAGTTTTAGTGGTTTGGCAAGGAATAGTGTAGCAACGCATTTTCCCTCCGCCTATGAAGATAGACATCTCTTCTGGATTGGCTAGTACAGAAACAATGCTAAATTTTCATAAACAGTATTATATTACAGTAGTTATCGTGGGGTAAGCTACTTTTCTCAAAAATAAGATTACTGCCAACCTCTGTGATTGGTTAATGGCACACAACTCTTGGCTCTTTTCAACGTCGAAGCGCAAAACACAGTGAGCAGCTGTTAAAATATGTCGTTGAGATATTTGAACACCACTGCACGTCGTCTGTTCCGAAACTGAACGAAGATTGCAACATAACGGTACTGTAACAGCATGGTATGTATCGTACCATCTCCCAAAACCACAGTCCAAGGATACTCATTTTCTTCAAATTCTCGGCCTCCGTAAGACTTTTTGACCACACGATTTTTCTGAAGTGGCTGTCCTGAAATTATTCAAAACAGCAGGAGCCTACAACTCAGTGAACAAAGTAAAGTGTTCATCTACCTAGAAAATGAACGCCGCAGTTTTTGTTATTGAACTCATTCTCCTCCGTTGTAAGTTTTTGACTTTGGATCTCAGAGCTAATCAGGAATAGTAGAAGAAATAGTGATACCATGATCATGGGGTCTGCGTGGAATCGGTGCTTGCCCTTTATTTAACGGCGCAGGCGTTTTTCCACGACCAGTATGTCCTTTGGCAACCTTCTTTGTGCATGCCTGATTCACGTTCTACTCTTTTCTTGATGAATGTCGCTTTTTTATTGAAACGTGTGCCTCATTCCACTTTTGAAATGAAAGAATATAGCAAAAGAAGTTTGCATCGAAGTCTTGATCGCTTTGCATTCTAGCTGCTGCCTTTTCGAAAGGCTGAGCGTATGTAGCACTTCATCATACTTCAGTGACACAAGCTAATCGATATGTTCAAAGCTTCAGAAGTTCTAAGTTATTCTGTCGCATCTCTATCCAAAATAGTGTTTTGTGTACTTTCATCCACTCTGTACAGTTCAGAAAAGATTCTTGAGTCCGTTCCTAGACTTCAGCCCGAAGGCGTAACTGAAAATAAAAAAGTGTGGCACAGTGATCGGTCCTACCAAATATGCAGAAGTCGTAAACAGCGCTTATTATGTCCATACAAATTCTAACAATTTCTGTGCAGGAAAAGCTTAAAGATAATTTCTGGTTTTTTTGAGAATTATAGCATATAAATCAACTGCATTGCTTCATCGTAGCGTTCGAAAAATCACGTCTTCTCAGGAAGATTTCGAATCCCAAAATATTCTTCACATCGAAAGAAGCTCGGTCAGAGTAGCCGTATGGAAAATTACGTAGTCATATATTAGGTCGTCTCGAAAGTTCTTTCGCACCAATTTCAAAAATTCATAACTTCTGATTTTTTGACCGGTTTGACTGCTCTTATTTTTATAAAAGAGTAAGTCATGCTCTTTACAATGACATCTTAGCTGCTCACTAATGATCATCTGTTGCATAGATAGGAGCGGTAGAAGAAAATTAGTCAAAATTTGAATTTTCTGTGTAGGGTCATAAAAAATCGGAGACTTGCAACAAATCGCAGCAATCGGTATTGTAGGTTTCTTCACCAGCTCTTAACAGTGCAAAGTTTGTGCTGATTGAGCATCTCCATGGAAAGTTACGATTTTCGAGAAAGCAATACAAAAGGGCGAATTTGATTTGTTTTGGCATTTTTCAGGGAAATCATAACTTTCCGTAGAGATGCTCAATCGGCGCAGACTTTGCATAGTTAGAAAGAGCTGGTGTAAGAACCTATAATACTGACTGCTCCGATTTTTACTGCAGGTTTCAGATTTTTTATGACCCTCCACAGAAAATTCAAATTTTGACTACTTTTTTCTATCACTCCTATCTATGCAGCAGATGATCACTAGCAAGCATGTAAAATGCCATTATGAAGAGCATGACTTACTCTTTTATATAAAAATAAAAAAAGTTAAATCGGTGAAAAAAACAAGAACTTATGGTTTTCTGAAAATGGTGGAAAACTTTCGGGCCAACCTTATATTAGGTTGTCCGGAAATCAATGCAGGTTTTGCATATTCTCACTTCAAAGCGTCATAACTCCTTTGAAATCGCATATTTTGAAATGCGGTAAAAACTACTATGATCAGCAAGTCTTTCTCTATTTGCCCATTTTCTTTTGTAGCTGTAGCTCCAACAAGGAAATTACTGGAAGCCAGAAAGTAAAAAGAAATTTTTTTGACAAGGTCATACTTGGCAAGTTGTAAACTCCTACCGATTATGAGTGTTCAGCCAGAAACTTCTATAGCTTATAATCACAGACCAGTGCTACATATATAGCTATGCAGAAAATTTTTTAGAAATTTTCTGCGAAAGAAGAATTTGAGGAATCAAAATTTTACATTTTTTGATATTTACTCCACGGCTGTGATCTCCGATAATTTTGATTTTTTTATTAACCCATCAAAAATAAAGCCTGGGAGGTACCAGTTGAGATAATATCTGACGGCACTGGCCTCACTCTTTAAACATGAGGAGAGACTTTCACGGTTGCTTCCTTCAGAAAAGGTTTCTACGCCATGGAGTGGCCGCGACGAAATTATTCAATTTTCGATTTTCATAGCATTTGAATCAATCATCAAAATTAGGTACCTTCTAGAATTCGAATTTTCTACGAATAACTGAACTTGATTGGATGTTCGACTATTCGCATAATAGAATAACTCGGTATCATCGAATATTCAAATATACGAGTATTCGAAAAATCGAATGCAGTATTCGAATATGCAAGAAACCTCGCGTATGAAACATGCGAATAAAATTTCAACAGTCAAACGCTCGAATATTCGAATATTCAAGCAGTTGTTCTTCAAAATTCGTCGAGTATTCGAATATTCGAATAAGCCATTTTTTAATTGCGCAGATGAATAAATATCCGAATAAAGCTTTTCACTTATTCAAACCCAGACACAAAATTAGGTAAATATTAGGTCGGTGCAAAAGTTTTGTCAGTTTTTTCAATCCATTGGCAAATACGCTAGAATGAAGATACACAAAGGCTCCAAAATATTTCCAATGCAGAATTTCTTCCCCTTTCCAGCTACTAAACTCCCGTTGTGTTTCGTTGACAGGATGACGAGAAATTTGCCGGAAATTACAACCACTCGTTTTTACCATGTCCAACTTTCACTAATTTTCAAAATTTTTGTATGAGACTTTCGGTGGAGCCCTAATAACCACTAGATAGGGCAAACCTTTTGCCACCTTATGCAGTTTTTTCTTTTTTTTTCAGCTGCTTTTCCAGATTTTTGCTAAATAATTTCCTGAAAGTCTTGTGTTTTAAAGAAATCGCTTAATCTGTTATTGCACCAAACACTGCAAAACCTACAGAATACTGAGGTATCAACACTCGATTATTACTACCGCTACCATTACAAAGTAAATGAGCGATTTTCGCTTCAAATTATGAAGATTTTGAAACATAGGTTACGTCAGTGCGCACTCCTGAAATTGAGAAAAACTGCGGTTTTCCCCACAAGCTTCACCTGTTTCGGCAAAAAAGACAAGCGTCAGAACGAGGAGAAAAAGTTGCATGGAATGGTGACTGAAGTGTTTAACATTTTATGCTCTATGAGGTTAAAATAAGCTGAATGTAAAATTTGGTCACTTCAAGAGATAAATCGTAAAAATTTTGAAAGGCAAGCCATAAGGCTACAAAAAATTGCATTTGTTGGCAAAGGGTTTGCTCTATCTGCGGGTTATTAGGGCTCCTCCGATAATCTCATATAAAAATTTTGAAAATTAGCGTAAGTTAGACATGGTGAAAAAGAGTGGTTGTATTTTTCAGCAAATATCTCGTAACTCTCGCAACGAAACACAATGGAAGTTCGGCAGCTGGAAAGAGGAAGAAATTCCGCATCGGATACATTTTGAAGAGTTTGTTTACGTTCATTCTAGCGTGTTTGCCGATAGATTGAAAATACTGACAAAACTTTTGCACCAACCTAATAGTTATAAAGTTGCTCTACGAAGATCAAAAGGGACTTTGTAGAATTTTGAGAAATCAAAGGAGGATATTTCAAAAAGCTCTTAATTTCACCTCTTGTCGGGCTCACTCCATTTAGGGGCACAGAATATTGTTTTTCAGTTTTCCCTAGATAATCATGAAATCAGAAATATGCCCCTGAACTCATGAAAGTCCGTAGCATACGCTCAGGTATAAGAAAGGAATGGTTAGGGGCGGAGTTCGCCATTTTGTACAAGACTCTTTCATCAAATCTTTTATTCCCTGAATTGTACAAGGTTAATATGTGTAGATGTCTTCTGAACGAGTGGTCAGAAGTATTTTCAAGCAAACTTTGGTTTTTGGCAAAATCGTATCTTTGAACCATCAAGCTCTATGTAAATGAGCAATGTGTATATTTTTAGTTCAGTCTGATGAGCTGATTTACTGTCTCGGTGCAAGAGGCGAAACAGGAGTATTTTTCCTAACAGAATTTTCATGATTACTACTGTTTTCTTGATTCTAGGTCGACTCATGTTTACAAGAATTATCCACGTCTTTACTGCAGTGCCGGTTCCAAACGCGAATTCATTCTTCTCGAAACTACTACCTAATATAAGCCTTTTTCTTCATTTTCCATTCAAGCTTTTGCTTAAAGAACTCTGCTTTTTTCAAATTCCAGTGAGTTTAAAAGCAGAAGAACCAAGTCGTGAAACTTTTCTTCTTTGTTCTCTTTGCTTGAGTTTCGTTGTCAGAAAATAGGGATTGGCTTATAAGGGAAGATGCTATAGCATTCTTATCATTACGATCTTTAAGACAAAGGTTTGCATTTTCTGCTTGTACATATGTTTGCAACATTTGACAGAAAAGAAAATCCTCACAGTCCATTAAAAGACTTTTCTTCATTTTCTACTTACATGGAAAGCTGTAGCTCTTCAATGTATAAATGGCACACATAAAAAATCCTAGCTCAGGATTCTAAATTTTCTATTGAGAACTTGCGTTGGCAGCTTCAACTTTAGAACGGCCACCTCACTGATACTGATGCTCCCTGTAACGTAAAATCTGAAAAGATGTGAAAGAAAAACGAGGGAAATTTGAGGATGTAAAAGAGAAAATTAAGGTCAAAGGGCCGCTAATGCGCAGAATTACTGTAGTTCTCCGTGGAGGTGTGATGCCCCTTCTTCAATTATGCCGGGAATGAGATTCCGCCAAACTCTGTAGAATTTTTCAGAGCATGACCAAGGAAATGCAACAGAACTTATTCAAAGAATTCATATTTCGGATACGGGCTCGGCACAAAGTGGATTTCCGAAAATGTAAACCAAGTCCCCCTTGACCAGGGGCTGGCACCAGCTGGCACGGGGCAAGCTGGATATCGTTTTTGAGTCAAAAAGCAAAGGGGATATCGTTTTTGTCGACAAATTGCAACGTTTTTTTAGTTGACGTTTCGTTTTTTGGAGGATTTTCAGGGATCTTGGTCTGGGGTCCAAGGGGACTTCGTAGAAATTAGCAAATTTCAAGAGGGACTTCGCTTTGAAAATTCCCTGGTGCCAGCTTGTGCCAAGCCCTGCCCTTGACTTCCACGTAATTTTGCGAAGTTCCTTTTGAGCCTAAGCCCTAAACGCAGAAAACCTAAGAGAACTAGACGTCGACCAAAAAAGACCTAAGTTGTGTTTTTTCGGCCACAAAAACGATACCCCATCTGCTTTTGTCTCAGAAAAGATATCCAGCTTGCTTATAAGCCACCTGTGCCGACACCTGTTTCGAATAGAGAATTTTTTGAACGTAGCAACCGAGTTTCAAGTCATCGTATGAAATCTTTGAGAACATAAGCGATCGAAACCTCAGTCGCATGATTAGTGGACTTTTGACATTTACTGAATCTGTAACACCAAGGAAAACCTTGCAAGGGGGACTTCATTTTTAGCAGTACTTTCATCAGAGGTTCCACTTTTTTGACGGCACTGCATAATCGACCATGACTCTGCAGCGGAAGGAGAGAACGAAGAGTTTATGGTTAGAAGATTCCTATTGCTAATATTACGACATTGTTGTGACTATATACTATTGAATGTCTGCTAATTCGAGGTTTTTCGGAAAGTTCAGCGCATAATAATTACAACAAAGACGCTCACATTTTAGAAGCATTTAGGTTTTAACGAGCCCTTTATTTCGTTCTAATTGCTCTTCGGTCAGGCTCGTCCTACATTACAAAAACTAAAATAAAAACGTTAATTGTAACTGCTTCTTACTGTTGGACGGCGAATATGATTTGTGAAAATTAGCTGTAAGACTTACTACACAGATGTTTGTCATTACGTCATTTTGTCATTAACTCTATGCCACTAAAGACAGCTGCTCGCACTCCTGATGGAAAGAGGAAAAATGTGTTAATCTCATCATAATATTTTGATTTGCCGGCAAATTATTTTTGAGTGGGCTTTCAGCGCATCAAGATACTCCAGCGACTATAATATTTTCAGATTTGTATAGAGCTTATTTCCTGACTGTTGTCAACTATATTATTTTCACTTTTGCCCTTGTACTGACGAATTTTCGTTGTATGATATTCGCGTAAAGGACTTATTCAAACACTGCACACAGACAGGACCGATTTACAGGAAATTACAGTTTAACTCTCTTCTACTTTTACAATCTCTAATTATTCGTGATAGTGTGAATTACAGAAGCGTACAAACTACGAAGTGGCTTTGATAATGTCATCCAGAAACTTTCATACATTATATGTCCTCTATTAAGTTGAAAATTGTTTTGGGTAGTCTCAATCTACATGTATTAGTAAATGTTTCCTAAACAGGAGCATTATCTACAACCTCCTACTCAAAATATGACATTTGTTTATACCCTTCTGCGGGGTCATGTCCTTTTTTCAATGACACACCGTTCAATTTTATAGGATTTTTCCAAAAAATTCAAAAAAGCATAAGGTATCCTTACTGGACAGATCATAGATATGGTTTCCGCTCATCTCATCTTAGCGTTCTTCCAAGGACTATAAGATTTTGAAGATTTCCAATAAGCGAAAGTTATACATGGTCAAAATGAAGGGTCCTAAAATATGTGAAAAGTATGGAGGCCTTTCGAGACCTTTAAGCAGTCATGACTGAATGCGACACGTTTGCGTTCTACGAGGAAACTGAGGCGCAGCATACTGTGATACAGGCTGACCTAAATAAATATCCCTAGTGTTTAATCTTCAATAATTATCATACTCCAATTCTTTCGCTCTTGAAGGCATTGTCCAAGCAGTTTTGAGACTGTTATGATTTTCATAGATCACAATAGCAGATTCCACTTTCAAACCATGGCCCAATGACGACTTTACTCATGTTAAAAGCAATATTGTGCAGTCGTTGTCGGGCTGTGTTTTTTCTAATGGAGGGCTGCTTCCTATTGTACCTCTGAAAGTAAATATGTTAGAACTCTTACACTATTTAGCCTATGAAACTCACACTTCATCGCAATCTTTCTATGTTACGCATATAAGTTGTAACCGTTTTTTCGATTTTGGAAATTATCACACCATTCAAACCAACTCAATAAACTCTTAAAATATCGTATAGCGAAATCAGCGTGCGTGTGCTCTCTGATACACATCTTCGCAGTTTCTTTTTGGAAATTTGATTCCAAACGGCCCATCTCACAACGGCGCCATATGCTGTTATGCTACGCTTCCTACCGTAATCCCATGGCAAAAACTAAATGGTACTTTGCTCCACATTGTAGATCTAGTTGCTCTATAGAATGTTCCCTCATGTGCGGCGAAACGCCATGAAATAAGATAGTTATAAATGACCAGATAGAGGGACATTTGACATCCTCTTTAGACATATGAAAATGTTGAGAAATATAATAATAGTTAAAATATGTACCCATCAGAATCTGAAAAAGTATAAGGAACGAATAGCCTACGGGCACTCCAGCTCGACGCCAGCAACAAGATCTAATAATATTTTTTTAATGTGATTTATATAACTAAAACCTGTCGCGAAAAATACACCAAACATATTTGATAAAACATGTTAAATCCAATACTGTTATATGCTGAGTGTGTGGGTAGAGGAATATAGGCTGCCGAATGTAGGAGGGTCCGGCGAACCTTGCAAAAACCCATCTCCATGTGAAAAGACTCCTATTTGTTTCAGATGACCGCGGATGCCGCCCCATTTCGGCCACATACAGTCCTCTACCTCTGAGTGTGGTAAAAGTGAAATCTATTTAACCAGTACATTTCTACAGTTAGGTATGTCACAAATCAAAATACTCTGCTATTGCATCTTCTTCCTCCTAAATGGATTCTTCTCCCAGTGCGCACACGCCTGAAACGGTAGAAAATGAATTTATGGATATGAATTTTCAATGAGACCTGAATATTTGCAAATCCAATCCGAATGCGCACGAACGTCAGTGAGTACATTGCCGATGTCTGCAAGAATCAACAATTAAACTGTTAAGCTTCTGATGAGCGTACTTTCGCTATGATGAGTGCAGCTCCCAAGAATGTTGCTGTTGATCCCTACGAGGATGTGGCGACCGTCTTCATTCACTTGAAACAGTGGACCTCCACTATCTCCCTGAATTTGTCCATCTCAGCAGTCATAAACAGACAAATAAGGGACCAGAAAAGATTTTAACTTGACATATTGTTTTCGCGAAGGTCACTGTCACAATTTGGTGGAGTACGTGATCGACTGCAAGATAGCGAAGAGCTACTACTTGCTGTCCATGTGCTATATCGCCGTTTGGATTGTGAAAAGTGATAGGGGTCGAAACTAAAATTATAGGAGCGTAAGATTATGAGAAATAATGATAGTTCTGGGACTAGAATATTTGAGACAGCATGTACGTGTGGTTCAGCTTACTCAGAGGTTCTATGTGGTACCGAGAGGTAGCCTTTCGAATTTCGGAAGCGATAGAAACCTGATGTTAAAATCAGATGGAGTAAGATTTTGTATGACTGATAGTTTCCACATGTCTTGAAAGTATCATCTACAAGACAGGACCCGAGATCTCAACGCATACGCTATTTAATGAGCTCAGACTTCTTTAACTTTGGATAAATGTGAAAAATCCAAGATGCAGTAAAGCACACAGTACCCAACTTTTCAATCACAATTTTGCAAATCTTTCAAGCATTCAGTATCTCTTATTCGTTTTGGAGTTCCAGAAAGGACGATATGTAGGTTGCTGTACCTAGAGCTAGCGCGTATAAACAGGATTTTGGCTCTTCAAACCGCTCGCTGCAGCGCTACGAAAGTTAGACAAGTTGCGTCAAATATCCACCGAGACATTTTCTATGCGTTTGATAGCGGTAAGCGACGTCATCGTCTCCCAAACCGATACATGGCTCAAGCTATGATTGACTATGTGAAGAGATGAGACTAATGAACTTTACATTGCTTGCGTTTTGCACACCTTTCGCGTATCACCTGTCAGTGACAAGATTTGTCATCATGCTGGACATGGTGATTGTGCAGAAGTGAAGGGGAGACCGCTCGATCCTCCTCCCCGCCACTCGCCGTCCCAATCGCAGATGACGCGCGGACCAATCAGGGACGCTTTGGCGAGCGGTTTAAACTAGGCTCAATTTGCAAAAATTTCCACTATTCGGATACTTTGTTGTGAAGAGGTAGTCTTATTTCTTTGCTCACGATCCATTCCGATGCCGCTTGCATATAGGACAGGCTTCAGCTGCAAGTCAAATTCGGGCATGCAGATCGGTGTCGAGTCGCTTTCCAAGATATTTCGGCTGAGCTCAATGAGGGCCAAGTCATCGTCGGCGTCACACATTTTCATTTCCTTTACTGTTATCTAAAGACAGGTGAAGTGCCATAATGGATGATCAACAGTAATTTTTGCCATTGTCGCTGTGTACAGAGCCTTATTGTATTGGCAAGGATTATTGTTGCAATGAATTTTCCCGCCACCAATTGCAACAACTATATCTTCCGGCATCGATAGCAGGAAACGATGCTGAATATCAATATGAACTTTGACGTCCACAACCATTTCGTCTTGATGATAGTGGTGACTAAGCTCCTCAAAAGTGAAATCAACCAACCAACCTGTTTGACTGATTCTTGAGACACAGATCAAATCTCTCCTTGACGTCGAAGACCAACACACAGTGAGCAGCTGTTAAAATATGTCGTGGAGATATCTGAACACCACTGCAAACTGCTTGCCCTAAAGATCAACTAAAAATTGCAAGCCGAGAATTTATATACCATTTCTTAACAACACGGCAGTCCAAGGATACTCATTTTCTTCGAATTCTCGACCTCCGTAAGACTTTTTGACTTGACGGTTCCTTTGAATTGGCTGCCCTGAATTTTCCAAATTTAGCAGGGATAAACATATAGATAGGCAGTGAAGCTGATAGGGTAAGCAAATACCTAGAAAATGTACGCCGCATTTCTTGCTGTTGAGCTCATTCTCCTCCGTTGTAAGTCTCCGACATTGAATTTGTGTGTTTATAAGGAACGGAAGAAGAAATAATGCTAGCATAACCTGGAAGTTTGTCTGCCGATTCGGTGCCAGCCATCTATTTGAAAGGACAGGCGTTTTGCATGGCCAGAATGTTCTTTCAAAGCCTTTGTTGTGCATGCCTGATTCACATTTTATTCTTCCCTTGATGATTGCTTTTGATCCAGGGAGCTGCCTAACGCCACTTGCGAGTTGTAAGAATAAAACGAAAGAATTTTATGCCTGTCGAAACCACAGTTGTTTTTCAACCAGTGGTATTCTTGCAGCATCTTCGTAATACGGTCGTTGCTCTGATATCGATGAGCTCCTGTCCGAACTACCGAAGTCTTTCTCCAAGGAAAGTAGGCTTATGATCCATTTTCTAGCTATTTCCCTCTTCAGACTATTGCAAGAGATCGACAGTCACCAAAAGCAACAGACCGGCTTCTTGAATACTCTCACTGATTCCCAAGGCGTCTACGAATTTCTGCACCTTGCTTGTTCATTTGTTTCTTTCTAAAAAGCGGCACCGTATCCACATATAATTCGCGACAGAAACAATTTGCCTTAGTAAAGAAATGAATGACTTTTCAAAATTACAATTTGCCTTAGTAAAGAAATATGACTTCTCCAAATTCAGTGAGCAGTGTGCGAAAGGTTTCAGATTAATGCATACTTTAGTACCGTTGGCGATTCTCTGTACAGTTAAATATACACAACGAGTGTTGTTTTGCAATATTGGCTATGTATACTAATGTACAGGGATAGAAAGCAGCAATTTGAATCCTACAGTTGGAATCCAGTTATACTAGTTTCCAATATACACAAACAATGATCATTCTCGTGATGATGGGGATCGAATGTTGAAACCGAAATGTATGTAATCCCGTGAAAGCTCTCAATCACCACACTCAATGCAATCTTTGTTGACATTTTTTTGAAGTTTACTGATGTACTACTGAAGAAAGAATGAGGATTTAAAATGAATGTTTATGTGCAAGAACTTTTCTACTGCCTATTCTTTGGTGGAAAAATGACCTAGGTATCGTTAATCCGTATATTAAGTTGGCACAAAAATTTTGCAATTTTTTTCATAACTTTCTTCTTATTCAGTGTAGCACTCCAATCTGGTATCATGTAGGATGTGACGTGGCAAGTCTGTGCAAACCGTTCAATTGCTGATAACTTAGTCGAAAAAATTTTAACATTTTTCGAAAACTGTTGAAAAAATGAGGTTTCACGGTTTTTTGGCAAACGTGAAGCCGTACAAAACCTGAATCAAACACATCAAAAAGGGAGTCATAGGCAGCATGTAGCTAAAAGTTGACACATTCGAATCAGTAAGAAAGAAGTAAAATTTGAATACCAGCGAATATGAGACGCCTATGAGAAGTAGGACAAGTCAAATGCGTCAAGTTTGAAGGCAATCTGTTAGTAACTAAGCTGCGGAACCTCGTAATTCGCTAAAACTTTGCACAACAGAGCAATCCATTACGGGAAACACGAATATCATATTCATTTGTCGCTAAGATAACATCCATTTTTGGATCTTACGGAAGAGACCTTTTCAAGCAAAACGGGTCATATTTTTGTGATCAGCATGTCGTATAACCCTCCACGCCAAGTTTCAGCAAAATTTGATGCAATCTAAAATATTTATTGTACCATAAACCTACCATAACACTTACGTAAGATGGCAAAATTTGGCGAAATGTCTGCATTTACATCATAGTCTCTAAATTGTCAGAAAATGAAGGCGAAGACAAAAGTTATACAAAAAGTTGCATTATTTATGTGCCAATCTAGTATTTCGGAAATACAATACCGCTCACATTTTTTGAAAAATAGACGCGAATGTATGGACATGTATGGACATGTACGGACATGTCCATACATGTATGGACATGTCCATACATGTCCGTACATGTCCACACATGTATGGACATGTCCATACATCAGCGTCGCGTGGCCATATCTCGCTTCAGAGTGGACGAATTCTGAATCCAAAGCCACCATTCGATTCAGCTCGGCGCGGAGAATCTTCAGATATATTGGAAGTGGGAGCACGATGTTTTCGATATTCCGTTTTCAGTTTTTTCAATTTGTTCTGCGGAGGTCCTTTCGCGAATATGTGAAGCAACGCCTACCCAACATAGAAGACTTTACTAAGTGCTATTCGATAACACCGTTTTTGTAGATTATTGTGCGCTAAAAAGTAGGCTCAGACTTCTTTTCAAAGGAGATAGAAGCGTTGGTGAATTTTGGAAAAATCACGCGTTTTTAAATTCTACTCGACATAACTTCCTTCGGAACAAGTATATTTTTAATCCGAAAACAGCGCCTTGCTCAGCTCATCAAGGCGAATCTTCTTGTATACAGTTTGTCCTTGATATTTCGATTTAAGTATTCTTGAATCTTTCTGAGGACGTCTTTTCGCGAAGGTGTAAAGCAGCGAGCATTGTCCCGAGTACACTCCGGCAAGGATATTTCGATAGCACTTGTTCTGTAGATTATAATGTGCTAAATATTAGCCGCAGGTTCCTTTTTAAATGAAGTAGAACGGCGAGTGAATTGTGGAAAAATCTTGTCGCCCCAAATTCTACTCGCCATATCCGCAGGATACGAAGCTTTCTTGCTAAGCAGATGTGAGTTTTGAAATCAGCAGGTCGCATAACCTCTACGAGCAAGTTTTTCGATATGTTCGGGTTGTTCCATTTTTCTCGATTTCTCGGAAGCTCGCCGATTGATTTTGGTCAAAATGTTGATGCTCTTGAATTGTAGGGAAACTTCGCTTATAGAGGTTTTCGGACACGCTCTTTACGAAAATCGTGGTCTTTGAGGATTACAAGGTCTTTTTGGATAGATACGGTGAGGTGACTGTAACTGCATCACGAAAATGCGTAACTTTGGCCGCACTTCTCGCGTATCTGTCAGAAACCTTTCCTGCTTGCTTTTTTTCAGTCAAAGTTACTAGGAATTGTGCTATCGAAGGGTGCATGACTCAGGCTCCAATCTATGAAATTCACCGAGTTACGAGCCTACGAAAACACGTTCTCATGAATTTTGCCCAAAATGTAGAGATCGCATTTCTCGTCGAAATTCCTCCGTGAGCGCTTGTACAACGCGTTGGTCAAATCCTTTATTTTTATTTATTTAATTATTTATTCTATACGCTCTTGGCGTTCCATACAATAGAATAGAAAGCAGTCATTTATAGTCAAACCGCAACGATAGTGCATCATTACTTTAGGTCTAATCTTGATCAAAATGTGATGAAAGCTTGTATTTGACTGCTCTATGATTATAATTATCGGAATTAAATGATGCGATTCGTGGAGATGTACCCATGCCCCCTTTTGCCAGCAAATTATTTTGATTTTAACAAGCAAACAAGGTTTGATGGTGGGTATATTATCTGACCCCACCAAACCAGTAAACCAGTGTGAGCCAGTGACTCCAAGTGAATTTCAATAAGGGTTGTAATGATGGATAACTCATACGTGAGCGTGATCAAGTTAGGTTATTGTAATCTATGGAGATGGCAATCATGCCAACTCATTTGACAGCAGAAGATGCTCTTGCAATAATGAAGCAAAGCGGGGCTCGGTTGGTGCAGTAATACCAATCAAACTTGCCCAAATGATTGCGGGGAGAGTCCAATGGCTCCGAAAGAATATCAAATAGTTTCACTTTCCGTAATTCATTTAAGAGCAAGTCAACAAGCTGTAATGATTGGGAAGAGAAGTAAATTGATTAGACCTGAACTAACATAATAGCAAGATTTGGGTTAATAAGACAATTGAAAGAAAATAATATTAGAAAAACGCAAATTGATGGTTGTATTTAGTATGCATTTTGTGGTCGGATAATGTAATCGCACATGGCCAGCTATAGCAATACAGATGACGAATTGGTGCTATTCATTACTCATTCTCAGAATGCCTCAAACGTAAGAGATCAAGTGTGTTGATTCTGCGTTCAAAAACATTCTTGCTCTGACAAGGGAAGGATACTTGGATGCCGTAGCCAATCATAATGATTTGTATACCAGAAAATGCGCTTTTGAGTGCTGGTTCGTAGACTGTCTTTCATATCTGCGAAAATGAATGGAGTTATGATTTTTTTTCATTAAAAAAATTGCGTTCCTGCGGAGGGTCAAAATCATCAATAAAAAAATTTTTCCTCCTTTCCAAATGCTGAGTATGATCCAGATAGTCTAAATAAATATTACTACGTCTAAAATTTTCTTCAGTAGCATCAAACGGTAGGCTAGATCAAATCTGGTGATTTTTACTATCCAAAAGTAGGCTAAATTTTCAAGGAAAAAAGTTCATAACTTTCTTCAAAAGATCGTTTCGCAGATTTCGAGCACAGATTCAGAATCTGCATTTGAAGGCGCATTTTTTGGTATACAAATCATTAGGAATGGCCGCGGCATCCAACTATCCTTCCCTTGTGAGATTGTAAAGTATCTGGAATCTATTAATGAATCTTATTGTGTTAGATTTGGTGTGCTTTGAGCTCAAGCCACGAAATAGCTTTGATATTCAATTGAGCAACTGAAGCAGACGCAAGCACCATATTCAGTACAGTGGGAGTCGTTCGACAAATCGAACATATCTGCAACGAACGTCATACAAGTGCTCACGGAGGAATTTCGACGAGATATGCGATCTCTACATTTTGGGCAAAATTCATGAGAACGTATTTTCGTAGGCTCGTAACTCGGCGAATTTCATAGATTGGAGCCTGAGTCATGCACCATTCGATAGCACAATTCCTAGTAACTCTGACTGAAAAAAGCAAGCAGGCAAGGTTTCTGACAGATACGCGAGAAGTGCGGCCAAAGTTACGCACTTTCGTGATGCAGTTACAGTCACCTCACCGTATCTCTCCAAAAAGACCCTGTCCTCAAAGACCACGATTTTCGTAAAGAGCGTGTCCGAAAACCTCTATAAGCGAAGTTTCCGTACAATTCAAGAGCATCAACATTTTGACCAAAATCCATCGGAGCTTCCGGAGCGTAAAACGAGAAAAAATGGAATAACCCGAACATATCGGAAAACTTGCTCGTAGAGGTTATGCGACCTGCTGATTTCAAAACTCACATCTGCTTAGCAAGATAGCTTCGTATCCTGCGGATATGGCGAGTAGAATTTGGGACGACAAGATTTTTCCACAATTCACTCGCCGTTCTACTTCATTTAAAAAGAAACCTGCGGCTAATATTTAGCACATTATAATCTACAGAAAAGGTGCTATCGAAAGATCCTTGCTGGAATGTACTCGGGACAATGCTCGCTGCTTTACCTTCGCGAAAAGACGTCCTCAGAAAGATTCAAGAATACTGAAATCAAAATATCAAGGACATGCTGTATATAGGAAGAATCGCCTTGATGAGCTGAGCAAGGCGCTGCTTTCGGATTCAAAATATACTTGTTCCAAAGGAAGTTATGTCGAGTAGAATTTAAAAACGCGTGATTTTTCCAAAATTCACCAACGCTTCTATCTCCTTTGAAAAGAAGTCTGAGCCTACTTTTTAGCGCACAATAATCTACAAAAACAGTGTTATCGAAAAGCACTTAGTAAAGTCTTCTATGTTGGGTAGGCGTTGCTTCACATATTCGCGAAAGGACCTCCGCAGAACAAATTGAAAAAACTGAAAACGGAATATCGAAAACATCGTGCTCCCACTTCCAATATATCAGAAGATTCTCCGCGCCGAGCTGAATCGAATGGTGGCTTTGGATTCAGGATTCGTCCACTCTGAAGCGAGATATAAGGCCTACGGGCGAGTGTCAAGGCCTACGAGCGAGTGTCAAGGCCTACGAGCGAGTGTCAAGACCTACGAGCGAGTGTCAAGGCCTACGAGCGAGTGTCAAGGCCTACGAGCGAGTGTCAAGGCCTACGAGCGAGTGTCAAGGCCTACGAGCGAGTGTCAAGGCCTACGAGCGAGTGTCAAGGCCTACGAGCGAGTGTCAAGGCCTACAAGCGAGTGTCAAGGCCTACGAGCGAGTGTCAAGGCCTACGAGCGAGTGTCAAGGCCTACGAGCGAGTGTCAAGGCCTACGAGCGAGTGTCAAGGCCTACGAGCGAGTGTCCAGTATTCTTTCTTTTGAAAAGCATTAATATTGAAGAACCCCCAAAAATCGGGAAGTTTGTGAACGTCTCCTGCATATCATTTCTCTTTTCGTTTTTTCTAGAGTAGTGGTTCTAGAGAGTGGTTCAGTGTTATAGATTTCAATAATTATCAAATTCATTCATGAATGTCCTGTACTTCCTTATATATAAAGCTGAATGTCTGTTTGTCTGTCTGTATGTCTGTCTGTATGTCTGTCTGTCTGTCTGTGTGTACGTATGTTCCGAATAGAAAATTCCATTTCTGAACCGATCCGGACCAAACTTGGCACACATACACTAAGGGCCCCGGCGGGTGTCATAGGCTACTTTTCGTCATCGATCGATATCGATTTTATCGATTTTTATCGATTTTTTTGCAAAGTTTGAGCTACGGGGCTGGGAGTTGGCACAGGGGGGTAATCGAGCATGGGGATTCCGAATACAATATTGGTTTTCAGGATTATCGATTACTTTTATCGATTTTATCGATTTTTTTGCAAAGTTTGAGCTATGGGGCTGGGAGTTCGCACAGGGGGGTAATCGAGCATGGGGATTCCGAATACAATATTGGTTTTCAGGATTATCGATTACTTTTATCGATTTTATCGATTTTTTTGCAAAGTTTGAGCTACGGGGCTGGGAGTTGGCACAGGGGGGTAATCGAGCATGCTGATCATCCCCAAGGGGGGTGATCAGCATGCTCGAACACCCCTGTGCCAAATTCCAGCCCCCTAGCTCAAATTTTCAAAAAATCGATAAAATCGATAAAAGTAATGGACGATCTTGAAAACTAATATTGTATTCGTAATCTGCATGCTCGATTACCCTCTGTGCAAACTCCCAGCCCCGCAGGTCAAACTTTGCAAAAATCGATAAAATCGATAAAAGTAATGGACGATCCTGAAAACTAATATTGTATTCGGAATCCCCATGCTCACTTCCCCCCTGTGCCAACTCCTAGCCCTGTAGGTGAACTCTGCCAAAAAATCGATAAAATCAATAAAAGCAATCGATAATTCTGAAAACTAATATTGTATTCGGAATCCCCATGCTCACTTCCCCCCTGTGCCAACTCCTAGCCCTGTAGGTGAACTCTGCCAAAAAATCGATAAAAATCGGTAAAATCGACATCGATCGATAACGAAAAGTGGACTGTGACACCCGCCGGGGCCCGAAGTGTATGTGTGCCAAGTTTGGTCCGGATACGGCGGAGCCGGGTAAGCCAGCTAGTAATATATATTATACGCGTAGCTTTCTGCTCGCCTCTCTCATTTCCTATTTTCGCAATACTTTTTCAAGTTTTTCTTATATCAAGCCTAGTTATCAAATGAGCGCTGACAATGCCAAAAAAATCTTGTCAGTTTTGATTTATGTTGCACATCATGCTCCTGATGGGCCATTGTGAGCCTTACCTCGTGAAAAAGGTGACCTTCAAGTCACGTCAAAAGGACGAAAGCTAATTTGAGCTTGATACAAATTTTTCCGCACTTGTCGTCACCATTTTGTTTTGCAGTGCCGTGAAATTGGTTTTATAAACGGTACAGATAGTAACTGGTTTTACGTGGACAGATCAGCACAAAGGTGTGATTCCTGCCAGTATTTATGAGGAAAGTTCAAAGGCCGAATTTGAACTATCCACTCCATTTATATAAAAATGCCAGCGGAAGAAATCGTCAATTTCAACTACTAAATATCATACTGTCTTCGGTGGAATCTTGGCGAATCATGAACTTTTGCACAGCAATGGGTGAGGTCATGTCGGAGGAAAGAAATGCGAAAGAGAATGCTACTGCTAAATAATGAAAACCAGGGTGGGTGGTTACTGTGAAGAAATATGTATAGTTCGGACCACTTGTGGGTCAACGAACTGCACAATATTGGAAAACCAATCAGTTTGACTCAAAGAAATTTCTCCTAGAGCAAATGTTTTTTCAATCATATTGGGTTTTTTTCAGTGCCACAAATGAACATCGTGTTTGATGTAATAACCGATCTCCTGATGTAGTTTCAAATAAAGATCGGTCATTAATATCTTAAAGCAACTTCTGCTCCCCCTTCCTCTTATTTGCTAATGCGCATTGTTTGTTTGCGCACGTCAAACAGATCATACTTCAGGAAAGAAAATATGTAGCTAGCTAGAGATTTGGACGTTAATATAGTACTCTTGCGTAGCGACACTATTCGCGCTTAAACAATGTCAGTGTGCGCACCGTGGAAAGTTCTACACATCCGCGTTG
Source organism: Cylicocyclus nassatus (assembly GCA_958299035.1). Classification (NCBI taxonomy): domain Eukaryota; kingdom Metazoa; phylum Nematoda; class Chromadorea; order Rhabditida; family Strongylidae; genus Cylicocyclus; species Cylicocyclus nassatus. Next base: position 21,709,072 of record CATQJL010000326.1, read on the forward strand.
TAAACATGACATTTTTTTGCGCCTTTAGGGGACCCGTATTTGCCATACAATCTACTAGGTTTTATCAGATTCGCATTCAAGGTACATAGCTTACTCCGTAAAATCTTTGTGAGCTTCTGAGAGCCGGAATTTGGAATGCTAACGTACTAAAAGAAAACTTGCTCATATATAAGGTGCATCGGAAAGGCTCTCCGCCTAAATATTGTATTTCGCTTAATTCATGCAGTGTAATTTATGAGGAGCCTCATTGTTCTCGAGTCAAACAGTCCGATTTTCAGCAATGAAAAACCTCCGTAGTATCATTTTGATTTTGCTAAACAGTAAAGTGGGACAAACTATAACTGATATAGAAAATGGAATTCCTCTTTCATTCTCTTTCAACATTTCTGAGAAGTCTTATTTAGATTTCGTATCAGAGCCGATAGTCGATCACATCAGTACAGTCACACTCCTGCTGTGTTCATCAGCGGCGAGTTATCATCGCACATATCTAATGAGTTTACTTTGCTAAAGTAATACTATTCACAAAACTGTAAGAGTATCTCTTATAATGAGTTTTGACTGTGGTGGATATTCATAACAGTCTAGCCAAAAAAATCTCTCTAATCAAATATGCTATAGACTAGCATACAGTGGTCTGGCGCCTTCAGTCCATCGCGATTCTTCTTCTACTGGGCACACACCTGAAACAGGAGAAGAAGTTCAAAATGGATACGTAGTTCTTTTGTGACCTGAGTATTTGCAGATCCAATCCAGATTCGCACGAACATCAGTGAAGCGGTTCGCAAAGTCTGCAAGATTTGAAAAGATTGAATTTTTAGACCTCTGATAGGCGTACTTCCACTGTGACGTGTGCAACTTCTGCTTATGTTACTATTGATCCCTACAAGAATGTGGCGTCCCTCTTCGTCCATTTGAAACAATGGACCTCCACTATCCCCCTAAGCTTATTTAACTTAGCGCTTATTAGCAGAAAAATAAGGGATTAGAAAGATTTAACTGGACATAATGTCTTCGCAAATGTCACTGTCTCAATTTGGTGCAGTAACTGATCGACTGCGTGGTAGCGAAGTGCTACTACTTGCTGTCCATGTGCATGATCGCCCATCGGATTGTCAAAAGTGATAGGGCTTGAAGCTGGAATTGATCGTAAGATTCGGCATGAAGGTAAGTATGTGAGCTGCTATTGAGTAGTACCTACAACACATTCACTTTCTACACTATCTAGATTAATGTTTTGTGAAACTGTAGTTTTGCTCTTTCGCTCACGATCAAATCCGATGCCGCTTGCGTATAGGACAGGATTCAGCTGGTAATCATCTTCGGGCATGCAAATGGGTGTCGAATCGCTTTCCGAGATATTTCGGCTGAGTTCAATGAGTGCCAAATCATCATTAAAGTTACACAAAATCAATTCCTTTGATGTGATCTAAAGCATATGAATTGGTTTAGACTGAATTATCCAACATAAAAATCTGCCTTTTTTGCTCTATACAGAGTTTTATTGTGTTGGCAAGGAATATCGTGGCATCGCATTTTCCCTCCGCCTATGAGAGCAGACATCTCTTCTGGATCCGCTAGGGCAGAAACAATGCTAAATTTTCATAGACAATATATTACAGTAGTTATCACGTTATAAGCGACTTTCCGCAAAAACGAGATTACTGCCAACCTCTGTGATTGGTTAATGGCGCACAACTCGTAGCTCTTTTCATCGTCGAAGTGCAAGACACAGTGAGCAGCTGTTAGAATATTTCGTCGAGATATCTGAACACCACTGCAGGCCGCCTCTTCTAAAAATGAACGAAGATTGCCACATAACTGTACTGTAGTAGCACAATGTGTATCGTACCATGTCTCAAAACTACAGTCCAAGGATACTCATTTTCTTCAAACTCTCGGCCTCCGTAAGACTTTTTGACCAGACGATTTTTCTGAAGTGGCTGTCCTGAAATTATTCAAAATAGCAGGGACGTACAAGTCAGAGAACAAAGTAAAGTGTTCATACCTAGGAAATGAACACCGCAGTTTTTGTGGTTGAGCTCATTTTCCTCCGTTGTAAGTTTCTGACTTTGAATCTGTGAGCTAATAAGGAAAAGAAGAAGATATGGTGCCACCATGATCATGAGGTCTGTGTGCAGTGCTTGCCCTTTATTTGAAGGTGCAGGCGTTTTTCCACGACACAATGTCCTTTGGCAACCTTCTTTGTAAAGGCCTGACTCACATTCTACTTTTTTCTTGATGAATGCCGTTTTTTTATTGAAACTTGTGTCTCACTCCACTACTGAAGTGAAAGAATTTAGAGAAAAAAGTATGCATTATACAGCTGGTGAAACCAGTATTGTTTTGCAACCTCAGCTATCTTTTCGAAAGGCTGAGCCCATCGAACTTCGTTGCGAGCTAATCGATATGGTCAATCAGAATTTTGCGACTTGTTTTATTTCTATTCATATTAGCACTGTGTATGTTTTATCACGTTCGTCCATTAGCTGTACAGTTCAGAAAAGATTTTTAAAGTCTACTTTTAGATTTCAGCACGAAAAAGCATCTGAACAACAAAACCATGCCACAACCCATGCCACCAAACCACTTCCCAAGATCTCTTTGAATTGTAAGATGCTCAGAGTAGCCGCATGGAAAATAATGTAGTCATATATTATACTTTACTACGAGCTCAACTCCATGCGACATACATTCAAAAGGGAAATTTAGCGTTATAATTTTAGAGAGCTGCTAAAAAATCGATTCTGCTGCCCTTTTTTTTCAAATCAGGGTAAATCTCAATAGTCCAACTTTGCTGTGTTCAAGTTCTGAGATCCAGCTTTAAAATGGAGTTAAGATTTTATTCTTTCCCTCAGTCACTAATATCTGTCCCATGACTTGGTGCTCTGATATGTTTTCCTTTAGCCCTATAATGGAAATCATACAGGCAACTAAAAACCTCCACCTTAAAGGCAACGTCCGGGAAAAATTCGAATGGAATTTTTTTTCGCTTACCTGGGCTTATTCCTCCCACTGACTCCGAAAATGCAGCTTGGAGGGCACGAAAACGCCGAAAACGGGCTCTTCCAGAAGCTCTCGGTTATTTTGTCGCCTGTCGCTAAGGTTAAGACGCAGACTCATTGAGGGACCCTACATCTTGACTGTATGCGGTATGCGCACTCTGGCTTATCGAACTAACTCGTTCCCTGGTCGCGGGGACGTTCTGGTCGCCATTTCTGAAGTGGAGATTTTTTGTGAGCCCCCTGGTATCACGGCGATCCTCGTTCTCCTTCGTAAAGCTTCTTTGGCTTCCGAACTCAAATGGCATCGAGCCGAATCAAGAATGAGTACGGCTTGCTCTGGGGAAGTTGCAGGATCTTTCCGCGCCATCCAACATGTTTCAATTCAATCAGTCATGAGGACCTCATTCATCCATCCCCGACAGTTCGCATTTACGACAACTCCTGAAATTCATATCAGAAGAATAAGTGGATTTTGAGACCTACATGCAGCGCTAACCGGGGTATCCTTGGGGATTGTCTTCCTCTTGAATATTACCATTGGTGGACAGAAGTTGCCATCAGCAGTCACACCAAGGACGACCGTAAAGTTGGTTTTTTCTCCTCCTAAACTGACTGATTAGGAATGTTTTAACTGGCTAAATCTTACCTGTTGTCGTTATAGTGATGTCTTGTGCTCCTTTTTTGTCCACTGTATACTTCCCAGACATGTCAAAAGTGACTGGAACCTCGTCCATGTTCCCGATGTCCTTGAGAAGAATTGTGTCTCAGCTTTCAAATAAGTGCGGAACCTATCCATGAGATCTATTGCATTTTCAGGAGGATGCTGGCCTATTGATGTGGTGGCTCTTACCGATAATCCTGCGCGTTGCATAAATCTGTTACACCATCCGCTGCCAGCACTGAGATAGAGACAAATTTATTGGCCAGTAGTGTCCCAGTGAGAAGAGGGACGAGATGGGTTCTGAAAGTGAGCATTAGCAAATGCTGGATTCTCATAGCGTGGCCACGCCCCCTACTCAACATTCATCGTGTTGTTTTTGCGACCAAACACACCGTTTCAGGCTTCAATCGCTTCGATGTCGTAGTGAAATTGATAAAATTGCATAAATTAATGAAATTAGAAAAAATTCGAGCTTCAAGCTAAAATGGGAGATTGCGCGGAATTTGGGTCAATGGTGGTCCAAGAATTTTTTTTCGCGAGAAGGGAAGGAGGGATGAGGAATTCTTTTCGAATGATGAAACACCACGATTAGCCAGGCCTTCTAAAGGTTTGGATGCTTTCCAAATACTTGCAGTTCTGAAAGAAGGGGGGCGTAGAGGCAACGAAGCTAATTCGAATTTTTGCAAACTTTTAGAAAATCTAATTATCTGCAAGTAAAAGCACGTAGCCATCCTCTTTAGACGAATTTGTGCTATTCTTACTTTTCATAGGGAATACCTAACGAAACGGTAGCTCTAGTGCATGTGGACACAAAACCGCTTATAACTTGGTTGAAACACGGCGGATTTTTTCGTTGCCATGTTTTTATCGTGATAAAACCGTCAAATTTGAAAATTTTCAGAGTAGCCTTCAAGAAGAGTAGGTTTGCTTACACTGTGAAAATTATAAGCACATCACCATCAAATCTCTATCTATTCTTCCGGCCATTGGGCGCCGCCACAATGCTATAAATAATGAGATAAGATCAGAAATAGGAGAGATTTTTGGTGTTGAATATGCTGAAATAAAGCCTTCAGCTTTTTCTCAAAAGATGATGATGAACCAGCATAGCCCAGCTGCAGGTCTCTCTCAAGATGTTTCTTTTCTGTAAAAGGCGCAAATCATGTGCTCTAAAGCATGGCTCGGTTCTAGCTCTTCAAATATTTTTTTGTAACTCTACCAGAGAAAAGTGCTTTTTGGTTTGCATCAGGGCTACGAGAAGTACTTAGGTACAACGACGGACCGCGGTGGGAGGAGCGAGGAGGACGAAGGCGTTTCGAAATTTTTGAAAGTAGATCGCATGATTACGGACTTGCGCAAGTAACATCTGTTCACTTGAGAAATGAGCAAGATAACTCCGAAAACTTATTTGAATTTTGCATTAGCCTTGTAAAATTTTGGGGTTCCATCTAAAAAGCTTTGAAGATGCAGCTAACGTCACGCCCTTCCCTCCATTTGAAAATTTTTAGCCCCCCCTCACTCTCTTCCAAACTTTTCATACCACTGCTGCCTGAGGAAGGAAGTGTTTGAACAATTTTGCCATAACTTCTCTAAAAAATAGCTTTTGCGGAATCTTTTCTTTGTTGTGTGCGGTATTGTAATAAAGTGGGATACGGTAGTTGCAGTGTAAAGTACAACTTATTTTCAAAAACAAAATCCGTTTAGAAAAGTTAGTTTTACACAAAATAAGCATCGACAAAAAGGAAACATATGACTCTGCAAATTTAGAAAGTTTAACCTGAGCAAATTCTAGAGCAGTTGCCGTTGTTCAACAGTTTACAGGCATAAATACAATCTGCTCAGTTTCTAGACCTTAGTACATGCAATAAAATGCTGTAATATAATAGAAGAGATAATACAATAAAACAATAGAATTTATATGCAAAGCCTGCTCCCACCCCTGCTCTCCCTCTTCACGGCTAAAATTCGCTCAAAATCCTTGCGTCTATTCTTTGAAATACTCTTTGTTCTAAATCTCACAGAATGTGATAGAGACACGTGTGGATTCCAAGGACTGGCTAGTTGCATTAAATGGGAATCCAATTCGTAATGCACACGATTGTTCCTTAAAATCTGCCACGTGCCAGGTCCTTACAACCTTTTTTTCTGGAAACTCGAGATAATTTATGGCAATGCATATTTATCAGACATTTTCTTTTGGCGGATATGTCTAGCACCAATTATCTAGAGAGTTAGATTTGAGGAAAAAGTGTTTTATAGTGGACTTTTTTGATAATGCTTGTAATAATAATGAAAGGCGTTGTAAATCCAGTCTAAGAATACGGTAGCTTTTCTCTGAATTTGGTTACAGTAAATTGTTGTTACTTTTTATCAGCAATAATAACAAAAGATCTTGCATACATGGGATACCGGATCTAGTCTCTCAATCTTCGACGAAAACCATTTTCAATTTTTTCACGCATGTAATTTTGTTCTAGAAAGTAAAACAATACTTTACAACCTTCTCATGAGCTGAAGCCAAAGATCTTGAGCCGATTTGTTGGACCCTTTGCGTAAATTTACACGTCCTCGCATCTGATCTGCATCCCCTTTTATAGGCGTTGTGGTCAATATTTATAGATGAAACTTGTGATTAATCATTTCTTGTAAACTATCTTCATCATGCACCTCATCTTCGAGTAGCCAAAAAGTCTCATAATTTAGAGCTAATTATCAGACGACAGCACCTAGCTGGCCATTTCAGAACGACAAGAGCAAAATCAATTAGTTGTAATATTGTTAAGTTATTTTGGCAAGAAGGTTATGGTTTGGACCTAAATGTCATCTTCGGAGAAAAAGCAAAGGTGATTGCACTAAGTCTAAGCAGATTTGTGACTATGTACAATTTTGTGTACTAATTTGTAATAAAGTTTGTTTTCCTGTACAATATGAGAATCTCAAGGAAGATTTATGAATATCGATTGATATTACTCCCTGATCGCTTTTTTCCTTGTTTGCTATCCGCCAAGACAATCACCATAGCTTTCAGATCGTTTATTGCTCGCTTTGATATTCAAAAAGAAGTTTGAACTAGGCAAACACTTACAGGAATAGCAGACTAACACTATTTGGCACTTTTTGGTCAGATCGTATGATTCTGAATTTTAAAGCTTCAGTTACAAATCTTTTTTCTTGCCGCGTGCATCATTATGAAAATGTAAGTTTCTGAATCCAATCTTTCAATAATTATACTTGGCAATGAAAGTTCTTCAACCCTCAATGAATTCTATCTACAACTAGTGCTAGATGAATGCAACAGAGATAGACGTTATAGAAGAAACATTTCAAGAGTTTCCAAATGGCTAGGCAAAAGAATTAAAGTGGCATCGCACTTTCAAAAGCGTGGGTCCTGATAGAATGACCAAGCAAGTTATCTATTATGACAAGAATTTTGAGAACTGACTTTCAATATTGTTGTGAGAACTATTACAGGTTGCATTTTTTCTACGAGCTCTTGCGAGTGGTTAAAGGAAAAAAAAGTGTGTGAGCTCAAGAAGAAAAATATCAGATCAAAAAGAAAAATGGACCGGGTGATGTGACGAGAATCGTAATTTGCAGATTGGTAACGCCAACCCCCCCCCCTTTCTGAAAAACGGAAGGTGGTGGATTGGATCGTTGAAGAAATTGCTATGACAAAAACAGGCTATTAGATGACGCAAGATAAAATTTTCTTTTGAAGTAGTTTTTCCTTTTTTGTTCCTCCTTTCTTTTTTGTTAAGACTGCAGCTGATATAGATGTTTTACAAAGTCTAAACAACTTCTTCTGCTAATGCTGATTGTCCTGCTTCTTCAGGTCTCTTTCTCGTGTTTCCTTCATTTTCCTTCTTTTTTCTCTCCTTGTACTAAACTTCAGGATAGGACCACCTTGTCACTATTTTCATTCCTAGGATTAGTCTTGCTTGATGTGAATGTGTTTAAACACCGGCTGTATATTATTTTTCAAAGGAAGGAAAGCTTAAAGTGATGTTCACTCGGATTTGCCTTAAGGAGAGGTTTCCGAAATCAAAAGATGTTTTGTTATTTGAAACGAGCTTCACTTTGACGACAGCTTCAAGATAAGCGGGAACAATCCGGATGGAAGAAATTGAATAGTTGAGAAAGGAATCTTTTATCGCAAAGGTGATACCCAAAATTCATATATAACAGCAAATGTATGTCAAACCCAAAACCATGATCCATTGTCGCGCAAAAATTTCAGAAAAGTAAGCATGTGAGGCTGCATCCAGAAATGTCCGTGTGCCAGCACTGTGCCATTGCAGTGCCAGCGCCAAAGTGGAGGCTTTTCGTATTAATCGATCAGTGGCAGACGGCGCTAGCACATGCACTTCTAGACGCAGCCTAGCTGTAAGGTGAAGAAAGACAGAAAACCACGAAAAGGTCAAGATCTTAGTTGATCTGAGAGTTTACGGTGATTTCCTTCAAAATTGTTATCCATTCTATCATTCTTTATCTTGGAATCGTCGTATATGATCGCACAATGTTCTAATTTTTTGTCATTTTTTGTAGTGAGATAAGTTATTGAAAGCGCTCAGACCGTTCAAGCTGCTACTATTCTTGCTGAGGTGTTAAGGAGAAAAAGCGCTCTGATCAAGCAGTAGTACACTATTACTGTTTTTTTTTTTTGCATTCTTTGCTTCCTGTTCCGAATTTAGCCTGTCCTTTTGAACTTGCTGTAAATTGTTTATGGACTCTATAAACAAAGATTCCAAGCTTGTAACCTTTTGCACGCTTCCTACGTCACTGGTGCTCTTTTTCGATCTTTGGCACTGACAAAATGGAATATCCTCAAAGACAGACAAAAAGGTAGGATCTTTTTATAAATTCAAGGAGTTCGTGTTTTTACAAAAGCAATTTCCACTCGCAAGCTTCGGGAAAGCAATGATCTTATTCTGCGTTTACATTGCTGGAGCAAATCATTGAAGGAATAGCGATGGAAAACTGATGAAAGCTTCATATAAATTTGCTAAGAAGTGGTGCAAACCATCCGAACTAACCGAAGAAAATCTAATGTTTGTTATTGCGTTTGCGTGCTGCACATGCACAGCAAAGTATAGATGAAAAAGTCCAAGTTTCACTCAAAAGTTGCGTTTCAACGAGTTTCTTCTTTACTGTGTAGAACTTTCTGAGGATAAAAATAAAATGTGACGCTCAAGGCTCATCTGCAAATGTTAAAAAAAAGCTGACATCACCTTCTACAACGAGTAAGTTCGATGTTTTTTGCAGAGCAATGACTTGATAATCAAACTAATTTTTCTGAAGAGAGTCGTAATAAAAAATGAGAAAGAACAATTTTTTTCTAAATGTTCACTAAGTGAGCCACTAAAACTAACTCTCAGTAACTCTATCCATCCTTTGTCCTTGACATGGGGTTTTACGTCTGCATTTTGATTTTCATGAAAGAATGGCAACATTATGTAATGAGCTCTCAACGGCAGCTTAAATTATTTGTGCGAAAAGGATGACAGAAAGTTTTCGCACACGGAAGATCCCGGTTTTTCGAAAGCTGGTGGCTCCAGGATTTCAAAAAAAAGAGCAAATTTTTCAGCAGCCAACATGGTTTTTTAAGCTTGTGGAGGTATTCCAGCCATTTTCAGAAAAGGGCAAATTGCTTGCATAATTTCTGATTCCTTCGGATTACTTTCAAAGATATCATCTCCCCCCCCCCCCCTATTTCGCTCGGCGGTGGTTCCACGAATGGTTTATAAGGTGAAAGGCAAAGGCAGTCTTTCCTCAATTTCGCAATTTTAGCAAACAACTTATCGGTGAAGGGTTTTCCATATGAAATCATCTTTGATTTCTTTGTTTTTGGCAGTTTCGGTGACTTTGCGGTAAGGACAAAAAGTTATAATTGTTTTACTTTAAGTTTCAGTAAGAAGGCGTGAAGATCACACTATTTCCGCTACACTAATTTACAAAGTATAGACTGCTGCATGACGAAGGCGCAATATCTTTGAGCGCGGAGGCGCTTTCGTTAGCCGCATAGCGCATAAGCCGCAGGATTTACAACGGTGAACATACGCGCGCGCAGCGTTTGCACCCGCTCAACTAATATCGCCATTGCGCCTTCGTCATATAGCAGCCTTTAGGTGCATCTGCCTATGTACTAAGAGCAAAAAAATCTAGCAGTACTTGTTTGCGAGGTTACTGTAGCGTCATTGGGCTGCGAGCGACACATAATACTCGAAAAATTGCACAGATCTGTTTCAAATCAATTGATCTAAATTTGCTACAGAGCAGAAAAGTGGGGAAAGCTCCATGCTCTAGACAAGCGCAGTAAATGACGTTGAGAGAAAGCGTAAGAGAGTGTTGAAAGAATGAAAACATCAGGACCTATTATGTGCGCAAAGGTCTTTGTGTGTCTGATTGGTGGTCAATTAGAAACCGCTCGGGACCAGCAAATGTTGATTCACAACTTTACTCCGAATCTGATTGTTCCAGAGCATTTCATTCTCTTTCTCTCCTGAGGAAAAGCCGAGCACTGGTCGCCTTTTTTGCTAAAGTCTGCACCACGTCCGGAAATATGTGCGGAAATGAGAGGGCTTGCGAAGTCAAATTCTGAGCAGCTTCAGATGATTAGGGAGATATTTAAAAAAGATGATTGGTGAAATAGTGGCATCTCGCATATGTTTGGTTTAAAGCTTGAGAAATTTGGGGAGATAGAAAAATCCGACATCTTGATTTTGAAGTTTTTGCTATAGAAGCTGTATAATAGTTCCAGCTGCAAATTTGTGAGCATTTCAAGATGATATCAAGATATCAGCCAAGATGCGAATTCGCTCAGCTACACTGAAACATATTCACAGTAAGCGAGATCCACATCATAAAGGGAATTTCATATTTCGTGGGTTGTGTTTAAATAATGACTTAATTGATGCATCAAGAAATTCCAGCCATCTGAAATTTGACTTTACTGTTTTTCTTTATTTCCGCCCACTTATGACATTGCCTCGGTTTACGGTACAGAATTTTACTCACGATTCTCAAAAAAGCTAAGATTTACTTTGTCTATGTGTCACCGTTACATATTACTACTTTTGGAATTATTATGCTATGGTTAGTGCTAATAGGAGCCATGATATAACTGTTGGCTTCTAAATAACTCAGAATATGAAGAATATCGTAAGTTGACGATATGTATAAACTAAAGCAAGAGCTTGCTGAATACAAGTCAGAAAGTCGACACTTTTTTATGCACATCTATTAGGTTGTGTAATAAGTTCTGTCCCATTTTTTCTCTCGATATTTTCTCAACATTTCGCGAAATGTTCCGTAAACTGTTTATATGCATTTGAAAGCTCTAAGTCTTCTCCACCAAAACTTCATTTCGGATTTCACATCAGATGACCTGAAGAAGTTTTACAGCGTAAAATTTGGAAAATCAAACAGGGAAAAAGTCCATTTTCGAAAACTACGTTACGTCGCCTTCCTAATTGGTCAGAATGCCTATGAATAAGCTCGAAGAATTTGCTACACATAAGCAAAGAATGCTCTAGCTTCTATTGCGCTTCAGAAGTGCTGAAACTTTAAAAACATCATTTCTGTAGACTTCACCAAAATCTTTTTCCTAACGCCTTTTCAACGTTGGTGTTGGGCACCATCTGAAGGCATACTGAGGGAAGGCGATGGGCGAATCATCCAGAAATGACAGAAGGGATGGTTTGTGGCTTCAAAATTATCGATTTCGTAGGTTAAATACTCAAAATTCGAATTTTGGGAGCCACACAGCTTGGGCACGCGAGACGGCGAACATCGCCGTGACAAAGTCTTGCCTTGCCGACTTCTTAAATAAACGTCATTAAATAGCCGGTGGAAGGAAGGGAACATGCGCAAACAGTGATAGAATAAGTGCAAAAGTCTAATAGATTGTTTTGGTTGTTGTCAAGCTTGTTTCATAAGTTTTACCAATAAAAATCGAAAAAAATTTGGAGCAAAAAAGATGTCGAAAATTGATTTTTTGGCTCTTTGGATTTTTTATTTCAATGATAAAAATCTTTTTCAATTTCCTGCTATCTTGCTGAATGATGTATAAAAGCCTGTAGAGCAGACTTAGAGCTTTCAAAAGCATATACGCTTTATCTCAAATATAGTCAATGTTGTCAAGAAAAAATTAAAACAAAAAATGGGACAGAACTTATTACACAACCTAATATTTGTTTTATGTTCTGCCCTATCTTGAAAATCTACGTAAAATTAATTTTAAGCTTACACAACATCTACTGTCGCCCCAAAGTTTTGGTATCTTTTCCAGAAAGTTCTATTTCTTAGCAGTCTTTAGCTTACTCTTTCATAATATTTGATTTTGAGAAGCTTCAACTTGATTTTTCCAAAGCTTACCAAAAATGTTCTTTTGCTCAAAGTGACCATTTGAAATGTGATGTGCATTAGCGGATGCGGTATAATATGCTAATGACAAATGTGTCTCCATTATCTACAGAGCCAATTCCAGAGAAGTTATGGGCGTGTTTGAGACGAAAATTCGGAAGTGCGGCTGAAATAAGACCGTCCAGATCCTCGTTGTGCTCAAATGAACACATCACTACTAGGACCGGCACTTTTAGCACTAAACAACCTGGATATCGTTGTATCTTTTGGTAAGATCCAGAGCGAACACCTCGGAAAAATAACAATCAATGTTTCCTGCATCAGAAATTGTCCGTTCACACATCCTCAATGATTTGAACAAATCAAGACGTGGCTATTACTTACGTACTCTGACGCGATTTCGCGCAGCGCGTGAGTGCAAAATTGTGCTCCAAATAAACAACTTTCTCACGACGATTCCTCAGCGATATGCCACATATCGTTTGGTGTACACATGCACTTGAGGGAAGTCGGATCACGTCTGAAATGTTTAGAAGAGAGTAACGGATCGTTGGTTTCAAGCTTTGACAAAGTAAAACACGTCAGCGCATGTCCGTAGATGGTGATACATATATTGAGAAACTTTGTGAGATAGGCTGTAAAGGTTCCAGTTCCGGTTCCAGCTCATTTTAACCGTGTTACTACTTCATTTGTACGCTATCCGTTCTGAACGGTTTCATTTCAGGTTCGCGTTCAAAATTTCGTCCTATGAAACGTTTCACAACCCCACACAGGGAGACGATACCCAGTATTTTATAACTATTTGTAATTAGCACAACATTCTAAGTACATTGATTATATGTGCCATCGACTGCTAAGGCTTGGCTGAAAACAATGGTCAATTCTGTTCAGAAATTGCACATTTTAGCAATTCGAGCTCATAATCTACGTGATGCTTATTATATTTTGCATCACCCTAGTATACAGCTGAGTTCCGGGCATGCGACTTCAGCATCAGAAATTTTCATTTCTTGTTTGCTTATGGTGGGTTAGTGTTTCTGGTCAATGTATAGTTTGAGTGCTCCACTGAGATATTATTGCTCAGAACGAAGCTTCTTGAGAACCAAAGCATGCAAAAGGCTAAAGATATGCGCCTGAACTCAAAATTGTTCGTAGCATACATTCAAGTATGGGGAAGGAATGGTTAGGGGCGGTGTTTGCCACTTTGTATGAATTCTTTCATCATTTCTTTTAGCCCCAAAAATGTAGCACAAGATCAATGTTTGTAGGTGTCTATCTGAAAAGTGGTTAAAAGTATTTTCAAGCAAAATTTGGTTCTTGGCAAAATCAAATTTTTGGAAATTAGCATTAGACTCTCTCTCCAAATAATGCGCTATGTGAATGTTCTGAGTTCAACCTGAACGAATTTTCCACTGTTTTCTTCATTTCAGGTCGGCTCATATTGATTAAGATTCCACCTACTTTTTGCAGTGCTGATTCCAAGCGCGAATCCATTCCTCGCAGAACTTAATATTCAAGTCTTTTTTTCTAATTTCTCATTCAGGCTTCTGCTTGGAAAACTCCGTTCATTGCAGTGAATTTGAGAACAAAAGACCAAGTCATGGGACTTTTCTCTTTTGCTCTCTTTGCTTGTTTGGTTGTTAAAAAAGAGGGACTTTGGTTAAGGAAAGACGCTATAGCATTATCAGTCAGGACCTTCCAAAGTTGAGGTTTGTTGTATGTTCTGCTTGTTCATGTGTTTACAACATTTGACAGAAAAAAATTCACAAAGCTTATGGAAACTTTTCTTCATATCCTAATTATGTGGAAGGTTGTAGCTCTTCGATATATGTACATGTGCATGTCACGCATGAAAAAATCTCAAGATGCCAAATATTTGCGCAAATTTATAACTTGCGTTATCACCTTGAACTTTGAAATGGGCATCCAACTAGTACTGATGCTCCCGGAACAAAAAATCGGAAAGTGAAGGAAAAGCGAGAGATTTTCATAAATGTAGAGAAAATGAAGGCTGAAGTGCCGTTAGAAAGCATAATTACTGTAGCTTTCCGTGGAACTGTGATGCCAATGGGTAGTCCTTTGACCCTTTTTCATTATGACGAAAATGAGGTCTGCCGAAATTTCTAGAATTTTTCAGAGCATAACAAGAAAATGTAGCAGAACTTACTTTGGGAACTAAAGGAGGAATTTTTGAACGTGCGCAAGAGATAGTTTCAATCATTTCAGTATGAAATTTTTAGATCACAAACATCAAAACCTCGTTTTTACAATGCATTAGTGGACTTAAAACATTTACTGAAGCTGAGACACCAAGTATTTCCCAACCTATATCCCGCAGTGAATAATGCAAACTAAAGGAGATTACAGAAAGGTTGTGGTTAGGATCTTTCGCTAATATTACGATACTAGTGCATTAAGTACTATCAAATGCTTGCTGATTTGTTGTTTTTGTTCACAAAGTTCAATAACAATAAATGCAACAATCCACATCCACATTTTAGAACTGTTTAAATTTTAACAGCCCAAAATCTCGTTCCAATACGGCTTCTTCGGCCAGGCTTGTGTTACATTATAAAAGAATCTGCTTATCACAGCGAGTATGATTTTAGAAAATTATCCGTAAACTATATTTCACATAGATTTGCCCTAGTGCATTTTGGGATTTGACTTGGATAAGCAGTCTAGCCTAGCCATATGCAGACCTGCTCAATTTTGAATCTAATCGTATGCCACTAAAGGCATCTGTTTGACTCATGAAAAAAAAGAAAAAGTCAAGTGTGCGATGGCTCATCATTAATATTTTGATTTGCAGGCAAATTATTTTAGGTGGGCTCGACTATAATATCTTCAGATATCTTCAGATATAGAGATATATGCTTAATTCCTTACTGTTGTCAAATTATTTTTTTTTACTTTTGCCTTTTGCCCTGAACACTGTACTGAAGAAATTTCGTTGTAAGATATTAGCTAAAAGGACTTCTTGAAATACTGCCCCATAGACAGGAAGGATGAACAGGATTACAGAACAACTCTAGCTTAAATTTACAATTTCTAATTCTTCGAAATAGTGTGAGTTAGGTGTTTGATCCCAAATACAGGTCCTATGTTGGATATAGACTATAATGCCGAAGTTAATATGTTACGTGATTACTTATAGAAGCATAACTTCAAAGTGGCTTTGATATCGTCATCCAAAAACTACCAAACATGAATGTGTCCTCTGTTTAGTTGAAGAATGCTTTAGGTAGTCTCAATCCACATATGTTAGCAAACGTTTTCTGAACAAAAAATTGGCATCCACGAAGTCAGTTTTAGAATACTGATATGTTAAATCCCTGCGCATATACTTCAAACTTTTTTCCCTTATTACAGCATTGAATTCTATAAGATATTTCGAAAATTTCGCAAAAGCATAAAGTATCTTACTGGGCAGATCAGGATATGTTTTCCGTTTGAGGGTCATACCACACAAGAGTTTCCCGTAAAGAGCTTTTGCTCTCATTTCGACAACGAAAACTTTCATTGACTCTTTCGTGATAGATCAGCAGATTATGAGATTTTGTTCAGTGAAAAGCGAGGGCGCACCGGAAAAATGCCAAAGAGGACCACTGTTGCTCCGATTATTGAAAGCAGAAGAGGAGTCCTTATTGAAACCATGTCATTCTTTATTAAAAAATGGCATGGTTTGAAATTGGCGTATTTCAACAGTTTACGCATTGTCAGCCAATCCATTAGTTCTTCTCCAAAAGGATTTGAGTAGCGCAAAATGTCTACTCTCATCATTTTCTATTATATTTCAGTACGAGTGATCGATTCCAGCATAATCAATGCTACGAATGAACTCTAGCTGACTGCGTCTGGAGGTACTGGCAAATGAAAATCCGTTACTACCATTCCCAAACAACTGAGACTTCCTTTTATTTGTCGATGGGTATTGCCGTGATTTGAGTGTTAAGTTGATCATGATCAACAGATAAGATATACAGTTACAACTAATGTATTTATCAACAAACATAGTGTTCCTGCGTTGCTGACAACATCTGCGAACGATACAAAAATTGGCAATGTACGCTCTATAGAAAGTTATACATACAAATCGCACAAGGTACGACTAGTTCATGCTTCGCTAGTTTTCATCCGTACTGTGTTTGAACTACATGTATCAAAGGCACTTATTGAAACTTGTGTAAGGAGATTTGTACTGATGTGTGCGTTGACTCTGGTAGAAAATCGTAAAAGCATCTAACATGATTCTGTAATCTGATAACATAGACTAGGATACGGTAGCACTACACTTTCCTTCCGTGGCAGCTTCTGAAGCGACTGGTTGTTGTTGATTTTTGCTCTATAAAGTCGCAATTGCTTGTGGATAATTCCTTAGCTAATTCGGGAGTCCAAATTCTTCTTCCACTGGGCACACACCTGAACTAGCGAGAAAAAAACTTTGAGGGGATTCGCGTACTGGAGTACCTGAATATTTGCAAATCCAATCCAAATTCGGTTTGACGGCATTGAAATAGTTTATCATGTCTGCAAGAACCAAAAAATGGATTCTGTGGACATCTGACGTGCTTACTTTAGTTGATCTGAGTTGAGTTCACAAGCAAGGCGCTAGTGATTCCTACAAGGGTATGACGTCCCTCTTGGTCCACTTGAAACAGTGGACCTCCACTATCTCCCTGAATTTGTCCAGTTCAGCATAAAGATGGGGAGTGAAATAGAATGTAACTGGGTATATTGTTTTTGCAAAAGTCTTAGTTCGAATCAGGTGAAGTGACTGATCGACTGCGTCGTAACGAAGTGCCACAACTTGCTGTCCATGTGCTTGATCGCCGCTTGGGTTGTCGAAAGTGATAGGGCTTGAAGCTAAAACTGAAATAGCGTTAGATTCTGCATGTGAATTTGTTTCATATATTTTTCGGAATTATGTGAGCTGCTAAATCTGCAGCTGGCACGTATGACGCCTTCATCATTCAAATTGTTTTGCTGAAGATAAGCTTTTTGCCCACGATCTAATCCGAAGCCGCTTGCATATAGGACAGGATTCAACTCCGTATAATCATCGGGCATACAAATCGGTGTCGAGTCATATTCTGAGATATTTTGGCTGAGTTCAATAAGTGCCAAATCATCTTTAAAACTGCAAACATTCATTTCTTTCGAGGTAATCTGAAAACCTTTGAAATGGTCACAGATTGAATAAATAGAAAAAATACCTGCCTTCTTCACTTTGTACAATGTCTTATTGTACTGACAAAAAACTCCGCCACAGTAGACTTTCCCACCTCCGATGAAAACTGACATATCTTCTGGCATGCTAAGCACGGGGACAACGCTAAGAATTATTGCTTTTTAGTTGTTGATATTACTCTAGTACGACTGTGTACGCAGAAAATTCTGACGTCCACAATTCTATTGCTTCAACGATTGCCCCAGCGAACCTGTAGGACAAGTTCATAGCACATAACACTCTTTGTTCCAAATCGTCATAGACCAACACACAGTGAGCAGCTGTTAAAATATGTCGTGGAGATATCTGAACACCACTGCACGTTGGTTGTCCTGAAGATGAGTGAAGATTGCCATGAAGCCTACACCGAGAACTTGTGTCATACCATGTCTTAATATCACAGCAGTCCAAGGGTATTCATTTTCTTCGAATTCTCGACCTCCATAAGACTTTTTGACCAAACGGTTTGATTGGATTGGCTGTCCTGAATATCCAAAATAGCGAGAAGTAGATACGTCAAAAGCAAGCTGTGCACTTACCTAGGAAATGAACGCCGCACCTTTTGTTGTTGAGCTCGTTCTCCTCCGTTGTAAGTTTTTGACTGTGAGTTTGTGAGCTAATAAGGAATAGAAGAAGAAATGGTGCTACCATGATCATGAGTCTGCGTGGAATCGGTTCTTGCCCTTTATTTAGAGGTGTAGGCGTTTTTCCACGACACACTGCCCTTTGGCAACCTTCTTTGTGCATGCCTGATTCATATTCTACTCTTTTCTTTATGAATGCCAATTTATTGAAACGTGTGTCTCACTCCATGTATGAAACGAAAGAATATCAGAAAAGTTTCCATTATTTCCATTACATAGCTGGTGAAACACGAATTGTTTTGCAACCGTAGCTATCTTTTCAAAAGGCTGAGCACATCACACAACCTCCAAAATAATTTGTGATTTTTACGGAAATATAACATATAAGTAAACTGCATTCATCGTAGCATTCGACTCATTGGTATTCATCCCAAAATATCTTTCACAAGGAAAGATGCACGATTAGCGTGGCCGTATAGAAAATAATGTAGTCATATACCTTACGTATAAGCTCAACTCCATGTAAAATATTTCAAAAGGAGAACTCAGCGTTACAATTCGCAAGGGCTGCAAAAACAGCAAAATCAATTCCGTTGTTTTCTTCTATTTTTTCAAATAAGGAACGAATTTTTTGCTATCTTGCCGAATTTCCTGGTATCCATTTTTTTCTCTTGGTATCTCAACGAATTTCTTGGTAACCATTTATCTTAGCATAGGCTTGACACATCAGACATAACTATACTCTTTCCGTAATTTTTCCATGGCTAGGAATAAAGAAAAAAGGAATGGAGCAAAATGGCAGACTCCACCCCTAGACTTTCTGTGCTCGTTCCACTCACGTGGTCATATAGCTTCTACACACAGATACCCTTGGGTGCCCCAGTTTTGAGAAATGCTGATGTTTAGGGTAAAAACGGTGAAAAATTATGGGACAGTTAATAAATCGACTCATAATTGCAATATTTATCCACCTCTTTACTGCAGCGCTGGTTCCGAAGGCAAATTCATTCTTCAGAAAAGCCTCTTCCTTAGTTATCAAGCCTTTTTCTTCATTTTTTATTCAGGCTTTTGCTTAGAGAACTCTGTTTATTTCAAAGTCCAGTGAGTTTGAGAACAAAAGACTAAATCGTGAAACTTTTTTCCTTTGTTTGCATTGCTTGAATTTCGTTGTCAGAAAATATTGGTTTCCGGCTTATAATCAGGATCTAGCGTGGGGTGCGGCATGCCACACCTGGGGGGCCGTATTGAGGAATTAGGGAGGGGGGGGGGTTGTTAACAAGGCGTCTGCTGTTCGCATAACATGTTCGTTAACAATGTCAAATAGGCCCTCCATACAAAATACTAGCAAAATGATATTTGTCCCATTATCATACGCGTACAGTAAGCATAATTAAAGATCTATAAGGCATAAGAGCATCGTTTTGTTTAGCAAGTAAAATAACCCCTGCGGTCCAAGTTTCAGTGAATTCTGAGGCTTCCAAATACAGGACCTCCTAAGTGAGATGATCGTTTTCAAACATGTTACAAAGGTAGAGGTTTGTTTCAAAGGTAAGTTAACTACTTCTTTTTGCGCTTAATACAAAGAACCACCACTTCTTTGCTCACATTAGGAATCCTACTTCAAATGACCTCCAAATTAAGGAATTAGGAGTGACCCAAAACTCGTTTGTTCCATTTTTCGTTCTCAATATCTCAGGCTAGAGAAGACCAGTCAAACTCAAATCACTTTAGTATAGATCACGAGGCTTAGGCTATCGAATATATATATTCTTGTCGCCTTACCTTGAGATTCACGTAGTAGCGAAGACTTAGCATGTTACCGTATCTCAATATTTTCGCCGTATTTAACCAGTATCTTACACTTGCATAGGTAAGGAAAAACGATTATATCTTGCTCTTGAAGAAATGTTTTCATATGAAATTTCTGCTATATAAAGAAGAAGGTTGAGCAATAACAACTATATAAAAAACGCAGCTATTTGATCTGGCTGAAAGTAAGTTAATTGGGAATGGCACCACCCCATTAACTATATCAGAGAAACATTTTTAGCGAACATTATTTAGATGAATAGATAGCCTAGTCCTCGTAGATTTCGTAGGTGTGATTTGAGCCTCATTCGTGTTCTTAGCTCTGTGTAATATTTGGTGAAAGCATAGCCATTAAAAGCGCAAAGTAGGGAAAACAAGCTTTTGGTTGGCTTCTAATTCCAAAGTTAGGATGTCTTTTGAAGCGAGATTTCTGAAGTGGCCAAAGAAGGAGTAGTGCTTTGTCTTGAGTGCAAAAACAGCTAGCTACTTCACCTTTGAAACAAAGTTAATCATGCTGGAAAATGGCGATTTCACTTAGGTGACGCAGTATCTTGAAACTTCAGAATTTGCTCAAACAGTGTCTACAAAGGTTAATTGACGTGCTAATTATGGGCCCGTTAAGTTTGACAGGGCCTTCAAGTTATGCTATCTTAGTTATAAATTCAGGGGGTCTTTTTAAGACAGCAATAAGAGGGGGAGGGGGGGGGGGTCGTAACCAGCGATGGTGTGCCACACCTCCTGCTCAACCCTGCTCATAATGGAAGATGCTACAGACTCTTATTAGTCACGGCCTTCAAGATATAAGGCTGTTTCGAAAAGCGACCCTTATGCCGCACGATTAGGCAATACGCAGCACGGTATAAAGTCCTTTGGTTGCGAGGTCCTTTGATGTGTTCGGACTGGTCGATGTAAGCCGGGACCACCCCGCGGCTTGTACACCTGAAAATAGGGTACTTTCAAAAATGTGTTGAAAGCACGCGGGAAGTACATCGTATTTGCTTTCACAGTAATTGCTTGTTTTACTTGACAAATATGCAGCATGATGGAACAAGCTATTGATTGCAACAATTGAGAAGGTTCTTGCAACTACAGGAGTAAAAAATTTCATAATCTGAAAATGTGTGTATTCGCAAACTGGGAATTTGGATCTTACCCGAAGAAAGCGGAGAATCATCGATTAGGAACAATCAACTATCAGATTTAGATAAATACTCATAGACGCTTGGAGAAGAATCAGCTCTGAACTCAACGCCTGCTGCGCTTCTATAGCTTTCTAATTTGTTTCAAAGGCAGGTGGCAGGTGGCCATTGACACGCATATAACATTTGCAAACTATCATTTTTCCTTCGAAAGGATAGCTCATGACAGATGGAATGATCATGATGTCATATTACTTCTACACTGTATGAATCAAGGTGTTTCAACATAAACTCTGTGTCTCCGGTTACGGGTTGTAAATATGTAAATACTAAAAATTCTGATCTTCTCGCCCTGTAGACTGCAATTTACATTGCACTGTATGCATTGCAACCAAATTCTACACCAGTCTTTCTCTTCACAACTTAACAAAATTATTTATCAGTGA
Organism: Cylicocyclus nassatus; assembly: GCA_958299035.1. NCBI lineage: Eukaryota > Metazoa > Nematoda > Chromadorea > Rhabditida > Strongylidae > Cylicocyclus > Cylicocyclus nassatus. The sequence goes on from CATQJL010000326.1 coordinate 21,730,307, forward strand.
TCACTGTTTTCTCAGTAGAGGGAACAAAGAAGAAGAAAAAAGCTGGACGTCGAGCGGAAGCCCCAGCAGAGGCGAAGAAGTTCTATGCCATGCGGGAGTTCGACAAAGAAGAAGTTCGATGCCACGCAGAACCACCATCTATAGTAAAATGCTACGCTGCTGTTCGAATGTGACCGCCGAGCTCGACAAGGGCAAGCATGGCTTCTTCCGTTGGTTTTGGTTCTACTAAACCTGGAGGTTAGAAAATCCGAGCTCCTATGATGATCATAATTCGTTTAGCCGAATCTGGAGGCTTTATCACATTTGCTCGGTAGTCTTCAGTAGCAAATTTGCTCTCGTTTAAAAATGTCATTTGCTTTCGTGATCTTTGTCACGCGGGCTCGTTCAGTTATTTGATCGTACGAGTTCTGTCGGAGGTGGTGTGAAGCTATGGCTAGTCTTTCTTGAGTAACGTCTTCTATCCGGAATTTTGCAGACAGTACCAATATCAACTTTCACTTGAAGTCATTTGATACAAGCCGCCTCTCTTTTGTAGAGACTCCCTCTACTTTCACTAACTGCACGCTTTCCTGATGCTTGCAAAATGCAAAAATCTGTTTCGAAACTTTGCTGAATGACTTTGGTCATTAAATTCGTAATAACTATTTACAAAAGCCTTTCCATGTAAGATTGTTAACTTCAGAAGAAAAAATCCTTCAGGAAAATTAATGCTTCTCAAAAACTTTGCAGTAAGGAGTCAATGAAAAAAGGATTGCCTCGAAAATGAAGAACAGGTCTTACAGAGTAAGGCTGATTATTCAAATGATACAGGTCTTCGCCACAAGTCCGCCGTTTTTATACGGAAATGCAAACCACTTCAAGCAGCCACTTCGACAAAGATATTTATTGTACACAAGGGTTGTGATCTAGAAGACAAACGTTTTGCACAACAGTAAACGCAGCAAAATCCACCGCCCCTCTTTTAAGGTTCATACTAATCCGTAAGTTTCGGAACAGTTCCAGCACAGCGAATAAGAACCCAAGCCGCCGCAAAGGGTGTCGGGAGCGATAGCGTTCCTGAGTGGAAATGCCCAGAGAGCGACGGTAAAACGGTCACGACAAGCGGATTTTCCGGCTATCACTAAGAAAAGCAACAGAATCTTCTCATTATCGTGAACATCATTTAAGGTTGTCTCACGAAGCTACTAAAGTACTTTCAGATATTTTGACCTGCGATCTACAAATTTTGAACCAATTTAATTCTTTTCCGATCATATCTACGGGGGCCTCCGCTGCAGTACATCCTGATTCCACTAGTCATTTGAAGCCTTTGGACCTGTACAAATGCCAATCAGTCGAGAACTCCATACCTTCCAACGGCATACGCTTCTGCCACTCTCTTGTGTTCGAACAGTCATTTGCTAGAATGTTTCATGAAGTTGAATAAACAGTTAAATTGGGGAGGGAAGGGGGGGGGAGAGAAGGAGGAGAAGAGGGGATCCAACGGATTTGTAATAATCACTGACTTGTGAGTCTTCGGTTTCTCCATGCATGCCCGTAAAAGTTGATGCCTTGCATTCACCAAGGCTGAAAAGCGCTGAGACGAGAATTAATGGTCTTTTATGAAAAGAATTTGCTCAACGTTGGGCCCCATGGAGAGCGAAATTCAAATTGTCTTATTCATGTGTTTTGGATATCTTTAATAAGTGCAAGTTTAGAATTCATTTTCAAAATCAAAAAAACAATAACAACGATGTCATAAAAAATGGTAACAAACTGTAACGTATGTATATACAAAACAATGTGGTGAGATGTAAGTTATTTATATGTACTCAACACAAGGATGACTTCATAGGGGTAGACGTAAGGGGGTAACGTCACTGCACAAAACTTATTACTTTAAAAAACAGCAAATGACACTTCTGACAATCGGGCTGCTAAACCCGCTAAGTTAGAATGGATCGTTGAACTTCTAAAAAATCGCTTTTAGGTTCTTCTAAAGTTTATAGTGAAAAAAATCCCACTTTGATCACGCATGATTGATCTTGGTCTTGCCAGGCCAGCTGAGATTTTTTTTTGGAATCTCCGAAAACAGCGCCGGATTCCTTTTCTGACGACAAACTGAAAAGCTTCACCTGTTCATTCACAGCAATGAGAGCGATTTCAGGCCCACTATGCCAAAACGGATTTTACAGTCTTTGAAAGAAAGAAGGTCCGTTCCTAAAATCCAAATCAAAAAGGTTTCAACCTACTTAACGGTGGAGAAATTGATCCCGGATCTAAAAGCCAAACGATTTGCAGAATCCTCAAATAAATTCCTTGTAGAGTCTGCCAGGGCCCAAAGCACAAAAATTCGATCCTGTTTTCAATCACAAGCGCGGACATCGCTACCAAGCAGCATGATCTCAAAATCTGATAAACGCTCAAAGGTCCGCCTTTTCCACAATCTGAATTGAAAAAATTCCAACCTGTTCAATCAAAGAAAAATTCAAGCATTGGTCGTGTCCGGCCAAACTGGACCTTGACCTCTTCAAAAAGGAGCTTCAATGCTTTGCTTGCCAAAACAGATAAACTTTTCACCTTTAGGTTAGACGTGCAAAAAACGACGAAAGGCGTGTGACGGCACGTATGCATTGCGTTGGCTGGCCCTACCCAGCACTGCTTTCCATGTAAGCACACACATCGACGTGTAGTGGCCCAGCACGAATTGGCCATGGCGATATCTCGTGAGCGCCACGTTCATGCGCCTTGGATCCCAATGAATTTCGTAATTTCTGGATCGAAGTTTCCTAGTAATAAGGGCCATTACGACGTCCTTCTCTCGTTCTTGGACCCGAATCAACTGTGGAGCTGATCTCCACATTTTCAAAGAACTCCGTTAAACATCAATGCTGTTCTTTGTAAAACGTGATGATGACGATAGAAGTGGGAGGAAGTCTTTCTGGATCAAGCTTGACAAGAAGAACTCGTAGATTTTCCTCTCCGCTTGAACAGGATAAAGAGGGGGCCCTAACAGATTGACATCAAAGTGCACAAACAGGAACTAGTTAGGAATTGCAGAAATCCATGATTTCGAGTGAGCGTTTGTCTGCTGCGGCTACGCCGTCGACAAGGGATCATAGAACAGCTAACTGAGCAGGGAATTTAGGACAGGATGGGCTGGTGACGAGTGAACACGGAACTGCCTTTGCTTTTGCAGAATACATGATGCTAGCTGCTCCGTAAATAGCGAGGTTGTTCTGTCGAAAATCTTGCATAAGGTTCCAGTTGGTGGACTTTTCCGATATGTATCTGCCTGACTCATCGTAGTCACGCCATGATCGCCATAAACTCGGGTTGGTACTTGTGACGTTTCGTCACATAACACTAGATTAGCATAACTGATGTGTTGAAAATGCTATCCTTGTCCGTGTATTGATGGATGATGAAGTTGTAATGCAAACGATCTTTGGATCCATGCAGTTAAACAACATTTTTACCATGTCTTCTAGGGTGATAAAGATGCCCTTTTCGCCAGAACATAATCTTCTCTTTCTTGGTTGGTCAAATCAATCCTCTGCTCTCTCTTGTATCTTTTGTATTTATTTCGATCTACCGGTGAATCGTTTACACACGCCTTGCTTCTTCGTTGTCAGCACACCCTCGTAACAGTTCCTATCATCTTCAATACTTCAGGCAAATCAGCCAAAGTCGTAAGTGCATTGTGTCAAAGGCTGAGGTTTCTGTCACAAATCGAATCACTCCTACGCTATCGCTTCCCTGCAACCCGAAAATGGTATCAGTGAATTGTTCTACTGCGGTGTCGTGCTTGCAGTAACTAGTAACTTACCATAACTCGTTGTCCGGCTAACGCCTGGAGTAAAGCAATGCAAGCTCCGACGACGGTTTGTCCAGTTGCAAAGGCGAGTTGTAAGACCATTAAGCGAGATTAGCTATTCTCTAGTAGCAGGGCATCCTGTTGATCAGCACTCAAGTTGATTGTTCGTCTATGCATGACTATCAATTCGGTATCTTCACTTCTTTGGTGCGTCTAGCTTCTTCAGCAGCCTGGTAGCCCGAAGCCTGCACTCCGTAAGCGATGTTGCCAGCCGTTGTTTGCTCCCTGATAACTAGTTCCCCGTAGATCCCAATGCGAACAATAGCCTCGAATGCAGGCTTCAGAGTGGGATCAACCCAACTTCGCATATAAATCAAGAGCAGCGGTATTGGGTGCTACAGCCGAGATCTCTGATCGCTTTTGTAGGATCGTACACGCTTGTTTGTTAGCCGTCAGTCCCACACGTAGCTCTCTAGTGTCCGAATCATGGGTAATCTCATCAACCTCCAACTTTATGTATCGCCACACTCATAAACTGATCCAAACCTCCTACTGGTCGATGTCTTCCCCAGCTCTCAAGTGACGGCTTGTCAGTAAGCGTAATGGTCAGTGGCATCGGGTAGGTGGAAAAGGATGGAATGATGGCTGTAACTTGGTGAGCTTTGTGATCCTCCTCCATGACTGTACGTGCTGCGAGCCCGGCGCATGCCACACTGAACACTTGGCTCATCTTATACAAAGCTTCATTATGGTAGTACATCAAATTGTCGAACCGTCCTCTTCGGTCGCGTAACCATTCAAATTCTTTCTGCCGCCTTCGCCTTCGATTGGTGTGAGGCTCTCATCGGAGTGCATTGGACAGAAGTATTTACCTCTTCGCATAAGAAGTCCCTCGCGTTTATTTATCGTTTATTCTGCAAAATTTTCTTAACAATGTTTCCGAGTGATAATTCCTTACGAAAGTGATTGGTAAGCGGACAGCCTCGGATTCAAGTGATAGATGCGCTGGGAGTTGATTCGAGTCATCCAAGAACTTAGATCAACGCTGAGAGATGTTCCTCTCAATTAGAAACCTAAAAGAAGTTTGACGCTAAAGCCAGTAGAACTAACTGTACAAGATTTCCTTGGTAATGTTTTCAAGTGCTATTTTTATAAATTGGTTGATGCACGTGACAGCTTGGAGTATCACTCACTAGTAATGGAACATTTGAAATCAAAATGAAATCGCCAGCAAATCTTGAGTCAACGCTGAACTGGAGACAAATGAATGAGACATTGCGAAATACAGAGAGTCAAACTGTTCCGCACGCAGAAGATTGCGAAATATCGGACTACCTACAAAGGACAAGATTGTGCAATATCGATCACAAAATGGAGGGACTTTCATAATTTCGACATATATCAGCTTTAAAACTGATAGTTAGACAAAGGTATGTATGCGCTGAAACGTGCATCACGGAATATTGACCCGGTCCAAATAGCAACTTTTTTCCTCAAAGAAAACGTCAAAAAAGAAGAACCGATCAAAACGAAATGCAATACAATCGTAGGGTATTAGACTAGATTTGTCGTGAATAGTAAGCAAGTGTTGCACAGGGTAACTACGTGGCACTGTCAGAGCAATAAAATCCAGGGAAATCATCACGCTCCAGTAAATCAACGTGCTCGAAATGTGACCTTTCTTGCGATTTTCAATTAAACCTTGATACCACTTGAAGTTTACTAACTCCCCTGCAAATCATTGTCGGATAAATGGCACAGAAGCACTCAACATCTCCATAGAAAAGCTCTGCAATCCTCTGTTACAAAAGTTCCAGCCAAGGAAGTACTTAAAAACACACTTCAAACTAATTGGTACATCTATCTATCATGTTTCCTCTTCCGCTACTTGTTGTATCATCTCCAGGCGCGAAGTTCGTGACCTCGAAACATAACATTTGCGGCACATAAACTACTAAAACAGAAACTACGAGCCTGTAAAAACTCTCAGCAAGCTGCCGCAAATCTTAGGTTTCGAATTCACGAACCTTGCCCCTGGAGATGATAGAACAAGCAGCAAAAGAGGGAGCATCATCGTACTATTGAGTTATTGAACAGACTGTAGACAGAGGATCCGAAATATCATTCGGAAATCTTCCCACGAGGGGAAACTTGATTTCATTTGGACGCAACGGCCTATTACCAGATTTCATCTTACACATCTTTGGTATTTTCCTGTTCTTGGAAAAGGTTAGCAGCGCCTCAAAATAAAAAACAAACATAGCAGTGCTTTTTGCACAAACATGAACTCTCACCAAAACAAAAATTTTTCTTCGCACTTTTGGTGTTTGATGAATGCCCTAGTTCAAGACAGATGGCTGTTAGGCCTCGCAGAGGATTTTTTTGGAACCAAAGGTGTCCTCTGAAATTGAAGGATGGAAAAAGGAGCGTACGAAGACATCCTCATGCTTGAAGCATAGCAGGATGTTATAGTACAAGTTCGAAGCTCTGATCACAAGGGGAAGCAGGCTGAACAAGAACGGTGACATGAGAAAGAGAAGGGTTTGATAAAGCACAAGAACAACACATTGTGTGACTGATGTGTGGTTTTTTCGCGCTCTCAGCTTCTTTTCGGTTCCAATATCATTGCTTATCCGTACTTTCCTTCACCCGCTTCTCCTTGTGATAAATATAGCTTTGATCTTTGAGCAGGGCTAGATAATGAAAGATGTTCTGCTTCGTGTGCTTTGTGCGTACGCCCATTATCTCTTCGTTATTTTTGACCAGAACCACTCCACATGGAAGGCGCAAGGACACAGCTTGTAGAACGCAGAAGTAGGAATGGAAATAGAATGGAAGCGCACGAAGGCACGAATAGAACTCACGAAAAACTAAAAATCCTAATTCTAGGCATTCTGATGATTTTTTTACGCCTTAGCTCTAGACACAAGTCCGTCATGAGTACGCAGCAGCTTTCATATAAATAGGTCTGTACAAAGACTCACGAGGGAAAGGATGAAGAAAAGAAGAGAACACCGTGCAAAAAGAGAAACAGCAAGTGCTGGTGTCCTTGTACAGGTGGACGGGACGGGCACTGAATGGAATTCTCATCGGGACCTTCATTAAATTTTATGCAAGTACGGCATGACATATCACCCAGATACAGAAACAAAACAGCGTTTCCTCCTCTGAGCCCGCTTCAAAATCGAAGCCATTTTCATCACACGAAGAAGTGGACTGGAGGAACAGGTAAGCAACGAGGAAAAAGGAAAGGGGCCTATAACGCTCAAGAACTAATCGCTGTTGTCCGAAACTCTTTCATATATAATGATGAGTGGCTTCTTGTGTTTCTCAGCCGCTTTCCTTCTATTATATCGTTCTTATCCTTTCTTTACCCCGCTTCTGTTTGCGATGCGAAAGGCTGCGAATTTCAAGCGGGTTGAAGAGTGAACATTGTTCTGCTCCATGTATTCGAGAAGATGAGTCTTTGCGCTCTCGTTCATTCTCTGTTCGTTATTTTGTTCACACCTGTTTCAGTGTTTTAGGAAGCCGCTGCACAGTTCCGCATCTTTATTGAAAGGGGCATTAGAAGGCCTCAACAAATAGAAGAGAGAATGGACGAGCGCACGAAAACCCATCTGGGATATTTCTTCAACCCCGCTTTGATTTCGCTGCGTTTCTCATCACAAGGATAAGAATGGTAGAAGAAAGAACGGATAAGTAACGTCATGAAAAAAGGAAAGGAGCTGAGAATGCCTCATCGAAACAAGAGACAAGTTCCAATTACGCATGTTCAGCCATGTGTTCGCATCCGCTAATTCCAGACAAATGCCTGCTGAAACTAGACAGCTGTTTTCTGGAACAAATGGAATAAGTCTGAGCAAAAATAAGGCGGAGAGAAAATGGACGACTACAAGAACACATTTTGTCGCATAAGTAGCAGAAGAGCGCTCATTCTTCGACCCCGCTTGTTCGAAGTTCTGCTAATCAAAAAGGGAAGCTAGGTAAAGGAATCGCCAAAATGAGAGGATCCTGTGGCCAAATTCAACAAACCCAGTGGGTACCCATTAACTATGAACCCAGTGGGTACCCATTGAGTTCATGAACCCAGTAGGTTCCGTATGTTCGCAAACCCACTGGGTAAGACAGTATTCACATTTGCTTTGCCTGCGTCCACTAACCTTGACATCAGCAATGTGCCTCTCTAATTTGTGTACTGTTTTTTCATCTCTCGACATCGCGGATCTGTCAAGCGTGCTGGCGCTCTAACAAAAGCGCCAGCACGCTTGGCACGTTTTCACGAACTCATATGTTCGGAAGAATGGACATCAATCAATGTCTTTTGTGCAATCCACAAACGACTGTCGATTTCAATATGTGTGAAAATGTATGCAAAAGAGGACTCTCCTCTCTCTGTACAAGTGATCTTTCTTGTTCAGAGTTGTCTTCACCTCAAAAGGAAGATATTAGCCACATTTTCCGAAGACTGTATGAAGTAGCTGACATTCACGATTGCATAGTTTAATTGTCATGATGCAAGGAGTAGCTAAGCTTTATCCTACGGATGCTTTTGATATACATGACAAGTGAATCTATGCGTTTTTTCAAACTCCTACTTTTAAAAATATTTCCATCATCAGTGGCAAGGTGCGTATTCGCGGGAAGCTATCAAGTCCCTCTTCGACTTGATTTGTGTCATATTCATTTCTATTCAATGACCCAGCAAATGTCGGCCAATGCTTAGGCTCTTTACAATTTGACGCAAAAATTTCCGTTAAGAAGTTGATCTGAGACTACTCAGACCGATTTCTCAAGCTTGTTTCCGACTTTCCAGAGACTGCCTAATCCTGACTGGCATCAAATTTGCTGTTCCTACATCTCAGTGGAATATCTTATCGAAATTCATTCAACAAAATTCCCATGAGTTATGAAATGTGGAAAGTGCTTCTAATGTATAAGTGTTACTAGTAATAACCATTCCTACATGAAAAAGTCCACATAATGTTCAGCAAAGGCACGGAGTTTGCATGTAACCCACTGAGGAGGTTGCACCATGCTTGAGTTCGCTAACTTAGCGCTCAGTGGGTTTCGTAACCTACGAGAACTGGGTCACTTGTTTCGTGAACAACCGGCATGCTCGCCCTTTGGGTTCGCGAATCGCGAACCCACTGGGTTCGTTCATGAATACCGGTTAAGTGGCTTTTCGTAGGTTCCGAAACCCACTGAGTAGGCTTAACCCATTAACTGCCGGAACCCGATGGAATCGTTAATGAATACGACCACTAAGAAAAATGCTCAAAAACGGTCAAAATTCTCCAACTCCCGCACTCAAAATTGCGTGCGAGCGGCTGCGGCGCATGCACCGCAGTTCTGAAACAGTTCCAGCATAGTGCGGAAACAGTTACGAAAATGGGAATCAGTATGAATCCAGCCAAAAGCTGCATTGAACACGTGCTAAGTCACATCTGGGTATTTATTGTACAGTCGAGTAGATTTAGCGGTAAATATAGTGTGCTTGCACAGAAGGTGAAATGCGGTGAAATTTGCGCGTGAATAAGTAGCCACGCCAATACTGCGGGTATTTTGCGCGCGCAATTGGCCGGCGTCACAGTCGAAGCTATTTCTTCACGCGCCAATTTTACCGCATTTCACCTTCTGTGCAAGCACACTATATTTACCGCTAAATCTACTCGACTGTACGAGGTTTCATAGGTGTTTAAGAAAAGGCAAAACGGAGCACCTTAACATTTAACGCAGGCTTTTTGCTCTCATTTCATTTTCAAGTCCTCAAAATTACCAAAAAAGAGCAGCTCTTCTATGCTTCTACATGTTTAGGTTTTTCTTGAGTCACGTTGTTTTCCACGGAAAGTTTTCACTACCCGCAGAAAATTTCATTGACGTAAGCTGGAAATCTTTTGATTTGTTTCATAATCCACAATGAGCTAGGTGATAATTTGGCGATTGTGCCTGCTAGAGGAGAAGTGACCTTTGTGCCTGTAAATAGCTTGAAAGCTAATCTGTGCTTGGAGCAGGTTTCTCTCATGTATTATTCATTATCACCACTTCAATTTGCAGTGCCGAGGATTTGATTAACTCCGGTTTTATAAGCGCTACAAATACACTTGGCCCGTGTGCACGTACATCCCCGCGATGAGGGGAGGAATCTGAGAGGGAAAGCTTAGGGCCCGGCACGCGTTGGTTTGGAACAGTTTTAGGAACGAAGTCCTCCATGAGTTCACGAAAATTCACAAAGTCCCTTTTGACGTAAAAGTCAGCAGTGAAACCCCTATCCAATCAATTTAACAATAAAAGAGCGGAAAAACCACATTTTGAGGTATAACAATATAAATAATAATAATAATAATAATAATAATATATAAATAATAATAATAATAATAATAATAATAATAATAATAATAATAATAATAATAATAATAATAATAATAATAATATATAATAATAATTGTTGATAATTTCTATATCATCAACCCAATCCACTCCATTTTCCACATCGCCTATGGAGTTCCCATAGGCTGAATTGTACGCCACTCATTCTTGAGTATCTAATCACTCGAGAATGATTGGCACCTGTGCACCAGGAGTGTAGCCGAACGGCGGCAACTCCTTTTAAGCCATGTACCCCTCCTACGTTGTACATTGTACCCGGGCAAGCTCCGCCTTCTATTCGTGTATATAAGGAGCCTCCGACTGTAATATAGATCGCTCTCAACTATTGCCAGTGTGAATAAATATTCCACACTACTTCGTCTACCCTACTTCACTTGGTACACACCAAATTGGTGCATCGGCCAGTGAACTTCCTTGCAATTCCTGAGCGACTCCTTTACCTAAGGAACGGGAATTCAAGGCCTAAGACCCGCGTGGCAAATACTCCACTAATTAATTGAACCCTTCTGAGCTCTCTCTTCGTGAGACGACCAGAAGTTAGTAAAAGCGTTAGTTGGCAGGCTTCTTCACTGATTAATTGAACCCCTCTGAGCTCTCTCTTCGTGAGACGACCAGAAGGTAGTAAAAGCGTCAACCGAAGAAATTTCACTGGTCAATTGAACCCCTTTGAGCTCTCTCTTCGTGAGACGACCAGAAGGTAGTAAAAGCCCCAGCTGAATACTTCTCCACTAATTAATTGAACCCTTCTAAGCTCTCTCTTCGTGAGACGACCAGAAGGTAGTAAAAGCGTTAGTTGGCAGAAAATCACTGATTAATTGAAACCTTCTGAGCTCTCTTCCCGTAAGACGACCAGAAGTTAGTAAAAGCGTCAGCTCAAGAATTCTCACCGGTTAATTGAACCTTTCTGAGCTCTCTTCCCGTAAGACGACCAGAAAGTAGTAAAAGCCCCGGTTGAAGAACTTCTCACCATTGATTAATTGAACTCTTCTGAGCTCTCTTTTCGTAAGACGACCAGAAGTTAGTAAAAGCGTCATTTGGTAAGACAAACACCACTGCAAATTGAACATCTCTGTGCTCTCTTTACATAAGACGACCAGAGATCAGTAAAGGACCAGTTGGCAATAGCTAACAAGTTCAAAGTTCATCCAGAATTTGAGCTTCAATTGCTATCAATCCTCACGGTACAGGTTCAACACACCTCACCGTCCAGTACAGCGTACAAGCCAACCAGGCACGCTTGCTGACAGCTAGTAGAAGCTCGGCACTCAATTGCCAGCTCACTAGAAGGCTTCCTTGCACCCAGTAAGGACAGCTGTTACAAGAGGCCAGCCTTGCTGTCGTCCTCTAAAGTCTACAACGAGGATGCGCACCTCACGTTGCGACGCTCGCCATCAGCACTTAACGGAAGCACCGAACACAACTTTGTGCGATACAAAAATGGCAGCGCTCCAAATCTTCAAATCGAAAATCAACAATGCCTGCGCACTTGTGAAATCATACGAGTAGGAAGTGAATAAAATTGATACACCATTCACTTTTCCTGTGGACAAGACTGAATGCGAAACATACATCAAAAGGAAAATGGAAGAAATCACGCATTTGCTCAATTCTCTCCAAAATGCCGTCAGACTTCAAGGCACTCAAGTAAATGCCGCAACTGAATATGTCGGCTCAAGAAACGAGGAAAAAGAGAGAGAAAAGCTGATGACTGAACTCAGCAAACATCTCGAGTTAGAGTCTCTTCCTCTGGAGGTCATGACAGTACAGTGGCAGAACAGGATCCAGTTCCGACAACATGAACTCAAGGAACAAAGTGCGCTTGTGCACTGCAGTACTCCGAGCATACCGAGTCAGCCAAGTAGCGAAGTTGGGCAAGCTGGAACTCCGGAACGCAACGAAAGGCAGATCAAAATTCGGAAGCCCATGCTTGAAATTCCGACGTTCTCAGGCAATTTCCGAGAGTTCAACAGTTTCTGGACAGTCTTCGAATCACTTATCCACACCGACGAGGAGTTATCCGACACGGACAAATTCTTGTTTCTGAAACAAGCTCTAAAGGGAAAAGCAGCAGCCACTCTAAGCTGCATCCCCGTTGTTGGAGAAAAATATGAGACAGCAATAGAAATCGTGAAAAAACATTTCGATCGTTCGGCCAACATGGCAGACATACTCATAAATGAGATCGAAAAGCTTTCACGGGCGTCTGATAATCCGAAGAGTCTCCGAGACACCTTTGAAGCAATCAACTCCAGGATCATCCATTTGGAACAAACAGGCATGAAGCTGAACGCAGACCGAGTTTGGCGTCGGATAATCTTCTCCAAATTTCCCGAATCCATTTGTACGACCGCCATCCAAAAAGAAGCGATACAAGATGATCCCTTTGATGTTGGCGAAATCCTAAATGCTATCGATGGCATTATTTCACTGCGGGAAACCACTTCGCTTACAACGGAAACTCTTTTCCCAACCAGTCATCGCCAGGACGCTCAACAAAATGGAAGGAGCAACAGAACAAGATGGGGAGAAGAGAATCACTTTTCGAAACCAAAACGTCTGTGTTTATGTGGGTAGTCGCATTCGCCCTATACCTGCCAAAGATACACCAGCCCGGAAGCACGACGCCTAGAAGCAAGAAATCAAAGAGTATGCTGGAGGTGTTTTGCTAAGAATCACACTTCGAAGGACTGCACAATTATTGGAGTGTGCCCAATGCAAAACTCACACCATGGATCTCTCTGCCTCTCAGATGCAAAGAAGCAAGACAACGGGTACCTTGCAGTCTCACGTCGACCTGCAAATATGGATCGGCGACCAACGCTACCAAATCGACCACCGCAACCCTCCAGTCAACGCAACCGACCTAAGACGAACGAAGTAAGAGCCGCACAAAACTCACAAAATGGACGTGAAATCTCTGTTGTGGACAAAGCCCCACTCCTTCACAACCAGTGCGTACTTCAAATTGCAACAGCGATGATTTTCAATGAAGAACAATGGGACTATCAACCAATAACAATACTTCTGGACTCAGGAGCGCAAAGAAGTTTCATCAAGTCGAACCTTAGCGAAACATTCAAGCTTCCAATCGTCCGAACAACGTCGTTCACCACATCCGGAATGGGTGAACTGCAAGAAGTTTTCAACTCAAATGAGGTTTTGATTACCTTGAAGAGTTTACAAGGACCTAAAAAACTGAAGAAGATGTCTGTACACACCAAGCAAAAGCTCACGACCAACCTGGATACAGCACATCTCACTGAGGCGGATCTTCTATACATTTCAAAGGAGAACTTGGACATAGCACAGCAAACGCTTGCAAGAACCAGCGTCTCGCCTGATATCCTCATTGGCCAGGACATACTTAACACTGTCATAGACCATACTGCTCCAGTGCTAACACTTCCTTCGGGACTAATTCTCACTCCTACCATTTTCGGATACACCATATCCGGGACAAGCCTAGTTTCGACAACAGCAAGCACAACTGAAATTTATGGAAGTTCGCTTGTGGTAGCAACCCCGGCAATTTCACCAAGAGAAAACTACAAGCAGGACATCAAACACCTCTATGAGCTTGAATCGCTAGGACTAAAAACCGAAAACGATCCCGACGAAGCATCTATAATCAAATTCATGGATGACTACAGAAGAACTATTAGAATCAAAGAAGGCACAATCACAGCAGGATTCCCGTTCAATGAAAACGTTGGCAAACTCAAGGACAACTTCAACATTGCCTTTCGCCGGCTGCAGGCTCTCCTTCGGACACTACGAAGCGACGACAAAAAGCTGCAGCTCTACAACAGCACCATTGAAGACTACATCAAAGAAGGAATCATCGAGGAATGTACTCTACAACCAGCAGGAGTAACATCCTTCTACCTTCCACATCGACACGTATGGACACCTGGAAAGACAACGAACTTCGAATTGTCTTCGATGCTTCATCTCACGGAAGAAACGAGCTCAGCCTCAACTTTGAGGGACAACTCATCTTTGAGGGACATGCTCTCACGCCTCTCATCCATGAAATTCTACTGCTCTTTCGGACATACAAACATACAATGGTAGCGGACATCCAAAAGGCTTTTCTACAAATACGCCTTCCCGAAAACCATCGAGATGCAACAAGATTTCTGTGGATAAAGAACCTGAATATGCCGGCCGAAGGCAATAACGTCAAATACTACCGCTTCTGCCGGGTTCCCTTTGGAATTAACGCAAGCCCAGCTATATTGAATCAGTCCATACTCAAGCACATTGAAGAGCAGGATACTCCGATTACAAAGGAACTATCTAAGTCTCTCTACGTTGACAATGTGTTGTTAGAAGGCAACAACCCGCAAGAGCTTATAGAGAAATACATTGCTTCAAAAGAGCTCTTCTCTTCTATCGGAATGAACCTCCGCGACTACTTGTCAGACTAAGCTCTGTGTTTTTACAAGCAGTCAACACCACCAAAGCGGAGACTGCCTTGGTCGACAAAGACGACGTATTTGCTCTCAGATGTCCAACGATGGAAAGCTCGAAACCTCTCCCTTTGCCATATAGAAGACACTTGCAAGTGCTACTCGACGGATGACCAAGCTAACTGTATCTGCAAGAACACAAACATATCGGATCTGACGACATCGATGGATAGCAGACTGCCACTCTCTTCCTCATTCTTACATCTACAAGAAGCCCATGGAAGAGTACTTGGAGTCAGCCACAAATCCATAGTCGACGTCACTATCAGCACGACTGCGGAATGGAATACAGCGAGTGTTGTCAACAATGAAGACTGCGACATCACAGCCTCACCGATTCAAGGATGCTACAACTGCGTGACCGGCGCACGACTTACCTTCTCTTGTCATTCACCGCACCCGACAATGGTGGAGATAACGTGCACGCAGAACATCTATGCTGCTTTCTGCAATGAAAACACAGTGCAAACAGTTGCTCTACTTCAATCGACCGTCGCTAACTATGTCGACAGTTGTTCACTGAGATGCGGAACGAAAAGCCACGTATTCAACATCTCTGGTATCCTGGCATACCACCCACACGAAAACGGAGTACTCTTCACGAATGCTAGCGAGGAAGCTTCATACGTCAACGTCTACAACTATCCCGACATTGGACACATCATCAGCGTCGCCCTCTCGTCATGGAAGATGCTCGTCGTGGCTACCATCGCAATCATAGCCGCGTTAGCCTTCACCATTTTTTGTGTCCCAAAAATCATAAAATTGTCATTAATGTGCGTGTAATTTATCGTAATTTTGATATCACCAATGCTTGTTAATTATAACGATTACGTGTATTTTTATCAACTTCACCTGATTTTACTCATTTCTTTTCCTAGTCGCCCGGAGTGTTGATGATTTCTATATCATCAACCCAATCCACTCCATTTTCCACATCGCCTATGGAGTTCCCATAGGCTGAATTGTACGCCACTCATTCTTGAGTATCTAATCACTCGAGAATGATTGGCACCTGTGCACCAGGAGTGTAGCCGAACGGCGGCAACTCCTTTTAAGCCATGTACCCCTCCTACGTTGTACATTGTACCCGGGCAAGCTCCGCCTTCTATTCGTGTATATAAGGAGCCCCCGACTGTAATATAGATCGCTCTCAACTAATCTACGCCAGTGTGAATAAATATTCCACACTACTTCGTCTACCCTACTTCACTTGGTACACACCAAAATAATAATAATAATATATAAATAATATAACAATATAACAGAAAAGAAAAAAAATTCTGAGTTTATTAAAGACTCCGTCACTGAGTACGGTGCCATTTTAGTGGTCAGAATTTTGAAAACCTCTTAGGCCAACAGAATCTGTGGCCTCAACAATCTGGCGGAGCATTTTTCGCCACATAGTTCAAAGGACCGCATGTGATTGGAGCGCGATATCTATCAATGCGTAGGTTTACACTATTTTTGTCTCAAAAAAGAGGAGAGGTAATGGTTGTTGGCTAAATGATAGATTTTTGAGCGTTCCAAGCGCCCAGATCAGAAAGGTCCACAGTTTATGTGAACTCTCCGGTATTTATGCTCCGAACAAATCCATTTGGTTGGTGTTGGTCTAAAACCAGCAAATTCGGGAACGTGTAATTAGGACACATAAGTTTGTGAAACTTTAACATAATAAAGTTTGGAGTAATATTGTACACACATAGCCCAGATTCGGTGTCATGTGATTGCTTGTGCGCTGTAAACAGGCCATTTGTTTGTTAGTCCCGCGTTGAACTTCACGCGCTAGCGAAAGAACACATTCAGCTCGTAGAACCTGACATACTTGTAGTTTTTTTTCGGTGCTGCTCCTTATACCTTATAAAAACGATATCCCCGTTGCTTCTAACCTCGAAAACGAAGTCCGGTTTGACGCCGGACCATCTGCGCCGGGCCCTGGGGACGCCTCATCTCCGCTACTCTAAATATTTTTCTTCTTTTTCTATCTGGGTTATGAAAATTCTCATACCCTGTTACAGCGCATAACGGTTGCCAAGGTACTGACATACAAGATTAGATTATCACTATTTTGTGTGATCCCCTGGGAATCTCCATGGGATTACATCTCATCTTCAAACTCATTTACAGTGACCGCCAAAAAGTTACGGACAAGCCGGCTTCCTTTTTTCATCGCTCATTTTCGGATGGAAAACAAGGATAAAAAAATGATTGAATTGCATGAGGTGATAGAGCTCTTCAAGAGCTACAACCACACATTGCGCTTGCTGGAAAATATTTATTATAAAAATTTCAAAAATCTTTTCCTAAAAAAAGTCCGAGAATGGCCGCGTCACAATGTCGCGGACATTAATTCTTCGAACGCGAAAAATTTCGTTTAGGTCTTTTCTTGAAGCAAAAACAGAAGTTTTCCGGACAGGTAAGCATACTATGTTGTAGAGCTCATCAAGGACAACAATCGGGTAGTGGTTACTTCCAAAAAAACCCAAGCTTGAATTTTATTTTGCTTTTTTTTCAAAAATAACTTGTAATTCCCCTTTTTAAGCCAAATTTCTCCACATGGGAACCTATTCAAGATATCCCAACAAAGCTAATTAGATGAAATGATTGTCTTTTGACATCTTCTATGCATCCGACGTGTGCTGTAGAGTTTCTTTGCTGAAAATGACTCTTGAAAGTGAGTGCACATGACCCCACCTGCACCTCACCACTGACTTGCACCGCTTTGCAGGCTTGTAACTCGGCCGGCAGTCAATCTACGAGCCTGCAAATAGGCTCATTCGAAAGAGCGCGACTTTCTCTACACGATAGTATGCAGACGAGTTCAGTTTCAGGAGTAACAGAGATTTGGCGGATGGGGTAACAGAACGCAACCTTAGAGGTGATTGGAGTGAAGGCTCTTATCAACGCCAGAACAGTCTTAAAGCTCCGAAATGGATCCGTTACAAAAAAGTTAGCAGTTTTGAACTTCCAGGATAGAACTGGTGGCGAAAGGAGCTTTGCTCAACTTCAACTAAAAAATCCTCAGCCTACAACTGAAGCTGCGTTTCATCACCCCATCCGTCAAATCTTCGGGATTTCCCAAACCCACCTCTTGCAAACCGTCGTGTAGAGAAAGTCGCGCTCTTTCGAATGAGCCTATTTGCAGGCTCGTAGATTGACTGCCGGCCGAGCTAGAAGCCTGCAAAGCGGTGCAAGTCAGTGGTGAGGTGCAGGTGGGGTCATGTGCACTCACTTTCAAGAGTCATTTTCAGCAAAGAAACTCTACAGCACACGTCGAATGCATAGAAGGTGTCAAAAAACATCCATTTCATCCAATTAGCTTTGTTGGGATATCTTGAATAGGTTCCCATGTGGAGAAATTTGGCTTAAAAAGGGGAATTACAAGTTATTTTTGAAAAAAAAAGCAAAATAAAATTCAAGCTTGGGTTTTTTGGAAGTGACCACTGCCCGATTGTTGTTTTTGATGAGCTCTACAACATAGTATGCTTACCTGTCCGGAAAACTTCTGTTTTAGCTTCAAGAAAAGACCTAAAAGAAATTTTTCGCATTCGAAGAATTAATGTCCGCGACATTGTGACGCGGCCATTTTCGGACTTTTTTTAGGAAAAGATTTTTGAAATTTTTATAATAAATATTTTCCAGAAAGCGCAATGTGTGGTTGTAGCTCTTGAAGAGCTCTATCACCTCATGCAATTCAATCATTTTTTCATCCTTGTTTTCCATCCGAAAATGAGCGATGAAAAAAGGAAGCCGGCTTGTCCGCAACTTTTTGGCGGTCACTGTATCTTCCTGAAAACACATTGAAAACGCGGTAAAACTGCACTGAAGATATACTACGGCACTGCCAAGCATGTATGTATGTAATAGAAATAAGTGAAATCTCAGGATTTCGAAATCTATGGTGAACCGCTGCTCGCGAACTGGGGATTATCGTAAAATTCACAATTTTCAAGTCCCATTTCTCCTGTCGAAAACATGCTCAGCAGTGACATAATATATCCTCGGTACAACTTTACCGCTCCTTCACTGAGTTTTCTGAAAGATAAATGAAAAAAGTGAGAAGTTAAAATGAGAAGTGATCTCCCAGGGATCCCCAAGGATCACCCAAAATAGTGAAATTCTAATCTTTTATGCCAGTAAATGGCATCCATTATGGTCAGCCGGGGTATGAGAACTTTCTTAAATCATATAGAGAAAGAAGAAGAAAGATATCTAGATTAGGGAGATATGACGCGTCCCTCTCAGATCTCCTTTTCCCGCGGGGATGTACGTGCGTGCATACGGGTCTTACAATTAGCTGGTTTTACCTACGAAGTTGCTCTCTTCGAAATTTCCTTGTTCTTATCGGTATCCACTGGAAGGGTTCACAGTCCCAATTCTGATATACTCATTCCATTCATATAACGCCACTAGAAGAACTTTCGCTTTTGGTAACCAAAAATATTACATTGTCTCAATTGTGCAAATCAACAGCTTTGCACAACGATAGGTGAGTCCGCGCCGGAGAAGAAGAAATATCATGAAAAGCAGGAGAGGAAGACATTGTAAAGAAGAATATGGCTTTGGCCACACGTGGCCCAACAATCTCACGGTATCGAAAAGTAATCACTACTTGATGAAAATTTTCCTAGAGCAAATTATCCATTTTTTTATCATTTCGGATTTTAGTGCTCAGAAGAGACTACGGATTTCTCAGTGCTATAAATGAACATTGCAACTGGTTCTGCTAATGTGTTCTCAAATGGAGATATTTTATTGCCATTTTGAGCAAAAAATACCCCCTCCCCTCTCCGATAGAGGATTATATTAGGTCGTTCCGAAAGTAATGTCGCTTTTTTCAATTGAACGCTACACTTCGTGGAAGCAAGGTTTCTAGGAGATCTTGGTAGCATTCGATGCAGCATTTCATCCTCTTTTCAATGGCTATAACTTCACTGCAGAATACTTGATGAGCTTTTGAAAAATTACTAAAATCTCCAACCCATGCTTTTTGGGAAGGTCAAGTTTCACAATTTTTCTAATTTTTTTAAATAACTCCCGGAAGGAGTCCAAGTAATGGATGGATAGAGCAAACGCTATAGGAAACGGTGCTATTTTTTTCTGCTTTCCGTATCTCGTCATAATTTTTGTAAAGATTTTTCAATGAAGTCACCGAATTTTTGCAGGCTTGTCTCAAACACATATGCATCAAACACCAATAAACTTTCGGATTCTAAAACTTACAAAGGTGGATTATGGTTTAACACTAATTTTACAAAGCATATGAGCGTTTACCGCTTCAGATTAGCAACTTTCGGAAATTTTGAGTACAGCCTGGGGCGCCCTGGAAAGCCTAAATTATGATGATTTTTCCCCGGAAAACTTTATGAATCGGAAACCAAAAACAACTGGTAAAAAGAGGAGAAAAAGCTGCGTTGAATGACACCCGAGTTGCTTGCCGGTTGTTGTTCTGTGAGGTCTGAGTTGACCAAATATGGAATTTGACAGCATTGAAAAATTGGTTCTACAAACTCTAAGAAGCAAACTAAGGAAAAGAAAAAATTGTTTTGTGTCCTATAGGGTTTGCTCTATTTATCTGTTGCTTGTACATCTTCGGGGAATCAGTACAAGAATATAGAAAAATAGCCGAACTTGACCATGACAAAAAGCATAAGTCACAGGTTTTAGTAATTTTTTGAGAGCTATTGAATATTTTCCAATGAGATTACAACCATTGAAGAGAGGACGAAATTCTGCATCGACTGATCACAAGAGCTCTTGAAAATCTTGGTTCCACGAAATGTGGCGTTCATTTGAAAAAAAGCGACATTACTTTCGGAACGACCTAATATTTCGCCGAAAGGGGGTAGGGGAACGAAAGCCGCCAGTTGGAGCCGCCTTTTGCGGCTAACTGGTCCTTTCGCAACGTTGTTGCATGTCGTTCCAGGACCAGCAGTCCGCGCAGGCGACCGAAGCTGGCGGCTTTCGTTCCCCTACCCGCCGAAAGGGGGCGGCCCCCGCGGTTATGTGCAACAAACACGCAATCTTGCACATGCATGCACATGCACGGAGGTGCGTTTTTGCAAGAAGTGAGCGCAGGACCCACCCTGATACGTCGACAATGTCCTCCACCCCTCCCTCTCCCACCTAGTTGCTAATGCGCATTGCTTGTGATTCGATCGTCAAGTAGAGCGTGCTCGAGGTGAACACGTATAGCATAGCTGATTTTGGCGGTTGAGATAAATATCGTGTTGCGACATCTTTTGCGCATAAACAGTGGTAATATGCGCTCCATGAAAAGTTACACATTGATGTATTTGTTCTCGCGCAAATGTTGTCATCACCGCAAGTGAACCATTGCAGTGAAACCTACTATACTGCATAAGATTCACATTCAATGTATCTCTACTAAGCACATAGCTCTTTCAATTCAAGTTCAATCTAATTCGAGTTGGAATTAGGTAATGCCAATGTGGTCTTCAACAAACGAGAAGCCGATATTGCTTGCTTCAAGGTTACGTGTTCTGCCTGAATATTTCTCTCATTTCATTATAGAGTAATTCTGTCGGCTTATTGTTTGCTAGCCAAACAGTCTCAATTTGACCACATAGAATTTCTTACACAAACTTGCTTGACTATACTGCTTAGAATAGTGGGATAAATCAGGTTTGAAATAAAGTATGGAAGCCTGCCTTCTTTTGACTTTTTTGAACTTCTTATCAAGATTTAGTTGTCAATTTTTTCGATTATGTTGCCTGACAGGAGACATTTTGAAGTAAAGCAAAAAATGCTATAACACCATCTATAGCATCGAACTTCAAAAAAAAACGCCAAAACCTGAAGTCAAAACTGCTTTCACCAAACTGTAGCCGGGTTTACCGTCGACTTGACATCGTAAATATGCAGAAAAATTACTTTGTAGTGGGATTAGAACGCTGTAATCGTCACATGAACACATTAAATCTATTTACTGAGTATGTTAGGAAAATACTGATTTGTGCTAGCTGTAGTAGATGTTTGTAAACTTGTCTATTCAGAATAGCGTCTATAACCAGATATGGTATGGACTAGAATAACGTGTTATCGCGACCTTCTTTCACCACGACTCTTCTTCCAGTGGGCACACACCTAAATCAGAAAAAAAATTACATGTGAATATGTAGTACTGGTGTTACCTGAATATTTGCAAATCCAGTCCAAATTCGCACGCACGTCAGTATAATAGTCTATCATATCTGCAAAAATGGAAGAAAATAAGTTATCCGAACCTATTATTGGCGTACTTCTGTTGTGCTGATTGCAATCGCCTATACTGTGACTATTAATCCCTACAAGAATGTGACGTCCCTCTTCTTTCACTTAAAACAGCGGACCTCCACTATCTCCCTGAATTTTAGCAGTTTCAGCTGAAAGAGAAGGATAGAATGTGACTGGTATAACATAACTGGACATGTTCCCTTTGCAAAAGTCACGGTTTCAACTTGGTGCAGTAACTGATCGACTGCGTAATAGCGAAGTGCTACTACTTGCTGTCCATGTGCATGATCGCCCTTCGGATTGTCAAAAGTTATAGGGCTTGAAGCTAAAACTAATGATGTGTAAGAAGTGCCAGACTGATACGGGTTGCTTAATTTGAAGCTGCTTGCACAGGCGTAGGTCTTTGAACCGCTTGCGAGACTTAGCGAATAAGAACTAAGTATCATCAGATAGTCAGCGAAAACATTCTGGTTTGGAGCTTTTAGTGTGTCTGTACCTGCACCTATCATCGTGATGGACATGATAGGTGTACGGAAGTAAACCAACATCTTTGCATGTACAGCTCACTCGATTCGCCGCTTTGCCACAAACACGGCAAATCGCCCCGACGTGACCAGTCAGAGGAGCACAGCTATGGCGAGCGGTTCAAAAGACCACCCCCTTACAAACACCTTCACTCAGTGGCGTACCCAGGATTTCCTCCGGGGTGGGGGGGGGGGGCAAAAAAATTTTTCGGATGAAGGTGCCTAGCGTTAGTCACGCATCCAAAGAATTTTTTGGGATACTTTCCAAAATTTTTGCGGCTTCTGACCCCAAAATTTAAGAAGAAGGATCGTGGCGGCAGCCACGCTCTTTTTACAAGGCTAATTTAAATTCTTAGAAATTTTTAAAAATTATTGTAATTTTTACAAGTAAAAGCAACTCGCTTGCACATTTTAATAAAACATTTGAGTAACTTTCAAAAATTTCGCGACCCATTCTCGAGGGCCCCCTCCCCCTGGCCCTTCCTCGGTACGCCACTGCCTTCACTGTATTTTGTTTTATTAAAGGGTAGTTCTGCTTCTTCGCTCACGATCGGATCCGATGCCGGTTGCGTAGAGAACAGGATTCAGTGGCAAACCATCATCTGGCATGCAAATCGGTGTCGAGTCTCTTTCCGAGATATTTTGGCTGAGTTCAATGAGTGCCAAATCATCATTTTTCTCACACATGTTCAATTTCTTTGCTACGATCTAAAGCATCTGAATTAGATCAGACAACATCCAACATAAAAATTTGCCTTTTTCGCTCTATACGGAGTTTTAGTGGTTTGGCAAAGATAAGTGTAGCAATGCATTTTTCCTCCGCCTATGAGGACAGACATCTCTTCTGGATTCGCTAGTACAGAAACAATGCTAAATTTTCATAGACATATATTACAGTAGTCATCGCGTGGTAAGGTATCGTGGTATCGTGTGCTACCTTCCTCAAAAATGAGACTGCTGCCAACCTCTGTGATTGGTTAATGACGCACAACTCTTGGCTCTTTTCAATGTCGAACTGCAAAACACAGTGAGCAGCTGTCAGAATATGTCTAGGAGATATCTGTACGCCACTGCACAGAGCTTTTCCTGAAAAAGAATGTGGATGGTCACATACCGGTACTCTAACAGCACAATACGTATCGTACCACGTCTCAAAACCACAGTCCAAGGATACTCATTTTCTTCAAATTCTCGGCCTCCGTAAGACTTTTTGACCAAACGATTTTTTTGAAGTGGCTGCCCTGAAATTCCCAAAAATAACAGACATGTACAAATCAGTGAACAGAGTAAAGTGTGTACCTACCTAGAAATTGAACGCCACAGTTTTTGTTGTTAAGCTCATTCTCCTCCGTTGTAAGTTTTTGACTTCGAATCTGTGAGCTTATAAGGAATAGAAGAAGAAATGGTGCTACCATGATCACTCAGACAAACGGGGGGAAGTTCCGGCGAACATTGAAGAAAGTTTCGGCGGGTCACCTGGGGAACTCCATTGTAAGTTCGTGGGAACTCCATTCTAAGTTCCTGGGAACTTCAGCTCTAAAGCTCTCGGGAACTTCGTCTAAGATTGTAGTTCGCCGGAACTTCTTCATCCAAAGTTCTCGGAAAGTTCCCAAAAGACTGTAGTTCACGGGAACTTCTTTAATTGAAGTTCTCGAGAACTTCTTGCTTTATCCCCCGGAATCCCATCTAAAATGGTCACCTAATGACCACTTCTAATGCGATTGCCATAAAGAACATCTATATATTTATTCTATATATTTTTTAACGATGAAATGTTTGTTTAACACTTAACATAAAAACTTCATCGAATAATTGAACACATAACAACACGTGATGAGTATTCAGATATCAACATTGATAAAAGGAACAATATTGTTTTCACGGCTGACTGCCTAAGTTCTCATTGCTGACGTCTAACAAGGAAAGGAAGGTGGGTCGAAGTGGCCTTTCAGAATGAGGTGGGTATCATCTTGTGGGGCTTCTAACGCTGATTTCAAATCTGCCTTCCTTATCTGCGGCGCGTTTTTGGGCGAGGAGTTATGAGGGTTTTTAGGGGGCGGAAGTCGATACAAGTACAATCAAGGACAGTACACCGCTGTGTGCCGTATGGTGCAGTGGTTAATGTGGTGGTCTTGCACGCAGAGGATCCCAGGTTCGAATCTCCTGTTGTGGTTCTCCTTTTGCTGGTCTAGAAAATTTCGTATGAGCACGCGTATCGTCTGTACATCACCTCTTCCTTCTTTTAACTGCAAATCCCTTCAAAAAAGTTTCATTACTCTATGTTTTCAAACGTCTATGTGCACTGATGAAAGGGGAGGACAAAATGTTTAAAACATAGGCAATTTTCACAATGAGAGCAACGAATGAAGACTACTTCTGAACAATCCGAATGGTCACAGTCTCCTAAAATTGGAAGGGAAACAGTACTGTGCAGGCGTTTCAAAATCTCCCGGATGTGCATCAAGGTAGCCGCTAGCGTACCAGGAATAAGCTGAACACTGCCGAATATGTTGACAACATTGTGACCTCATACGTTCACCGGGGTGTTACGTGACAAATTGGTTCTTTTGATATTTCTACCCCACTTCAAATCACTTGCAAAGCCTTCAAAAGAACAGTTGTTGCCTCGAGATTCTGATAAAAGAACCAGGGGGTGGTGTATGGACGCTGCCCATGTTCATACAAATTTTTTAAGGCCAGCAAAAAGAAAACCACAACAGGAGATTCGAACCTGGGAGCCTCCACCTGCAAGACGAACACACTAACCATTACACCAGACGGCACACATCGATGTGCTGTCTTTGATTGTACTTGTATCGACTTCCGCCCCCCCCCCCCCCTAAAAACCCTCATAACTCCTTGCCCAAAAAAGCGCCGCAGATAAGGAAGGCAGATTTGAAACCAGCGTTCGAAGCCCTACAAGTTGATATCCACCTCATTCTGAAAGGCCACTTCGACCCACCTTCCTTCCCTTGTAAGTTTGCTTTCCAAGCCTCCGTGCTCATTGTCTCTTTGTCGGTGCGTCCAAGTCCGACAAGGGCACCCTTCGATTTCTGAAAGAATATATGTGAATAGAGATAGGAGAAAGCGGATTCTAACCCACCTTCGGTGGAACAAGACGACCTTCGTGCAGGCGATAGTAGCGCACATCCTCGCTAAAAATAGAAACTACCGTTTTACGATGGCGTAATGTAGCAGTGGTGGACTTACAGCGCTTCAGCAATGCATGTTTTTGCGCTCACGCTCCATCTCGACTTTTTCTCCAACAGCGAATTGAAAGCTTTTTCACGTCCCTGCTCCGTTTCAGCTAACGACAGCCAAAAACTAAAAAAAAATTTCAGCGCCTAAAATGGTTATTGTAGATATAGACAGCACCTGTTTTGTGAGTTCTTTAGCAAATGCAGCCTCGTTCCATAAAGTTCGTTGTGATTCAAATCCAAAGCACCCAAAATGAACTCTGTTTTGTTGCTTAACCCCTTTCAGCTGTAAATTACCTTCACCTGTAAGCGCATCAAGAATAGAATCGGGTAGATTGATTAAATCCGTCCTTCGAGCGACTTTTGAAACACGATACGCGTAGTTCCAGAAATCAGAAGGATCGGGTGCGCAGATCTAAGTGTAGGTTACGAGGTTACGTGATGGTCATTTTGTATCCAGAGTTGTGTACGCACCTCTTTAAACAGAATTCGCAAAAAGTCGATGACTTCACTGGTAACGTCGTTTTTTACTCTTTTTGGAGGGGCGTACTTTCTTAGAAATTCATTCAAATTGACTTCCTACAAATAAGATTTGACGAATTTTTTGCAACAGTTAGTTTCTAAAAGCCTTGAATGGCGGATGAAGGCGAATGAGGTGGTCTTCTCTCAAATTTTCTTACTTGAATTCGCTAGACGTATCGGAGAGAGGGCGTTTGACACTGAGGATCTGTTTCTGTCTGTCCACCTCATCCTCCAGTGCTCTGTTTTTTGCCAGATGCAAGTTCATCTATATTGCCAATGTTTTTCATTTCTTTTTGAAAAAGTTGTAGTGGATCTCGCCTCGACACGATTCGCGATCACTATCTCCACGAGCAGACGATTTGTTTCGGTGGTGTCGTAGAAGTTTCCTAATCGCGAGCGCTCCGCACTTTGCACCACACTAGAAATATCTGCCATGTCGAACTGTCTGATCGGTCGAAAGCAATGGTGCAAAGTTTTCTATGAAATTCTACTTTCGAAGACCACCGCCACGGAAACGCTATGTTGCCTGCATGGACACGGTATTCAGCGGTCCTCCTCTTACAAACGTTGCGTACAGAACTGCGGAAAAATCGGAACTTCCCACTTCGCGCGCAGGGCAGCTTCTTCTTATAGCCTCTAGAAATTTACCAATTTTCTACTGTGCGGTTTGTTACGTTTGACAGACCTAGCGGCTCAGAGAGCGCAGGTGGTGGTGTCTGCTGTGGTGGTGCGCGAGCAGAGTGTGAGTTCCTTTCCGAGTCAACTAAATGACTAACGCATTCACAGCGTTAGTACGCAAGGAAATTTTCACTCACATTGAAGCGGTTGCGATGGAGTTCTACACTCCTCCGCATAGTCGAGGGGCATGTCGAACTGGCTTTCTACATCGTATTCCTATGAAAAAATTGGCCTCAGATTTATCCAATCATTTGATATCAATCTATAGCTTATCAACTTTTCAAAGGTTGTGTTACCGAGCTAAAAGTAAGTACGCAGGAAAACTTCCAAACTTTGACATGAGATGCCAGGGAGCTTATAACCGTAACGAGCGCCCTTACTTACCCCTGGATACCAACTCCCAGCCCCGTGGGCTCTAAGTTTTGATAAAAACTGATGAACTGTTAAGAGCCACTATCTATTTCGTGATCAGTACCCTCGCCTACCCCCGGGTAGCAACTTCCAGCTACAAGTTTGGAAGAAGTGACAAACTGATAAGCGATCAGAATTTCCAAACGGCCAAACTGATTGTCCCGTTGTTAAAAGCATCAGTCCTAGAAACATTCCCTTTCCCCCACTCATTCCCTCCCCTCCTCCTTCTATACTCATAAAGTATCTGTATCAAGCATTAGAACTGTTAAGCGACTTCAACCCCCTTCTCATCCTAACCCCGAATTTGTGAACATGCTACAACTTACTCTGTACAAGGGCCTCAATGGGCGAAGTTCCGTGTATGTGCGCCTTGGAGTAGATGTTGAAGGCAGATTTTCGTCGGCCATGATACCTAAACATACTACAATGAAAGAGATCAAGTTGACGTGAAAGCTAGCTCACCGGATCTTCTTTTGCCACTAACTCTTGCGTCGGAATCTGGAAATGAGCTTTAGCAGACACAACTAGGAGCAAAGCTTAAGTAAGATGCGGAGTGTACCCTCACAAGAGTGATGCACAGTACAAAGCAAAGGTTTTAATGACAATAACTACAACATTTGTACAAATCTATATGCGCAACGCAAAACCGCCAGATGTTACCATCGTTTTCTGTTCTTTTCGTAAATGGCATAGAGAGTTTCTCATGATTCCAATCCCCTCTCAGACCGGTGTTCGCCGTGTTGCCGGTGTTCGCAGTGTTCGCCGTGTTGCCAGTGTTTGCGGTGTTCGCCGTGTTCGCAGTATAGCCAGGGTGTATGCAATGTACGCAGTGAGCACCAGGTACACCTTGAATGACGCCTAGGAAAATCAGAATTTCTGATTTCGTCCAGATAATCGCATTTTCTTGTGGTTGTGAGAACACGGGCAACACCGCGAACGGCAACCCATGGCCGAAGCCTTTGGTGGCTAGATTAGTAGTGGTAAGAGTTCCATTCTTTCTTTCCTAGTATGTGAAATTCTTTTTCATTTTGTATTAGACAAAGCGCAATGTTCGCTAAATGTTACCATCGTTTTGTGTTCTTTTTAAATAGTATAGAGAGTTCATCGGTTCCCAAATTCGTGTGGAGGCGGGTTGCGGACTTCCCTGATTTTCAGGATAAACTTGTTAAACCTCCACGTTAGAGCATTGAATTTCGTGCTCTCTCGTTTAGCTTATCCTTGAAATCAGGGAAGTCCGTGACCTGCCTCGACACGAATGTGGGAGCCGATCATATATGTAGACGCACTATTCATTTCACTGCTTATTGGTAAGACCTAAAGTTAAAAACAGTCTGCTTGCAAAGAAGAGTATGACTGAAAAATAGGATTAAAAATTCGGGTCCTCTGCAGTTTGTCAAAATGCAAGAAGAGATTTACAAACTTTACAACATGGTGATCAGTTGGTGGAATTGACTTTTTTGGTGAAAGTGACTTTAACCAGAACAATTTTTGTAATCAAGAGTTGACGTGAAAAAATGACGTCAAGATAGCAACATTCTATGGATTACATGAACATGATCAGCCACATAAATATCTGCATGAGTGATTTCATCAAACCCCTGAAGCTTGGTAAGTTTTCAAAAATCATGTTCTTTTCACTGCCATATGAAGAAAGCATTATAAATCTAACACTGATTGCCACTTTTCACATTGCGTGAATATCTACTCCTGAACTTTGAAAACAACAAAAAACGTTGGCAATATTGGCGAAGATTGCGCATTGTAAAAAATTAATGGAACTCCAAATAAGTGTACGTGCGAGAAAGGAGTAATAGCTGTTGGTGCAATTTGGGACGCTTGTTAATTTGAGTGAACAGATAGAGACAGAGATAGAAATAGGTAGAGAGAAGAGGAGAAATTACAGGAAGAAGGCTTAAGAGGAGAAATACCAGGAATAAAGAAAAAGAAGACAAAAAATCCAAAAAAAGCGTCCCATAAATTTTGAACAGGCAGAGCAAGAAAAGTGAAATACAACATTTGGGAACACAAAGTAACTGAGTGCTTACCTTTTCTCTCAGTTGTCCCAGCGAACAGCTTCTCCGATAATAACTTGCAACTGCGCATGTGAGCACTCGTGCGCTACTCCTCTCGACTTGTTCGCACCTAAAAAGGAAACTTTATCACAAATTACTGATAAAAGAGGCATGAACTTACCTTCAAACGAGATCCTTGGCTGCGGCGTTACGTATTTCGACATCCGCTTCCTCTAAGCGCGCGCCCTCGAAACGGGTCCCGCGTCGATCGGCTGGCTAGCACAACAAAGTTCGCCGGAACTTTGTATTTAGTGTACTTTACGGGAACTTTGTCATCTTTGTCAAAGTTCCCAAGCGCTTTCACCGGAACATTGGATCCGCGGCTCCCTTGACGTCATAATTCACGGGAACTTTGTCATTTGTATACCCCAATGGTGAGCAAGGTTCTCCGGAACTTTGCCATTTTTCGCATGTTCGCCGGAACTTCCCGCCGTTAGTCTGAGCATGAGGTCTGTGTGAAATTGATGCTTGCCCTTTATTTAACGGGGAAGGCGTTTTTCCACGAACAGTGTGTCCTTTGGCAACACTCTTTGTGCATGCCTGATTCACATTCTACTCTTTTCCTGATGAATGCCGCTTTTTTATTGAAACATGTGCCTCATTCCACTTTTGAAATGAAAGAATATAGCAAAAGAAGTTTGCATCGAAGTCTTGATCGCTTTGCATTCGTAACTACTGCCTTTTCGAAAGGCTGAGCGTATAGTAAGTTACAACTCAGTTCAAGCGGAAACTGAACTAGCGGGAGTCCGTTTCGCAATGATTCGCGCCACTTTGCAGTCAGCTTCTCTTCATTCCAATCTATGTCGTTGAGCCACTGGCGATGCGGACGCACTGCTCCATTTGGGATATTTCGCGTAATCCTGGTTGAAAAAGACTGTAGCACTTCATCATACTTCGGAGTCAAGAGCTAATCGATACGTTCAAAACTTTAAAAGTTTGCAAAGTTATTCTGTCGCGTCTCTATCTAAACAGTGTTTTATGTACTCTCATCCATTCTGTAGAGTTCAGAGAAAATCCTTGAATCCGTTTCTACACTTCAACACGAAGGAGTATCTAAAAATAAAAAAGTGGTGGCACATTAATCGTTCTTTTCAAATATGTAGAACTCGGAAGCAGCGCCCATTATTTTCGTACAAATTCTAACCATTTTTGTGCAAAAAGATCTTAGAGATAATTTTTGATTTTTTTTAGAATTATAGCATATAAATCAACAGCATTGCTTCATCGTAGCGTTCGAAAAAATCACGTCTTCGCAGGAAGATTTCAAATCCCAAAATATTTTTCACATCGGAAGAAGCTCGGTCAGAGTGGCCGTATGGAAAATTACGTAGTCATATATTTTACGCATGAGCTCAGCTTCATGCATACAGTTTCAAGAGGGAAACATAGCGGGTATTTTTCCTATTCCTTAGAATGAAGGAAATTATTGAAATTAAAGAAGAGATTCTGAAAGATCACCCAAATGATGAAGCAGCTGTAAGTTTTCCTTTCACTTACGAATCATGAGAAATTTTCGAGGATCTTATGTTTAGAAGATCCGGTAAACCGTTACACTATACTGTTATTACCATCGAGCAAAGGAACTTTTGTGTTTGAAAATCGTGGACAGCGTGCCATCATTGAAGTATGCTGCGCAAAAGCAAAAAGTACGCATTTCATAGTTCGTTTTCAAAGGCAGCGTCCCGGCAAAAATGGGTGCCGGGTCTCTGTGGCGCTGTTAAAGTAGACCCCCTGCCGAAGCGATGACTGAAGTTCGGAGCGAGAAGGGGGTCCACCAAGCCTGTTACGGTAGGCCCGAGCGCCGCCCGCACAGCGATTTCGAATACAAGGCCGGAGCACGTATAGCGCACACATCACGAGCGCAGGGTCCCGCAACGACTCTGCGTCTCTACCTTGCATGTACCTCGTACTCGCTCTAGCCTATTGTAAGATCCGGGCCAATGGGGGAGCATGTAGACTTCGTAGACCTCCTTTCGCGCTGCAAACTGCTGTCATCGCTTACTTAGGGGGTCTATTATTACATTACTATCAAAGCACCTCCCCCCCCCCCCAGTCTGGTGGGACGCTGCCTATAACTTATTTATTTCGGCAAAGGATCTTCAACAGGAACAATGACATTTACAAAGTCTCAATTTCACAGATAATTCTGTTTGTCGGATCACTATCATGCTTTTCTTTTCGATACATTGGACGTTTTAGAATTTTTCCTCAAATTTCGCAAAAGCGCAATATTATCACTGGACGGAACAAACATATGATTATCTCCTTATCTCATCTCAAATCCATTCCCTTCGAGGGATAAAATTACCCACACTAACTTCCTGTTGAAGAGCTTTTATTCTCATCGTAAGCCCTAAGAAGAACACCAACTTCAACTATCAATACTTCACTTCGTCCTTGGTGAAGAATCAACTGGTTGTAAATTTTTTTAAAAAATACTTACGCCTTGCCAAAGGTAAAGGATGATAAAGAGAATTATTGTTTTTACTGCTTCAGTCATCACAACAGAAAAGGTCCCTTTTTAATAAATAAAAGTGTTTTTGCGTTGCAAACAATAGTTGCGCGTAAACGATCACAATGTGCGCTTAGAAAGTTGTACATGCAAGTCGTGAGCAGATTGTCGACATGCGAAAGTGACAGCTTTTGCGCGAACGTTGTCGTCACCACAGAGAAACCAAAATTTACCGGCAAATCTACTAGGCTGTATGCCATTCACACTTGCACTGTCTTAATTAGCGAAATAGAACGCCATCTTTTACTTTTGATTAGCATTGATGATTAGAATAAAGGCTGACATACAGCGAAAACTGCTGCAAAGATTCAATATATGATAAAAGCTTCAGAAAGAAACAACAAAATCTGAAAAAAAAATTCATCAGAAACTTCTAGCTTATACTTCAGCCACTCCTTATCCTTCAAATAACATGTGAATTTACTTTGTAAATGGGATAGCGGAGAAGTCGTAACGAAATCAAAGAATTTATTGAAACTTTTGCAAGAAATCTCGTTATAATGTGTGTGTGGACTCTGGTAGAAATTCGTGAAAGCATCTTATCAATGTTTTATAATCTGATGATATAAAGCAAGATACAGTAGCATTACACTTTCTTTCTGGGGTAGCTTCTGAAGCGATTGCTTTGATCTATGATGATGATTTCGTTCAAGAATGCAAATTTGCTGAGATTATTGTTGACTTTTGCTGTACAAAGTCGTAATTGCTTGTGCATAATTCCTTTGCTGGCTTGGAAAACCAAATTCCTTTTCCACTGGGCACACACCTAAATTAGCGAAAAAAAACTTTGGGGGGATGGGCGTACTGGAGTACCTGAATATTTGCAGATCCAATCCAAATTCTCCCGAACTTCATTAAAATAGTTTATCATATCTGCAAGACCCAAACCGTGATTTGTTCGCAATCCTGAAAGGCGTACTTTCGTTGGGCTCAGGAGATTTTAGATCTGTATAACTGTTGATCCCTACAAGGATGTGGCGTTCCTCCCCGTCCACTTGAAACAGTGGACCTCCACTATCTCCCTGAATTTATCCAATTCAGCAGATTTTAGCAGGATGACGAAAGGGTCTTAATGAAACATTACTGGAAACAATCCTTTCGCAAAAGTCTTTGTTCGAATCTGATGAAGTGACTGATCGATTGCATCATAACGAAGTGCCACTACTTGCTGCCCATGTGAGTAAGGGCCTGACGGATTGTCAAAAGTGATAGGGCTTGAAGCTAAAATTGCAACAGAGTAAGATTCTGCAGAAATTTCACCGAGACACTACAGATGAATAAAAGTGAACGAGTAGGCTTGCATGTACAGTTCACTCGTACATAGCCCCCTAGCCAACCTATCGCAACCGTCGTGCTGACCAACCAGGTCCGCAGCGCTTTGACGGGCGATTCGAATGAAGGCTCTTACAACACACCTTCGCTGGCTAGATTCTATTTGAATAAAGGGCAGTTTGGCTTTCTCACTCACGGTCTATTCCGATGCCGGTTGCATAAAGGACATCATTTAGTTGCGTGTAATCATCGGGCATACAAATCGGCGTCGAATCGCTTTCCAAGATATTCCGACTAAGTTCGATCAGAGCCAGATCATCTTTGACGCTACACATGCTAATTTCCTTTGTTGTGATCTGAGAACATAAGATGTTGTCACAAATGGATTGCTTAACAGAAGTATCTGCCTTTTGTGCTCTATATAAGGTTTGATTAGATTGGCAGGGAGCGCTATTGCAGCGAATTTTCCCTCCACCGATCAAGACTGATCTATCTTCTGGCTCCACTAGAAGCGAAACGATGCTGAATATAAGTGAATAAATTTGACGTGCTATTTTATTATAATGAAATTATCAAGAATAAAATCAATCAGCCTACTTGTATGACTGGTTCATGGCGCAAAGCTCTTGTCTTTTCTCTTCGTCGAAGTCCAAAACACAGTGAGCAGCTGTTAGAATATGTCGTAGAGATAAACACCACTGCACGCTATTTCTCCTGAAAATGAACATAGAATGCCATATATCGCGCCACACTGTCAAATTATGTAATATACCATGTTGCAGTAGTACTACAGTCCAAGGATACTCATTTTCTTCAGATTCTCGACCTCCATAAGACTTTTTGACCAAACGATTTCTCTGAATGGACTGCCCTGAAATTGATCAAATTGGCAGCCCTGTACACGTCAGTGAACAAAGTGAAGTTTCATCTACCTAGAAAATGAACACCGCATTTCTTGCTGTTGAGCTCATTCTCCTCCGTTGTGAGTTTTTGACTTTGTATCTGTGAGCTTGTGAGAAATAGAAGAAAAAGGGCTGTCATAAATGTGAAGTCTGTGCGAAATCGCTGCTTGCTATTTATTTACCGGTGCAGGTGTTTTTCCTGGCATTTCCTTCGGCAAGCTTGCTTATGTATGCGTGACTCACATTCAAACTCTTTTCATTCTGAACGCTGCTTTTTCATTGAAGCATGTGTTTCATTCCACTTGCGAATTGAAAGAATATAGCGCAAAAAGTTTCTAATTGCTGTTGAAACCCCAACTGTTTTGCGACCGTAGCTGCCGTTTTCAGGCTAAGCCACGCAATGTCATCAAACTTTGGAATGGCGAGCTAGATGATTACAAATTTATTCTGTCGCATGCCTATTTATAATGGTACTCGGTATTTTCTTTGTGCGTTTGTACATCAGCGTCCGAAAAGATTCTCGACTCCCTTTCTAGATTTCATCACGAAGGAGTATCTAAGAAATAATGGACATAATAATTAGCATCAATTATAAGCAATTATAGCAACAGCAACTCCAACAGCTTCAGCAACCATAAAAAAATCTGGAAAGGAAAAAAACGAATATAAAAATGTGAAAGAGAAAATGAAGGTTAAAGCTTTACAGAGCGTGATTACTGTAACTCTCCTTGGAGGTGTGATGCCAATGGATATTCTTTTATCCCTTTTCAAACATGCTGGAAATGAGGTTTTGCCGAGAGTTTCGGACTTTTTTAGAGCATGACTAAGAAACTGTAACGGAATTTATTTTAAAAACGAAATTTTTGAACATACGCAGCGATGGTTTCAAGATTTCTATGCTGAAATTTTTGAGACCACAAGTGATCAAAACCTATGATGTTTTAATGCACTTTTGACCCTAACTGGAGCTGAAAAATCAAGGGGAGACCTCGAAGGTGGGACTTCAAATTTTTGCGATTTTCAGCTGTGGGTTCCAGTTTTTTGAAGGCATTGCATAACCTCGCAACGGGTACATTCTTCGTATAACGGTTCTTGACGCATTACCTTCAAGATAAGCTGCTGAATTCTGTATGCATGTATTGTAATATCAACACAATAAAACATCTTTTTTCACATGCAAAGATAATTTTACAGAAGCTCGTTTTCTATAAAACATTTTGCAACGAAAGATGTGACGCCCATTTTTCTCGGCCACCCGTATAATTCCTTCGCTTTTTCTCGAAAGCGAAATCCAGCGTGCTTTCGCAAAAGATCCAACAATTTGAAAAATCACAACTAACAATGCATTCCAATAAGGTTTAATAACAGCAGTAGATGTCATCGTCTGGAGAAAGCTTATGATTTGCTATGTTATAGACTAGAATACGGTAACTACACTTCCTTCCACCTGTAGCTTATGACGCAACACCTTGACCTTCTAACGCATTCACGTGAATGCGAATGCTCTGCCGTTTCGGACCATAGGAAAAAGCTCTGCCGTGTCGGACCATAGGAAAAAGCTCTGCCGTTTCGGACCATACGACCCACCGTGGGTCGTAAGATTCCTGAAGCTCTATTTTTGTCATTTTACGATGGAAGTCTACGGGATTCTGGCACATGATTGGGGACACCTAGGCAAAGTTCCAATGAAGGTGGTGCGGGATCGGGAGACTGTAATGTAACGTTACGGTAGGTATATTGTAGATAGAGATAAAGTACAAACTTTAGCTCAAATTCTTTGCGGAATGATGCTGTTTCTGAAAATCCAAGTGCACACGCACGAGTAACTCGCGGCTAGCAGAAGACACTTGCTAGTCCATCAAAAAATCTTCGATTTTATTGATTTCATTGATTTTTTTGTAATGTTCACCCGGGAAGTTCAAATCTCACATATGTAGGTTTTTAGCATGCTGATTACGAAAATGATAGTCTCAAGTCTCAATACTGCCTTCTTACACCAATTTCTTAATTTTTGCGTAAATTTTTCCGTACTGCTACCGTAACCTTACTGTGGGCAACTTTGAAGGGGACACTATGATCGTGATCAGCACGTGAAATAACCCCAAAACACACTTCTCCATGAAAATCCATGAGGTTGGGTTCGCACTAAATGACTATCGTCCTTAACATATAACGCCAGAAACTGAAATAATTTCTTTTTTGATAATGAGCGCCTTCGATTACCCTCTGCGATATTTCGGAGATATTTTGAGATAGGATAGATTCTCGGGAATGAGATTTTTTGAAGGTTTTGAACTTTCTCCAAAAAGACTACTATTCCGGACAGTACGACCCACGGGTGGATTGACAAGCGAGAAAGGCTCTGGTTCAAAACGGCAGTAATCGAAAAATCGGCCTGTGAATCTTATCGTGAATGTGTTAAACATGCCATCTTTATCATCTGTCAGAACATTGTTAACTTGACTTTAAAGTTTTCTTGGTTGCTTGTAAGCACTTTCTTCCACTGGGCACACACCTAAAGAAAGAAAAAAATAAATAAAATCCGATGGATATGCAAATGAAGTTTCACCGGAATGTTTGCAGATCCAATCCAAATTAGCACGAACGTCAGTAAAATAGTTCAACATATCTGAAAAAACGCAAGGAAAGAAATCTTTCACATTCAGACTTGTGATAGGCGTACTCTTGCTATGCTGATTGCAGCTATCACCGCTACTACAAATCCCAACGAGTATATGACGTCCATCTTCGTCCATTTGAAGCAGTGGACCTCCACTATCTCCCTGAAATAGGCCGGATCAGCAGATTTTAGCGAGGAGATTAAGAGATTAGGACACAACATAACTACACATGTTCCTTTTGCAAAGGTCTTAGTTCGAATTTGGTGAAGAAATTGATCGACTGCGTCATAACGGAGTGTCACTACTTGCTGTCCATGTGAGTTATCGCCGATCGGATTGTCAAAAGTGATGGGGCTTGAAGCTAAAATCAGAAAACTTGAGGCGCTGCAATGAGTGATTGTCATGTATCATACCTCGAAAGTATTGGGGAGCGTAACGAAAATCTGGCATGTGCATGTAGTTACAGTAATGTCCTAAAACCTAGAAAAAAAGAAGAACACGAAGACTTATGTGTGTTTTTTGCGTTCTCTTTGTATGCAGAAACATCTTTGGAGATCCTTAAAACAATAGCACCGCGATTGTCTGATCTATCCATTGCTACCCGTTTTCCTCCATTTGCTCTGCTTACAGAAAAGTTAAGGTGCCTTCATACAGCGCTGGCGGCCGTCGTTAGCAGCCTCTTGCCGCCATAGCAGCCCGGCCATTTTTTCGGTTACGGTCAACTTAGTCTAGATGGCTTTAAAATTTAAACTTGCTCCAAACTATGCCTAAGGTTTTTTTAGGAACCTGCATCACGCGATCTCATGACGTCGCGATTTTCCCAACAAGGCAAGTGTTCCAGTCATTGCCGATTGTGATAGTTTTCCGACTCGATTCATCACCATCACAACTGAGATGCAAGTGTCTTCCGGGAGAATCGCGAGGAAATGAAATGAGTGCTGTATGCCCGGCCCTTTGAGCATGCTGACATTGCATTTCAGGCAACTTGGTCTTTAGAAGTTCACAGAAATCTCTATGCGATATGAGCACAATGTTTGTAGATCTTCGGATGACCCCTTTGCACAGGTTTGAGAGAGACCTAACACTTACCTACTACCTATACTCATCGTGATTCCGCGAAAAGGCCCCGCACTGCAGAAAGAATGCAGTGTGATCGGCTACTGAATAATGACTTCTTGCTTTAAGCAGTCTCAAGTCTTGACACACCTACCGATACCTATTGTAACGTCAGAAATGGCGCTAACGTGCAAAATCACTACGCTGTTCATAAAGTGCGTTTCATAATCATACAAACACCCAAAATTTTGTAAGTTTTTGGACTTTTTGGGAGAAACTCAAAAAGCCGTTGGTACCACGCGATAGAACACAGCCGAAAACGGTATATGATCCATAAGAGTGGAAATCGATGCCAACTGTAAGAGTTGACATCGATTTCCATTTGTTTTGTGTTGTTTTGCTGTTTGTGCTGTCTTTGCGTCTAAGGCTAAGGGCATACCTCACGCGATTTCAGTCGCCACGCGATCTGGCAATTTGCCAGATACCTTCAAATTCAATACTGGCAGACCCCAAATGCACAGCATATATAGTTTTGGCAAGTTGATAAAATGCCCTATATTTCGTACATTCAGAAACCCCTTACGATGAGTTATGCACATTTGGAGTATTGCCAAATCGCGGCGCGACTGAAATCGCGTGAGGTATGCCCTTAGCCTAATGCGAATTTTTAACGGTTCATAATTACACGAACACCTCAAACAAAGGTCCATTTTTCATTCAAGATTGCAATCATTTGAGTCCAAATTTTTTGTAGAGTTACAGTAACAAAGTCTGACGTATCTGCTTATACTAACCCCAGCGCAGTTCAAAAAGAGGACCGTTACTTTTTTCAAAAGGGGTTAAATGCTTTTGGAGTGATTGGGCTCCAGAAACATCCGTTCTTCTATGGTTTACGCGCTCTAATTAGGTTCTACCAAAGCTATGAGATAAAACAAGCTCTTTCGTTAGGTATTTTGTTTGACGCTTGGAAAATCTTCGCGCTTTCGTGCCGTTTTTCAACCAAGTTCCAACCTTACCACAGAGCTAGCACGATTTCGAGCCTCAAAACTCAGCTTCTGAAGCCGTACAAGATGTAAGCATATAGTATGTAGAAGTTTACAAGACTTTATATTTGGCTAGAAAAAATCAGCAGCGTTGAGCGTTTGTTTTGTCCACGCAGACGTTATTTCCCAGAAATACTGTTTTTACTATTGCAATCACACTTTTATTTGGTTTGTAGCTCCACAGCTGCAATATCACTTGTAGAAAAACCCAAAAACTTTGGTACAGAAATATCATCATGCAAGCAATGCAGCTGCTTCATATCAAATGTTTGCGCAAGAGAGAAGCAGAGCTTTGAGGCTCGAAATCGTGCTAACTCTGTGCTAAGGTTGGAACTTGGTTGAAAAACGGCACGAAAACGCAAGGACTTTCCAAGCGTCAAACAAAATACCTAACGAAAGAGCTTGTTTTATCTCATAGCTTTGGTAGAACCTAATTAGAGCGCGTAAACCACAGAAGAACGGATGTTTCTAGAGCCCAATCACTCCAAAAGCATTTAGAGCCTTCCGAAAAAAGTAACGGTTCTCTTTTTGAACGGCACTGGGTTCAGTGTGTAGCAGATATGTCATACTTTGTTACTGTAACTCTTCAAAAAATTTGGACTCAAACGATTGCAATCTTGAATGAAAAATGGACCTTTGTTTGAGGTGTTCGTATAATTATGAACCGATAAAAATTCGCATTAGGCGCAAAAACACTCCTACAATTGACATCGATTTCCATCCTTATGAATCATATACCGTTTTCGGCTATGTTCCATGTTACCAATGACTTTTTGAGTTCCTCCCAAAAAGTCCAAAAACTTACAAAATTATTGGTGTTCGTATAATTATGAACCGCACTTTATTCAGCGTGCTGAGGAACCCCTAGGTGAATATACGACTGTTATTTCTTGGCTGCTGATAGGCCCTTAGCGGCTAGCGGCGGCTGACGGCTGCTGGCGGCGTCTACGGCTGGTGGCGGCTCAGGCTGCGGCGGCTCGCGTGAGGCCCGCTCAAAATGGAGGAGTTATATTAGGTGGGTCCGAAAGTTTATCAGTTTTTTCAATCCATCCGCAAACACGCTAGAATGACAGAAGGTCAAGCATGAAACCGTAGAACAAAGGCTGGGTTCATATTGATTCGCCGTTCCGGAACTTTCCCGCACAGTTCCCGCACTGTGCTGGAACTGTTCCGGAACTGTGCTGCATGCGCTGCAGCCGCCCGCATACAATTTTGAATGGTGGAAGTTAGAAATTCTGCCGTTTTCAACAGTTTTTCTTCCAGGTTCCCCTCATTTTGGCGTTGCTCCTCTACCTCGCTTCCCTTTTTGATCAGGAGAACTTTGAACTCGAAGCGCGGATAAAGAATGAGCGCTCTTCTCCTACGTATGCTATAACATGTGCGCTCTTGTGCTCGTTCATTCTCTCTTCATTTTATTTTTTCTCAGACCTACTATTTTATTTATTCCAGGAAGCCGCCGTGTAATTTCCGCAGGCATCTGTCCTAAGTCGCATGGGAACAATTCAAAATGCGTAAAATGGGACTTCTCTTGTTTCCTGATGTGTTTCATATTTGAGCATTCTCAGCTCCTTTCCTCTTTCCATATCAATGCTTGTCCATTCTTTCTTCTACCCCTCTCCTTTTGACGAGTAAAACTTCGAACTTGGAGCAGAGTTGAGGAATGAACGCTGCTCTGCTCCATGCACCCGAAAAGATAGGTCTTTTCGTCTATCCTCTCTTCTTTATTTCCGTTCTTACCTATTTCATGTGTACCTGGGAGCCGCTGCTTTCACAGGCATCTGTCATGAGTTAGGGCTGCCAAAATTCTGAAAATGCGAAAAATCGGGAATTGCTCTAGGTTTGATGAATTTTGTTTTTGGGCATTCTCACTCCCTTTCTTTTCCTCATATCATAATTCCTCCGTTTTCTTCTTTCACTTGCTTTTCCTCGTAATGAAAAAAAGCAGTAGCTGAAACGTGATTGAAGACTAAGCATTAATCTGCTCCATCTATCCGCGGGAAATGTGTGCTCCTACGCATACTTGAACAACTCTATGTGCTCCATAATAGCGCTGCATCAATACAAACGCTCGTATTGGCCAAGAACTTAGATCAATTATCATAACGAAAGTTGGCAATTTTGTGCTTATCAATCTTGCCCCATTTCTCCTTTTCACCGCTGTTTCGTTTTCATGGCTCACTTCCACGTGTGGTAACCTATACTTGAAAACAAAACGCTAATAATGATCTGAATGCTATTCTGATCTGCTCGTTGCTTGTTCTTCATTTTTATCAAGAACAAGAAGTTCAGAGAACTTCATTCTCCTATTCTAGATGTACCTTCATTGCTGAACTTTAATTTAAAAACTCTGGTAAGCTTCATTCTTTTCCATCGCCACCAGGAAGCCGGAACAAGGAAGAAGGAAGAAGCTGGACGCCGCGCGAAACCCGACTGACAGCTTCAAGCATGACTTTTTCCCTGATTTTTAAACCTGTCGCAAAGCGCTAAGGGTTTTGCTGCTACTAGATCTGAAGATTTCGCTGCTTCAAAATTTGGACAAGCTTCTCTGATGATCATCCTTCGCCTAGCCGAATCTGGAGGCTTTATCACATTCGCGCCTAGTCTTCAGTAACAATCTGCTCTTGTTTCTAAGGGTCGTTCGCTTTCGTGATCTCTGCCACGCAGGCTCGTTCAGTCACTTCGTCGTACGAGTTCTTGGGAGGTTGTGTGGAGTTATGGCAACTTTTTCTTGAGTAACGTCTCCTATCTGAAATCTTGCGAACAGCT
The DNA here is from genome assembly GCA_958299035.1 of Cylicocyclus nassatus. Classification (NCBI taxonomy): domain Eukaryota; kingdom Metazoa; phylum Nematoda; class Chromadorea; order Rhabditida; family Strongylidae; genus Cylicocyclus; species Cylicocyclus nassatus. Next base: position 21,771,774 of record CATQJL010000326.1, read on the forward strand.
GACCAATCATCAACTTTCACTTGACGTCATTTGCTACAAGCCGCCTCTATTTTGTAAAGACTCCATCTATTTCCACTAACTACACGCTCTCCTGATGCTTGCATAATGCAAAAATCTGCTTCGAAAATTAGCTGAATAACTTTGGTCATTGAATTTGTAACAATTAATCACAAAAGCCTTGCCATATGAGATTGCTAACTTTAGAAGGAAAAATACTTCAGGAAAATTAGTACTTCTCAAAAACTTTGCTTTGAAGAGCCAATGAAAAAAGGTTTAGGATTGCTTCGAAAACGAGGAACAGGTCTTATAGAGTAAGACTGACTATTCAAAATACAGGTTTTCGCCACGAGCCGGCCGTTTTTTGAGAGAAGATCGATAGAATTGAACTCTTCTAACTTACTCTTCTGACCTAACATAAGGCAAATTCACCTTCTTGTCATCTTCTCGACTTCTTACTAGATGAGTAGTTCAGGCGTCTAGGGTCCCACTTGGATGCAAACCACTTCTTCAATGAACACGAGGGATCTAGAAGACAAACTTTTTGCACAATAGTAAATGCAGCAAAATCCACCGTCCGTTCCTGTTGGGCTGGATTCATACCGATCCGTAAGATTCGGAACAGTTCCTCAGCGAACAATTCGAGCGCTGTGGTGGATTTCGGAACCCACGGATTAGTATGAACCCAACCTAAAAGAGGGGCGGTGGATTTTGCCGCGTTTACTGTTGTGCAAAACGTTTGTCTTCTACATCACAACCCTTGTGTACAATAAATATCTTTGTCGAAGTGGCTGCTTGAAGTGGTTTGCATCCAAGTGAGACCCTAGCCCCCTGAACTACTAATCATCTAGTGTAAGAATCGAGAAGATGACAAGGTGGTGAATTTGCCGTTATTAGGTTAGAAGAGTAAGCTGGAAGAGTTCAATTCTATCGATCTTTTCCGTATAAAAACGGCCGGTTTGTGGCGAAGACCTGTATCATTCCTGTATCCTGGTTCTTCCAAGAATGCTCGTAAAGGTTTGATGATCTTGCAATTAGCGAGGCTTAAAAACGCTAAGGCTAAAGGCATACCTCACGCGATTTCAGTCGCCACGCGATCTGACGATTTGCCAGATACCTTATTCAATACTGGCAGACCCCAAATGCACAGCATATATAGTTTTGGCAAGTTGATAAAATGCCCTATATTTCGTACATTCAGAAACCCCTTACGATGAGATGCACATTTGGAGTATTGCCAGATCGCGGCGCGAATAAAATCGCGTGAGGTATGCCCTTAGCCTAAGACGAGAATCAATGATCTTTTATGAAAAGAGTTTGCTCAACGTTGGGCCCCATGGAAAGCAAAATCCAATTTGTCTTATTCATGTGTTGGTTGGATGTCTTTAATAAGTGCAAGTTTAAATTTTATTTTCAAAATGAAAAAACAATAGCAACAATGTCATAAAAATGATAACAAATAGGCACTGTATGTATGCGCAGAACAAAGTGGTGAGATGTAACGTTATTCATATGTACACATAGATTACGAAGGATACAACATAGAAAACACAACGATGTTCATAGGACGTAGAGGTAAAAAGAAATTCTAAAAAATTTTATGTTGATTCATGCATAGAAAAAAATCGGGAGGTATCAAGAAGATCATGGAAAAATTAATATCTGCCGCATGACGAAGGCGGTCTCCTAAATAAGTTGAAAGTTGTTGCGCACGCGGCGCGCGGGCAATTGTCAGCCACGGGGCGCGCGCACGCTCCAGTGGATGACCGCTGACAGAGCGTGCGCGCGCCCGGTGGTTAATAATTGCCCGCGCGCCGCGTGCGCAACAGCTTTCAACCTATTTGGGCGACCGCCTTCGTCATGCAGCAGATATTAGATCCATGATAAGAGTGAGAGCCGTGAGTAACTAGTAAAGAGGTGTAAGAATATCCCAGAAATAAATGGGAGATTATGCTTAGAGGACTGTAGTAGAGATAAGAAAGATTACGAAGGATACAACATAGAAAATAAGTGGGTATATCAGATCACAATAAGCATAAAGGAGGAAGTGATTACTGAGATATATACACGAGGCGAGAAGATTTCATATTGCTTCAATCTAACGTCACTGCACAAAACTTATTTCTTTAAGAAAGCAGCAAAATGACTATTTCTAACAAGCTGCTAGTTCCGCTAAGTTAGAATGGATTGTTAAATCTTTAAAAAATCGCCTTTAGGTTCTTCTACAGATAGCGAAAACATACCACCTTGATCACGCATGATTCTTGATCTCACCAGGTAAGATGAAATTTTTCTCTTGGAATCTCTGAAAACAGCGCCGGCCGGATTCCTTTCTGATGACTAAACTGAAAAACTTCTTTCAGCTACAGCAGTGAGAGCGATTTTAGGCCTACTATGACAAAACGAATTTTAAAATCTTTGAAAGAAAGGTCCATTCCTAAGATCTAAATCAAAAAGATTTCAACCTATTCAACCATGGAGAAATCGATCTCGGATTTGAAAGTCAAACGGTTTGCGAAATCCTCAAATAAATTCCTTGTAGAGACTGCCAGGGCCCAAAGCACAAAAATTCAAACCTGCTTTCAATCACAAGCGCTGAAATCGCTACCAGACAGATGCGAGCTCAAAATCTGAAAAACGCTCAAACGTCTTCCTTTTCTAGAGTCTGAATTCAAAAAACTCCAACCTGTCCAATCAAAGAAAATTTCAAGCATTGGTCGTATCAGGCCGTACTGGATTTTGGACTCTTCTATAAGGAGCTTCAAGGCTTTGTTTGCCAAAACAGATAAACTTCTCACCTTCAGGTTAGACGTGCAAATAACGACGATAGGCGTGTTACGGCACACATGCATTGCGTTCGCTGGCCCAGTCCAACACTGCTTTCCATGTAAGCACACTATAAGCGACGAATAGTAGCCCACCACGAATTGGCCACGGCGACATGTCGCGAGCGCCACGTTCATTCGTCTTGGATTGCCAATAAATTTCACAATCTCTGGATCGAAGTGTCCTAGTCGTAAGGACCATCACGACGTCCTTCTATCGTCCTTGGACTAAGACCACTGTGGAGCTGACCTCCACATCATCAGCGAACTCCTTAAGCATCAATGCTGTTCTCTGTAAAACGTAATGATGACGATTTCTGGATCAAGCTTGACACGAAAAACTCGTAAATTTTCTTCTCCGCTTCGTTTGAACAGGATAAAGAGGGGGCCCTAGCTGATTCTCCTTTAGAGTGCACAAACAGGAACTAACTTGGAATTGGGAAAATTCATGATATCAAGCAGTTGCGTCTGTCTGCTGCGGCTACACCGTAGACACGGGATCCATCATAGAACAGCTGATTAGGCAGAGAATTCAGGGCAGGATGGGCTCTACAGGTGGTGACGAGTGAACATTCCGGAACTGCCCTTGCTTTTTGCAGAATATTCATGATGCGAGTTGCTCCGTAGATAGCGAGGTTGCTCTGTCAAAAATTTTGCATGAGGTTCCGGTTGGTGGACGTTTCAGCTATAGATCTGCCTGGCTAATCATAGTCGCGAGTGGTTGCCATAAACGTGAATTCTAGTACTTGTGATGCTTCGTCACAGCACTAAATTAGCACACTGATGTGTCCCTTGTAAATGCTATCCTTGCGCGTGGTATTGAAGGATGATGTAGTTGTAATGCAAACGATCTTCGAATCCATGCAGTCAAACATTTTTACCATGTCTTCTAGGGCGATAAAGGTTTCTTTTGTATCTTTCGTATTTATTTCGACCTGCCGTGATTTACACATGACTTGCTCCTTCGTCGTACTCTCGTAGAAGTTCCTATCATTTTCAATACTTCAGGCAAATCAGCCAACGTCGAAGGTGCATCGGTGCAAACGTTGAGGTTTGTGTCACGAATTGAATCACTCCTGCGCTATTGCCTCCCAACCCGTGGATGGTGTCCGTGAATTGTGCTACTGCGATATCGTGCTTGCAGTCACCATAACTCGTTGTCCGGCTAGCATCTGGCGTAAAGCAATGCAAGCTCTGACGACAGTTTGTTCAGTTCCAAAAACGACTTCTATGAACATTAAGCGAATTTGCTATTCTCCAGTAGCAGGGCATCCTGTTCATCAGCAGTAAAGCTGATTGTTCGTCCATGCATGATTATTGAATTCGGTATCTCCACTTCTTCGGTGCGTCCATCTTCTTCAGCAGCCTGGAGCCCGAAGCGTGCACTCCGTAAGCGATGTTGCCGTTGTTTGCTCCCTGCTAATAGTTCCCCGTAAATCTTCATGCGAGCAATAGCCTCGAGAGCAGGCTTCAGAGTGGAATCAACACAACATTACATATAAATCAAGAGGAGCGGTATTATTGGCACTACGGCGGAGATTTCTGATCGTTTTTTGTAGGATCCTACATGCTTGTTTGTTACGTCATTCCAACATGTAGCTCTCTAGTGTCCGAATCTTGGTTGATTTCAACAACCTCCAACTTTATGTATCGCCGCACTCATAAATTGATCCAAACCTCATAGTCGATGTCTTCCCCAGCCCTCAAGTGATCGCTTGTCAGTAAGCGTAATGGTCAGTCGCATCGGGTAGGATAAGGATGGAATGATGGCTGCAACTTGGTGAGTTCTGTTCCTCCTCCATATCCGAACTGCTGCGAGTCCGGGGCATGCCACACTGAACACATGGCTCATCTTACACAAAGCTTCATTGTGGTGATACATCAAATTGTCGAACCGTCCTCTTCGGTCGCGTAACCACTTAAATTCTTTCTGCCGCCTTCGCCGGTGAGGCTATCATCGGAGTGCATTGGACAGAAGTATTTACCTCTTCGCATAAGAAGTCCCTCGCGTTTATTGATGCTGATGGTTCTGGAATCGGATTGCACACGGCAACGAAACGTCGCAACGGGCATAACCCAGCGGCATCCCTTCCTGCCATCTGGCCAGCGAAACCGACAATGTTTTTTGGTAACAGCTGCGTTAGATATTCCTTGTAGAGCCATTTTGATGCTGTTTATGAATGACTCAACCCTATAAGTAAGACTAAGCACAATTTCTGAGTGCAGTCGGCTCCAGACGGCTGGTTTCGCAAAGGAAAACGTGCCGCGCGGAAGTAGTAGGTATTTGTTTAAAGTGCAATGGTACGCGGTTTCTTTGCCAAGCGGAGACATTCGTCGGGTGATTTGAGAGGGTAATTGATGGTGCCACATCATAAACAGAACCAAAATCCTTCATTAACACCAGAGTGCGATCATATCCGTAGCTGTCATTTTCGATATTTGAAGAAAACTCAAGAAGTATGCAGTGAGTCGTGGAAGTCCGGCCTGTTTATAATAAAATCTTTTCTCTTTAAGGACCTGCCGGTATTTAATGCAAGATGTGGTACTTCCCACCTAGCTTTGGTGGCAAAATTAGCGAAAAAGGTCCCCGACTTACATATTTCGTTCCTCAGGTACCAATCTTCTTTCGCGCCGCAAAGTGGACTCAATCACTTCTTCCGCATATCTCGAGACACTATGGCGTCCTCAAGCGTTGGGAATTCGATAAAAGGAAGCGTCGACCTCTCTGTCCACATATGCGGTGGAACTCGGCGGGAACAATGATCGAACAAAACGTAATCCATTGAAAGGGGCATGCTCATACGTGTCAACGGGAAAAACGTTTGTGATCTACCTTGCCGCGATATAATCGCGCCGAACTGACGCGGGTTCAATAAGTGGGCCCAGGGTGACTTCCCATCAGACGGTGGTGAAAATCTTCAGGGTTGTGTTGCGGCAGACCACCGACGTGCACAGGCTTCTTAATCAACGGTGCTAACGAGATGTCCAACGTCTGAGCCCTTTCATTACATAAACATGCTTATCTAGCGCTCCATCACTATCTGTCTGAAGAATGCTTACCTTGCTTCAAGGAGGACTGTTTTTTTTTTCAAGGAAGGTTGAAGGCTGCTTGTTATGCCTGTTCCGCGGAAAGTGGAAAACAGCTACCATCAAACTGCCCTCAAGCGAATCTTCCTTTGAAGCCCCTTCAAGAAAGCCAAGATTGCTGCCTCATTGTTCAAGTACTAAAGGCAGGGGCGAAGCAAAAATAATACGTACATTTCTCGAGATATGTCATGACGTGGTGATAGCCTTGGGAAGGATTGATGATAAAAACATAAGAAGTGATAGCTAACTCGGCAAAATTCCTTGACGTTGTTTTCGAGTGATAAAATCCTTGCGAAGTTGATCGGTAGGCGGGCAGCCTCAACTTCAAGTGGTAGATGTGTTGGAAGTAGATTCAAATCAGCCAAGAACTTAAATCAACGCTAAGAGAAGTTCCTTTCAATTAGAAATTTAAAAGAAGTTTGACGCTGAAGCCAGTAGAACTAACCGTACAGGATTTCTTTAGTAATGTTTCAAGTGATAATTTGAAAAATTGATTGATAGACGTGACAGCTCGAAATCTCACTTACTAGTAACGGAACGTTTGAAATCAAAATGAAATCGCCAGCAAATCCTGAGTCAGCGCTGAACAGGAGACAAATCAAATGAGACATTGCGAAATACAGAAAGTCAAACTTTTTCGCACTCAGAAGATTGCGAAATATCGGGCTACCTACAAAGGACAAGATTGTACAATATCAATCACAAAATGGAGGGACTTTCATAATTTCGATTATATATCAGCTGCAGAACTGATAGTCGGACAATAAGACTATGTATGCGCTGAAACGTGCATCACGGAATATTGACCCGATCCAAATAACAAGCTTCATTTTTTCCTCAAAGGAAACGTCAAAACAGCAGAACCAATCAAACGATTAATGTAATACAATCGTGGGGTATTACGACCAGATTTGTCTTGAATAGTAAGCAAGTGTTGCACAATGAAACTATGTGGCACTGTCAGAAATGAAATCCAGGGAATTCACCACGTTCCTGTAAATCAATATGTTAATGTGACTTTTCCTGCAATTTTCAATTAAACTTTGATAAAGCCACGTGAAGTTTAGCAAGTCACCTGCAAATCATTATCAGATAATTGGCACAGAAGCATTCAACACCTCCAGAGAAAGCTCTGCAAGTCCCTGTTGAAAAATTCCAACCAAGAAAGTATGTAAAAACTAACTTCAAACTATTTAGTACATCTTTCATCATGTTTCTCCTAACTCATAAAAAACCAGAGATACGCCTTAGCTCTAGACACATGGCCGTGATGAGTATGCAGTACCTTCCACATAAATAGATCTGTACAAAGATTTCCGAGGGAGAGGATGAGGAAACGCGAGTGCGATGAGAACACGGTGCAAAAGGTAACAGTAAGTGCTGGTGTCTCTGTATAGGTGGACGCCGCGGGCACTGAATGGATTCCCACCGGGAGCTTCAGCACTAAGACATATCATCCCAAATACAGGAAGTAGAGCAGCGTTTCCTTTTAAAAACCCGCTTCGAAATTGAAGTTATTTTCATCACAAGAAGAACTGGATTGGAAAAAGCAATGAGGAAAAAATAAAGGGGCCTATAACGCTCAAGAACTATCGCTGTTGTCCGAAACTCTTTCATAAATAATGAGGAGTGGCTTCTAGTGTCTCTCAGCCCCTTTCCTACATATCTTCAGATCTTTCTTTCGTTCACCCGCTTCTGCTTGTGATGCAAAAAGCTGTGAATTCGAAGCAGGTTGAAGAGTGCATATTGTTCTGCTCCATTTCGAGAAGATAGGTCTTTGCGCTCTCGTCCATTCTCTGCTCATTCTTTTGTTCACACCTATTTCATGTGTTTCAGGAAGCTGCTGCGCACTTTCGCATCTTTATTGAGAGGCCGCTTTGCAGAATGCATGAAGTAGGTCTCAACTAATGGAAAAGAGAATGGACGAGCGCACGAAGCATCTGGGATTTTTCTTCAACCCCGTTTCAATTGGCAGCTTTTCTCATCACAAGGAAAAGAGGGGTAGAAGTAGAAGAAAGAAAAAGCAACGTTATGAAAAAAGGAAAGGGGCTGAGAATGCCTCATCAAAACAAGAGACAAGTTCCAAGTTACGAAGCGTATGTGTTCGCATAAGCTAATTCCAAACAGATGCCTGCGGAAACTACGCAACCGCTTTCTGGAACAAATGGAATAGGTCTGAGTAAAAATAAGGCGGAGAGGAAATGAATGATCACAAGAAACATTTTGTGGCGTACGTAGCAAAAAGAACGCTCATTCTTCAACCCCGCTTCGAGTTCGAAGTTCTAGAAAGGGAAGGGGGGGGGAGCGGAATAACGCGAAAATGAGAGGAATCTCTGGCCATGGACATCATTCAATGTCTTTTGTGCAACAAAACTTGCAATTCCTTATCCCATTCATTCGAATATTCTCTGGCGTATGGTAGCCTCGCTTGACTATGATCACAAATGACTGTCGACTTCAATACGTGTGAAAAGGGATGCAAAAAGAGGATTCTACTCTTTTTTGTGCAAGTGATCTTTCATATTTAGAGTTGTCTTCACCTCAAAAGGAAGATATTATCCACATTTTTAAGGGCTGCATGAAATAGCTGACATTCACAATTGCATAGTTTGAATTATTGTCGTGGTGCGAGGAGTAGCTAAGCTTTATCCTACGGATGCTTTTGATATACATGACAAGTGAATCTATGCGTTTTTTCAAACTCCTACTTTTGAAAACATTTCCATCATCAGTGGCAGTGTGCATGTTCGCAGGAACCTATCAAGCCTCTTCTCGGCTTGACTTGTGTCATAATCAGTTCTATTTGTCTTGGTGCGAGTCAAACCGTAGATTTCTTAGGGTCAAAAATAAAAAGTGAGTACTGTCCTAAAGCACTTGCAGATGTTTGCTAAGTTCGGTGACCCAGCAAATGTGGGCCAGTGCTTAACCTCATTACAATTTGACGCAAACATTTCCGTTAAGAAGTTCATGTGAGACTTCTCAGGTCGACTTCTCAAGCTTGTTTCCGACATTTCGGAGACCGCCTAGTCCTGGCTGGCATCAAATTTGCTATTCCTACATCTCAGTGAAATATCTTATCAAAATCCATTCAACAAAATTCCTATGAGTTATATAATATGGAAAGTGCTTTTAATGTACAAGTGTTATAGTAGTAAATGAGATCGGTATTCACGAAGCTAGTGGCTTCCGGAACCTAGTGAATTAAGCTTATCCCATGGGTTTCGGAGCCCACGAAAACCCACTTAACCGGTACTCATGAACGAACCCAATGGGTGTGCGAACCAAAAGGGCGAGCATGTTGGTTATTCACGAAGCAAATGACACAGTTCTCGTGGGTTACGGAACCCACTGAGCGCTAGGTTAGCGAACCCAAGCATAGTGTGAACTCCTCAGTGGGTTACATGCAATCCCGGTCCCTTTGCTAAACATTATGTGGACTTTTCATATAGGAATGGTTACTACTAGTAACACTTGTACATTAAAAGCACTTTCCATATACTGCGAAAAAAAGTCGAAAACGGTCAAAATTCTCAACTTCCGCCACTCAAAATTGCATGCGAGCGGCTGCGCAGCGCATGCAGCGCATTTCCGGAACAGTTCGAGCACAGTGAGGGAATACTTCCGAAACATGGGAATAGTATGAACCCTGCCAAAGCTGCATTGAACACGTGTTAAGTGCTCTCTTGCTCTCTCTTTTTGCTCACATTTCATTTTCAAATCCTTATAATTACCAAGTAGAGCAGCTCTTCCGTGCTTTTACATGTTTGGATTTTTCTTGAATCACGTCTAATTTCCCACGGAAAATTTTCACTACCCGCAAAAAACTTAGCTGACTTAATGCTGAAAACCTTTGGATTTGTTTCATAATCCTCATTGAGCTAGGTGATAATCTGGCAATTGTGCCTGCTAGAGGAGAAGCGACCTTTGAGCTCTTTAAATAGCTTAAAAGCTAAACTGTGCTTGAAGCGGTTTCTCTCATGTTTGTTCATTATCACCACTTCATTTTGCAGTGCCGAGGATTTGATTAACTCCGGTTTTAAAAGCGCTACAAATAACCACTTGGCCCGTATGCACGCACATCCCCGCGATGAGGGGAGGAATCTGAGAGGGAAAGCTTAGGGCCCGGCACGCGTTGGTTTGGAACAGTTTTGGGAACGAAGTCCTCCATGAGTTCACGAAAGTCTAGAAGTTTCTTTTGATGTAAAAGTCAGCAATGAAAATAAAAAAGCGGAAAAAGCACATCTTAGGTATCTAATAAAAAATAACAAAAAAAATAATAAAATAAAATATAATAACAAAAAAGTAAAAAAAACATTCTGAGTTGATTAAAGGCTCCGTCATTGAGTAAGGTACCATTTTAATGGTCAGAATTTTGAGAACCTCTTAGGCCAACCAATTCTGCGGTCTCAACAATCTGGCGATGCATTTTACGCCACATAGTTCAAAGGACACCGAATGTGATTGGAGCGCGATATCTATCAATGCGTAGGTTTACACTGTTTTTGGCTCAGAAAGAGGAGAGGTAATGGTTTGATTTGCTCTCTTCGCTGTATGATAGATTTTTTAGCGTTCTAATCGTACAGATCGAAAAGGTCCAAAACTTATGTAAACTCTTAGATATTTTTGTTCCGAACAAACCTAGTTTGTTTGATGTTGGTTTCAGAAACTAACAAATTCGGGAACATGTATTAGGCACATAAGCTTGTGAAGCATTAACATACATACAATAAGTTTCAGCTCAGTTTAGGCAAAATTGGACTGGCGGGAGTCCGCTTCGCATCGATTCGCGCCGCTTTGCAGTCTGCGTCTCTTCATTCTAATCTATCAGGCTGTGTCAGTGGCGGTGCTGACGCGTTGTTCCACTTGGAATGTTTCGCCTACTCCGGGTTGAAAAAGACTATAGCCCACATTGGGGGGTGTCATGTGATTGCTTGTGTGCTGTAAAAAGCCATTGTAAAACCTGACATTCTTGTCATTTTTTTCGGTGACCTTATGAAAACGATATCCCCGTTGCTTCTAACTTCAAAAACGAAGTCTAGTTTGACACCAGACCATCTTTCCGGGCCCTGGGGACAGGGCCCGGCACGAGGTGGGCAAATGAGAAGCTGGAAATCGTTTTGGGGCCAAAAAGCAAAGGGTATATCATTTTTGCGGGATCCGGGGCGGAGCCCCGAAAGAAGATTCCAAGTGCAGGCAAAAGAAGCTCGAATCATGCTTACCTTATACATCTAATTCATTGGGAAATAGTTTTCATAAACTTTAATACACAGCAGAGTTCGCGCGCGCTACGCCACGTTGCCGCTAATTGCCGCGTGTGCGACGTCGCATGAGCGATGCCGTGGAATAGCATGATTACATGATCAGTTCTCAATGCAGGCGTAACGATATAGCACCAAATTAGGTAAGCGAACGAAAAGAGGCTAGTAGAAACAAAGTATGAAATATTATGAAAAACTTATGTGAATGCGAGGTGTAATAAGCATTTTTTCAAAAATTTTGCAAAACTGGTAAATGAAGATGTGAATTCAAATGGCTCGTTTGCAGCGCACAGATGACTATACGGTATGAAACTTGGTAGGTACATGAACACGGGCCTGCAGGGCTTAACTTACAAGTTTTACTGAAAAATTATGTGACTGAAGGTTGTGACAAGTTTTTTTTCTGAAAATTTCCCACTATGAAAAAAATGAAAAAATGGCTCGTTTGCAGCGCAGAGAAAACGTAATCGCGCGAAACTTGGTGTGTATACGCGCAGTAGTACTAAGGAACAATATATGAAAAATTATGAAAAACTTATGTGAATGAAGAGCGGGCTCAACTTTTTTCCAAATTAGGTGGGCAATTGCCCACCTAATGCCCACCTGAGGTGGGCCAAACTTTCAATTGACATAAGTTTTTCAAAATTTTCTATATAAATCTGTTGTACACCTAAAGTTTACTATATGGTGAGATTTTGGTTCCGAAACTCCTCCTCTTGTCTTTGTTAGAGCCTAAAATCTCATCAACAGCCTAGCTTTCTAAGATGGAAAGCGCGCCCCAATCAATCGATACGCGCGAGAACGGCGTCTTTCAGTCCTATGACTGCGTTACTTTGATATTTCTTTATCCTTCATCATTTTCTTGTTTATTCTTCTTCCTGTATTCTATCTTGGTACAAGTGATGGGTAATTAGAGGAGTTTGAACATTTTGAGCGTTTTTGAGCGCTTTTGGGCGAAGTGTGGCCGGTGCTCTCGTTGCACAAGCATAAAGCATCGTTTCGGGCTCAAGGGGGTATTCGTAAACAATTCTGGGATCAAAGAGGAATTCGTTTTGGAAAATCCCATTTGCCCACCTCGTGCCGGGCCCCTGCCTGGAGATACCTCATATCTCCCTGCTCTGAATATCTTTCTTCTTCTTTCTTTATCTGGGCTATGAAGTTCTCATACCCTGTTACCAGCGCATAACGGTTGCCAGGGTACTGACATACAATATTAGATTATCACTATTTTGTGTGATCCCCGGGGAATCTTCACGGGATTACATCTCATCTTCAAACTCATTTATCTTCCTGAAAACACGTCGCAAACGCGGTCAAACTGTACTGAAGATATATGGCACTGCTGAGCATGTCTGTTATAGAAATAAGTGAAACCACAGGATTTCGAAATCTGCCTGTCGAAAACATGGAACAGTGCCATAGTATGTCCTCGGTACAATTTTATCGCGCTTTCATTAAGTTTTCAGAAAGATGACTCTGAAAATGAGAAGTGATCCGCCGGGGATCCCCAGGAATCGCACCAAATAGTGATTCTAATCTTTTATGGTAGTAAATGGCATCCATTATGGTCAGTTGGGGTATGAGAACTAAACCATATAAAGAAAGAAGAAGAAATTAGATTAGTGAGATATGGCGCGTCCCTCTCAGATCCCCTCCCCTCCCCGCGGGTATGTGTGTGCATACGGATCTTACAAGGGAAAATTCCCAAGTCAGCTCGGCCAACCCGGATGAGTCATATATCACCGTAACGGGCTTAAAACACTGATTCCAAATCTGCTTTCCTTTTCTGCGGAGCAACTTTCCGAGGGAAGTTATGAGCGTTCAAATGTCTAAATTTGTCATGTTCAAAGTGGCTTAAAATCAGTTGAAAGCTGTAAAACAACACCTAACGGAATTTCATTATCTGTGTTCCGTCCTTGCAATCAATATACTTGGTACAAAACTGATGAATTACTTTCATGTGTTATTGTACAGTTTTCGCCAATTTTAAGCCACTTGAAACATGTCAAATTTGGACTTTTAAACGCTCATAACTTCTCTCAGAAAGCCGCTCCGCAGAAAAGGAAAGCAGATTTGGAATCAGCGTTTCAAGCCCGTTACGGTGATGTATTACTCATCCGGGTTGGCAGAGCTGACTTGGGAACTCTCCCTCATTAGCTGGTTTTATCTGCAAAGTTTCTCCCTTCGAAGATTCCTTGTTCCTGTCGGCATCCACTGGAAGAGTTCACAGTACAAATTCTGATATACTCACTCCATTCACATATAGCGTCACCAGAACACTCATCATTTTTGATAACCAAGAATATCACATTGTCTCAATTTTGCAAATCATGAGCTTCTGTACTGCGATAGGTGAGTCCGTGACGGAGAAGAAATATCATGAAAAGCAGGAGAGAAGGTCACTGTAAGGAAGATCAAGGCTTTGACCACACGTGGCCCAACAATCTCACGGTATCGAAAAGTAATCACTACTTGATGAAAATTGTCCTAGAGCAAATTACCCATTATTTATCATTTCGTTTTGGTGCTCAGAAGAGAGTACGGATTTCTTAGTGCTATAAATGAATATTGCAGTTGGTTGTGCTTATTCTCAAGTGGAAGATTTTTTTATCATTTTGAAGCAAAGCCCCCCCCCCCCTCCCTCCCAGCTAGTGATTTTGACGGTTAAGATAATTTATTGTGTTGCAACACCTTTTGCGCGTAAACAGTGGCAATATGCACTCCATGAAAAGCTATACATCGATGTTCGTAAAAATAGCATTCGTTCTCGCGCAAAAGTTGTCATCACCGCAAGGGAACCACATTTACAGTGAAATCTACTAGACTGCATAAGATTTACATTCAATGCAGCTCTACTAAGCAAGCAGCTCTTTCAATTCAAGTTCAATTTGATTCGATGAGATTAAGTGATGCTAATGTAGTCTTCAACAAACGAGAAAAAGATATTGCTTGTTTCAAGGTTCGACTTCTGCCTGAATATTGCTCTTATTTCATACATCTGTCGCCTTATAGTTTGCTAGCCAAGCAGTCTCAGTTTTGGCAATATAAAATCTCTTATACACTGTTGCCTTGATTATACCGCTCAGAATAGTCGGATAAATCAGGTTTGAAATAAAGTATGGAAGCCTGCTCTCTTATGACTTTTTTGAACTTCTTATCAAGATTTCGTTGTCAATTTGTCAATTTTTTGAAGAATTCGATTATTGAAGTAAAACAAAAAATGCCATAACACCACCTATAGCATCGAACTTCAAAAAAAAAGCCAAAACCTGAAATTAAAACTGCTTAACCACATTGTAGCCGTTTTTACCGTCGACTTGACATCGTAAACATGCAGGAAAATCACTTTGCTGGAAGTAGTACACTATAATCGTCACGTAAACGCTACAAATCTAATTCATTTTCATTTTTTTATTTACTGATTATGTTAGGAAAGATACTGATTTGTGCAAGCAGTAATAGAAGTTTGTAAAATCGTCTATTCAGAATAACCTCCATAACCAGATATGGTATGGACTAGAATACGTCTTATCGCAACTTCCTTTCACCACAATTCTTCTTCCAGTGGGCAGACACCTAAATCAGAAAAAAATACATATGAATATGTAGTACTTGTGCGACCTGAATATTTGCAGATCCAGTCCAAATTCGCACGTACGTCAGTGAAATAGTTTATCATATCTGCAAAATTGAAAAAAATGATTGCTCTACAGTCCCGATAAGCATACTTTCGTTATGCTGTTTGCAATTTCGAACTTTGCTGCTATTAATTCCCACAAGGATATGGCGTCCCTCTTCGTTCACTTGAAACAGCGGACCCCCACTGTCTCCCTAAATCTTAGTACTCTTAGCTGAAGGAGAAGAATAGAATGTGACTGGTGCAACATAACTGAACATGTTCCTTTTGCAAAGGTCACGGTTTCAATCTGGTGCAGTAACTGATCGACTGCGTGATAGCGGAGTGCTACTACTTGCTGTCCATGTGCTTGCTCGCCGTTCTGATTCTCGAAAGTGATAGGGCTTGAAGCTAAAATCAAAGAAGTATAAGATTTTGCATCAGAAATGGCCACATTGTTGTGGAGGCAAAGGTATGTGAGTTGCTAAACCTGAAGCTGGAACGTGCATAGGCGTAGTCCTTTGAACCTCTCGCGCGAGGCTTCCGTGCAGAGACGTTAAAGGCAGGGGCTCGGCAAATTTTCGATTTGAAGGTTTTTTGCTTGGGTAATTCGAGGCGCTGGTTCCGAAAATCCACCTTGAGGAGTGCGAAAATGGCAAAAACCACCATTTTCCAAGGCCTACCACTTTGAATTTGGACGAGTGGAGCATGGCTAGAGACGCAGAATCGTTGCGCGACCATCGCAATTATAACATTGCGGCATGCCTTCTCTGAAGGGTCAGGGAGCAAGCTCGTCCGCGCGTATTAGAATGACTTGCGCTTATCGGGGTTTTCTAGGCAGAGGCAGAATACTATGCGCTCGGACCTGCTCTGTTGTCATGTTTGGGATGCAAGCAACCTTCCACGTCCAAATTTCGGGATGTTCGGTTGGCGAGCTGCTGCCTTTAACACATTGACGACCGCTTGACACACATGGTGTGTCAAGGCTTGACACACCATGTGTATCGTTGAAATGGCTACTGTTTTTGTATTAGACCCACGTCCGGGAGTTTTTTTTGTGCTAGATAGATCTAGACACAACCTTCACTGTTTTTGCCAGCATTCCACAGTTACTGTAGGTGTACTGCAGATGAAATTGTGCCTGATTTTTAAAAAATGTTGACCCGTCCGTGAAACACCTTGGTCGTCAATGTGTTAAGAAACTGAGTTGTATCAGATAGTTAATGGTGACATTCATGAATTAAGCTTTCACTTTGTCTGTACCTGCTATATCACGCTGGACGTGATAGGCCTAACAAGTAAATAACATCTTTGCCTGTACAGCTCACTCGATTTGCCGCTCTGCCCAAGCGCGGCAAATCGCACTGCTGTGCTGATCAGTCAGGGCCGCACTGCTATGGCGAGCGGTTCAAAAGACCCTCTCCAAAAAGAAATTGACTTTGTTAGAGAATGTTATAGCTTCTTCGCTCACGATCGATTCCGATGCCGCTTGCATAGAGAACACGATCCGGTTGCAAGTCATCTTTGGGCATGCAAATCGCTGTCGAGTCGTTTTCCAAGATATTTTGGCTGAGTTCAATAAGTGCCAGATCCTCTTTGAGGTCACACATGCTCATTTCCTTTGTTGTGATCTGAATTTATAAGAAGTGGTCGCAAATGATTGGAAAATCTTACAGATACGGCCCCCTTTTTGACTGATAAAGTAGATGAGTTCGCCCTACAGGTAAGTCCTTTCTTCCATCATAACTACCCTAAAATCTTGTCAGATATCCTAAGCGGTTTTATCTGCACCGAACTTATCTTTGGACGGATTTATCTGCGAGGAGGCCCTATCCATGAGGTTTTAGAGTACATCAAAAAATTACTGACCTTTTTTGCTCTATACAAATTCTTATTGTATTGGCAAGGGAAGCTGTTGCAGTTCACTTTCTCCCCACCGATTGCTACTAGTATATTTTCTGGCATATCCATGTAGGAAACAATGCTGAATATTGACTGTAGAAATTTTGACGAACACATCTATTTGCTCTACTGATAGTGATGGCTAACTTTCTCAAAAGTGAATTCAACAAGCCAACCTCTGTGACTGGTTCATGCGACACAGCTCCATCCTCTCTATTTCGTCAAAGGCCAACACACAGTGAGCAGCTGTCAAAATATGTCGTGGAGATATTTGAACACCACTGCAATATGCTTGCCCTAAAGTTCATTAAAGAGTTGCCACATGGCCGTACTTTATGAATTTATGTACTATACCATTTTTTAGTAACACAGCAGTCCAAGGATACTCATTTTCTTCGAATTCTCGACCTCCATAAGACTTTTTGACCAGACGGTTTCCCTGAACGGGCTGCCCTGAATTTTCCAAGAATATTTTCCAAGAAGGGACAAACATGAAGGTACGTCAATTAAGTAGGTGAGGTACAATACCATGTACAGCGACATGTCGCTATATGTATGGACATCACCGTCGCGTGGCCATATCTCGCTTCATAGTGGACGAAATCTGAATCCAAAAGAATCTTACGCGGGGGTACGATATGCATACGGTAGAAAGTCACTTTATATGGGTACGCCTGGAACTCTGTATAGAGGGCTTATTCGATGTGCTCATTACAAAAATAATATTTATTTGTTGCAGTGTTGATACATTGTAGAGTTACAGTAAGTGGTCGACTTGCACATGTATACGTTCAAAAATTTGCTCAGTGGGGCGATCAAATGCAATGATTATAATAAACTGACCCATTCGGCAATGGAGGCGAGTACGGTAGGTGCATAGTCTGCCGGTTTCAATGAATCTTTCCGAATTTCTGCCTGGGTTGGGTTGCACTGTGCGCTGATTATATACACCGACATAGGCAGAAATACGGTAGGTATACTAAGAAGGTTATTTCGTGGGATTCGTTTGGAATTTCCCAATAGTCACGAACATGCAAATGCATGTAATCAGCGCACTGTGCAACCCAACCCAGGCAGAAATTTGAAAAGATTCTTTGAAACTGGCAGACTGCCATACACCTACCGCACTCGCCTCAATTGCCGAATGGGTCAATTTGTTATAATCAGCGCATCTGATCGCCCCACTGAGCAAATTTTCGAACATATACATGTGTAAATCGACTCTCACCGTACACTTACCGTAACTCTACAGTGTACCACCACTGCAGCAAATAAATATTATTTTTGTAGTGAGCACATCGAATAAGCCCTCTATGCAGAGTTTCAGGCGTATCAGTGTAAAGTGACTCTCTACCGTATGCCTATCGTACCTCCACTTCCAATATTTCTGGAGATTCTCCGCGCTGAGCTGAATGGAATGGTGGTTTTAGATTCAGATTTCGCCCACTCTGAAGCGAGATATAGCCACGCGATGGTGATGTCCATACGTGTAGCGACATGCCCATACATGTCGCTACATCCATTCATTCGCGTCTATTTTTCAAAAATGTGAGCGGTATTGTAAATAAATACCTAGGAAATGAACGCCGCATTTAATGCTGTTGAGCTCATTCTCCTCCGTTGTAAGTCTCCGACATTGAAGATGTGGGCATATAAGGAACAGAAGAAGAAATAATGCTAGCATAACCTTAAAGTTTGTCTGCCGATCCGGTGCCAGACGTCTATTTAAAAGGACAGGCGTTTTGCATGGCCAGAATGTTCTTTCAAAGCCTTTGTTGTGCATGCCTGATTCACATTTTATTCTTCTCTTGATGATTGCGTTTTGATCCAGGGAGCTGCCCAACGCCACTTGCAAGTTGTAAGAATAAAGCGAAAGAATTTTATGTCTGTCGAAACCACAGTTGTTACTCAACCAATGGTATTCTTGCAGCATCTTCGTAATACGGTCGTTGCTCTGATATCGATGAGCTCCTGTCCGAGCCTGAAGTCTTTCTTCAAGGAAAATCAGTTGCAAGAACGCAGTGAAAAAGTTGGGAAACCAAAAAAGTGGTGAGCATAAAGTAGGCTTATGATCCATTTTCTAGCTATTTCCCTCTTCAGACTATTGCAAGAGATCGACAGTCACCAAAAGCAACAGACCGGCTTCTCGAATACTCTCACTGATTCCCAAGGCGTCTACGAGTTTCTGCACTTTGCTTGCTCATTTGTTTTCTCCTAAAAGCGGCACCGTAAGATTCGGAAAGCGACAGAAACAATTTGCCTTAGTAAAATCATGAATGACTTTTCCAAATTCAGCGAGCAGTGTGCGGAAGGTCTCAGATCAGTGCATACTTCAGTACCTACGGCGATTCTCTGTACAGTTAAAAATACATAACTAGTGTGGTTTTGCAATAATGGCTATGTATTCTAATGCACAGGGATAGAAAGCAGCAATTTGAACCTACAGTTGGAATCCAGTTATACTAGTTTCCAATATACACAAACAAAAATCATTCTCGTGATGATGGGGATAGGATGTTGAAACCGAAATGTATGTAATCCCCTGAAAGCTCTCAATCACCACACTCAATGCAAACTTTGTTGACATTTTTTTAAAGTTTACTGATGTACTACTGAAGAAAGAATGAGGATTTAAAATGAATGTTTATGTGCAAAAACTTTTCTACTGCCTATTCTTTGGTGGAAAAATGACCTAGGTATCGTTAATCCGTACATTAGATTGGCACAAAAGTTTTGCAACTTTTCCCATAACTTTCCGTAAGCCCTAAAATCTGGAAAAAGGGGGCGTGGTGAGGCCACGCCCCGAAGAAATATTTTTTACGAGGCTAATTCAAATTTTTAAGGAATTTTGAAAGTTATTTCAATTATTTACAAAAATAAACAGGTCAATTGCACATTTTTATAACCTATGTAAGTAAATTTCAAAAATTTCGCGACCCGTTCTCGAGGGGGGGGAGGGCTCTGGTATCATGTATAATGTGACGTGTGCTGCAAGTCTGTGCAAACGGTTCAATTACTGATAAAGTAGTTGAAAAAATTTCAACTTTTTCGAAAACTGTTGAAAATCGAGATTTCACGGTTTTTTTGGCAAACGTGAAGCCGTACAAAACCTGAATCAAACACATCAAAAAGGAGTCATAGATAGCATGTAGCTAAAAGTTGACAAATTTGAATCAGTAAAAAAGAAGTAAAATTGAAATACCAGCGAATATAAGGCGCCTATGAGAAGTAGGGCAAGTCAAATGCGTCAAGTTTTGAAGGCAATCTGTTAATAACTAAGCCGCGGAACCTCGTAATTCGCAAAAATTTTGCATAATAGAGCAATCCATTACGGTAAACACGAATATCATAGACATTTGTCGCTAAGATAACATCCATTTTTGGATCTTACGAAAGAGACCTTTTCATGTAAAACGGGTCGTATTTTTGTGATCAGCATGTCGAATAACCCTCCCGCCAAGTTTCAGCAGAATCTGATGCAATTTAATAAATTTTCCATTGTACCATGAACCTACCGTAACACTTACGTAAGATGGCAAAATTCGGCAAAAATGTCTGCATTTGCAGTTTACATCATAATCCTTACATTATCAGAAAATGAAGGCGCTACGTCCAAAAAGGCAAAAGTTATATAAAAAGTTGCATTACTTATGTGCCAACCTAATATTTCGGTAGTAAAGCACAGAACATATTTTTGATTCTGACATATTTCTTTGTGAAAAGCAATAAAATTTGTAAACGTCTCCTGCATATCATTTCTCTTTTTGTATTTTCTAGAGTAGTGGTTCAGTGTTATGGGTTTCAATGATTACAAATTCATTCATGAATGTCCTGTACTTCTATAAGATATATTATACGCGTAGCTTTCTGCTCGCCTCTCTCATTTTCTATTTTCGCAATACTTCTTCAAGTTTTTCAATATTAAGCCTAATTTTCAAAATGAGAGTTGACAATGCGAAAAACCTTGCCAGTTTTTATTTACGTTGCACATCGTGCTCCTGATGAGCCATTGTGAGCCTCACTTTGTGGAAAAGTGACCTTTAAGTCACGTTGAAAGGATGAAAGCTAATTTGAGCTTAATACAAATTCTTTCCGCACATTTTTCACCATTTTGTTTTGCATTGTCGTCTAACTGGTATTACAACGTTACAGATAGTAGCTTTGCTTGGAGAGATCAACACGAAGGTGTAATTCCTATCAGTATCTAACAAGGGAAGTCACTTAACTTAGGTCGGGCTTTTGAAATGAGACACATATGATTGGAATCAGCTTGAAACGCTGATTTCAAATGTGCTTTCTTTAGCTGCGAAGCGTTCCTCCGAAGCGAGTTATGAGCTTTTTCCTGAGCAAATTTTGCGTGTTGACCGATTTAGACATGCTACGGTATCATCATCTATGTAATGGTTCAAATGCATGTTATACCCTATCAAAGCTAGATGACTCAATTTGATGTGATTTTGATTTTCCACCACTTTTTGGGCAGATTTTCATCCAAAGACTTTCTTTCCATATTCAGTTGTATGACAATGACACATAATAAAAAAAGCTCATAACTCGCTTCAGAGAAACGCTTCGCAGCTAAGTTTAGCATATTTGGAATCAGCGTTCCGAGCTGATTCTAAATAAATGTGTCTCATTTTAAAAGCCCGACTAAGTTAAGTGACTTCCCTTGTAAGAGGAGAGTTCAAGGGCCGAATTTTGATTTATGCATTTCATTTATATAATAATGCCAACGGAAGAACTCGTCAATTTCAACCACTAAATATCACAGTGTCTTTAGTGGTAACTTGGCTAATCACGAACTTTTTCTACAGCGATGGTTGAGGCCATATCGAAAGAAAGAAATGCGAAAGAGAATGCTACCGCTAAATATTGAAAACCAGGGATGGGCGGTTACTGTGAAGAAATATGTATGGTTCGGACCCCTTGTAGGTCAACAAACTGTACATTATTGGAAAACTAACCAGTCTGACTCGAAGAAAAATTTCCCAAGGCAAGTGTTTATTCAATCATACTGGGTTTATTTATTAGTGCCACAAATGAACATTGTTGTTGTAATAACGATCTCTACTTGATGTAGTTTCAAAAGAAAATCGGTTTTTAACATCTTAAAGCAACTAGTGCTCCCGTCCCTCTTATTTGCTATCCATGGAAAGTTCCACATATAGATCGGAGTTAATAAACAAAATTTTTTTTTCGCGCACCATAGGACCATATTTACCGTAAAATCTAATATTAGGTTGGTGCAAAAGTTCCTTCCCACTAAATTCAAAAATTCATAACTTCTTGAATTCTCAACGAATTTACAAGATCTAAATTTTGTATAAGAGAGGAACTCATGCTCTTTGCATGGGTTCATGAAAGGTTTGCTATCGAAAACAGATAAAGGAGTTTGAAGCTGAAAATCAAAATCACCCAAAATTTGAATTTTTCGTGTAGGGTCATAAAAAATCGGAAAACTTGCAACAAAAATCGGAGCAGTCAGTATTGTAGGCTCTTTCACAAAGCCTTTCCAACAGTGCAAAGTTTGCGCCAATTGAGCGTCTCTGTGGAAAGTTATGAATTCCCTGAAAAATGCCAAAATAAATCAAATTCGCCCTTTTGTATTGCTTGCTCGAAAATCATAACTTTTCATAGAGGAGCTCAATCAGCGCAAACTTTGCACGGTTAGAAAGAGCTGGTGAAATAACATACAATACTGACTGCTCCGATTTTTGTTGCAAGGTTCCGATTTTTTATGACCCTACACGAAAAATTCAACTTTCGAGTGATTTTGGTTTTCAGCTTCAATCTCCTTTAGCTGTTCTCGATAGAGAACATTTCAAGTACCCTTGCAAAGAGCATGAGTTCCTCTCTTATACAAAATTAAGATCTTGTGAATTCGTTGAGAATTCAAGAAGATGAATTTTTGAATTTGGTGGGAAAGAACTTTTGCACCAACCTAATAGACTGTATAGGTTGCGTAAAATCTTTGTCAGGTCTGAGAGCTGGAATTTGGAATGCTAAAGCGCTCTTCAACATGCATGGAAGGCTCTCTGCCTAAATGATTCTCTTAATTCTGCAGAGTAATTTAGGAAAGGCCTTATTGCTCTCGAGTGAAGTAGTCTGAATTTAGCAATAAAAAAAACTGTAGTATCACTTTGATTACACTAAACTGAAATGTGGGACAAATTATATTTGATATAGAAAATGGAAGTCCATCCTCTTTCAACCTTTCTGGGGTGTCATCATAGCAGATTTTGTCACCATTTTTTTTATCGACTCGACTTTATTTTTAACAATTCTTTGTCACCTGGTAAAAAATAAGCTGAAGTAAAAAATGCTTAACACTATCTGCATGATAGAGGGATCCCCGATGGGTCGTGGAATGTGTGAAAGTTACTTACATGGTTATAAAAAGCAAGTGACTTGTTTATACTTGTGAATAATTAAAATAGTTTTGAAAATTTTCAAAATCTTTATTAGCCTTGTAAAAAGCCTTTATGGGCGTGGCCACTGCCAGCCACCTTTTTTTGAAACCTTGGGGTCGGGGGCCCGGAGAAATCTTGGCATCCCAAAAGCTTTCTCGGAGTGCGTGGCTCACTCCACGCACCTTTATTCAAAAAAAATTTTTTTTGTCCTACCCTCCCCCTCCAAATGGAAATCTGAGATCGCCACTGCGTTTGCAGTATGGAGTTTTAAGAAATAAGGCGCCAAAAAATGAAAAAATACATCAGACTCCATTATAGTCGATCACATTAGTACAGTCACACTCCAGCTGTGTCTACCAACGGCAAGTTATCATCGTACATATCTAATGAGTCTACTTTGCAAGAGTGCTGCACTATAACCTGTTACAAAAATACATAAACTATTTATAGAACATGTTAAGGTATCTCACACTGATGAGTTTTGACTGTGGTGGATTTTCATGACCGTCTAGCCATAAAAATTTCTCTAATCAAATATGCTATAGACTAGCATACGGTGGTGTTGCACCTTCTGTTCACCGAAATTCTTCTTCTACTGGGCACACACCTGAAACACAACAAAAAATTCAAAATGGATACGTCATCTTTTTGTGACCTGAGTATTTGCAGATCCAATCCAGATTCGCACGAACGTCAGTAAAAACATTTATCATATCTGCAAGAATTGAGAATTGCATTGTCCAGACCGTGATGGGCGTACTTTCATTGTGATGAGTGCATTTTCTAAGCATGTGGCTAGTGATTCCCACAAGGATGTGGCGTCCATCTTCGTCAATTTGAAACAGTGGACCTCCACTATCTCCCTAAATTTCTCCAGCTCAGCAGTCAAGCAGAAAAGTAATGGATTGAAATAGATTGTAACTTGACATATTGCTTTCGCAAAGGTCTTCGTTTGAATTTGTTGCAGTAACTGATCGACTGCGTAATAGCGGAGTGCTACTACTTGCTGTCCATGCGCTTGATCGCCATTCGGATTATCAAAAGTGATAGGGCTTGAAGCTGAATCTCAACATTCAGCATGAAAATAAGAATGTAAGCTGCTAAATTTGAAGGTGACACCTACAACACATTCACTATATAGATTAAGTCTTGTTAAAATGTAGTTTTGCTCTTTGGCTCACGATCCAATCCGATGCCGCTTGCGTATAGGACAGGATTCAGCTGCAAGTCAACTTCGGGCATGCAAATCGGTGTCGAGTCTCTTTCCGAGATATTTTGGGTGAGTTCGATGAGGGCCAAATCATCATTTTTCTCACACATGTTCAATTCCTTTGATATGATCTAAAGCATATGAATTGGTTTAGACAGAATTATCCAAGATAAAAATCTGCCTTTTTCGCTTTATACAGAGTTTTATTGTGTTGGCAAGGATTAGTGTAGCAATACATTTTTCCTCCGCCTATGAGAACAGACATCTCTTCTGGATCCGCTAGGGCAGAAACAATGCTAAATTTTCATAGGCAATATATTACAGTAGTTATCGCGTTATAAGCTACTTTCCGCAAAAATGAGATTACTGCCAACCTCTGTGACTGGTTAATGGCGCACAACTCGTGGCTCTTTTCATCGTCGAAGTGCAAGACACAGTGAGCAGCTGTTAGAATATGTCGTCGAGATATCTGAACACCACTGCAGGCCGCCTCTTCTGAAAATGAACGAAGATTGCCACATAACAGTACTGTAACAGCACGATACGTATAGTACCATGTGCCAACACTACAGTCCAAGGATACTCATTTTCTTCAAACTCTCGGCCTCCGTAAGACTTTTTGACCAGACGATTTTTCTGAAGTGGCTGTCCTGAAATTATTCAAAATAGCAGGGGCGTACAAGTCAGAGAACAAAGTAAAGTGTTCATACCTAGGAAATGAACGCCGCAGTTTTTGTTGTTGAGCTCATTTTCCTCCGTTGTAAATTTGACTTTGAATCTGTGAGCTAATAAGGAACAGAAGAAGAAATGGTGCCACCATGATCATGAGGTCTGTGTGAAATCAGTGCTTGCCCTTTATTTAGAGGTGCAGGCGTTTTTCCACGACACAATGCTTGGCAACCTTCTTTGTAAAGGCCTGACTCACATTGTACTTTTTTCTTGATGAATGCCGTTTTTTTTATTGAAACTTGTGTCTCACTCCACTACTGAAGTGAAAGAATTTAACGAAGAAAGTATACATTATACAGCTGGTGAAACCCGTATTGTTTTGCAACCTTAGCTATCTTTTCGAAAGGCTGAGCCCATCGAACTTCGCGTTGAGCTAATCGATATGATCAATCAGAATTTTGCGACTTGTTTTATCCATTCATATTAGCACTGTGTATGTTTTATCACCAGGGTCAAGCGTGGGGTGCGGCACGCCACACCTGGGGGGTCGTATTGAGGAGTCAAAAGGGGAGAGGGTCGTAGTTGGGTAATCTGATAATAGTGATAACATGATATTTGTATCATATCCATAATTAGCATGTCAAATAACCCCTGTAAACAAAGGTTGAGCGAATTCTAAAGATTCAAGATACTAGGCTACCTAGGTGAAATGTTCATATTCCAACATGGTCAACTTTGTTTCAAAGGTGAATTAGCTATACGTTTTTGCACTCAAGACAAAGCACTACTCCTTTTTTGTCCATTTCAGGAATCCCGCTACAGAAGACCTCCAAACTGTGGAATTAGAAGCCAACCAAAATCTCGTTTTTCCCATTTTTCGCTTTTGATGGTTGTGTTTTCACCAACTATTACTCAGAGCGAAGAAAACGAATCAGGCTCAAATCACTCGTGTGAAAACTAGGAGACCTAGGCTATCGATTCATAAAAATATGGTTTGCTAAAAATGTTTTTTTGATGTAGTTAATGGGGTGCGGCACACCCCCTTAAAAGCTGCGGCCGCCGCAGCTTTTAAGGGGGTGTGCCGCACCCCATTAACTATATCAAAAAAACAATTTTAGCGGACATTATTTATATGAATCGATAGCCTAAACCTTGTAGATTTTATAGGACTGTTTGGAGCCTGATTCGTTTTCTTTGCTCTGAGTAATAGTTGGTGAAAGCACAGCCATCAAAAGCGAAAAATGGGAAAATTGAGATTTTGGTTGGCTTCTAATTACACAGTTTGGAGGTGAAGCGAAGCGGTACTTCTGAGGTGGACAAAGAAGGAGTAGTGCTTTGTCTTGAGTGCAAAAAAAAGATAGCTAATTCACGTTTGAAAGAGTTAATCATGTTGGAAAATGACCATTTCACTTAGGTAGCCTAGTATCTTGAATCTTCAGAATTCGCTCACACTTTGTCTACAGGGGTTATTTGACATGCTAATTATGGATATGTTGCCCATTAGGTTTGACAGGCCCTTCAAGTAATGCTATCTTAAGTGTATAGTTCAGGGGGGGGGGTCCCATTAAGACAGCAATCAGGGGGGGGGGGGCTCGTAACCAGCGATCGTGTGCCACACCCCTTGCTTAACCCTGTTTACACGTTCGTCCACTAGCTGTACAGTTCAGAAAAGACTTTTAAAGTCTACTTTTAGACTTCAGCACGAAAAAGCATCTGAACAATAAAACCATGCCACAACCCATGCCACCAAACCACTTCCCAAAATCTCTTTGAAATGTAAGATGCTCAGAGTAGCCGCATGGAAAATAATATAGTCATATATTATACTTCACTATGAGCTCAACTCCATGCCACATACATTCAAAAGGGAAATTTAGCGTTATAATTTTAGAGAGCTGCTAAAAAATCGATCCGCTGTCCTTTTTTTTCAAATCAGGGTCAATCTCAAGTCCAATTTTGCTGCTATGTTCAAGTTCTTAGATCCAGCCTTAAACTGGAGTTAAGATTTTATCCTTTCCCTCAGTCACTAATATCTGCCCCATGACTTGGCGCTCTGATATCTTTTCCTTTAGCCCTAGAATGGAAATTATACAGGCAACTAAAAACCTCCACCTTAAAGGCAGCATCCGGGAAAAATTTCGAATGGAATTTTTTTCGCTTATATGGGCTTATTCCTCCCACTGATTCCGAAAATGCAGCTTGGAGGGCACGAAAACGCCGAAAATGGGCTTTTCCAGAAGCTCTTGGTTTGAATTTTGTCGCCTGCCGCTAAGGTTAAGAGGGGCTCATCGTGGGACCCTACATCTTGACTGTATGCGGTATGCGCACTCTGGCTTATCGAACTAACTCGTTCACGGTCGCCGGGGCGTTCTGGTCGCCATTTCTGGAGTGGGTTCTCGCTTCAGAAGCAAATTGGTGCATTGCCAGTTGGGCAAGAGCCTTACCAGGACGGGCCCCTCTACTACAGTGCTGGACATAATTATACAGCCACTCTAATCGTCGTAATTTTTGTTCTTGTCAATGAATCTGTCTGAAACTTTGCTGTATTGTGCGCATGTCAACCTACCATAACCCCTCAAAACGGCTTCCAGTCTTGTTGAGTTTGAACGGAGAAAAACGAAAAAAATCCAAAAAGCCCTCTTTGAAAACTGGACAAAATTATACAGCCACCTGGTTTTTCTAATCACTATCGCATTCGTTGACTCTCAAATCTTTTTGTACAATTATATCCCAAAATATGAAACATTTGCGACACTTACGGCCTGTCTTCCTACTCAAATAGAAGCAATCGCTGCATTTATTGCTTTTAAAAGCATTAAAAGTCAATCTCCTTCAACAAACAACTGCTTTAAAGAGTTTTCAAGCTCTTGTTCATTCCAAATGATAATCATGGAATCTACTGATTCTTCTGGATAGATGAGGTGAAGAGCGCTTTCGTAAACTCTGCGTAATCGCTGATTTTGACGAACAGACTCCAACCTCACCATAGGGTTGACGCACTTTTGCACCACGAAACTCGATTTTCAAGCGACAGAAAATACTATAATGTAGCCATTACGACAGCCATACAACAGTGAACTCGTGTGCATGACTGGGAAGAAATTTCGGGACTGAGCACTCTGATTCAGCCGCAGTTGACATTCACTGAATGTTGAGTGGAGCACCCCGTACAATCAAAGCCAACTCAGATCACGAGATAAAACCGGAGACGCTTAAAACTTCAAAATCTTGGCTAATCTCATTCATCGGGTGAAATATGATATGAAACACAGGTTGAAATAAGGAGATCTAGGGTTATATCGAATCTTCTGCTTGCAGGGAATTTTCGTGGAAAGTATTCCAGGTCTAAATCGCTACCGCATCATTAGGAAAAATCTGAAAGTTGTTGCGAAAGCTGTATCCCCATGTAGACAATGTGATAAATCAAGTTCAGCACTTTGTGGACATTGCAAACTGAGTTTTGTGGTTTAAAAGCTTTCCAAGCCTATGTTGAGGTTGAAGTCTGTCCGGTCTTGAAGTCTGTCTCAAAATCAGCGATTACGCAGAGTTTACGAAAGCGCTCTTCACCTCATCTATCCAGAAGGGTCAGTAGATTCCATGATTATCATTTGGAATAAACAAGAGCTTGAAAACTCTTTAAAGCAGCAAGGAGATTGACTTTTAATGCTTTCAAAAGCAAGAAATGCAGCGATTGCTTCTATTTGAGTAGGAAGACAGGCCGTAAGTGTCGCAAATGTTTCATATTTTGGGATGTAATTGTGCAAAAAAATTTGAGAGTCAACGAATGCGATAGTGATTAGAAAAACCAGGTGGCTGTATAATTTTGTCCAGCTTTCAAAGAGGGCTTTTTCGATTTTTTTCGTTTTTCTCCGTTCAAACTCAACAAGACTGGAAGCCGTTTTGAGGGGTTATGGTAGGTTGATATGCGCACAATACAGCAAAGTTTCAGACAGATTCATTGACAAGAACAAAAATTACGACGATTTTTAGAGTGGCTGTATAATTATGTCCAGCACTGTATTTTCGTATCTGCCTACGCCCTTTAACACATTCACGACAATACGACCCACCTGTGGGTCGTAAGATTCCTGAAGCTTTAGATTTGCATGCGATGGAACTCTACGGGGTTCTGGCACATGACTGGAAACACCTTGGCGAAGCTCCATCCAGAGTGGTCCGGATTCGAAATACTGCAATGTAATGTTACAGTAGGTATACCGTAGATAGAGGTAAGGCACAGGCTTTAGCTCAAATTATTCGCAGAGTGGTGCTTTTTTGCTTCAAATTTACGTGCACTAGGAACATAGGGAGGGTACGAGACTGATGTCAGCCTATCAAAAATTTTCAATTTTAGTGATTTTATTGATTTTTTGCATTGTTCGTCCAGGAAGGTCAAACCTTACATATATAGGTTTTTTAGCATGCTGATTACGAAAATGATAGTCTCAAGTTCTAACACCGCCTTCTTGCATCAGTTTATTGAACTTACGAAAATTCTACCGCACTGCTACAATGGTCCCACTGCGAGAAAGTAGTGAACAAAGTAGACACTATAATCGTGATCAGTACGTGAAAAAACCCCAAAACACAATTTTTCATGGAAATCCATGATGTTGCGTCTGTAAAGAATGACTACCGTAACTTTACCGTATACCGAAAAAACTGAAATAAACCATATTTTGGTAATCAGCGCCTTCGATAAACCTTGTGGGGAAAATCTCGGAGACATGTTTTGAATTTCTTCCAAAAAGACTACCATTTCGGACAATATACCACGGGTGGTCGTAACTTTGACAAAGCAAAAAAGGCTCTGGTCTGAAACGGCAGTAATCGAAAAATCGGCCCTGTCGTGAATGTGTTAATATTGTAAGATGTAGTGATTTTTTCAAGTGAAAGGATGCACTGTCCTGACAAGAAGAGGTCCCGGAAAGTTGCCCAAGTGATGGAACAACTGTAAATTCTCCAAGCTTAGATTTAGGCACTATACAAAAATTTCAAAGTTCGGAATATCCCTGTCACTACCCTTAGAGCAAAGGAGCTTCTGTGCTTGAAGATCCCTTCTGGATCCGCTGAGTCCGGGACTGTGCTTGAAAAGTCAAAAAAAGTGCCTTTGGCGCTTTCCGGCCTCAAAGATTGCTGGAGCGGCTGTAGGAGAGATTTTCGCTAAAAACAGCGAATGGTTACAGGAGACTATGACTTAACTCATTTTGACGGCCATTGGCTGATAGGCTCAGGCAGCCGATCGCGACTCACTTCACGGGAATTGCTCGTCCAGCCCCTCCAGCATCCTTGAAATAGCGCCATAAGAAGCACTTTTTTTAACTTTTCAAGCCTTGGAGGGCATCCTGAAGACCAATGAGGGATGGAACGACCATACTTTTGCGCCTCTTTCCGTCCTCCGTCACGGCGGTACAATTCTCTTGCCTTTTCAGATGAGGTCCCAATTTACTTGTGGAAACTTTGAGAAGTCATTAGTCTAAAAAATGTACTCTTGTTTTCTCATTTAATACGTTATATTTAACCTTTGTTTGATTAGAGTAATAGACATGCAATAGCAAATGACACGACCTAAAATTATTATAAGAGGTCTGGAGCAGCATGGAAAAGTGCAGACTGAAAGGCAACGCGATAGCTCAATGAAATGAAAATTAAGATACTCGAATGGTGGCGCAAAAGAAGTGGGTGCCTTACCGCTATTGCACTAGGGCGCGAAATCTATCAAAGCTGGATTTATTGCTGAATAAAGATAAATGTTTTAAACGGTCTTTTCACAAATACAGATTGTTGATGAAGCCAGGAGTGCACAGTATAACTTGCAAAAATTATGTGAACCCACAGAAATACGGGAGACAGTCAAGAGGCGCGATTTCTCCGGCTGTCACCAATTCAAAACTCCAGTTCAGTGCTATGCGAGTTCCAAAAAGTACCAAATAAAGTGTATAAGCTTACTATCTGTTTGATGTTACCACTGGCTAAGTTTCATGGGTTTTGCTGTAAAACGAACTCGGATATTTACGAAATCGTTCTGAAATGCATTTTCATGCGTTTTTGACCTTCAAAACTGCTGTTTTGAAATTTTTCCAAAGTATTAAAATTGAATAACCATGCAACTATCTAATATATCTTTTTCTAGAATTCATATGCTTTTAGAAGATTTTAAGACACTTATTATGTGCTATTTGATGTCCAGCTGGCAATAAAAATCGCGCCTCTTGACATACACCCCAGAAATACATACTCCGACCTTATGGTGATCTTGGAAGGTTTCTCTAAATTACTAAAAGGTATTGTAAGTAACCAGAATTTTTGTATCCAATATTATCTCAAGTAGTGCTGCATAATATTAGGTCGTTCCGAAAGTTCTTTCCGTTTTTTCAACCTGTCATAAAAACACGAGGAATGAAGGTAGGGAAACGCTTCAGGCACTATCCGACGCAGCTTTTCTTCCTCTTTTCAACTGTCATAGTCCTGTGCGGCTTGCTCTTATGATCAGTGAGATAATGGCCGATATTTCGAACCCATGGTTTTTACCATGTCCAACTTTGGCAATTTTTCGCTATCTTCTTTTTTGACTTTTGGAAAAGCTTTGATAGCAGTCGGATAAAGTAAACAAAATGCAATTTTATGCGATTTTTTGGCATCTATAGCTAGCCTCAAAACATTTTTAGAATTATTTTTCTGATGCTATCAAATTCCACTTTTGGGGATGCCAAAAGCCACAGAACATAAAACGGCGCACAACTAAGGTGTCATTCTATGCAGCTTTTTCTCCTCTTTCTGATGAGTACTTTTTCTTATTATTTTGTGGGGTCTTTGGCGATAAAATTTTTATAAATCTTGATTTTGAACCCGCCTCATGATGTATCCGTGCAATGCAAAATCTTATATTTCGAAGCGGTAAACGCTCAGTTACTTTGTAAAAATAGTGTACAATCATAAACGACTTTTGAAAGTTTCGAAAACCCAAGATTTGTTGATGTTCAGAGCGTTTGTGTGTTTTGTGAGTTCGAAAAAGTGAAGACTTTTGAAAAAGTTATCTAAAAAAATAATGAGAAGCCGGCTGAAATCGCCAAAAAATTGCATTGCATTGCACTTTGTTCACTCTATCTGACTGCTATCAAAGCTTCTCCAAAAGTTGAGAAAGAAGATAGTGAAAAATTGCCAAAGTTGGACATGGTAAAAACCATAGGTCCGAAATTTCGGCCATTATCTCACTGACCACAATAGCAAACGGCAAACGAACATAACAGTGTAAAAGGGGAAGAAAAGTTTCGTCGGATGTTGCCTGAAGCGTTTCCCTACCTTCATTCCACGTGTTTCTATGATAGGTTGAAAAAACGGAAAGAACTTTCGGAACGACCTAATATGTATTTGCCTATGCAGTATAAAAATCTAGTTATTAAATCCTGCATTAGATTTGAATTTTGGCGATTAGGAGAGGCCACATTGCGGCCTGTCAGTCGCGTAATACAGCCATATTTCAACCCACATTAGCCCGAAACCGGACTGAGCGAGCGGGCCATTCCAGCAGCATCGCAACTGCACTGTATCACTTCAAGATCGGTCATCATACACTAGCTACATAGTAAACTACGTGAATGCAGTTTTTGGAATCTTTCTGAAGCTAGAAGTCAAGAAACATTAATGGGTTAGACGGAAAAGTCGCCTTTTTTGGTTTTCTTCTTTGTCTAAAACATAATATTAGGTTGGCGGATAATTTTCACTTTTATTCTTATTTCTTGTAACTGTGTGAAACTCTCGAAAATTCTTGATCAAGGAATGTTGACGAGGTACCAAGGTGTCCGGTTTGTAAGATCCGTAGTCCGGGAAAACATCCACTTTATCAGTGGGAGTAAGTTTTATAGGTATTTTTTTCGACAGGCTGACAATCCTTCAGGTGATCAGGGGAGAGGGCGATGTGGTAACTTGGCAAGGTATGGTCCATAGTTTTTAGCGACTGTGGGGGGAGGCACAGTTCATGTCCGCACAGGTTCATCGAAGCTGATGGTGCGCCATGTTGAATTGTGAAGAACAATTTTCAAAACTCTACAAATTATATTTGCAACCTCTCCGTATCACTCCTACATGATGCACACAAAATTTTTTCGACGAATTTTCAATTTTTTGATTTATTTTTCACCCCTCGTTTTTGACATGCCAGCAGCACCGAAGAGCTGCCATAAATGGAACAGTGCGAGTATCTTCTAAAAAAATTATAGGAGCGAAAAAACACAATTACACGCAGAGAGAAAAATTAGAGAAAATATGACAATTCTGGGTGTGTTTACAAAGTTGTCATAAACTTGCTAGCTATTTGTGAATTTGCGGCATCAGTCTCAATGTTATGTAGCCCCGTCGTATCCTAATATGGAGCAAATTTGTAGATTCTAGAGAACTTCCGGAATTTTTCAGAATTTTACAAAAAAAGGTGTAACAGAATTTATCAGCCAACCCGATATATTTCTGATAAAGATATGAATGAATATTTTCTTGAATTTTCCATGAAAGTTTGTAGAATACAAGTACAATACACATTTGAAACTAGCTCGCGACTGTGTTTGCGAATTTTTGGCCAGAATTTGTTTCCCAGTTCACAGCTGGGAAAAAAGTGCAGCGCAAATAATGAATGCTTGTATTACTACATGCCGACTAGATAGGAGGATCATATTTTCGGACTGAACTGCAATTTTTGAGGCACTCACTGTTTTCAAATTCTGGCTTCAAACTTTATGCAGATTGAGTTTTACGCGGTATGTGGTGGTAATCATGTAGGGCATTCTTTGCTACATCGAATAACACCTCAGCATTTTTTTGTGTTCAAACTGCTGTAGTAAAATAAAGACGCATTACTTTTGCACAAACCTTCACCGAAGTCACTTAAATCCAACAAGAAAACAAGTGGTTCACAGCCGATGGGCTAATTTTGAGTTGATTTCATGGTATCGTATATAATCAGTGAATTTATAATACTATGTAAATGGAATAGCGTGTTAGACTTTTCTACAAAAGAACGCTCGTCTATTGCGTTTGTTGAGTGGGAACTCCTAAGAGCATTTAATCATTCTAAGAATAGTATGCTGGCAATACATTTTCCACCTAGCGGTGTTTTCATATCAAAGATTCATAAACTGTGGATTTTAGCTTTTTTGGTAATCCACGTTCTGTTCCACTGGGCACACACCTAAATCAGCGAAAACAAATTTGTGGGGATTGGCAGTGCTCGTGCACCTGAATATTTGCAGATCCAATCCAAATAGTCTTGCACGGCAGTGAAATAGTTTATCATATCTGTAAGAACCATTTAATAAATTGTTCGCACTTCTGACACGCTTACTTTCATTAGGCTCAGCGAAACTTGGATCCAAATAACTATTGATTCCCACAAGGATGTGACGACCTTCTTCATTCACTTGGAACAGCGGACCTCCACTATCGCCCTGAATTTGTCCAGATCATCAGATTTCAGCAGGGGGTAAAGGACCGGGACAAAATCACTGGAAATATTCCTTTTCCGAAAGTCTTGGTTCGAATCTGATGAAGTGACTGATCAATCGCATCATAACGAAGCGCCACTACTTGCTGTCCATGTGCATGTTCACCTTTCGGGTTGTCAAAAGTGATAGGGCTCGAAGCTAAAATTGAAATAGCGTTGGATTCCGTATGTGAACATGTTTCATATATTTTTCGAAATTATGTGAGCTGCTAAATCTGCAGCTGGCACGTATAACGCCTTCATCATTCAAATTATGATTTCCTGAAGATTAGCTATTTGCCCACGATCTAATCCAAAGCCGCTTGCATATAGGACAGGTAGTTCCGTATAATCATCGGGCATACAAATCGGTGTCGAGTCATATTCTGAGATATTTTGGCTGAGTTCAAGTGCCAAAGAGTGTGAGTGAAGGCCTTTCGGATTGTCAAAAGTGATAAGTTGAAGCTAAAATTGAAGGAGAGAAAGATTTACAGAAACTTCACCAACTATGATCAACAAGGTGTATCGTTTTGGACATAAAAAAGTGAACGAGCACGCTTGCATGTACAGTTCGCTCGTTTTTAGGCGCAGCCACACCCGCCATTGGCGGCTGAGAGCTGACCAATCAGAGGCGCAGCGCTATGGCGAGCGGTTCAAACAATGGCTCCCCTTGCAAACATCGCCTTCACCTTCTGAATTCTGTTTCATTAGAGGGTTTGCTTTCTCACTCACGGTCGACTCCGAGGCCGCTTGCGTACAGAACAGGGTTTAGTGGCAAGTCATCTTCGGGCATGCATATTGGTGTCGAGTCGCTTTCCGAGATATCTCGTTCGAGTTCAATGAGAGCCAAATCATTATTGTAATTATTACATATGTCCAATTCCTTTGTTATGATCTGAAAACTTGGAAAGTGGACCACGAAAGGTGATCAACAAGATATGCTTGCCTTTTTTGCTCTATACAAAGTCTTATTCTGGCAAATAAGATTGCTGCAGTGGTCTCTACCGCCACCTATGAAGACTGATACCTTTTCTGGCGTAACTAACACGGAGACAATGCTGAAGGTAAAATTTGACATCAGCGGCTAATTGGCAGTACATAGGGACAGCGATGTTCGGATTTCTCAAAAAAAAAGGAAAGGAGCAGCCAACCTGTGCGACATATTCATGACGCACAACACAGGGCTCATTTCATCGAAGACCAAAACACAGTGAGCAGCTGTTAGAATGTGTCGAGGAGATATCTGAACACCACTGCACGTCATCTGGTCTGAAATTGAACGAAGATTGCCACATAACAGTACTGTAGTAGCACAATGTGTATCGTACCATGTCCCAAAACTACAGTCCAAGGATACTCATTTTCTTCGAATTCACGACCTCCGTAAGACTTTTTGACCAGACGATTTTTCTGAAGTGGCTGTCCTGAATTCAAAACTCGAGGAGATAAAGGCATTCGTGCGGAAGACAACTGTACAGCTACATACCTAGGAAATGAACGCCACATTTTTTGCTGTTGAGTTTATTTTCCTCCGTTGTAAGCTTTTGACTTTGAATCTGTGAGCTTATCAGAAATAGAAGAAAAAGTAGTGCTACCATAGCATGGGGTCTCTGCGGTACCGGTTGTTCGCCCTTTATAGCGGTGCAGGCCTTTCTCTATGGCATGTCCTTCGGCAGCCTTTCTTGAGCATGCTGATTCATGTCCTACTCTTTTCATGATGAATGCTGCTCCTTTATTGAATCACGTGTCTCACCCCAATTGTGAATTCATAGAATAGTGAAAGAAATTTGCGTTATATCGCTGATGAAATTTCAGTTGTTTTGGCGCCATAGGTACCTCTTCAAATGCTTTCAAGAGCCTCATAATGTCAGATTTCAATAGCTCAGGCTAATCGATACGATCAATTCTCTAGCATTTCGCGAACATATTTATTCTATTATTCTCAAAAATTCTCAGAAAATTGAGTAATATTCTATCATTTATTCTATTCTTGTTTGAGTTGTAAATATACTTCACTAACCTTCTTTGTTATGGTACGCCTAGAGCGTAATGAATAAATAAATTACACAAATAAATAAATAAATTCTATCGTCACTTTGTTCATATCAAACTTATATGTTTTATGCTATTTCGTCCATCAGCTGAACAGTCCAAAAACCATCTTTAAGTCCAGTTCTCTTGCCGGAAAAGAGGGGTGTATGACTTTATGAACGATAGCATGTGCCAGCCGCCTGCAGGGTACCGTACGCGATGCGCTGAACGCTCCGCCTCCTTGTCACTTAGTTAGGAATCTTAGTCACTTAGTTAGAAATCTTAAAAAACTTAGTTAAACTCTAATATCTCGTTCATGCTCCTTCAGTTAGCTGCAATTTATATATAGAATAGAATTCAAAATTTCAATCGAATTGAAAACCAGCTTTCAGAATCATTTTTCATTATAAATTAGTTCGCAAGCTCTTTTTTAATGTGTTTCAGTTTTTTGTTCCTAGTAGGTTTGTCCAAATTGATTTTTCATAGCAACCGTGAGGAAATTGTTCCAAAAATGCTTGGAAAAGTGTTTCAATTCTCTTTATTCACATCTGTTACTATATCGAATATTCTTTATTGTACATTCTCAAGTTCAGTTCAGGAAGACGTCAGCTTATCGAGAAATATTATTATTTGCTACAATGACCAACACGATTATCTCTATTATCAGAACACTAAGGTTTAAAACTTTACTCATACCTAAATAATTATAACTCGAAATTCATAAGAGTTTAGAACGTAGTCACTTATAAATTCTCCACGGAATCTGCTTTGACAAAAAATAATTGTGCATTGTGCACTTGCTGATTCGCTCGAAGTTGCGTGTGAACAGTTAAAGATATGAGGTCACCCAGACAATCATGCCTGAGGTGTTCTAGATTGATTTCACACTTCAAATTTGCTACGAAGACACTCGATCATTCGGAGGTGAATCAGCAAAGCATTCAAGAGATCAGTATCTCACAAATGGGCAAAAAATCAACAAGGAAACAAACGATTCTGTATATAATAAGCTTCTCCCCGGCTTGAAGCAAGCTTATGGCTTAATATCAAAGACTGATTTTAGTGGACTAGTGAACATGGCCATGAACCAGTGCCCAAGCTGTAGTGCAGGAAACTCGTCCATCTAGCGATAGGCGGGGCTAACGGCGCGCACCTTA
The DNA here is from genome assembly GCA_958299035.1 of Cylicocyclus nassatus. NCBI lineage: Eukaryota > Metazoa > Nematoda > Chromadorea > Rhabditida > Strongylidae > Cylicocyclus > Cylicocyclus nassatus. The sequence goes on from CATQJL010000326.1 coordinate 21,809,408, forward strand.
TTGACACATGCCTGCCTAAGCGCGCGCTATCGTTCATAAAGTCCGCCACCCGGAAAAGAGTATTTAAACAATAAAAATATGTGTCACAGTAATTTCACCTTATATCAGGTTATCTCACATCAGCACTTTCTTTGAGAATCCTTGCTTTTCGTTGCAGCATTTGTATCATTTGCAGCATTTTATCATTGATTAGAGAAGAAACTTTGTAGTTTTCCGCACTATATGGTTTGTGTCAACGACAGGCAAAGCGTTTGTAGTTGACCAAGAAGAAGATCGTACAAGTCACAAATCAAAAAGGGGGCATCTATCTGCCGCGGTATTGCAGTCGACTTTTTAAAGAACAATTGTCAATAACTCGTATTGTGCTTTCTGGATAAAATCAAATTCTTGCTGCCCCACTTCGCTGTGGATCGGCAATCTTCCCTTCCTTGCTACTGAACACTTCCTGGACAAAGTCGTGGGCGATCTGCACACAGGTTGCATAGTTGAATTCTGATCTGGCTCGAGTTTATGCCTAAGTGCAAACTTGTCTGAGTTTATTCAAGTACATACAAGCAGTCGTCAAGTACACTTTTCTAATTCGAGAAAGACCTGCAGGGTTCCCTGCTTCCTGGTCACCTTCGGCTACCCATGGTATGTAGGGGACGATATGTAACTTCTTGTTAAAAAGAGGCCGCGGAAGCTACCCTTTACGTGCTTTTGACAGGCAACCGGGAGGTTTTCGGGTGAACGCTGAAGTACTGGGCGCCTTTCAGCCCATTCTGTCGAGGATTCCAAATAACTATGTAAAATCTTACAGTTGCTTTTGCGCCATAAAATATTCTTTTTGCCTTCCATCATGTTTGAGTTCCCGACGATTTGTATCCGTCCCGGAGTTTATACCGAATTTATAATATGAAGCAAATCCATGTAAGGCTGTTTTCCCACACTGTAGGATCACAGCAGGAACTTCTAGCATACAACACTGTACTGAATAAGCAACCATTTCAAAAAATCCAGAGATCTGTGTACTAATGTAAGATTTTTATGGAATTTGTTATAGCTTTTTACACACTTCGATATACATAGCTTAACTTATGCAAGAACGCCTATATAGCCTAAAATCTTTTTCAATTTTTCTACCGCAATCTACTAATCCTACTATAATAACGCGCTAAGGCCATCTGTTTTGTGTGTGTGTGTGTGTGTGTGTGTGTGTGTGTGTGTGTGTGTGTGTGTGTGTGTGTGTGTGTGTGTGTCTGTGTGTGTCTGTGTGTGTGTGTGTGTCTGTGTGAAAATCTGTCTGTCACGAAATTCATAGAGAAAGCTGCGGCTAAGCTATCGGGCTGCAATTTTGCATAACATATCGTGCCAGCGTGCAGGCCCAAAATGCGCAAGGACGAGCCGTTTCGATAAGCGGGTCTCTCAAAATTTGCGTGTCAAACGGGCCCACGCGCCTTTTGGCACGCAAAAGTGGGTAGCTAATTCGACTTTTTGCAAAGTTATGGTTTGCCTGAGAGGTAACTCTGCGCACCATGAATTCTAGCCCAAAAAATCCTTAAAAAGTTTGCTTTTTTGCGAAAACAGCGCCAAAAAGTGATGAACGCGTAGATACTCGATTTGGCAAGGTTTTTTTGGAAAAAACCGAAAAGATTTTTGCACTGAAATGTAGCCCAAGGTGACTATTATCCTTATGACGATTATCTAACTAAAATAAATTCAGTAATCCGTTCAAATTCGCATTTGTTTCCTTGCAACAAAGTTTTTTTCTCAAAATTACCGATCTTACATGGAGATGCTCCATGAATGAACAGTTGTTTACGATTCATTTGTGAAGCTCAGCATCGCGTGGTGAGTTTCAAAGCCATTCTCATGCGAACATGAGAAAGGCATACGGATAGGGAGCCAGTGCGAACCTCCGCGAAGCGGAGGTGACGCACTGCTGACTTATAATAACCGGCTAAGGATGTTTACGTCTTTTTGTCTCTGTGTGTGTCTGTCCGTTACGAAATTCGTAGAGCGTGTTCCAGCCAACGTCCTGAGCCCAATTTTGCATAGCGCACGCTACCAGCATCAAAGCTCACTATACAAAAGCATGAGCGGATCCGTTGAGTGATTCCGTTGAAAATTGCGCGTCAAACAGATCCACTTGGCTTCTGGCCAGCAAATTTGAGTCCGTAGTACTACTTGTTCCAGAGTTATGGATATATCTGATAAGTTAATGTGAAAGTCATAGACGTTAGCCTGAAAAAGATGAAAAGTCTACTACTTTACGAAAACAGCGCCAAAAAGCATTGGCTGTGTAAACGGTCAATTTTTCAAGATTTTACCTGATCATTTGAGAAAATTTTTGCACAGAGATGTAGCCCACGATGTTTGTTGTCCTTATGGCGGCTAGGAAGCCACAAAAATTCCAGTAACCTATTCAAATTTGCATCTGTTCTTCTGGGAAAGATTTCATCCACGCGAAAATACCGATCTCACACAAAAAACCTCTAAGAATGAGTAGTTGTTTATGAATCATTCGTAATAGCCTACACAGCGCGGTGAGTTTCAATGTAATTATTATGCAGGGATGAGTAAGGCATAGATAAAGTAGGACCAGTGCGAGCCTCTGCGAAGCAGAGGTGACGCACTGGACTACTAATAACGAAAAACGGCCTGTAATTCGATCCATAGTGCAAAAACTAAGTTGAGGCCAGCTTTCAAATGACGTTTGAATGACCGCGAAACTCGCTTTTCAAAATTTGATCTCTCCCATCATCACTTCCGAATATTTTCAGAGGATTGCAGAAAAAAGTCCTCGTCAAAGTTCTGAGAACAGGAAATAGAAAACAGCAGCTCGAGGCATTGCTTAGACTACTGAGGGTAAGGCTCGCGAAATCTGCGTGAATCTGATTTGATAACGTCCACTGTCAAAGGCTCTATATTTCCCTTCACCAGCCTTATCAGGCACATCCGATTTGTTGATATTAATCTTTGGATGAAAGTATTGAGGATTTTTGAAATTATAATACCTCCTCAACGGCACACTTTTGCCTACCAAAAACCCAAGTACGCCACATTGGCCATAAGTTTGCTAAAAGCAATAACTCCAAAACTGTCCGTATAGATTTTTCAGGATAGGTATGCAGTTTGACTCGGTCCGCAAGACCTCATTCTTTAGCATCAATCTAGTGTCAGCTCTGGCTCTCTAAACATCTTGAAAGCTGGATATCTTATCGAGTAAGCAGATGAACACTGTAGCCAAAATAAGTTGGACTAACACTAGGTAGCAATGGTGTACCTAGGATTTCTGTTGGGGGAGCGGGAGGGCACGACAAAAAATTTTTGGTTAAAGGTGCATGGCGTTAGCCACGCACTCCCAAAATATTTTTGGGATGCTTCCCAAAATATTGTGGGCCCATGACTTTTTGAATTTAGAAAAGGGGGAGTAATTTTTGAAAAATTTCGCGACCCATTCTTAGGTGGGGGGGGGGGGCTGGAAGGAGGGGGGAAGAGAGCTCTCGGATACTCCACTGCTAGGAGCGAACTTGTGCATGGAAACTCTTCTTTCAGCAACAACCCTGATGAGTTCGCACGATTTGATGGAGTGTTTCTTCTTGCATGATAGTAAAGAATGAGCAAAGAGTGAGGTAGTCCTAATTTTCAAACTTTGTCAGATGAATAAATAATCTTGGGCAATCACTTTACAAGTTGAGTTCGATTATCAGGATCTGCTCAGATTCTCATAACTTATTCAAGTTATGAGAATTTGAGACTGACAGTATTATGAAGCTCTGAGCAGTAAATGAATGCTAGTTATACCGCATATCATATTGTGTAGAGAGCAGTGGCGGTTGGAGAATTTCAATTTCTTCGGCACGAGCGACGAAGGAATGTCTTCTATGACGGAGACCTTCCCCGCCTCCAAAATTCTGGGGTACTTTCCAAAATTTTTGGAATTTTGTCAATTAGCCGAAATTTTGCAGCCACGCCTTGACAGTGTTTCTACAAAGCTAACTGGAACTTTCAACACAACTTGAAGAATTCTCTGAATGTTTCCGTAGTTTAAGGTAACAACACCTCATTTGCGCTTCAAAACGTTCAAAGGCAGCGTCCACCCAGAATTTGGTCCCCCATGTTTTCGTCATTCTGGGGCCTTTCCGTGGCCCTGATTACAGCTCCGAACTTCAAATTCTCCAAAATTCGCAAAAAAAAAAACCGATTCCAGGGGACCCTGTCTTGTCGCTCGTCCCCGTCAGCATGCCAGCGTGGAGGAGCTGCAACTCCATGGGTGCAGTTGCAGCAGTGTACAGCTTCTGCTCACTACCATGTCAATACGTGTCGGGAGGCAGTCCCTGGCTGGGCGGAGTCTGATATCAGACTCCGCCCAGCCAGGGATTTCCAGGCCCCTTATCTCCATTCACAGACAACGCTGGAAGACCAGACCAACGCAGATGCCCCTTTTCTGGCTGTCTACATTCAGGATCGACATTAATTGGAGGGGCTTAGGTTTAGCCTGGACACTGCCTTTAGAAGCTACTTCAGAGAATTTTCTGACACATTCATTTTGGCGCCCCTTCTCCCTCGCTCCCCTCCCCCCTTCCCCCCCACCCTCCTCCCCGCCTGGTCCGCACAGGATGGTAGAACGTATTTGCTCGAAAGCTCTAGAAGACTCCTGGAAAAGTTCCAGTTCACAATAACTTACAAGAAGGGAAAGGGAGAGAGCGACTCTTTTTCTATCAAATTATGTGCTGCAATTTAAATGGACAAGGGTAGCTTAAGGCAATCAATTCGAATTGCTCTAGAGTTAAGAGAAGGTATATAACTGGATTGGCGTTACCATTCAGCTAAAGAAGTAAATTACTGCTGTCAATACTTACAACAAACCTCATTGATAGCGTAGATTCTTTAGATATCTGGAGGGGCTAATTATCGAGAAAAGCTTGCAGTGATGCTGCGCAATTTTTTGTGAAGGATTAAGAAGCTCGTAATGTGTAGTACCATTCTCCACTATGTACTTACTTAATATTATCTACTGCGCCTTGCTTGCCCTTCGGAATGTCACTTTAGTCTTTATTCATGTTTCTGCGTCAAAATGTCGCTTAAGCATTTATTGAATGCGCTGAAGATAATCATGCCTTTTGTTCCGTAAGTGCCGTGCAGCTCCTATGCAGTTTGACTCTTTTGAATCTCTGAGGAGATTGTCATATAGTTTGTTATATAGTTGAAGACAGATATTTTTTGGTTCGCAGAGCCTGGGAGACTACTTGAAGTAGGTGAATTCATCAGCGAGTGATATGCCTCGTACGATATCAAAGCCTTGTAGAGAGCACCTGAACAAGTTGTTTGAGCTCAGTAAGAATGTATTGCATTGTATTCTTACCTACTGTAATCTTCCTTTGTATTAGCAAGTCATACAGATTCACCAAAGCACTTCCATATTTCACATCGTAAAAATCGCAAATGTATATCATGTCTCTTCCTGCCTTAGCCGCTGCTAAGATTTGTATGAGACCTAAAATTTGCTTTCTCTACTTGCAAAGAGTCTAGTCGATTGACCGGATATATACACTACCGTTCATAATTAGTCAAAAAAGTCGTCTTCACCTAATTTGCGGCGCATCGTCATATCTAGTTCAAAGTGGACAAATCTTGAAACTAAGGTCCTGATATAGTGGTGTCTCTTTGAGTACGGTAATTACGTAATAGGCGGTCAGATTCAGGGTCAAGCTTGGGGTGTGGCATGCCGCACCCGGTGGGTCGTATAGGGTCAAAAGGGGGGGGGGGGAGTTATCGAGATGATCCTGATGTTCGCCTAACATGATTTTGTCAAGAACGTCAGATAGGTCCATCATGAATACTAGCACAATGATGTTTTGGCCTACTATCGCATACGTACAGCAAGCATAATAAAAGAGCCCGAAAAGCCTAAGAGCATCTAATCAGCATGTTAAATAGTTCATGTGGTTCAAGTTTCAGTGAATTCTGAGGTTTCCAGTTAATTGGCCACCCACTCACTTGCAAGTGAGATGGTCATTTTCGAACGTGTTAACTTTGTTGTAAAGGTGAGTTAACTACTTGTTTTTGCACTCAGTACAAAGAATTGCTACTTCTTTGCTTACATTAGGAATCCCAGTTCATATAACCTTCAGACTAAGGAATTAGCAAGCCAAAATCTCGTTCGGTTTTTCGCCTTCAATATCTGATTGTGAGACTAGAGAAGACCAATCAGGCTCAGTTCACTTTGTAAATTACGAGGATTAGGCAATCGAATATATAAGGAGGACGGAACTTAGGAACTCGAGCCTAATCAGCTCGATTCGGGGAGTGCCTGCAGGGTACAGTCATACTCAGGGTCAAGCAAGGGGTGTGGCACACGATCGCTGGTTACGACCCCCCCCCCCCTGATTGCTGTCTTAATAAGACCTCCCCCCCCCCTGAACTATACACTTAAGATAGCATTACTTGAAGGCCCTGTCAAACATAATGGGCAACATATCCATAATTAGCATATCAAATAACCCTTGTAGACAAAGTGTGAGCGAATTCTGAAGATTCAAGATACTAGGCTACCTAAGTGAAATGGTCAAATTCCAACATGGTTAACTTTGTTTCAAAGGTGAATTAGCTATCCGTTTTTGCACTCAAGACAAAGCACTACTCTTGTCCACCTCAGGAATCCCGCTTCAGAAGACCTCCAAACTGTGGAACTAGAAGCCAACCAAAATCTCGTTTTTCCCATTTTTCGCTTTTGATCGCTGTGTTTTCACCAAATATTACTCAGAGCTAAGAAGACGAATCAGGTTCCAAACAGTCCTAGGGAATCTACAAGGTTTATGCTATCGACTCATTTAAATACTGTCCGCTAAAAATGTTTTTTTGATATAGTTAATGGGGTGCGGCACACCCCCTTAAAAGCTGCGGCTGCCGCAGCTTTTAGAGGGGTGTGCCGCACCCCATTAACTATGTCATAAAAACAATTTTAGCAAACCATATTTATATGGATCGATAGCATAAACCTTGTAGATTCCCTAGGACTGTTTGGAACCTGATTCGTCTTCTTAGCTCTGAGTAATATTTGGTGAAAACACAGCGATCAAAAGCGAAAAATGGGAAAAACGAGATTTTGGTTGGCTTCTAGTTCCACAGTTTGGAGGTCTTCTGAAGCGGGATTCCTGAGGTGGACAAAGAAGGAGTAGTGCTTTGTCTTGAGTGCAAAAACGGATAGCTAACTCACCTTTGAAACAAAGTTAATCATGTTGGAATTTGACCATTTCACTTAGGTAGCTAGTATCTTGAATCTTCAGAATTCGCTCACACTTTGTCTACGTGGGTTATTTGACATGCTAATTATGTAAAGTATGTATTCATTGATACAATGTCAATTATTCAAAAAATCAGCATCCTTTTACTTTTTGATTACGTTTCGTTATCAACGCCCTTTGAGCGCGCAGAAGGTCTCAAGCATGCGTTTTTAACGAAACGTTGTTGATTCGATACTCTCTTGCAGTCTTGATGTCTGAGAACTTTTTGCCTTGATTAGTCTCAACCTCAGGTGAAAAGGGTCAGCCAGATGCCGGCCCTAAAGTGAAGGGGGTCAGAGAAATTTCTCCACCTATCGCATCTATGCTCTGCAGCATAGCACGAACTCGAACAGTCGGAGGACCCCGCCCCAATGCGTATGTTTCCCCACTTTCTGGTCGTTTTTCTTGTTTTAGGTCGAGCGTTATGACCTCGCACTTGCGCGATGTTGTGTCTGAGGAAGGGTCACTTTCGCATGTCACTGAAATCCCAAAATCCTCAACTTGCCCGCACAGCCTTTAAGGGGGAGGGGGTCGCATCCGGCGGCTGTGTGCCACACCTCTTTCTCGACCCTGGTCAGATCTCACAGCCTTTTTAGGTTTTTGCTTACGGTAGGCCAATCGGTGTGTTTATCCATTCCACACTCAATACCCAGGCAATACCATAAGAGACCACCTTCTGTATCCAAACGAGCGCTTAGCAGAAGATGCACCTCGCCGAGCTGAGTACGAACGGTGCTCTTGAATTTCAATTTCATTCACTCAGAACCAAGATATAGCGATGCGACACGATTTCGATGGACTCTGACGGAGCTCGTCGACTTTTTTGAGTATCTATGAGCAGTATGGTAGTGTCGCTGAGCTAAAGACAACATTTGGCGGAGACAAATGTGTGCTTGTGATTTGCGGCACTTGCTTGCGAATTGCGCGTCTGAGGAATGGCCAGTGCGACCCATTGATAAATTTCAGATTACCAACTTCTTAGTTCTTTGTCATATCGAGAAACACCGCATTCCCAAAATCCGGTTACATTTGATCCTATCACGTCTTGTGTGTATGTCCTAGCTCCGACTTCTAAAGATCGTAAATAGTCTTGAAGTAGATAGCCGTGTGCTCAGCTCTCAAAATCACCGTCACTGTCGTTACTCCAATATGAAGGTATTGTCTGTTCGTTTCGAAAAGCACGAATTCTTACTGCCTCTACTAATTCACTTAAAACACTACATCCATTATTGTGAACTACTATTGGTTGTTTATTGTTCGTCGACATGAAACCAGCCTAAGCCTAAAAGCGCAAAAATATGCAAGTTACAATGAGCCACATGCACATTGATACCTTGTTGAGCTCGTCATCGATGCCTTCTTTGGTATACTGCCATCTATGGATGTTGAAAGGAGCATTCAAAACGATTACCTCTGATGTCACACGTCTGTAAAGAATAAAGAAACTGCCAAGCAGTAAACACTTCTTATTTTGAAGATGGTACACTTTTTTGTTTCGATTGTCTTGCGCCGATTCATAAGAAAGCTCAAAACATAATAAAAAAGTTGCGGTGATATTTTGTTTTCGCAAAAATTGAAGAAGTATAGTGTTTAGAGATGTTGAAGAAACGGAGCCAAAAGAAAAATTATGAGGCTTTTGTCCCTCCAAGGTAAAAATTCGAGGCGGGTTCACTTAATCGAGAGCACTCATAAAAAACTAGAAAAAGGAGCATCCGGATGGTACCAAATACAGCCGAGTATACTTAACAGTAAATATTGTGTGATTAAGGTGCAGGGAAAATGGTAAAATAACGATACAATGTGGTCTAATTAACAAAAACAGATTCTCCAAGGAGGTTTAACCTGAATTTATCGCGATCTTGATCATCGTAGCGGTAATAAGAAGGCCCGGGTGCAGGACTATCTGTAACAGCATAACCTTCGAATAACGCAAAAACATTTTATGGAGAATTGTTGAAGGTTTTTCCCAGATCTGCTTTCAAACTGACTCACATATCCAGCCTCCACCATCACTGTATCTTTCACAATTATTGAAGAGCTGCGCACCAACGATTTGGATCGCTTCAGGCTCCCTTAGCCATGATACAGTCATTGGCTCACATAAAAGGCAGGACACAATCAGTTCTGGACAAACCAGGAAACGAATCCCCTCCTTTATTACGAAGTTGAGATAGCGAAGCGTTTGAGTTGCTCTTCTAACCTGATATACATTTAGAGGAGTGGGGGAGAGAACAGAGCCTCCAATCATTCGATAAGGAAAGTAAACAGGTGCACATCCCAAGAAGATACCAAATCCTCCGCTTTGATCCACTGCGACGGATTGGAGCTGAAGGAGGTGGATCGCAATGCGTGTCAGCTTTTTCGGGATACCTGTGACTCGTCGTTGGCCCAGTTTGGAAAGGTATCCTCTTTCAAGGCAGTGCGACAAAATGAAACACAGCCAGTTGGCATCTTTTCTAGCACTCTTGAAAAGTAGTGCAACAGAAAATCTAGCCTACCATGAGACAGCTGATCAGCGGCGTGGAAAATCCTACAAACACTTCACTTTTAATTTAAACGTTTATGCTTTGCACTCACTCGGAGAAGTTTATTTCATTGCAAAATCCTCTTTCTTTCGGAAATGTGCAAAAGAATCCATTTGCGAGAATGCATGCACATTGTTCTTGGCTAAGAGTTACAGATCCACTTTGACTGGCTGACAAAAGGGGCAGAGGCTGAATACGTTATGTGGAGAAGATATGTAAGTAAAGACTACCATGTATGTGGGCGCATGAATAGAGCTCCGTGTGATACTCATCGGTAGCTTTTATTTTACAAAGAAACCATTATCCATAGTAGCTGGCAAGCAGAGAAAGAGAGCGACTTCAACACTCTTACAGGAACTTTAAAACTGTAAGAAGTGAGCTCGGCCTCGAAAATCAATCTAATTTGATTGTTCCTTATTTTCCGTCTAGCAGTTTAGCTCTAACCAAGAACTTCAGTGGAACACCAGAAAACTCACCCCAGTAATCACGCACTTTGCTTTAACAGCTAGTGCGGCTATTCCTGTTATAGTCTGGAGAATTCGCTGGCTTTTGCGATGATCTACGTAATCTCGGAGACCATCGAAAGACGGGACCCATGAGGCGTATTGTTTTATTGTATTCTGAAAGGACTAACTTTTCACAATAAATGGAGGTCGTGTTATAGGGGCCTGCAGGATCGCGAGAGTCGGACGTGCGTACGGCCATTGCGCCGCGCACGTCAGAACTGCGTGCGACGGCCCAGGTAAGTGCCAGACTTATCCTGTTGAACAGGTTCATTCGGTTCACCACCTTTGCTGTTAAACAGTGTAGTGATTTGACCTATGAATGGAACGAACGGCTGAAGTGGATAAGTCTGGCACTTGCCTTAGTGACATCGGACGTGCGCGGCGCAATGGCCGTACGCACGTCCGACTCTCGCGATCCTGCAGGCCCCTATACAAGCAGAAAAGTAGGAACGCGTTCCGTCTACAAATTTACAGAGAAACCGAGATCATCTCACGATAACGTCCTCGACACTTCCTGCACCATTGGTGGCTAAATCTTCTAGAGCTTTCCCAATGATTGCGTATCTGAAAACTGCAGTTTTCTGCCGTGTCAAGAAGCAAGCCACAGCTCACCGTTGCTGGCCATCTACGACATTGTCAGTGGACCACGGTAGCTCTACAAATCGTTTTCTGAAGTTCGGTTTTTTATCTTTGCAGCTGACGGTATTTGGCTTGGGAGGGCAATCTAAGGAAAATTCTGGAAATGTTTGATCAAAAAAGTTTATTCGGAAACAACCTTCACATAATGTTGAAACACAAAATGCGCAGTAATCTTTCTCTTCGTCGAGAGCATTCAAGTCTGGTTGGAGTTCTAAACGACACCTTCAAACAAGGACGAAGAGATTTCTATGCAAGGACCAAGAACTTCCGGAGAACATCGGTACCATCGTGCTTTTGCCAAGATATCGTTATATCGTGCCGTATTGGAGCTCATCGGTGTTCAAAAGAGCAAAGTAGGCAAGGGAAGAGGTGCAAGAGAGGAGTGGAAGGGTTGTTTCCTTCGATATGATTCACTGATTGCACGATTGTTCAGCAGTCGCGTTTGCGCGGGGAAAACAAATATTGCTTCTCTACAGCAACGCAGAACGATTTTTCGAGTTATGATGCGTTTGCAATTTCGTTCCGAAGTTCTTTGTCATCGTCATACTTATTTAAGCAAACCCTTCTTTGCTTTATACATCAAACTAGCTGGCTTACCCGGCTCCGCCGTATCCGGACCAAACTTGGCACACATACACTTCGGGCCGCGGCGGGTGTCACAGTCCACTTTTCGTTATCGATCGATGTCGATTTTACCGATTTTTATCGATTTTTTGCTGAGTTCACCTACGGGGCTAGGAGTTGGCACAGGGGGGGGGGGGGAAGTGAGCATGGGGATTCCGAATACAATATTAGTTTTCAGAATTATCGATTACTTTTATTGATTTTATCGATTTTTTGTAAATTTTGACGTGCGAGGCTGGGATTTTGCACAGGGGGGTAATCGAGCATGCTGATTACGAACACAATATTAGTTTTCAGGATCGTCCATTACTTTTATCGATTTTATCGATTTTTTTTGTAAAGTTTGACCTGCGGGGGGACCCCCCTTGGGGATGATCAGCATGCTCGATTACCCCCTTGTGCCAACTCCCAGCCCCCCAGCTCAAACTTTGCAAAAAAATCGATAAAATCGATAAAAGTAATCGATAATCCCGAAAACCAATATTGTATTCGGAATCCCCATGCTCGATTACCCCACTGTGCGAACTCCCAGCCCCGTAGCTCAAACTTTGCAAAAAATCGATAAAATCGATAAAAGTAATCGATAATCCTGAAAACCAATATTGTATTCGGAATCCCCATGCTCGATTACCCCCCTGTGCCAAGTCCCAGCCCCGTAGCTCAAACTTTGCAAAAAAATCGGTAAAATCGATAAAAGTAATCGGTAATCCTGAAAACCAATATTGTATTCGGAATCCCCATGCTCGATTACCCCCCTGTGCCAAGTCTCAGCCCCGTAGCTCAAACTTTGCAAAAAAATCGATAAAATCGATAAAAGTAATCGATAATCCTGAAAACCAATATTGTATTCGGAATCCCCATGCTCGATTACCCCCCTTTGCCAACTCCCAGCCCCGTAGGTGAACTCAGCAAAAAAATCGATAAAAATCGATAAAATCGATATCGATCGATGACGAAAAGTAGCCTATGACACCCGCCGGGGCCCGTAGTGTATGTGTGCCAAGTTTGGTCCGGATCGGTTCAGAAATGGAATTTTCTATTCGGAACATACGTACAGACAGACAGACAGACAGACAGACAGAAATACATACAAACAGACATTCAGCTTTATATATAAGACTAGCGACCCTACGGGTCGCTAGCAATCGGGCAGGGCACACCCATAAATAAACATCTTTCATGCCTATAATTTTCTCAAGTGAAATTTCAATTTATCAGTACATGTATTGCCACAACCGCTAAAAAGTAACATTTTCAGAGATATTTTCAATGGGAGAAAAGTGGATCATATCGTGCAAAAATTTCGTCTTGCCCCTGTCATCGCTGTACAGCTTCCTTTCGCAATGTCACTCTCGCACTCACGCTTACAATTTGGAGAGAAAAATCGGATTCACCCAGAGCAATAGCTCCCAAAAACGAGATTTTCGAAGATTTTCTCAAAATTTGGCGGAAAAGTGGCTCATATCGTGCAAAAATTTTGTCTTGCCCCTGTCATCGCTGTACAGCTTCCTTTCGCAATGTCACTCTCGCACTCACGCTTACAATTTGGAGAGAAAAATCGGATTCACCCAGAGCAATAGCTCCCAAAAACGAGATTTTCGAAGATTTTCTCAAATTTGGCGGAAAAGTGGATCATATCGTGCAAAAATTTTGTCTTGCCCCTGTCATCGCTGTACAGCTTCCTTTCGCAATGTCACTCTCGCACTCACGCTTACATTTTGGAGAGAAAAATCGGATTCACCCAGAGCAATAGCTCCCAAAAGCGAGATTTTCGAAGATTTTCTCAAAATTTGGCGGAAAAGTGGCTCATATCGTGCAAAAATTTTGTCTTGCCCCTGTCATCGCTGTACAGCTTCCTTTCGCAATGTCACTCTCGCACTCACGCTTACAATTTGGAGAGAAAAATCGGATTCACCCAGAGCAATAGCTCCCAAAAGCGAGATTTTCGAAGATTTTCTCAAAATTTGGCGGAAAAGTGGATCATATCGTGCAAAAATTTTGTCTTGCCCCTGTCATCGCTGTACAGCTTCCTTTCGCAATGTCACTCTCGCACTCACGCTTACAATTTGGAGAGAAAAATCGGATTCACCCAGAGCAATAGCTCCCAAAAACGAGATTTTCGAAGATTTTCTCAAAATTTGGCGGAAAAGTGGATCATATCGTGCAAAAATTTTGTCTTGCCCCTGTCATCGCTGTACAGCTTCCTTTCGCAATGTCACTCTCGCACTCACGCTTACAATTTGGAGAGAAAAATCGGATTCACCCAGAGCAATAGCTCCCAAAAGCGAGATTTTCGAAGATTTTCTCAAAATTTGGCGGAAAAGTGGCTCATATCGTGGAAAAATTTTGTCTTGCCCCTGTCATCGCTGTACAGCTTCCTTTCGCAATGTCACTCTCGCACTCACGCTTACAATTTGGAGAGAAAAATCGGATTCACCCAGAGCAATAGCTCCCAAAAGCGAGATTTTCGAAGATTTTCTCAAAATTTGGCGGAAAAGTGGCTCATATCGTGCAAAAATTTTGTCTTGCCCCTGTCATCGCTGTACAGCTTCCTTTCGCAATGTCACTCTCGCACTCACGCTTACAATTTGGAGAGAAAAATCGGATTCACCCAGAGCAATAGCTCCCAAAAACGAGATTTTCGAAGATTTTCTCAAATTTGGCGGAAAAGTGGATCATATCGTGCAAAAATTTTGTCTTGCCCCTGTCATCGCTGTACAGCTTCCTTTCGCAATGTCACTCTCGCACTCACGCTTACATTTTGGAGAGAAAAATCGGATTCACCCAGAGCAATAGCTCCCAAAAGCGAGATTTTCGAAGATTTTCTCAAAATTTGGCGGAAAAGTGGCTCATATCGTGCAAAAATTTTGTCTTGCCCCTGCCATCGCTGTACAGCTTCCTTTCGCAATGTCACTCTCGCACTCACGCTTACAATTTGGAGACAAAAATCGGATTCATCCAGAGCAATAGCTCCCAAAAGCGAGATTTTCGAAGATTTTCTCAAAATTTGGCGGAAAAGTGGCTCATATCGTGCAAAAATTTTGTCTTGCCCCTGTCATCGCTGTACAGCTTCCTTTCGCAATGTCACTCTCGCACTCACGCTTACAATTTGGAGAGAAAAATCGGATTCATCCAGAGCAATAGCTCCCAAAAGCGAGATTTTCGAAGATTTTCTCAAAATTTGGCGGAAAAGTGGCTCATATCGTGCAAAAATTTTGTCTTGCCCCTGCCATCGCTGTACAGCTTCCTTTCGCAATGTCACTCTCGCACTCACGCTTACAATTTGGAGACAAAAATCGGATTCATCCAGAGCAATAGCTCCCAAAAACGAGATTTTCGAAGATTTTCTCAAAATTTGGCGGAAAAGTGGCTCATATCGTGCAAAAATTTTGTCTTGCCCCTGCCATCGCTGTACAGCTTCCTTTCGCAATGTCACTCTCGCACTCACGCTTACAATTTGGAGACAAAAATCGGATTCATCCAGAGCAATAGCTCCCAAAAGCGAGATTTTCGAAGATTTTCTCAAAATTTGGCGGAAAAGTGGCTCATATCGTGCAAAAATTTTGTCTTGCCCCTGCCATCGCTGTACAGCTTCCTTTCGCAATGTCACTCTCGCACTCACGCTTACAATTTGGAGAGAAAAATCGGATTCATCCAGAGCAATAGCTCCCAAAAGCGAGATTTTCGAAGATTTTCTCAAAATTTGGCGGAAAAGTGGATCATATCGTGCAAAAATTTTGTCTTGCCCCTGTCATCGCTGTACAGCTTCCTTTCGCAATGTCACTCTCGCACTCACGCTTACAATTTGGAGAGAAAAATCGGATTCACCCAGAGCAATAGCTCCCAAAAACGAGATTTTCGAAGATTTTCTCAAAATTTGGCGGAAAAGTGGCTCATATCGTGCAAAAATTTTGTCTTGCCCCTGTCATCGCTGTACAGCTTCCTTTCGCAATGTCACTCTCGCACTCACGCTTACAATTTTGAGAGAAAAATCGGATTCACCCAGAGCAATAGCTCCCAAAAGCGAGATTTTCGAAGATTTTCTCAAAATTTGGCGGAAAAGTGGCTCATATCGTGGAAAAATTTTGTCTTGCCCCTGTCATCGCTGTACAGCTTCCTTTCGCAATGTCACTCTCGCACTCACGCTTACATTTTGGAGAGAAAAATCGGATTCACCCAGAGCAATAGCTCCCAAAAGCGAGATTTTCGAAGATTTTCTCAAAATTTGGCGGAAAAGTGGCTCATATCGTGGAAAAATTTTGTCTTGCCCCTGTCATCGCTGTACAGCTTCCTTTCGCAATGTCACTCTCGCACTCACGCTTACAATTTGGAGACAAAAATCGGATTCATCCAGAGCAATAGCTCCCAAAAGCGAGATTTTCGAAGATTTTCTCAAAATTTGGCGGAAAAGTGGCTCATATCGTGCAAAAATTTTGTCTTGCCCCTGCCATCGCTGTACAGCTTCCTTTCGCAATGTCACTCTCGCACTCACGCTTACAATTTGGAGAGAAAAATCGGATTCATCCAGAGCAATAGCTCCCAAAAGCGAGATTTTCGAAGATTTTCTCAAAATTTGGCGGAAAAGTGGATCATATCGTGCAAAAATTTTGTCTTGCCCCTGTCATCGCTGTACAGCTTCCTTTCGCAATGTCACTCTCGCACTCACGCTTACAATTTGGAGAGAAAAATCGGATTCACCCAGAGCAATAGCTCCCAAAAACGAGATTTTCGAAGATTTTCTCAAAATTTGGCGGAAAAGTGGCTCATATCGTGCAAAAATTTTGTCTTGCCCCTGTCATCGCTGTACAGCTTCCTTTCGCAATGTCACTCTCGCACTCACGCTTACAATTTGGAGAGAAAAATCGGATTCACCCAGAGCAATAGCTCCCAAAAGCGAGATTTTCGAAGATTTTCTCAAAATTTGGCGGAAAAGTGGCTCATATCGTGGAAAAATTTTGTCTTGCCCCTGTCATCGCTGTACAGCTTCCTTTCGCAATGTCACTCTCGCACTCACGCTTACATTTTGGAGAGAAAAATCGGATTCACCCAGAGCAATAGCTCCCAAAAGCGAGATTTTCGAAGATTTTCTCAAAATTTGGCGGAAAAGTGGCTCATATCGTGGAAAAATTTTGTCTTGCCCCTGTCATCGCTGTACAGCTTCCTTTCGCAATGTCACTCTCGCACTCACGCTTACATTTTGGAGAGAAAAATCGGATTCACCCAGAGCAATAGCTCCCAAAAACGAGATTTTCGAAGATTTTCTCAAAATTTGGCGGAAAAGTGGCTCATATCGTGCAAAAATTTTGTCTTGCCCCTGTCATCGCTGTACAGCTTCCTTTCGCAATGTCACTCTCGCACTCACGCTTACAATTTGGAGAGAAAAATCGGATTCACCCAGAGCAATAGCTCCCAAAAGCGAGATTTTCGAAGATTTTCTCAAAATTTGGCGGAAAAGTGGCTCATATCGTGGAAAAATTTTGTCTTGCCCCTGTCATCGCTGTACAGCTTCCTTTCGCAATGTCACTCTCGCACTCACGCTTACATTTTGGAGAGAAAAATCGGATTCACCCAGAGCAATAGCTCCCAAAAGCGAGATTTTCGAAGATTTTCTCAAAATTTGGCGGAAAAGTGGCTCATATCGTGGAAAAATTTTGTCTTGCCCCTGTCATCGCTGTACAGCTTCCTTTCGCAATGTCACTCTCGCACTCACGCTTACAATTTGGAGAGAAAAATCGGATTCACCCAGAGCAATAGCTCCCAAAAGCGAGATTTTCGAAGATTTTCTCAAAATTTGGCGGAAAAGTGGATCATATCGTGCAAAAATTTTGTCTTGCCCCTGTCATCGCTGTACAGCTTCCTTTCGCAATGTCACTCTCGCACTCACGCTTACAATTTGGAGAGAAAAATCGGATTCACCCAGAGCAATAGCTCCCAAAAGCGAGATTTTCGAAGATTTTCTCAAAATTTGGCGGAAAAGTGGCTCATATCGTGCAAAAATTTTGTCTTGCCCCTGTCATCGCTGTACAGCTTCCTTTCGCAATGTCACTCTCGCACTCACGCTTACAATTTGGAGAGAAAAATCGGATTCACCCAGAGCAATAGCTCCCAAAAGCGAGATTTTCGAAGATTTTCTCAAAATTTGGCGGAAAAGTGGCTCATATCGTGGAAAAATTTTGTCTTGCCCCTGTCATCGCTGTACAGCTTCCTTTCGCAATGTCACTCTCGCACTCACGCTTACATTTTGGAGAGAAAAATCGGATTCACCCAGAGCAATAGCTCCCAAAAGCGAGATTTTCGAAGATTTTCTCAAAATTTGGCGGAAAAGTGGCTCATATCGTGGAAAAATTTTGTCTTGCCCCTGTCATCGCTGTACAGCTTCCTTTCGCAATGTCACTCTCGCACTCACGCTTACAATTTGGAGAGAAAAATCGGATTCACCCAGAGCAATAGCTCCCAAAAGCGAGATTTTCGAAGATTTTCTCAAAATTTGGCGGAAAAGTGGATCATATCGTGCAAAAATTTTGTCTTGCCCCTGTCATCGCTGTACAGCTTCCTTTCGCAATGTCACTCTCGCACTCACGCTTACAATTTGGAGAGAAAAATCGGATTCACCCAGAGCAATAGCTCCCAAAAACGAGATTTTCGAAGATTTTCTCAAAATTTGGCGGAAAAGTGGCTCATATCGTGCAAAAATTTTGTCTTGCCCCTGTCATCGCTGTACAGCTTCCTTTCGCAATGTCACTCTCGCACTCACGCTTACAATTTGGAGAGAAAAATCGGATTCACCCAGAGCAATAGCTCCCAAAAACGAGATTTTCGAAGATTTTCTCAAAATTTGGCGGAAAAGTGGATCATATCGTGCAAAAATTTTGTCTTGCCCCTGTCATCGCTGTACAGCTTCCTTTCGCAATGTCACTCTCGCACTCACGCTTACAATTTGGAGAGAAAAATCGGATTCACCCAGAGCAATAGCTCCCAAAAACGAGATTTTCGAAGATTTTCTCAAAATTTGGCGGAAAAGTGGCTCATATCGTGCAAAAATTTTGTCTTGCCCCTGTCATCGCTGTACAGCTTCCTTTCGCAATGTCACTCTCGCACTCACGCTTACAATTTGGAGAGAAAAATCGGATTCACCCAGAGCAATAGCTCCCAAAAACGAGATTTTCGAAGATTTTCTCAAAATTTGGCGGAAAAGTGGATCATATCGTGCAAAAATTTTGTCTTGCCCCTGTCATCGCTGTACAGCTTCCTTTCGCAATGTCACTCTCGCACTCACGCTTACAATTTGGAGAGAAAAATCGGATTCACCCAGAGCAATAGCTCCCAAAAACGAGATTTTCGAAGATTTTCTCAAAATTTGGCGGAAAAGTGGCTCATATCGTGCAAAAATTTTGTCTTGCCCCTGTCATCGCTGTACAGCTTCCTTTCGCAATGTCACTCTCGCACTCACGCTTACAATTTGGAGAGAAAAATCGGATTCACCCAGAGCAATAGCTCCCAAAAACGAGATTTTCGAAGATTTTCTCAAAATTTGGCGGAAAAGTGGATCATATCGTGCAAAAATTTTGTCTTGCCCCTGTCATCGCTGTACAGCTTCCTTTCGCAATGTCACTCTCGCACTCACGCTTACAATTTGGAGAGAAAAATCGGATTCACCCAGAGCAATAGCTCCCAAAAACGAGATTTTCGAAGATTTTCTCAAAATTTGGCGGAAAAGTGGCTCATATCGTGCAAAAATTTTGTCTTGCCCCTGTCATCGCTGTACAGCTTCCTTTCGCAATGTCACTCTCGCACTCACGCTTACAATTTGGAGAGAAAAATCGGATTCACCCAGAGCAATAGCTCCCAAAAACGAGATTTTCGAAGATTTTCTCAAAATTTGGCGGAAAAGTGGATCATATCGTGCAAAAATTTTGTCTTGCCCCTGTCATCGCTGTACAGCTTCCTTTCGCAATGTCACTCTCGCACTCACGCTTACAATTTGGAGAGAAAAATCGGATTCACCCAGAGCAATAGCTCCCAAAAACGAGATTTTCGAAGATTTTCTCAAAATTTGGCGGAAAAGTGGCTCATATCGTGCAAAAATTTTGTCTTGCCCCTGTCATCGCTGTACAGCTTCCTTTCGCAATGTCACTCTCGCACTCACGCTTACAATTTGGAGAGAAAAATCGGATTCACCCAGAGCAATAGCTCCCAAAAACGAGATGTTCGAAGATTTTCTCAAAATTTGGCGGAAAAGTGGATCATATCGTGCAAAAATTTTGTCTTGCCCCTGTCATCGCTGTACAGCTTCCTTTCGCAATGTCACTCTCGCACTCACGCTTACAATTTGGAGAGAAAAATCGGATTCACCCAGAGCAATAGCTCCCAAAAGCGAGATTTTCGAAGATTTTCTCAAAATTTGGCGGAAAAGTGGATCATATCGTGCAAAAATTTTGTCTTGCCCCTGTCATCGCTGTACAGCTTCCTTTCGCAATGTCACTCGCGCAATCACGCTTACAATTTGGAGAGAAAAATCGGATTCACCCAGAGCAATAGCTCCCAAAAACGAGATTTTCGAAGATTTTCTCAAAATTTGGCGGAAAAGTGGCTCATATCGTGCAAAAATTTTGTCTTGCCCCAGTCATCGCTGTACAGCTTCCTTTCGCAATGTCACTCTCGCACTCACGCTTACAATTTGGAGAGAAAAATCGAATTCACCCAGAGCAATAGCTCCCAAAAGCGAGAATTTCGAAGATTTTCTCAAAATTTGGCGGAAATGTGGAAGCATAGTGAATACTGAGATCGAATGTGAGCGGATCAAATGGTATGCTTCTATAACTAACCTTGCAACAATGTCCAGCTTGCAATTTCAACACCCTTGGCACGCGCTTGCGTCTTTCAACACACCCATTGCAGCAGCAGAGCGTACCCTGCGTGTCGTGGCCTCTCGTTCGCGCTAGAACCTCTGCGTCCTCTTGACCTCATGATCGCACCGTCGCGTCTCTACACAATAAGGCCCCGTTCGGACACTGGCGTCTATTCAAAACACCTGCTGAAGCATACATGTGGGCGGACCATCCTCGCCGTCTCGTTTTTTGGGATCGGGTTTATATTATAGGAGAGGATTACACTTCGCCGAGAGCTGATGGCAGTTACAGAGAAGCAAATGTTATCTTAGGCTCCCGCCAGAGCGCCGAAGCCATGCCAGCGTATGCCAGCGCCGAGCCAGGGTTTCGATCGATTCACGTGTATTTCGTTTGGGGCGGGGCTAGCTGACCTAGTTCTCAGCAGGTAGATGCCGCCAACGAAATACACGTGTATCGATCGGAACGCTGGCTCGGCGCTGGCGTAGCGCTGGCAAGGCTTCGGCACTCTGGCGGGAGCAGAGGTGCGATAGGGGGAGCCAAGTCTCCCCCTACCTTCACTTTTGAGCTGGTACGGGGTGACCACCTTCACTTTTGGAATAAAAAATTTTTCGCTGGACGACAAAGAAGGAAAATAAGCAAAACAAACGCAAAAAAGATTATTGAAAGCATATATTTATGTACACGGCGGCATATATATTTAAAATAAAGGTTTTTAGTAAATGGTGTATTTGGAAGTAAAGCTTAGCAAAACTGTACGGATTTTATTAAGCAAATTATGTTATAACGTATAGCGAAGGAAGTAGGTCGATCCAGGCAGTAACGGCCGAGAACCAGAATTTTGAATATTTAAATAGTGAAAAATCATGCGAAATTTCCACTGTTATAAATCTGTTTTTTGAAGATGTCAGCAGTTGCGACTTCATAGGTTTTGAAGAGTAGATGTTGCTCTATCAGCTTGTGAAGGAATCGGGTCGATTTAAGAGATAGTCGTTGAAAACCAGAATTCTAAAACTTTACGCCATTTTTGCGTGTTTTTTGACTGTTGAGAGTTAAACTCTTATAAATCTTGAATGTGGAAGTGTATGATGTTGCGACTTCATAGGTTTTATAGAGTAAGGTTTGCCTTATCAGAATATGTCTTGTCCGTTCCGATTCATTGAAACACCTCCGAGATCCAGAGTCATGAAAAAGCAGGTAAAAAAGAGCTTTTTGAACTTCAACAGCTCATAACTTCTTCAGGATTGCACGAATCATGTTGCGACTTCATAGGTTAGATTCTCTCGTCAAGAGCTTTCAGATGATATATAATATGTGGGGGTTTCGCGCCTCTTACGGCATATGCCCGGGGGGGGAGACTTTTTAGGCCAAAGTCTCCCCCGGCAGCCTCCAGCCAATACATTAAAATGGGCGAGGGGGAGACTTTGGCCTAAAAAGTCTCCCCCCCCCCCGGTCATAATTCGCAGGAGGCTCTAAACCCCCACATATTATATATCTTCTGAAAGCCCTTGATGAGAGGAATCTAACCTATGAAGTCGCAACATGATTCATGCAGTTCTGAAGAAGTTATGAGCTGTTGAAGTTCAAAAAGCTCTTTTTTACCTGCTTTTTCATGACTCTGGATCTCGGAGGTGTTTCAATGGATCGGAACGTACAAGACATATTCTGATAAGGCAAACCTTACTCTATAAAACCTATGAAGTCGCAACATCATACACTTCCACATTCAAGATTTATAAGAGTTTAACTCTCAACAGTCAAAAAACACGCAAAAATGGCGTAAAGTTTTAGAGCTCTGGTTTTCAAAGACTATCTCTTAAATCGACCCGATTCCTTCACTAGCTGATAGAGCAACATCTACTCTTCAAAACCTATGAAGTCGCAACTGCTGACATCTTCAAACAACAGATTTATAACAGTGGAAATTTTGCATGATTTTTCACTATTTATTTATTCGAAATTCTGATTCTCGGCCGTTACTGCCTGGATCGATCTACTTTCTTCGCTGTACGTTACAACATAATTTGCTTAATAAAATCCGTACAGTCCAACAAACTTCTGCTTCCAAATACACCATTTACTAAACACGTCTATTTTAAATTTTTATAAATAAAATTTATAGATATTTTTAATATTCATCGTATCTGTGGCCCTAAAGAGGGCCGTTGGGTCGACGTTAGACCTAGAAAGATAGCTCCGTTCGTCCGTTCTATCCTCCCCCCGCACCTCCCCCCCCCCCCTCGTCGACGTTTTTGGGAGGTGAGTGTCCGACACTACCACCTTCACTTTTGGCCGGCCAGTGGTAGCTGAAACCACCTTCACTTTTGGGGGACCCGGCTCCCCCTATCGCACCTCTGGGCGGGAGCCTTAGTCATATCGATAGAGGCTCGCCGTTCGCGGTTTTGAAGATCAGGTCAAAAACACAAACTTTTGATCCGTTTCAAATCTGTTGTCATGGCACAGTCATCGCAAAGCAATCTTTTTTCATGGCTATCTTGCCGTATTCATTTGCTTAGAGAGTAGTATGATTACCATTGATAGCCCAGATAGGTCATTCCGAAAGTAATTTCGCTTTTTTCAAACGGGCGCCACATTTGATGAGACAAAGGTTTCTAAGAGATCTTGGTAGCATTCGACACAGCATTTCATCCTCTTTCTAAGAGTTATGAAACTGTCTGAAACTTTGCTGTATAGTGCGCATGTAAGTCTACCATGACTCCTCAGAACGGCTTCCAATCCCGTTGATTTCGAACGGAGAAAAATGGAAAAATTCGAAAATGTTTTGCAAGCTGGAAATTATGACACCTGGCCTTTATGAACATTATCGCATTCCTTGACTCCCAAATTTTTTTTGTAGAGTTACATCCCAGAATATGAAACTTTTGCAGCACCTAGGACCTGTCATGCTACTCAAGGAAAGATAATCCTTGCATTTTTCGTTTCCAAAGGCATCAGAAGTCAAACTGCGTCACCAAACAGCTGGTTTGAGGAGTTTTCAAGCCCGCGTTCATTTCAAATGACAGTCCTGGAATACACTTAGCCTTTTTGATAGATAAGGTGAAGAGCGCTCTCGTAAACTCCGCGTAATCGCTGATATTGACAATCAGACTCCAACCTCACCATAGGGTTGTCGCGCTTTTGCATCACAAAACTCAATTTTCAAGTTACAGAAAACGCTGCAATGTAGCCCCAACAATATACGTACAACAATAAACTTGTGTGCCTAGTCAAGAAAAAATTTCGGAGTTGCACATTCTGGTTCAGCCGCAGTTGTCATCCGTTGAGAGTTGAGTCGAGCACCCTGCACAATCATATCCAACTCAAATCAAGAAATCGAACAGGAGACCGCTTGAAACTTCAAAATCTTGCTTATCTCAGCTATCGCGCAAAATGCGACATGAAACAGAGAATAAAATAGTGAGATTTGTGATTATGTTGAATCTACTGCTCGCATAGAATTTTCGTTGAAAGTACTTTAGATCTAAATGGCCACTGCAGCACTAGAAAAAAATCTAAAAGTTGTTGCAAAAGATGCATCTCCATGTAGACAATGTATTTTGTCGTTCCGAAAGTAATGTCGCTTTATTCAAACGTACGCCACATTTCGTGGAACAAAGATGTGTAAGAGATTCTGGTAGCATTTGATGCAGCATTTCATTCTCTTTCTAATGGTTATTTAACTACCGCACAAAATTGAATAACCTCTGGGAAAATTATCGTAATCTGCGACCCATGCTTTTTGGGAAGGTCAAGTTTCACAATTTTTTCAAATTTTTATAACAACCCCCGGAAGCAATCCGATGGATAGAGCAAACCCTACGGGAAACAGCACAACTTTTTTCTACTTTTCAGAACTCGTCATAATTTCTGCGTAGATTTTTGATGGAACCACCGAATTTTAGCAGGCTCGTCTCAGACACAAATGCATCAAACACCAACAAAATCGTCGGTTTTTGAAACTTACAAAAATGGATTATGGTTTTACACTAATTTTACAAAGCAAATGAGCGTTTACCGCTTCAAATTAGCAACTTTCGAAAATTCCGGGTCAGGGCCCGGCGGGGGTGGCGCTTTCACAAGCTGGATATCGTTTTTGGCCCGAAAAAGCAAAGGGGAAGACGTTTTTTGGGGTCCGGGGCGGAGCCCCGGAAAAAAATTGGTAGTTCATGCTCGCTGCTTATCTTAACACCAGTGCGTCACCTCTGCTTCGCAGAGGCTTGCACTGGCTCTACTATCCACATGCCTTCCTCGTAGTCGCAAAATGATGGCTTTGAAACTTACCTCGCGATGCCGATCATCACGAATGAAATGTAAACAGCTACTCATTCCAAAAGTTTTTCATGTAAGATCGGTGATTTTGAAAGGGCGAAAGTATTCTCCAAAAGATTAAATGCGAATTTGAATCAGTCACTGGGATTATAATGGCTTGATAGTTGCCATAAAGATGATGACAACCGTGAGTTACATCTCTGAGCAAAAATTTTCTCACATTCAAAGATAAAGCCTTGACAAATCAATCATCTGCGCAGTTATTCCTTTTTGGCGCCGATCTTGCATGAAAGTAAACTTTTTGCTCACTTTTTGGGCTGGAGTCCATGGTTTGCGGATTTACTTGCTAAACGAAACCATGATTTTGAGAAAAGCACATTTACAGGCCCACTTTGGCGCGCGAAATGTTGCGTGGATCCGTTTGGCGCGCTATTTCACAGGTTCCAGTAGTCGGATCGGCTTGTGCTTTTCCATATTTTATCTATATGCTGATAGGGTGCTGCTACCAAAATTCTAGCTCAGGACCTTTGATGGAACTCACTCTACGAATTTCGTGACAGACAGAAATTCACACACACACACACAAACGTAAACAACCCTTAGCCCGTTATTATAAGTTATGATGTTATGTCCCTCAACAGGCAACACTGGAGTTCGCGCGCGTGAAACCGCGCCGTCGCTAACTGCCGCACGCGCGACGTCGCTCAAACGATGCTGTTTGTAACGCATAAATGACGAGTTCTCAATGTATGCGTAACGATATGTCACCAAATTTTGTAAGCGAACGGAGAGAGGCTAATGGAAACAAAGTATGAAAAATCATGAAAAACTTATGTGAACGGAACGAGTAATAAGCATTTTTTCCGAAAATTTTGTAAAATTGGTAAATGAAGATGCGCATTCAATTGGCTCGTTTGCAACGCGCAGATGACGATATGCTACGAAACTTGGTACATACGTGGACACAAGCCTGTAAGAGATTAGTTAGGAGTTTCATTGAAAAATTATGTGACTGAAGGTTGTAGCAAGGTTTTTTCTGAAAATTTCCCACTATCAAGAAAATGGAAAAATGGCTCGTTTGCAACGCAGAGGTGACGAAATTGCGCGAGATATGGTGTGTATATGCGCAGTAGGACTAAGTAACAAAGTATGAAAAATTATGAGAAACTTATGTGAATTTAAAAAATGGTAAGTGTTTTTCGAAATTAGGTGGCTCCCGCGCCACCTGGGAGCCACCTGGGGTGGCTCCCTGCTTTCCTTCACATAATTTCCCGGATTTCTCTACATAAATGTGGCTTAGGTCGAGAGTATTACTACATGTTCAAATCCGCTTCCAAAACCACCAAGGCACCGCTTCGATACAGCCCCAAATAGGCTTCACAGCGTTATGGTCGGCCTCGGAAAGCGCGCTCCAATCGCAATCGATGCACCTTGCA
Source organism: Cylicocyclus nassatus (assembly GCA_958299035.1). Lineage (NCBI taxonomy): Eukaryota > Metazoa > Nematoda > Chromadorea > Rhabditida > Strongylidae > Cylicocyclus > Cylicocyclus nassatus. The sequence goes on from CATQJL010000326.1 coordinate 21,835,521, forward strand.
CGGACGACGCGGAAACTTTGAGAAATTGACTTTTTGCTAGATTACTGATAGCTGATTGAAGCAATCTTCTCAGTCTTCAACCGACTGCTTCTTCGATAAGCCCTACAAGGGCTCAGAAGGGTCAGCGATCATATTTGATCGTAATGTTCTATGCAAAAAGTTGTTTTTGTTATCGTGTTTTTTCAGTTTTCGCAATATGGTCAATTTTTCAGTACTTTCGCTCTTTTGGGTCGTTAGTAAAAAGTCGTTAGTTAGTGTAATTTTTGGCCATCCTCTCAAACGATGACCCGGGCTGGACTAGGAAAGCCAGGTAGTACTACTATAATAAGCGCTGAGGCCGCCCATCTTATTATTTGTGTATATCTGTTTGTCAGGGACTTACGGGGGCCAAAAATAGGGTCAAAGGGGAAGTCGTAAGAAATTTTGGCTTCAAAGGGGATATCGTTTTCAAAATTCTGAAATGCCACCTCCTGCCGGGCCCTGTTCCGGGTACAGCCGGAGGCGCCCTGGAAAATTGAATTATGATGTTTTTATCTCGGAAAACTTGATAAATCGGAAACCAAAAACAACTGGTAAAAAGAGGAGAAAAAGCTGCGTCGAATGACACACGAGTTGCTTGCCGGTTGTTGTTCTGTGAGGTTTGAATTGGCCAAATATGGAATTTGATGGCATTAGAAAACTGATTCCAGAAACTCTAAGAAGCACGCTAAGGAAAAGAAGAAAAATTACTGTGTTTTATAGGGTTTGCTCTATCTAACTGCCACTTGTACTTCTTCGGAAAATAGGTACAAAAATTTTAAAAAATTGCCGAACTTGACCATGGCAAAAAGCATGAGTCGCAGATTTTGTTAATTTTTCGAAAGCTCAATGAAAATTATGCGATCAAATTACAGCCATTAGAAAGAGGATGAAATGCTGCATTGAATGCTCCTAAGATCTCTTGAAAATCTTGATTCCATGAAATGTGGTGTTTATTTGAAAAAAGCGACATTACTTTCGGAACGACCTAATAATAAATCGAGTCCATCACTTCACGAACATTGGAAAGTGAGTTTTGTGGTGCAAAAGCGCGACAACCCTTTGGTGAGGTTGGAGTCTGATTGTCAATATCAGCGATTACGCGGAGTTTACGAAAGCGCTCTTCACCTTATCTATCACAAAGGCTAAGTGTATTCCAGGACTGTCATTTGAAATGAACGCGGGCTTAAAAGCTCCTCAAACCAGCTGTTTGTTGACGCAGTTTGACTTCTGATGCCTTTGGGAACGAAAAACGCAAGGATCATCTTTCCTTGAGTAGCATGACAGGTCCTAGGTGCTGCAAAAGTTTCATATTCTGGGATGTAACTCTACAAAAAAATTTGGGAGTCAAGGAATGCGATAATGTTTAAAAAGGCCAGGGGTCCTTATAATTATGTCCAGCTTGCAAAACAGGCTTTTTTGAATTTTTCCATTTTTCTCCGTTCGAAATCAACGGGATTGGAAGCCGTTCTGAGGATTTATGGTAGGCTTACATGCGCACCACACAGCAAAGTTTCAGACAGATTCACTGACAAGAACGAAAATTACGACGATTTCTAGAGTGTCTCTATAATTGTCTAGCACTGTATGAGTTACCACTCATTTTACAAAGCAAGTGAGAGTTTACGGATTCGAAATATCACATTTCGAGTTTTCCGGGTACAGCGTGGGGGCTCTTCAGAAAAATGAATTGTGATGATATTATCCCCGAAAACTAAACAAATCGGAAACAAAAAACACTTAGAAAGAGGAGAATATGCTGCACCGGATAGTGCCCGAGCTGCGTTTCCTTTGATGTTCTATGAGGATTTAGCTGTCCAAGTATAGAAATCGGTAGCATCAGTTAAAATTCTGTTAAAAATGTATGGCAAGCTGTGGAAAAGAGAAAAAAATTGTTTTGCATCCTGTAGGGTTTGCTTTATAGATAAGTGGCTTTTGCTTCTTCGGAGGGTTGATATAAAAGTTTAGAAAAATTGTGAAACTTGACCATCTCAAAAAGCATAGGTCGCAGATTCTGGTTATTTTCTGAATACTCATTGACCGTATTGCAACATTTTCATAATTATTAGAAAGACGATGAAATGCTGTGTGGAACGCTACTAAGATCTCTTAGAAATCTTTGTTCCATCAAATGTGGCGTCCATTTGAAAAAAGCGAAATTACTCGGAATGACCTAATAGTATTTAGATTGCCTACAAGCATTTTAGATGGATCTTTGGCGAATTTCAGGCATACTTCTTCTGGGTTACTTAACATGGCTTTTGAACAAATGTACTAACTTGAAATGCTTTTATTTAAAATCAGCTATCCTGAATACGCATCAATAAAATGAAATAAGACGGAAAAAGTAGAAATTATATCGATAAAAATATTCGAAAAATGAACAAACTTTATATAAGAACATTAATAAACATGATAACGAATATAATATGATAATGAATCTAGAAATGTTAGGTCGGTGCAAAAGTTTTGTCAGTTTTTTCAATCCATCGGCAAACATGCTAGAATGAAGATAAACAAACGCTTCAAAATGTATCCAATGCAAATGCAGAATTTCTTCCTCTTTCCAGCTGCTGAATTCCCATTGTGTATCGTTGCGAGAGTGACAAGATATTTGCTGGAAGACACAACCACTCAGTTTTACCATGTCCAACTTTCGCTAACAAAATTTTTGTATGAGAGTTTCGGAGGAGTACTAATAACCAGCAGATAGGGCAAACCTTTTGCCAACTTATCCAATATTTTCTTTTTTTCAAATGCTTTTTCAGATTTTTGCTAAATAATTCTTTAAAAGTCTTGCGTTTTGGAAAAATCGCATAACCTGTTGTTGCACTAATCACTGCAAAACCTACAAAAAACTGAAGTTTCAACACAAGATTATTACTACCGCTACCATTACAATGTAAATGAGCGATTTTCGCTTCAAATTATGAAGATTTGAAACATAGGTTACGTCAGTGCGCACTCCTAAAATTGAGAAATACTGCGATTGTCTCTACAAATTTCGCCTGTCTCGGCAAAAAAAGACAAGCGTTAGAAGGAGGAGAAAAAGTTGCATCGAATGGTGACTGAAATGTTCAACATTTTATGTTCTACGAGGTTAAAATAAGCTGAAGTTAGAATTTGGTCCCTTCGAAAAATAAATCGTAGAAATTCTGAAAGACAAGCCGTAAAGCTACAAAAAATTGATTCTGTTGGTAAAAGGTTTGCCCCACCTGGTGGTTATTAGGGCTCCTCCGAAAGTCTCATACAAAAATTTTGAAAATTAGCGAAAGTTGGACATGGTAAAACTGAGTGGTTGTGTCTTCCAGCAAATATCTTGTCACTCTCGCAACGATACACAATGGGAATTCAGCAGCTGGAAAGAGGAAGAAATTCTGCATTGGATACATTTTGAAGCGTTTGTTTATCTTCATTCTAGCGTGTTTGCCGATGGATTGAAAAAACTGACAAAACTTTGGCACCGATCTAATATAAAAAAATATTTTGATGAAGTATCCAAACTAGTTGTTAAGGCGATGAGTGATCCGCTTTATACTGCTAGATTAACAAGGGCGTCTTCAGTCGAAGTGGCCTTTCTCAATGGGTTCAACACCATTTTGTAGAGCTTTGAGCGCTGATTCTAAATCTGCTTTCGCCAAGCGCCTTTGAACGCCAAATTAGGAGCGTTTTTTACGTTGAAAAAGTGAAGGCACAACTGATACAAAATGGTTCGGAATTGCTTAAATGGTTTGACGTTTGAAAAAAAGCTCCAAACAATGAACACTTTTCGTAGGATAAAGTTACATTCAACACTGCTCTATTTGAGCGCTCGGCTGCAACGATGGATTTCATCTTAATTTTATGAGCATTTGCTCCAAAAACAACACGGCGTGCAGAATCGTTTAGCAGCTAACAAATTTGTAATCAGCTTTCAAAGCTCCTTATAACGGTATAAATTTCTTTTGGAAAGGCCATGACCAAAAACAATTCCCGTGTAAGTCAGCCAGCTCTATCGAATAACACCCAGAGGTCAGCAACAAACACCAGGGCAAGAGTTGACTTTGAAATTGTTTATGAGACTGTCGGAATGTTTTTGAATGGTTTTGTAGATGCCGACGACCGTGTTCGGTATGGAACTAGCTTTCACAGTGTTGTTACCCGTTGGTTGCGTTTGAAAGTCATTTCCAACCGATTGCGTGCAGCACATACTCGAGCAAATATTTATTGAGCTTGTTTAAGCTATGTTTTGGTTTGTGCCACTTCGCTACTGTGCTTGAAATTCGAAGGAGATATGCCTAAAGACAGACAACTCTTTTTGCTGCTTTAGACTTTGTGCATACGAGATTAAGTCCTTGTAAAGAGCGCGTGGAAGTTTTTTTTGAAAATTCTAGTCAGTCTAGTGGAAACTGCATCCTTACCAATTGTAGTGTTTTTTTGAGCAGCACATCATACATACTGAGCAAAGAATCTTTAAATTGCTCATTATGGAATTATGGAATGTGCAGTAGATCATATCTCGTCCTGTTTTTGCTGCTGCTATGATTTGAATCAAACCTTGAAAACGTCCTATATACTGTGTACGTTGACAAAAACTCCTGATACAACTAACTTTCTGTTCTTTATCTCCTCTGAACACACCACATACCTAACCTCCAGTTGCTATCGGTCGTATATCGTTTTTCTCTGATATGAAACCGGCATTCGCCTAAAAGGGCAAAAATCATTCAGACCCATACGATACGCATTTTTAATACTTTGTTTAGCTCTCTGTCGATATTTTCTCATATTGATGCGAACTATCGCTGAAGGGAAGAGCATCTATAGCGATTACGTCCGATAGCACTCGCCTGTAAAGAGATAGCAAAGCTTATGACAATTACAGATTATTTTGACAATGATTGTGCTATGAGTGAGTGTTTGCTTTATTTTGAAAAATTCTTTCGCTTCAAGCCAAATCTAAACGATATTACATTCCGGAAGAATTTCCAGAGGCTATAGCTTTCTGCTAAATGCAAATAAATATTTCCATCCTACACACAAAATTCCCAAAATCATAATGAAGAAATCATAACTGATGAATGAACAGCAGGTTAAGAATTTAGTATTGATTATATTCTTCAGAAAATAACGCTGGTGTACTGCTGTAGTGAGAAATTGTCTCTCTAGCTTATATATTCAAATACTGCTATCTACGAGTGTTGTCTGTGGGGGAATTTTTCGACAGCAGAAATGTAAAAAGAAGATTTCAAAGAAATTCTACTAACGTGAAATTTTGGGAAAGCTGTTTGTCCTGCTACTTACTGCAATTACATGACTGTGCCTGGGGTGGAGGAGATTAGGTCGTCCAAGGCTTCGTCTGCGCGAATAACTGGCACGGGCTTTAACGTACAGAGATGCATGTTTTGTGGAGGGGGGGGAGGGCACTTATTTCGACAGCGTATGAAGGTAGACATTCTGCAGTATACCAACGTGAAATTATCTCGTTCTTCACAGTCGTAGCTGCCATAAGGCTTCCATTCAACAGTGGAACCTGGAACAGCAGTTAATACAACAAAGTAATTCTTTAGTTATACCTTCAATTTCGTGATTTTAGAATAGCTTACTGTATCCATCGTAGCCGCTGTAACGTTGTGCTCCGACGATGTGAACTGCTTCAAGAGGACCCATCTTTTCGCACAAAAGGCAGGACACGATCGCTCTGGACATATTAGAAAGCGAATTTCCTCCTTCAAAATAAAATAAGCAGAGAAGTGATGGGTAGTATGGTTCTTACCTGGTCTATGGGAGTGCAAAGGATGAGGCCTCCAATCAGTTCATCAGCAAAATCTACTTGTGCACATGCAACTACGTCTTCAATCGGTATCTCTGACACTACCACAAGAGAATGGAGCTAAAAATATAAGCTAGTGAAGCGCTGATAAAGATGGTAATCCCATTCGATCCCGCTTGGCTACCTAAGATTTCTCCTCTTCCCAAATCGGGATCGCGTCTTTTCTCAAAACTGCGCGACAAAATGAAACGCAGCCAGTTGGCATCTTTTCCAGCGCTAGCGAAAAGTAATGTAGCAAAAACTGCAGCCTCACATGAGATAGATGATTAGCAAATTGCAAAATCCTGAAAAAAGGCCAATCCAGCCAATATTGTAAAGATCAATAACTCACGTGGGAAAATTGATCATGTTGAAGGTACTCGCTTCTTCCTGAAACGCGCAAAAGAATCCATTTGCCGACAGGCACACTGCTCTTGATCAAGCGTAACGGATCCGGTTTGATCGGCTAGCAGCAGAGGCAGAGGCTAAATACTTTGTGAAAACTACCAATCAAGAATGACGCTTTGCAAGCGCTTCGAAAATATATGGGCTTTGTATAACATGACGTATAAGCTCAGAACGATTTAAAGAGCAGAATGCACTGAGTTGTTCTAAAATTTTGACCCGGTTTTTTAAGAAGGTTCTAATTTTGATATTTTGCAAAATGGCTTGGGTATGAAAGAGCAAAGCCTACAAGAGCAAATTTGCATTATGTGTAGCTGAGTACCCCTTGATTCAACTGGCTTGGCGCCCGGAAGGCGGGGCTTCGTGACCTAATAAGGCTAGATAACGCGAGCGACAGAGACGCAGACTGCCTCGCGGGTGCGAGCGGCCTTAATTGGGTTACAAAGTCCCGCCTTCTAGGGGCCAAGCCAGTCGAATCAAAGGACATGCAATTAAGCCAAAAGTCTGGCTGCGCCTTAGAAAACCCACCAATTTCCTTTGCTCACACATGAACTGTCTGGATCAGATAATTATGACAGTAGCTGTGTGTTTTTTGTAGCTAGAATTCGAGGCACAAAAGTAGGCTGGAAGGACCATAATGATGCCTTTTCCGCTTTTTTGGCCTCGCAAATTAGAGCATGTAAGGTTGAAAAATTTATGTTCGTACATAAAAAGATTTATGCTACTCAGTCAAGTGTGTGGAGAGGTCCAGCTTTGGATGGGATAGCCAAATCTTTATCGGTGTCCATCCAATCTAAGACGTGGCCGATTTGGCCCTTAGCTTCAAATGTCTGCATCAAAATCAATAAAGTTGTTTGGAGGCTATCTGGCAAGATCGCGTTATTTTTAAAAAAAAACGTAACTCGCAATACTTTTCATCGAAAGCGGAAGGGGGGGGGGCTTTTGACTAACTCACCACTTCTGGTTCTTGACGACATTGTCCCTACTCAGACATTTGGAAACTCTCAGCGATCATTGATGCACGAAACTGCTCAAAGGTGGTCAGGGCGTGCATACGCGCGGATGCACACGGTCGTCAACGTGTTAATGAGATTGTTGTTGTGGTATATCTGATTCCCGCCATGAATTGCGAAATACGATTAGCGCACATGCATTTGAATCGCAGTCATACAATGCAAGAATAACGAATCGGTAAGCACGTTTTATGTCTCTAAACATCTGACCGGGACTGGGAAGATAGACGAAGCACAACCATTCAGAAGCGTAATTGTCACTGACTGATATAATATTACTCTGCAGGTGAGACTTTTAAGTGAAAATTCTAGATTGCGGCGCACTACAACTTCAAAATTACGGAACCGTGCTATCAACACTTCGCAAGCCCCTTCGCTTTATCTTCCAGCAGGATTACGTCACTCTGCATGCGCAATACGTCTAATCTTAAACGACTTGCAGCTGACGAAGCCTCCTCAGCGATTCCAAGAATACGCCATAACGTCATTGCAAGGCTGGCAGAGAGCTCAACCTGCAAAATTTACCGGCGGCATGGAAGTGACACTCTTGGATAGATGTTATACCAAGTACTGTGCAGACATTAGCACTGCACTGACTCTGACTTCAGATTTTGTTTTGGATTTGATCGGCTTAGGCGATACGCAGTCTAAACTTTGGTTGAAGTAAAAATCAGTAAATATTATGCAGGAGGGATATAAGATCTTATGAATGGAAAAAAAGTGGCTGCCACACGCGGTGAGTAGTTGTCGAAAAATTCTTGATCTCTTATAATCCTGCAAAAAGCGACTCAGTTTATTTCCAGAAAAGAAGAAGAACAGCACCAGAAACTAACCCAGTGATGGAACTCAGAGAAATGCAGAACCAAAACCAGGCATACCTCGCATTGTCGCTTGAGTAAGCTGTCGAATCGATTAAGGTATGCATTAAAAAACCGTCAAATGGTTAGTCCTGACTATTTTGTTTGGAGCAGAACACTTCAAACCTCTTCCCGCATGGACATCTTCATTTCTCCTCAATGCCTTGATCTTGCATTTTGACTTTATCTGGTTTATCTGCATCGTGTTCTCTGTTGATTTGCTATTATCTGTTATGTTGCAGTATAGGTTGACATTCAATGTGAGCTCATTTCGTTCATCTTTATCTTGTTCGCTTTGAGATATCGTTACGTGTACGTGTATTAAGACACTCTAGATGATCTTTTGAGTTGATTTCTTTTCTCTGTGTCTGTTCCTCGTTGAGTTATTGTTATGTGCCTTATTGTATTATACTAAATTACTGGAAGTATCGCATTCTTTCGGGCAATTGATTAATAAAAGATGATGTCCAGCTTGTTTATAGTGCAAGTACAGAAGGAGTAGTGGATCCCGAAAAGGAGAGAGTGCGGTAAGCGGCACTAAGCGGGCTAATATAAGCGGCAGTGGGCGGGCTACTTTAAATGGCATTGAGCGGGCTATTATAAGCGGCAGTGGGCGGGATCCTTTAAATGGCATTGAGCGGGCTGCTTTGACTGGCATCAGCGGGCCGCTATGAAGCGGCAGTGATGTGGAAGCCACATGGCATTCAGCGGGCATCCACAGTGGCAGCGATAAGGCGCGGGGGCTTTTGGTGGGGATTGGTGGCGGCTTTGTGGCTGCCCGCTGAGAGTTTCCAATTGTCTGAGTAGACCAGGGCAGTTGTGTAAATCCATTTACTCCAAAATTCAGACTTGTATTTGGCCGGTAGTTGGCTTTGGTGTAAAGCCTGAGAAGGGGCTCAAAAATATCAATGAAAACCGTGCGCAATCAGAATCAACTTTCGCTAATAGTTGTGCCATCAAAGGCGCAGTAATCCTCTCCTTGCTTGAGAGTATTCACGTCTGGCTGAAGTTCTGAACGATGCTTGGTTATTACTGGAAAGAAATGGAACTAAAGTTGCGGACCTTCATTACAGGCTGCCTTCATCACAATATCTTCAAATCGTTTTTTATTGGAGATCATTTCGGCTGAAAGAGTAAAATAGGGTCACGAGAAGTAAAGAGGCGAAGCGAAAGTGCATGCCTTATCTAATCTTCTTTTTCTTTGTAAGTACATAGTGTGAAAAATACAGCAACTGTATAGAGAAATGTTTTATACGAAATGACAATGCATGAGCAAGTTAGGAACTTTGAAGGATTTTCCTGAACGGACTTCCAATTTTTTCTTAGTTTTTTGGGGCGCTTGAATCTTCTCGGTTTTTGGCTTCAATCTTCGCTTGAATAAATGCTGCTGCTAAAAGTTACTGTACTTAATCCCATGATGTTGATTTTGACGCAATTGGGATTTTAGAAATGTTCGTGGAAATGAGTCCTGGTGCAACGTGATGCTTGCTTGAATCCAAACCAGGGTCAAGCGTGGGGTGTGGCATGCCACACCTGGGAGGTCGTATTGAGGAGTCAAATGGGGAGGGAATTAGTTGGGTAATCCGATAATGATGATAACATGATATTCGTATCATATCCATAATGAGCATGTCAATCAACCCGTTTAGATAAAGTTTGAGCAAGATTCGAGATACTAGGCTACCTAAGTGAGTCATATTCCAACATGATTGACTTTGTTTCAAAGGTGAACTAGCTATCCGCTTTTGCACTCAAGACAAAGCACTCTCCTTCTTTGTCCATCCCAGAAATCCCGCTTCAAAAGACCTCCAAACTGTAGAATTAGAAGCCAACCAAAATCTCATTTTTTCCATCTTTCGCTTTCAATGACTGAGCTTTCATCAAATATTGCTCAGAGCTAAGACGAATCAGGCTTAGAACATTTCTGTGGAATCTACGAGGTTTTGGCTATCGATTCATATAAATAATGTTCATTGAATGCTGTTCGCTGTTCGCGTTTATATCGCAGGATTTCAAGGCGGCGGTGTTGGTACTGTACAATGAGATGCTTGCAATTAAAGACTTGAACTTCGCATAAGGAAGAGTTTAGCAGGACGCATTCGAGCTCAGCAAGTGGAAAAGGGCACAAGTGTATGCACATTATTGGCAAAACTCGGTTGCGACAATCCGTACAGGATAAAAATGCGATGCAGTGCCTTCAAATTGTTTGTGGGAGTTATAGCACAGAATTCATACATTGTTTCGTTTTAGTGTCCGAAAATCACTTTTAAAAGGAGAACTTAGCGTTGTAGTTCTTAAGTACAAAAAAATTTAATTTCGTTGTTTTCTACGGATTTCTTCAATAACAAACGAGATTTTCTTGATAGTCTAAATTTGTTACAATGTTTAAGAGTTTTGGGTTCCTACCTCAAAGTGGAGTTAGAGCGATTTTATTTTTCCCTTCCATCTATCTGTCCCCTAGGGTTCTGATTTTTCCTAAAGCCTTGCAATAAAGGGAATCATTCGGGTAATGAAAAGTCCACGACTAATGCTGTCAGATGTTCTAAGTGAACCTTTTTTTTCAAATAAAAGACGCACTTTTCTTCTTACAAGCATACCTTCGATACGTAGAGCCACGTACTCTGGTAACCTTCACTTTGAGTGTCATGAGAGGACACAACCTTCACCTGGAGAGGAGTACAAGTCATCCGGGGCGAAGCCCCGGATATTATGACATAACTAATGACTAACTATGTAAGGATGAATGTGAATGAGGCAAATATAGTAGTGACATCCAAAGAAAAGCTCAAAAAACCGAAAGATTGCGTTTTCATGGCCTTTTTTGCTGAAAAGAGGGTTTTTCTTCAAAAATTCAGTTAGAAATTAGCATAAAACTTATCAGTTAACCTTTCTATAGACTGCGATTGAGCGTTGGAGGTTCATGAAAGCCGCTGGAGTTCAACAAAAACGAGAAACTGCGCTGAAGTCTTGCGCAGAGAGTCGCCACATAAATGCTGGTCTATCTCGTTATGGAGTGAGATTCAAGACCCGCGACGTTGTCAATGCTCCTGGCCGTGTCATGAGGATCACAACGATATATAATATTATAGGGTTTCGTTATGACCCCGCGGAGATCAATGACCAGAGCCAAATGCCTCGCCGGCTCTGGTCTCTCTCCGCTGCTCGTCTTCGTCTCCGCGCGCTGCGCGCTATCTCGCTACCCCGAGCGCGGGGCGCGGGGCATTTGGCTCTGGTACCCTTTTCTTCGCTGTTTCGAACCCAATTTTAGCAAGCTATATATCATTTTGAAGCTCTTGATCTCTATTTTCACGCTGACAACGTCGCAGGACTCCTTTTTATGATTTAAGCAAGAAATCCGGCAAAAACCTTGTTTTTGAAAATCTCTCGTTTTTCTCCTAGTTTGACTCTTTTCACGCAGTTTTTTTGTGTAGTCGATAGGTCTTGTTTCTGTCTATAATGTAGACAACGTCGCCGAGCTTATTTCTTTGCTTATGCCGTTTTTTTTGTGAAAGTTACTAAAAAATGCGTTTTTCTTTACCTTATTCTTTTTCAGTAGTTTCGCAACGAATTTTCTCCAGCTTGGACGATACTTGCTCAGAATGATGAGCGGAAGAATCCAGACAACGTCGCAGGGTACAAGAGGGACGGCGCGGGGGTAAAAATTTAAAGGACGCATCAAAAATCAAAACCCCGTGTTGCGAATTGCTGGTCCTGGAGCGAAAACTTGCACTCTGTAAAGCCGCCAAATGAAAGATTTCAAATCTTATTGCGGCGTTTTTATCCGGTTTACAGCCGTTTCTTTTGCTTTTTATGTCTGTTTTACGTCATATTCTCTTCTCTGATCTTCTTTGAACAACCTTCACCATTTGTGACGTCAGATGTTCAAACAACCTTCACTTTTGGCGCCCTGTCTCTAGACTATCGAAGGTATGCTTACAAGAGTTCTTGAAAAATCGCCAAGCGGGAGCAATGTGAAATTTCCGGCTTTAACTTACATGAAAAAATTCCAGAAATTGTGTGTTTGAAAAATCCTCGTTATTACCTCGGGGGTGTATGCCCCTCTGCACCGCTCCATCCTACAGCTAGTTATTCTGCCCCAGAGTAAACGATACGCACGCCAACTTGCGTTCTGCATCGAAATGGACGAGCTCTTCGTTTCGGTATATGCACAAATCTTAGGCGCTGAGGCGTATCTTCGTAAAATGGGAGCTACTAATCAGAATTACTTTAAATCCAGATTTTTAAGCACGTTTTCATGGATTTCACCACATGAAGCACTCGTAAGAAATTGAAGCTTCCAATCAACTTTTAATTAACGTAGATTGATTATTAATACCGTCAAGTTTTTGGGATGACGAGTTAATGTAAATTGAAAATACTTTCCTAGTATTTTCCATCCTTGTCCAATCACTGCCGCCTCATCGACTAATCACAGGCGTGCACTAACTACGCTGCCATTGCGAGAGGTGCAGAAGAGCCGGGCCGTCTCCCTGCTACCCAGAGCACAGAAGCTGACGTATTTGAAAATCGTGGAATGCAGCGTTTGCGTCAATGAGGATGCACCGCGAAGATTTTAAACAGTTTGACTAATGTCAGTTTACCGCGTAATCGAGCACAGTCTGCATATACAGGTAGGCTGAAACAGGAATTCGCAGTCTGGCACACATTCTCGCAGTAATGTGGTCCGGATGTTTGCACTCGAATTTGAAATGACGGTAATCACCCTAAAGTCAATCTCGAGTTGATATAAATTATCTTGCCGAATTTTGTTCTTTAACTAAGCGGGAATATTATTCGATTTATTATTATTTTCATTCGTGTTTCCTTTGTGTAAATAAGAGTAACGAGAACGAAAACGGGATGACGGTAACTTGAATTTTGTTTCACGTTCAAGTGCCTCCCCATTTAGAATATTTTGCCACTCTTTACTCCATACACTAAATTTTCTTCCAAGTGTAACGTTTACAAAACTCGTATAAAATCTGATTACTTAGTATACAGACTTCTGCGGCTAACACTTCATGTTTTTCTTTGTTCTACAGCAATGACTCTAACAATCTCCTCCAAGAAATCACAAAAAAAATCCGATGTAAGTAACTTTGTTGGACAAATTTACGCATAACTTTCTTCTCACAATCAATTTTTGGAAAAAAAAACAGCGTTTGCACACCCCTTGGGACCTCACCACATAATTTCCCATAAGGAATTTTGTTCTCAGACTGAGAGAGATTTCTTTGATGCATGTATGCTAATGCTAATCAATTTTGACTAATAAAAAATCATGTTTCCCTTGTTGATAACTTGCCGAATTATGAGCTTCTCCTAAATGAAAAGTAAGGTTGATTTCACAAGAAGCTCTGATCTTAGTTCACATGCCACTGTTAGAAAACATAAATGGTGCTTATATGAGAGCATGGCACGGCCACAGTGTACATACAACGCTCAACTTTCCGCAAAGCCTAATCGGAGTTTTTTCTTGGAAAATCTTCATTTCACAACGTTATGCATCGGTGTTGGCAGATCGAATGATTCGGTATCATCAATGTTACAAATGAACTCTAGCTGTTTTTCTGATGTTTGTTCGTTTTGCCGTTTGAATTTTCATGAGCAATGATTGGACGAGCATTTCTACGTGGGTCGTCAGCAAGAGAACTGAGGCTCAGCCATGAGTTATCGCAATTTCGCACTTGATGATTCATAAAAAAGGTCTTTTTTGAAAAGCCATATTAGAATCTTAGCATTTCAACTAGGTTTACTTGCAGCAAATTTGCGTGACATCGCCATAATTCAATGACTTCATGAGAGGGGATATACACTGGAAACTTATAGATAGATGTGTAGGATGTGCAGGATTTATCTAACTATAAACTGTTGATCAATAAAATACGATGTAAATACACCAGCTTTAGACCTTTACACCTGTAGCTTATGAAGCGCCCCTTTGATCGCCAAAGATGTATAAATGCCAGAAAATAAGAAAAAATATATATCAACTCCCAAATGCTTATGGATGATTCCTTAGCTGGCTGGTTTAGACTGAGAGTTCAGACTCCTCTTCCAGTGGGCACACACCTGAATTAGCAGAACTTTTGAAAAAGTGTGAGAAAAGTGCACCTGAGTGTTTGCAGATCCAATCCAAATTCGCACGAACGTCAGTGAAATAGTTCACCATATCTGCAAGAACCAAAAAAATAGATCATTCGTATTTTTGACAGTCATACTTTGGTGATGCTCAATAGAGGTTTCGTCGATGGCACTATTAATTCCTACAAGAATGTGGCGCCCCTCTTGGTTTACTTGAAATAGTGGACCTCCGCAGTCTCCCTGAACTTGTCTAATCAGCAGCCATCAGTAGGAAGGCTAGGATAGAGAGTAACTGCAAATATTCCTTTCGCAAAAGTCTTTGTTTGAATTTGTTGTAGTAACTGGTCAACTGTGTGATAACGGAGCGCCACTACTTGCTGTCCATGTGAAAAATCGCCGAGATGATGATCAGACGTGACAGGGCTTGTAGCTAAAATCAGAAGAGTGTAAGATTCTGAAGGAGAATTGCCCTCAAAATAAGTTTATTCGTTAACCCTGAAGTTGGCAACAGGATGTAGGCTCTTTTGAACCGTTTGCGAGTATTTCGTCCGGTGCTATACCGAAAATGGACTACAATACCGCTCACATTTTTTGAAAAAAAGACGCGAATGTATGGACATGTATGGACATGTACGGACATGTCCGTACATGTCCATACATGTATGGGCATGTCCATACATCAGCCTCACGTGGCCATATCTCGCTTCAGAGTGGACGAATTCTGAAAAGCCACCATTCAATTCAGCTCGGCGCGGAGAATCTTCTGATATATTGGAACTGGGGGTACGATATCTTCGATATTCCGTTTCCCGGTTTTTTTAATTTGTTTTGCGGAGGTCCTTTCGCGAATATGTGAAGCAACGCCTATCCAACATAGAAGACTTTACTAAGTACTATTCGATAATACTGTTCTTGCAGATTATTGTGCGCTAAAAAATAGGCTCAGACTTCCTTCCAAAGGAGATAGAAGCAGTTGCTTTTATGATTGAGCCAACACCAAGATTATCATAGCATTTATTCGGCTAACGTTTTGGCCTAGTCGCCTTCGTCAGAGCCTATAAAGTGAGGAACATTAGGAATTAACCTCCCAAACATCTCATCACATGCAGGAAAAAGTCCAAGAAGTTGGATAGACTCCCGTTAAGGCCTAAAACTATTAGCTCACCTTTTTTGTCAGAATAAGGTAGAACCACCGCTGACTGGGATGCGCTAACAATGAGTGAGGCGAGTCTCTGGAGGCTACGCATAGATCAAAACTTGCATAACTCCATTAATGGCGCGAGCTCAGTTGTTACGGCGGCGCATTCTTCTTTTCTGTTCATTTTGGGATTCCGGGATAGAATCCAGCACGCCTCGAGCGTCTTTCGCGCTGACACCTCGGTTTCCCGTGACAGAATGTTGACCGAAACATCGAATTCTGTGTCCTGGTGGCATAGCTTGCGATGCGTGCCCAAGGGGGTTGATAGCCTTGATCTTCGCAACCCGTCTATGTGTTCCCTGATCCTAACACATAAAGGCCTTCCCGTCTCTCCCACATATTCCTCCCCACATAGCTTACAAGTAATGAGATAAACCGTACCAGAGCGCATGCAATCCCCATCACTATTTGTTGCGCAAATTACGCAATCAGGAACGCTACATGCTTGGTCATATGCCCTGTTGCGCACTAGACGTTGCTTAAGATTAGCAGGAGGAATCTCAACGACTCTGAGTGAGTCTTGCAATCCCGATTTTCGTACGCAGGCTCTGATAACTTTACTGAACTCATCCGAAATGAAGGGGAGGCAGAGTGCTACCTTACTACCATCCTGGTCACGTACTCTGTTGATGTGGCTTCCTCGCGCCCTTTTGAATGGGTACCCGTTAGCCTGCGCTACCTGGAGTGTCCTACTAATAGAAGCGGCTTTGAGATCATCGTCTGACGACACCGCCTTAGCTGTGCGAAGCATGTTACCGACGACGCTGCGTTTGGTGCTCATAGGGTGCGCTGAGGAGTAATGCACGAGAATGTTCTTACTGGTTGGCTTCCTGTACCACCTGGTCCTACATTCCCCTCTCCTCAAGCAGATCTGAACGTTGAGAAATGGTAGCCAACCCTCTTTCGGCGCTTCCCTGGTAAATCGGATGTCAGCTGATTGCTTGTTGAGTAGGTCAAAGCACGTGTCCATTTCCGTTTGAGTCGGACAGACGATGATGCAGTCATCAATGTACCGGTAGCAGAGAGTAGGACTGCGGTCAAGTACTGGCTTTTCCACTCTTGACATGAAGCATACAGCTATCGCAGGAGCCAAACGCTGCCCCATAGCAAGTCCCCTGATCTGTTTGAAGTATTGCCCCGACCAGCGAAAAATCGAACAGTCTAGACAACCTTGCAACAGCGTCATGACCTGTTGGATAGTAAATCCATACAAGCCGATGTTATCGATCTTCTCATTGAGCAATTCGAACACAGCCTGTAGCGCAGCTGAGTTAGACACGTTTGTATAGAGAGAAGTAACATCGAAAGATTCTATGACTTCGCTTCCACTGAATCGCATGCTTCGCAGATGCTCTAACAAAGCGCTGGTATTAGGCAGATGCGCAGGGATAAATTGCAGCATTTGAGTGAGGATGAGATTAAGCAACCAGGAAATTCTATGCGTTGGGCCGCCGACATTACTTATGATTGGACGAACTTTGAAATCTGATGGATCCTCTGAATTCATCAAGTCGACCGGTAGTCGATTTCAGTATCCTTGAATCTTTCTGAGGACGTCTTTTCGCGAAGGTGTAATGCAGCGAGCATTGTCCCGAGTACATTTCAGCAAGGATCCTTCGATAGCACTTTTTCTGTAAATTATGATGTGCTAAATAGTAGCCGCAGGTTTCTTTTCAAAGGAAATGGAACGGCTGGTGAATTGTGGAAAAATCTTGTCGTCCCAATTTCTACTCGCCATATCCGCAGGATACGAATTTATCTTGCTAAGCAGATGTGAGTTTCGAAATCAGCAGGTCGCATAACCTCTGCGAGCACGTTTTCCGATATGTTCGGGTCATTTCGTTTTTTCTCGTTTTACACTCCGGAAGCTCGCCGATGGATTATGGTCAAAATGTTGATGCTCTTGAATTGTAAGGAAACTTCGCTTGTAGAGGTTTTCGAACAAGCTCTTTACGAATATCGTGGTCTTTGAGGATTACAGGGTCTTTTTGGAGAGATACGGTGAAGTGACTGTAACTGCATCACGAAAGTGCGTAACTTTGCCCGCACTTCTCGCGTATCTGTCAGAAACCTTGTCTGCTTGCTTTCCTCAGTCAAAGTTACTAGGAACTGTGCTATCGAATGGTTCATGACTCAGGCTCTAGCCTATGAAATTCGCCGAGTTACCGAGCCTACCAAAACACGTCCTCATGAATTTTGCTCAAAATGTAAAGATCGCATATTTCGTCGAAATTCCTCCGTGAGCGCTTGTACAACACGCTGATCAAATCCTTCCACATTTTTAATGGATCTTATTGTGTTAGATTTGGTGCTTTGAGTTCTAGCCACGAAATAGCTATGATATTCAATTGAACAGCTGAAGCACACGCAAGCACCATATTCAATACAGTGGATCGTTGGACGAAGCGAACATAATATCTGCAACGAGCATCATACAAGCGCTCACGGAGGTTCGACGAAATGTGCGATCTTTACATTTTGGGCAAAATTCATGAGGACGTGTTTTCGTAGGCTCGTAACTCGGCGAATTTCATAGGCTAGAGCCTGAGTCATGCACCATTCGATAGCACAGTTCCTACTGACTTTAACCTGTAAAAGAAAGCGGGCAAGGTTTTTGACAGATACGCGAGAAGTGCGGGCAAGGTTACGCACTTTCGTGATACAGTTACAGTCACTTCACCTGTCGTTAATAATATTTGTTAACGACTGTCTTCGATTATGTGAATGTATCCATTCTGTCATGGACAAGTTGTAGATTGTCCATGCACCTGTTTAGCCGCCGGGTCACCCTCATGGCCCTTGATAATGCACTCGGCGGCGCCTACTTTCAAGTAGGCGAAACTTCTACTGCATTGATAGCATTCTTTGCCAGAAGTTGGCATCCAGGCTATACACGCCCAATTTGGCTGTATAAAAGAGTCTGGATACCAAGTTCTGGAGTCGTCACTATCACCCAGTCGCTGTTCGTCACTATTCCCTGTGAATAAATTCGTTGCTGCCACCCAACTTGGTATTTATCAAATCACCGTATCTCTCCAAAAAGACCCTGTAATCCTCAAAGACCACGATATTCGTAAAGAGCTTGTTCGAAAACCTCTACAAGCGAAGTTTCCTTACAATTCAAGAGCATCAACATTTTGACCATAATCCATCGGCGAGCTTCCGGAGTGTAAAACGAGGAAAAATGAAATGACCCGAACATATCGGAAAACTTGCTCGTAGAGGTTATGCGACCTGCTGATTTCGAAACTCACATCTGCTTAGCAAGATAGCTTCGTATCCTGCGGATATGGCGAGTAGAATTTGGGACGACAAGATTTTTCCACAATTCACCAGCCGTTCCATTTCCTTTGAAAAGAAACCTGCGGCTACTATTTAGCACATCATAATCTGAAGAAAAAGTGCTATCGAAAGATCCTTGCTGAAATGTACTCGGGACAATGCTCGCTGCATTACACCTTCGCGAAAAGACGTCCTCAGAAAGATTCAAGAATACTGAAATCAAAATATCAAGGACATGTTGTATATGAGAAGATTCGCCTTGATGAGCTGAGCAAGGCGCAGCTTTCGGATTCAAAACATACTTATTCCGAAGGAAGTTATGGCGAGTAGAATTTAAAGACGCGTGATTTTTCCAAAATTCACCAACGCTTCTATCTCCTTTGGAAAGAAGTCTGAGCCTATTTTTTAGCGCACAATAATCTGCAAGAACAGTATTATCGAATAGTACTTAGTAAAGTCTTCTATGTTGGGTAGCCGTTGCTTCAAATATTCGCGAAAGGACCTCCGAAAAACTAATTGAAAAAAAAACTGGGGAACGGAATATCGAAGACATCGTACCCCCAATTCCAATAAATCAGAAGATTCTCCGCGCCGAGCTGAATCGAATGGTGGCTTTGGATGCAGAATTCGTCCACTCTGAAGCGAGATATGGCCACGCGACGCTGATGTATGGGCATGTCCTTACATGTATGGACATGTCCGTACATGTCCAGACATGTCCATACATTCGCGTCTTTTTTTCAAAAAATGTGAGCGGTATTGTAACTTATAGACAAAAGACATGTATCCGCTAACACCCATCATCGACTTGAAGGCAGCGTCCCACCAGACTGGGGTTACCTGGCTCTAGTAGTGTTGTAATAGTAGACCCCCTAACTAAGCGACGACAGAGGTTTGCAACACGAAAGGGGGTCTACGAAGTCTACAAATCGCCCCTCAAGTGGCCCGAATCTTACGGTAGGCTCGGGCGAGTGCGAGATGCATGCAAGGTAGAGACGTAGAGTCGTTGCGGGACCTGCGCTCATGACTGTGTGCGCTATACGCACTCTGGCCCTTGCAAATCGATATTGCTGTGTGGGCGACATCCGGGCCTACCCGAACTTCTGTCATCGCTTAGGTAGGGGTCTACTTTAACATCGCCACAAAAACCCAGCAGCCATCTTTTTGCCGGGATGCTGCCTATAAAGGCTACCGCCTAATGAAGAAGCAAAAGCATTATTAGTTGAACGCGTTGAACGCGCGTATTTTCACCGTTGTAAACCCTGCGTCCCATGCGTTCTGCGGCATAAAAACGCGTCCGCATTTGTTTTTCGTTTTCGCCCCGCACTAGCCTATGAATCTGATGGGTGCAGGCGCTTTTGAACCCTTCGCACGATGCTCGTTTCGCCGCTTGCGGCGCCGCTGGCAAAGCTAACAAGTCGCATTTACAGTCAACGGGGAAGACCCTTAGTTTGAAGCATGTAATATACCTGTGCCAAAAGCTATCATCATGTTGGGGACGAAAGATATAGAAAAATGAGCGAGTATTAACTCGTTATGGCAGTGGACATGTTAACCAATCAGAGGCTCGCCGTGATAGCGAGCGGTTCAAAGAGCCGTTTCCTCCCAAGCCCACACGATAATTGACGTGCTGACTGACGGCGGCGTGGCAGGAGTTCCCAAAGCTTAGCCGCTTTTTCTCGCAAGGGTACTTGGCACCTCCAAAATCCCTTGAAGGACATCACACCTACTCGGCGCCAAGGGCGGCTCCGCCCATCACTCCTCCGTTTAGGTGCCCTCATTTTGAAATGTGTACACGCAATGTGAGACGTGCACTGTATTTTGAGGATAATATGATAGAACTGAAATCGAGAAACAAAAAAGGAACTTGTAGGTTTCTGTAAGGTTTTAGAATTCGTAAATGACTGAGGCTGAATTTCAGCATTTCGAGTTATGTTTTACTCATTTTTTGAATAAAATGGAGCTTTCTTGAAAAGCAAGTTCTCGCGCTTGAGTAAATTTGTGAAGCATACCATTAATAGTATAAATCAAGCAGAAGTTATCTTCCTATCACAGTATACAACAGAGAAGCTAATCAATCTCACGCAACACCAAAAATTCATCTAACAAGGGACGGATATTCAGTGACCGTGACCGTTAGGAATGAGATGTATACCGTAAGATGCATCTCGAAATGCTGATTCTGAATTTGTGCTGCGAAACGATCGTCTGAAGGAAGTTATGAATTTTTTTAGTAGGAAATAAGCACACTTTTGAATAGTAAAAACACCAAATTCATCTTAGATTACCATTTGAAGCTAATGAAGAGAATCTTTAGAGGAATACTGTTGCGTTACACCCATCTAAATTGAATTCAGCATTTGAGAAGAAAACAAAACTTTTTGTTGATGATTCTGATTCTCCGCAGTGACACAGTTTATTCAGGAAAAAATAATTATAACTCCATCCAGATTATCGTTTCGCAGATATGGAAGACAGCATTCGAACCAGCATTAGAAGGCGCATTCTTTGATAATAAGTCATTAAGATTGGCCATGGTTACCAAGTATCCTTTCCTTGTAAGAATATAGCGAACTAGCTGGCTTACCCGGCTCCGCCGTATCCGGACCAAACTTGGCACACATACACTTCGGGCCGCGGCGGGTGTCACAGTCCACTTTTCGTTATCGATCGATGTCGAGTTTACCGATTTTTATCGATTTTTTTGCAGAGTTCACCTACAGGGCTAGGAGTTGGCACAGGGGGGGAAGTGAGCATGGGGATTCCGAATACAATATTAGTTTTCAGAATTATCGATTACTTTTGTTGATTTTATCGATTTTTTGTAAATTTTGACATGCGAGGCTGGGATTTTGCACAGGGGGGTAATCGAGCATGCTGATTACGAACACAATATTAGTTTTCAGGATCGTCCATTACTTTTATCGATTTTATCGATTTTTTTGTAAAGTTTGACCTGCGGGGCTGGGAGTTTGCACAGGGGGGGGGGGGTAATCGAGCATGCTGATCATCCCCAAGGGGGTGATCAGCATGCTCGATTACACCCCTGTGCGAACTCCCAGCTCCGTAGCTCAAACTTTGCAAAAAAATCGATAAAATCGATAAAAGTAATCGATAATCCTGAAAACCAATATTGTATTCGGAATCCCCATGCTCGATTACCCCCCCCCTGTGCGAACTCCCAGCCCCGTAGCTCAAACTTTGCAAAAAAATCGATAAAATCGATAAAAGTAATCGATAATCCTGAAAACCAATATTGTATTCGGAATCCCCATGCTCGATTACCCCCCTGTGCCAACTCCCAGCCCCGTAGCTCAAACTTTGCAAAAAAAAATCGATAAAATCGATAAAAGTAATCGATAATCCTGAAAACCAATATTGTATTCGGAATCCCCATGCTCGATTACCCCCCTGTGCCAAATTCCAGCCCCCTAGCTCAAACTTTGCAAAAAATCGATAAAATCGATAAAAGTAATCGATAATCCTGAAAACCAATATTGTATTCGGAATCCCCATGCTCGATTACCCCCTGTGCCAACTCCCAGCCCCGTAGCTCAAACTTTGCAAAAAAATCGATAAAATCGATAAAAGTAATCGATAATCCTGAAAACCAATATTGTATTCGGAATCCCCATGCTCGATTACCCCCCTGTGCCAACTCCCAGCCCCGTAGGTGAACTCAGCAAAAAATCGATAAAAATCGATAAAATCGATATCGATCGATGACGAAAAGTAGCCTATGACACCCGCCGGGGCCCGTAGTGTATGTGTGCCAAGTTTGGTCCGGATCGGTTCAGAAATGGAATTTTCTATTCGGAACATACGTACAGACAGACAGACAGACAGACATACAGACATACAGACAGACAGACAAACAGACATTCAGCTTTATATATAAGATTTTGCAAATAATGTGTTGTATTTGGAACTCTCGGCCAGCTCTTCGATTATGCGATGAAGGTTGGTGTTCTAGTACATCGATTGCAGGAAAAACCACACTTCTAAATTTCTTATTGAATTTGGATCTTATTGATAATCAGAGTAATTGGAATGAACAACTCTGTCGAAATGATGGCAGACGAAAGTAGAAAAGTACATGTATGTATTTGGATATCCTGGCTGTTGGAGAAAGCGTTCAGTTGCTTATTCGAAAAATTTGATATCCTCCTTTCAGAAAAGGTCCTTCTAATGTAAAAGGCTTGGGTTCTCAAACTCCTGATGCTATTACTTCAATCAGATGATCAATTAATGTACAATTAATCAACTAGTCCACCAATGTTTCGAATGACCGGGTTTTCTACTCAAAAATTCTGTGTAATTTTCTTCTCTGAAAATGATGTTCAAATACTCTTTTTTAAAGGATGGGGTAGCAGAAGTTTCCAAGCCGCCTCACTTGATGAATGATAACTATGTTCTTCGTTTTTTCTCCATTTCTCTCTCATTATCTCAATACCTGGATCTATGTTCTCGCTGCTTACACACTTCACAATGAGTCCAGTAAATGGGTGGAGCAATAGGCGGGGCCTGACCTCTGAGGCACGGAGGTGCTAGAACCCTCCTGGGTGCGAATGCTGGTGCGAAGTTGGTGCGAGGAAAGGTGCTAGGAACTCCTGCACGCCCTCCCTGACTGACCAGTCACGGTTTCCTATGGCGAGCGTTCAAAAGGCCCCTTCTCGTAGTTTTGCTTTGTTGGCTTACGATCGCTTCCGATGCCGCTTGCGTATAGAACAGGATTCAGTTGCAAGCCATCTTTGGGCTGCAGATCGCAGTCGAGTCATTTTCCGAGACATTTTGGCTGAGCTCAATGATGGCTAAATCATTGTCAAAGTCGCACATGTTCATTTCCTTCACAGTGATCTGAAAACAGGTGTAGTAGATTGCGAATGGCCTGTGTTGAAAGTGGTCAAAGAACCACAAGTAACGAATGAATCTTGCCTTTTTTGCTCCATACAAAGCCTTATTGTGTTGACAAGTAAAATTGTCGCAGTAGATTTTCTTTCCACCTATGAGAACTGATACCTCTTGTGGCTCCATTAGCACGGAAACGATGCTGAAGATTAGTTTATAGAACGTCCGGAATGGTCTCAAATTAATCTTGTTGTAATGCTTGTGATAGTTGGGTTTCGCAAAATATCAAGCAGCAGAACTAGTTGATAGCCTAATGCTCTTCGTTATGCATAGGGTCAAGCGTGAGTGACACGTCACATTTGCGGGGTCGTACTGAGGGGGAGAAGGAAGGGAAGGGGGGGGGTCGTGATCGAAGTGATACTATAGCGATAACATCATGTGTTAACAAAGTCAGATAAGCCCATTTTGCAAAATGGAAGCGCCTTGGTGTTGACTTTCATAGTATACGTACAGTAGGCATAATAAAGAAGCTATATCAAGCATAATGAGTATCATTTTTGTAATTAGCATGTGAAGTAATCAATCTGGATCAGGTTTCAGCAAATTCTAAGGTTTCCAGAGGTTGAACCACTCAAGCAACATGGTCATTTTCGAATATTAAGTTCGTTTATAAGGTAAGTTAGCTAGTTGCAGACCCCACAAAAGCGAGAAAAAAGGGGCTAACCTTTGTGGACGGTTTATGGCGCACAGATCAGACCTCACTTTTTCATTGTAGATCAAAACACAGTGCGTAGCTGTCAGAATATGTCGTGGAGATATCTGCACGCCACTGCAGCGCAGTCTTTGCCCTAAGGATGAATAAAGGCTTACGTATAATGTTGTTACTGCAATTTATTTACCTCGCAACAGTATGACAGTCCATGGATACTCATTTTCTTCAAATTCTCGACCTCCCTAAGACTTTTTGACAAGGCGATTTCTCCCGATGGGTTGTCCTAAATTTTCCAAGATAGCAAATGAATAACAAATATGTCGGTGCATAAATAAACTACGCTCTTACCTAGAAAGTGAACGCCGCACTTTTTGCTGTTAAGCTCATTCTCCTCCGTAGTAAGTTTTCGACTATGAATCTGTGAGCTTAAGAGAAATAGAAGAAGAAGTGATGTTACCATCATCATGAAGTTTATCTGCCAATCGGTGTTCGCCCTCCCAAAATGCTCTTTTGAAGTTTGTCTTATGCATACCTGATTCACATTCTATTCTTTTCATGCGCGTGGTTGCGTTGTGATCCAGAGCATCTCGCTTCACTGTGAGTTGGAAGGAAACAAAGAGAGGAGTATAAATTATATTGCTAGCAAAACCTCACTAGCAAAAAAAGTACGAATTATATCCCTAACAACCTTGTTTCATAATCAAAGTTGAATCTCCAAAGCATGCCCAAA
This sequence comes from Cylicocyclus nassatus, assembly GCA_958299035.1. Classification (NCBI taxonomy): domain Eukaryota; kingdom Metazoa; phylum Nematoda; class Chromadorea; order Rhabditida; family Strongylidae; genus Cylicocyclus; species Cylicocyclus nassatus. The sequence goes on from CATQJL010000326.1 coordinate 21,860,459, forward strand.
CTTCGGGCTATTTGTTCTATCGTTATCAAGTTCTTATTGCTTTCTGAATTATGTGATGTTGCTTTGATAACAACTTTATTTGGCTAAAGTTTCGACTTGTTTGGCTTCGTTAGAGCCTGGAAGTGAAGAACACTTAGATTTGTCTTTCCAAATGCTCTACCACAGCAGACTGAGCAGTAAGGTGGACGAAGTGTATAACAATGCCGGAACGGAACAGTCCACCTTTATAAGCTTTACAGGGAGACCAACACTCAACACTGGGCGCTAGGAATGGAATGCTAAGCCTTGGGCTATGCGGATATAGGTCACAACCGGCATAGCTTCAGAAATGGTGCGAGCTTGTTTGTGATGGCTACGCGTTCCTCTCTGTGCATCTGTCCATTGCTCCGCATCCATCCTGACAAAACGTAGCGCAATCCAAAACATACTAAGCACGGCGAGGGCAGTATCGCCTGAGGATGCTCTCAGATCCACGTCGGTCAAGGAAGCTTCGGCCATGGAGCAAGCGAATGGGAGTGCGGGAACTTACATACCCGAGAATTACCGCAGTAGCTATAGGTTACGTGAGCTGTCAGTTGATCCGTGCACACTGTAATCTCAGCCCTGATCCAACAAAGCATGAAAACTATTGGTTCTATGGGTTTGAACTTAAAGTTTGAAGTTTTCGTCAGGATCTTGCTGCAAATTTGAGGACATTGAAGCACAGAAGAAAAGTTCCCCACGTTCAGGAAAACCAGCCAAACCCAAACTGTTCAGACCCCGAAATTTAGATGAATTTTCTCGAGAAGCATTTATCGATAGATAAGCTAGGCGTGCTTGCAGCGTTCGTACCAATTCTTTGAATCTGCGAGTTCGCTAAAACAGCGTAAAATAAAGGTGTGAGGTGTGTAGTGTATTCGGGAAGAGAGCGATATATCGTAAATGAACATTAACTTCAAATTCACAAAAGTCGCGTCCTCATGCTTTGCTGGATCAGGGCTGAGACTATTGTGTGCAAAGATCGTCTCTGCATACAATGCTAATTAGGTGCTGATTGCATATGCAATGGCTCAAATGCCCTACCCTGTAGCTATGTTGCGGCAAGTCTTTCGGGTAGATATATAAGTTTTCCCTAGCCGAAGTTATCCAATCTATCAAGGATGCAAAACCTAGCCGTAACGCTAACGCTTTTATAGTCGTCCTCCCCCCACTAGACACCTAGTGGACGAATTCGAATTTGAAGTACAGCACGCCGTTTGCGGTAGAGCGCGGTACCTGCAGCCCTCACTTTGATCTCGAACAGGCGTTTTTGTGTTTTCGGAACGTTTCATCCTATTTTTTGAATGTTAGCAGTCTTCTCAACTGGATTGCAGACTTTTTTAGTCTTGAGTGATGTTTCCTGCTACTATGCTCGTTATTTGAATTCTGATTTCAAATTTAGCTGAAATAAAAACCGAAGAAGCGAGCATAGTGGCACGAAACATTGCTAAGCAGCAACAATTTCGTCGATTTTGATTACAAACATTATTGGAACAAATCACCATGCAACGACGAAGAAACACCAGAGAATATTGGGTGAGGTTGAATTGGAGTTGACAATGCCGCGCTCTGCCGCAATCGGCGTGTTCAAGTTCAAATTCGAATCTATCCTTTAGGTGTCTAGTGGGGGGAGGACGACTATAGTGATATCAATTCATACGAGGTGCTATTCTGCATACCTTCTATATCGGGTAGAATCAGTGCTATAAGATAGTACACGTTTCATAAGGAAACTCCACTTTTAACAAGAACAAGACCAATAGATTGTATAACACCTGAATATGTTGTACAACAGCTGGATAGCACTTTGTGTTGTCCGATCTTGAATCCGGACATGGTTTCCGAAACGGCCATGTCTGTGGCCTCAATCTTTGTTTTTCACAGCGTATATTTTACGTGCCAGTGAATAAAAAAAAACTGTGTTTTGTATCCGAGCTAGAATAAACTAGATGGCCCGACAACCAGCTCCGGCTGAGCCGCGGACGTTTTCCGGCTGAGCCAAGGCCGTTTTTCGGCTGAGCCGCGGACCATTCACCGGCTGGTCCGCGGACGCTGCGAAATTCCAGCCGGAAATGGGCCGCGGCTCGGCCGGTCCCAGTGTCTGAGGAATTGTAAGGAAACTTCGCTTATAGAGGTTTTCAAACACGCTCTTTACGAAAATCGTGGTCTTTGAGGATTACAGGGTCTTTTTGGAGAGATACGGTGAAGTGACTGTAACTGCATCACGAAAGTGCGTAACTTTGCCCGCACTTCTCGCGTATCTGTCAGAAACGTTGCCTGCTTGCTTTTTTCAGTCAAAGTTACTAGGAACTGTGCTATCGCATGGTGCATTACTCAGGCTCCAGTCTGTGAAATTCGCCGAGTTACGAGCCTACGAAAACACGTCCTCATGAATTTTGCCCAAAATGTAAAGATCGAATATCTAGTCGAAATTCCTCCGTGAGCGCTTGTATGATGCTCGTTGCAGATATTATGTTCGCTTCGTCCAACGACCCACTGCACTGAATATGGTGCTTGCGTCTGCTTCAGCTGCTCAATTGAATATCAAAGCTATTTCGTGGTTAGAGCTCAAAGCACCAAATCTAACACAATAAGATCCATTAAAAATGTGAACGGATTTGATAAGCGCGTTGTATTAGGTCATTCGGAAAGTTTTTCCTTTTTGCGCCTTTGATGTTGATACCTATTTTAAGAGGGTGCCAGGGGGCTGATAAGGGTTGCCATATATGGATCTGTAGAGGAAGTCTTGTAGTTTCTGGGATCCCACCGAAATTGCACAAAACGCTTTGTGGGGAAGTTTACGCGGCTCTAAATTCGACATGCGAAAACGCGATTTTCGAATAATTGTATTCTCTAAGCTTAAATTTGAGCGTAAGACCGTTGAGGAAACCATCATTGCGCGCGATGCATTTGCCAAGACCACGTCTTTCTTGAGGTAGGTTCAAGTTTACTTCAGAAAGTTCAGATCTAGAGAAGTGAAAGCTAATATTTTGTAGTGTTCTGGAAGGTGTTTCTGCCATATAAACGAGCATCTCAGAGGGTCCTTTGGAACAAATCGCAATTATAGCTGCGTAAAATTATCAGCAGGCCCTGAAGTGTCATATAACCCTATTAGGAACCACCTTCGCTAAAGCTGCAATACCGAAAAATTTCAGCGACATGTACCCCACAAATTGTCGCACTCGCAGTTTGAGGGCGCGTTGACATTGCTTTCGTCGCTCATAATTTTATGTAGCCATCCTTTTCCGGCCTGGGTTATTAATCAGCAAAAAATTGGCCAAGTGCGGCTATAAGAAGCGACAATGTGGTAAATCATTTGGAATAAGCATTGAAAGCATGACCAGAACAATCTGTCATTCCAAAAGGTTGATGTACTCAAATCAATGTAATCCTGCTGGTCTTGTACGCTATAAACTTGCTAAAATGCGATTGTACTATAAGAGCAGAGTAGTGTGATGTCGCTCTGAAGACTGTTTGTCAAAATTTCAAAACTGAGCAGACTTGCACGTATAAGTTATGAGAGATGCCATCCACGCCCATGACTCCGCCAAAGCACATGTAAGAAAAGTGGCTCTCACAAAAGGGGTTGCGCACCGAGGTTCCTGTTTATTTTTCAAACTCTTTAGTCCTTCCTTTACCAGTTACCGAATTTTCCAATTCCTCGGTGCCTATTGAAAAATAATAGGGCCTAATAGAGATTGACTAGTCAAAAAACGCCTTTTCAGGCTTTAGTGATTCCTCTGAGATCATTTCGCAAGAGAAAAGCACAAGAGCACTATAAGAGTGTAACGAGAAATTTGCTGAACACAATGCAGTTTATTTGATGGAAAAAGGTTGAATCAGAAAAAATTGTGCTCGTTTGAATTTGGAGGTGCAAAAACGAAAAAACTTTCCGAATGACCTAATACAAGCGCTCACTGAGGAATTTCGACTAGATATGCGATCTTTACATTTTGGGCAAAATTCATGAGGACGTGTTTTCGTAGGCTCGTAACTCGGCGAATTTCACAGACTGGAGTCTGAGTAATGCACCATCCGATAGCACAGTTCCTAGTAACTTTGACTGAAAAAAGCAAGCAGGCAACGTTTCTGACAGATACGCGAGAAGTGCGGCCAAAGTTACGTACTTTCGTGATGAAGTTACAGTCACCTCATCGTATCTCTCAAGAAAGACCCTGTAATCCTCAAAGACCACGATTTTCGTAAAGAGCGTGTTCGAAAACCTCTATAAGCGAAGTTTCCTTACAATTCAGGAGCATCAACTTTTTGACCAAAATCCATCGGCGAGCTTCTGGAGCGTAAAACGAGAAAAAATGGAATAACCCGAACATATCGGAAAACTTGCTCACAGAGGTTATCCGACCTGCTGATTTCGAAACTCACATCTGCTTAGCAAGATAGCTTCGAATCCTGCGGCTATGGCGAGTAGAATTTGGGACGACAAGATTTTTCCAATTCATCAGCCGTTCTATTTTCTTTGAAAAGAAACCTGCGGCTACTATTTAGCACATCATAATCTACAGAAAAAATGCTATCGAAAGATCCTTGCTGGAATTTACTTGGGACAATGCTCGCTGCTTTACACCTTCGCGAATAGACGTCCTCAGAAAAATTCAAGAATACTGAAATCGAAATATCAAGGACATGCTGTATATGAGAAGATTCGCCTTGATGAGCTGAGCAAGGCTCTGCTCTCGGATTCAAAATATACTCATTCCGGAGGAAGTTATGGCGAGTAGAATTTAAAAACGCGTGATTTTTTCAAAATTCACCAACGCTTCTATCTCCTTTGGAAAGAAGTCTGAGCCTATTTTCTAGCGCACAATAATCTACAAGAACAGTATTATCGAATAGTACTCAGTAAAGTCTTCTATGTTGGGTAGGCTTTGCTTCACATATTCGCGAAAGGACCTCCGCAGAACAAATTGAAAAAACTGGAAACGGAATATCGAAGACATCGTACCCTCACTTCCAATATATCAGAAGATTCTCCGCGCCAAGCTGAATCGAATGGTGGCTTTGGATTCAGAATTCGTCCACTCTGAAGCGAGATATGGCCACGCGACGCTGATGTATGGACATGTCCATACATGTATGGACATGTACGGACATGTACGGACATGTCCATACCCCAAAAACGAAGTCTAGTTTGACTTCAGTATATCTGTGCTCGCACAATCTAGCACAAATTTATATTAGTGTATTCCAAATCAAGCGGGTGCACATTTTCGGACAATAGCAGTGACAATGCTTGTACGAGACAAGGTTTTGTGAAGGTAGAAATTAGACGTCATAGTAATGAAAGGGAAGTTCTGCTCGCGATACAATTCATAGTTCTTTCGCTATGTTCTTTCAACTCACAAGTGGAAGGGGCATATGTTCATTTCAAAAGCAATTCATCTTGAAAGGAAGATTGTGAATCAGGACGTATAACAAAGGCTCATTTTGTTCATAGAAAAGGCCTGCCATGTTAAATAAAGGGGCAAACCGAGTAGGCAGACAGATTTTAAGATGATGGTAACACCATTTTTTCTTCTACTTCTTGTAGGCGCACAGATTCAAAGTCAGAAACTTACTACGCGAGAGAATGAGCTCAATAGAAAAAACTGCGGCGTTCATTTCCTAGGTAAGGAAAGAGATCAATTTTTCTAAAGACGGCATTGGCAGTCGTTGTTATACATGCAGGGCAGCCCATCCAGAAGAATCGTCTGGTTAAGAAGTCCTATGGAGGTCGAGAATTCGAAGAAAACGAGTATCCTTGGTCTGTCGTAATATTCATAGGTACATTGTTTGCTTATAGTAGTACTATATCAACCTTTTCATTTTTCAGGAAAAACTGTGTGCAGTGGTGTTCAGATATCTCCACGACATATTCTAACAGCTACTCATTGTGTGTTGGACTTTGATGAAGAGGAAAGAATAGAGCTTTGCGCCAGGGACCAGCCACACAGGTCGGCACAAAAAAAGCTGCGAACGTCAATCGGCCCATCTACTAACATTTAGCATTGTCCCCATGCTAACGAAGCCAGAAGAGATAACAATTTTCATAGGTGGCGGGAGAGACCACTGCAACAGTCTTATTTGCCACAACAAGAATTTATATAGAGCAAGAAAGGCAAAAATCAAAGTTGATTATTCCGTTCGTTGTCCATTTCACATGTTTTCAGATCACAACAAAGGAATTAAACATGTGACACCTCCATGATGATTTGGCACTCATTGAACTCAGCCAGAATATTTTGGAAAACGATTCGACAGCGATCTGCATGCCCGAGGATGATCTGCAACTGAATCCTGTTCTGTATGCAAGCGGCATCGGATCCGATCGTGAGCCAAAAAAATTGGATGCATTGCAACGAAACATAATCTGGGTAGTGAAGGTGTTGCAAAGCCGCTTCCGGATTCAGCAGCTCACATACTTCTAAATATATGAATCAATTTCAAGCAGAAGCTACGTTTCTTCAATTTCAGCTTCAAGTCCTATAACTTTTGACGATCCTAACGGGATCTATTCGCATGGACAGCAAGTAGTAGCACTCCGTTACCATGCAGTCGATGAGTCACAGCATCTGATTCAAACAAAAACCTTTGCGAAGGGAACATGTGGAGTTAAGTTGTATCCGAATGCTCTGATTCTCTTCTAAAACTTGAGAAAGTGAAGAAACTCAGGGAGATAGTGGAGGTCCACTGTTTCAAGTAGACGAAAGGGGACGTCACATTCTAGTAGGGATTACTAGTCACGGTATGGGCGATTGCAATCAGCACAACAGAAGTACGCCTATAGTAGTATAGGTTCGGACAACTTACTTCCTTCCATTTTTGCAGATATGATAGACCTTTTTACTGACGTTCGTGCGAATTTGGATTGGATCTGCAAATACTCAGGTTACAGAAGCACTGTATAACGAAAATGCATTACAATACCTTTTGCTGATTTAGGAGTGTGTCCAGTAGAAGAGGACTGAAATTTCCAAGTCATGTCACAAGCAATCAAAAAGCTGAACTCATTGGTTCAAGATACCATAGTTCTTTGATCTATATCACATTCCGTTAAAAACGTGAACGTTTCTTAGTCGGTTTACCTAACACAGTTAGCAGACATGTAGAAGATTTCATGCAAAGTTTCAACTCGCCAACTTTACAAAAAGTTTTAGTATTCTACACGTACGAAACATCGTTAAACATGCACGATACACAAACCATCTGGTAATACTTGCAAGGAACTTGTCGGAAGTCGAAGTGGACAACCCGAGTAAGCTGCCACCATTCGAAGCATTCAACGCTGATTTCGACTCTGTACTCCATATCTGCTTAGCGCCTTTGTGGGAGAAGTTACAGGGCTCCTAAATTGCAGAGTCGCTTGCACCAGCGGTCGCGCGACCGCGCCGCGCCCGGACATCAATGGCGCCGCCTCGATCGATGGGCCGGCGCCGGCAAAATGCCCGGGCGCGACGCGATCGCGCGACCGCTGGTGCAAACGACTCTGCAATTGAGGAGCCCTGTATGCGCAGATTTAATGCGAAGGAAATCGTACATAAAAATTGAGAAATTGAGCACGCACATTGTTGCACTTTCAGCCCACCTCTAGGCTTTAAAAAGAAAGTGACCTGGCTGCATGTTTTGGCCCAGCATTAAGCCGAACATGGTACTGTACTGCCAAATTTGCGCTTTGCGTGCATCATTCCGTAGGAAAATAACAGCTTTTAAAGGCTCATGAATTTGCCCACATAGGCAATGAGCACATATGGAATACAAATTTGAAGTCAGCGTTTTATGCTTCATTCAATGGTTATCAGCTCGTTCGGATTGGCCACTTCAGTTTCTGACCATTCCCTTGTTAATTGGAATGCTCTTGAGTCAGACGTTTCTGTTATAACTTTACATTGACGAACATTCTTCGAAAACTCATGAAACTGTATAGAATAGATGAATTGTAGTGTTTTTCTACACGCGACCACAAATGCTTCAAGACTCTTGAGATACTCTGTATGTAGTCGATTCCCTCTTAGCTAAAGCGCCACAAAGCGACATACATGAATATAGACATCAAGTAGACTATTGCTTAGGCGAAGATTTGATAGCTTTGCCGATGTATTGTGACAGTTACGTCATTCAGGGCCCGGAAGAGGGTGGGCTAGAATAGGTCGCGAAATTGAAAGTGAATTACATGAGCCGAAATGCGCCAGTGACTGTTTATACTTCTGAATAATTGAAATAATTTTTCAAATTTTCGAAAAATTTCTTACTTCTGTAAAATAAACTTCCGGGGGAGCCTGTCGCCACGCACCTTCATTCAAAATTTCTCCCCCCCCCCCTCCCCCAAGCGGAAATCCTGGGGAGCCTTTTGCTGACATATGGCTTCACAATATTTTATGGATGCAAAATTTTTTGCGGGTGCTAGAGTTTGGGGGGGTGGTGCAGGAGGAACCAAAGGGCTGCCGCCTGTATCCGCGGGAGATAATTAAGAGCGCGAGCGCTATGGAGAATATTTTGGCAAGAATCCAAGATAACTTGGTAAGGACATCCTCTAGGAACAAATCTTCATAAGCTTGCCTGGAGATGACTTTGAAAAATTTTAAAAACAGATTTGTAATGCAAATTGGAAGGCGCATTCACTGGGCCTAAAAGTAAATGAAAATTTGGAGTTGTAGTGGTAACAAATGTCAACTACCTTATAGAAACTTTTTGTTTTGAACTTTGAAGTTTCAAGTTGTCGAAGTTCGGGGTTTTCATTCAAAATTCATTCTTTCTTCTTCGAGATTAAGAATTACTTTGTCTTTTGATTCAATGAAAAGCGATTAAAATGTCATAAGAACACATTTGGAGGTTGTCAAGATTCAGTATGCAGTTTGTCTCATACCTTCAAACCCATTCTAATTCCAAATTTTGACATTAGAGACTTCATAAGATTTGCCATTGAAACTATCTCGGTCATCCTTTATGTCGTACACATTAGAAAAGTTCATCACATGCAACTTAGTTAACATTACTTCCTTATTACCATTTCATACTTTCAGCTTCTTATCCAGAATTTTCACAAAAATGCACTTGAAATTTTCACGCAACATTGAGCTTGAAATTTCAACTTAGAATGGTAAATTTTGAAGGCACAGTTTTTGATAGAAATCGTTGCGAGACAGAGTTGTTCAACTATCCGGTAAGCGTATTATTGAAAATGCGCATTTCAATACTGATTCCAAATCTGTCCTTCGTATCCTTAAAACTTGATTCTAAGGAGAGTTATAAGGGTTTGTTTTCAATGGATGTCCTCGCCAAGTTTCCCTGGATCCTTGCCAAAATCTTCTCCACAGCGCTCGCCCTCCTAATTATCTCCTACGGCTATAGGCGGCAGGCCTTTGGTTCCTCCTGCACCGCATCCAGAGTTTGGTACAAAAAAAACGACAACCTTGAGCGAAGGATCCATTGTAGGTGAGTCGACTTTGACTAGCAACAATTCGTAGAGTATCTCTTCTAATTTTGTTTGTTTTTAGGGAAAACTGTGTTATTTTTTGAGACTGTTTCTGATTGCAGCTTTTCACTCGTTTGTTGATCTTGCTGAATAAATAGGACTCGATACATATAGGGGTTCCCACATACCAAACCATAACAGCCGGTTAAAATAACGTTTACGAAACCAAACTTGCGAAAATGCTATATATTCGATTTATTGGCTCTTGCCTCTCTCATGTGAAGCCAACGCTAACAGCCATAGGTGTACATGCGAATTTCGATGCATCTCCACCTGCGACCAATAAGGCAAAAGCGCGGTGGATCGCGACAGGACCATGTCTGTGTCTAGTATTATCCGAAAATAAAAATTCGATCATTCAAATACATTCGAATATATTTGTATTCGAAATTTAAAATTCGGGGCTTTCCATCATTGAATAAAATTGGAATCTCAATAATCGAAAAGGATTTAGAATGATTTTATTCGGATAATTTAATCGAAATTGTACTCGCATAAAAATCGTGTACGAATTATTTGAGTTGGTGCAGAGACCGACTGCTGAGTTATCAAGCTTGCTTCGTCTGTGTTTTTTTTGTGCAAAACTCGATAATACATATTTTTGAAGCCGTCTTCAGCTTTGAACTATAGGGTTCCCATTCCTCGCATTCCAACAACACTTGGAAGCAGTGTTTCCCAATCATGTAGAAAGTAAATCAACCACTTTGCTTTTACATTTTTGGTACTGGTAAGAAACAAACTAATTTTTCCTTGTGTACACCAATCAACTTCTGACGATCTGAAGAAGAGTCTTCTGGGCACAGCATAAGAATTTTTATCAACTGCTTTCTATCTATAATTGTTGTCCCATAATTATTTACCGTTTTTACTTCGACGGTCGTCATTTAGTATCTTTCCTCTAACTGATGAGGCTTGAGTAACCATTCGATAGGGCAAAGCAAGCTCTACAAGATGGCTATAAGAGTCTGCACAAATCGCAATCCACTTAAAGTTTTGAGCTGAAATATGATAGCAGTCAAAAACGGATTTTACTGTTAAAAATCGTATCTCCGCCCCAAATCATCTAAAAAATTCCCCATTTATCCCATCATATGCTTGACACATCGCGTATTCAATTGTACACTTTGCGAATTTTTTCCATGGCCAGAAATAAGGAAAAAATGAGTGATGTAAAGTGGCAAACTCCGCCCCTAGACTTCCTGAGCTCCTCCCACACACGTGATCATATAGCTCACACATACAGAAATACGATCATTTATTTGAAAATTTTTAAGGTGCCCCAGTTCTCGAGAAATGCCCATGTTTGAGGTAAAAACGGTAAGTAATTATGGGACACCCTAATAGATTGCTTGGGAAGTGAAATATGACGTTTTGTGATGTGCGGAACAGCTGCCAACCAAGCAACATTTTTTTTTTGTTGGAATCTTTGAGCTATAGGACTGGGAGATGGTACAGAGGGGTAAAGTGAGGACATTGACTATGAGTAAAATCTACTTTGTCGATTTTACCGATTCTTGGAAAATCTTGAGCTACGGAGCTGGGAGCTGATGCAGGGGTGTGAGGTTGCTAACCATGAATGAATCGGCTTTCGTCGGATATGTCAGCAATTTTTAGATATGGTTGCTCTAGATATTCGACATCATTCGAATATTTCTTCGAAAATTTCGACACTCAATGTTTTGATATAATCGATATTCATTCATTTAAATATTTTTGATTTTTGAATTTCATTCGGTTCGGGATTCATTCATTTGAAATTTTCAAATTTCGAGTTTGTTCAGTATTATCCTTTTCAAAATTTTATTACTTTTCCGATTCGGATTCAGTTTTTCAAAGAGCTCTCGTAAGATAAGTTCTTTAGCCTAACAAGGGAAGGATACTTGATCGAAATGAAGTTTCCATATGAGAAATGTACTATGTTGTAGTGCATGAAATGCTGATTCCAAATCTGCTTTCGTTATCTGCAAAACGCTTCTGTGTAGGGAGTTATGGGAATTTTTTCAAACAAAAATTCGAACGCGCGCCTGCGATAGAATCATCCGAAAGTGTAGTCTGTGAGATTGGGTCATAATTGCTGCCAAGGCGTTATGAAATTATGTAATACCTTCAATAAACTTATGCATGTTGTTACTCCTTTCTCCTTTACTCCGAGAAAATTTCATACCTGTTTGTACCTAACCCAAATCCTTGAGTTTTTGCCCCAAAAGATTCCTATAATTCCCATCCTAGAAGCGCTTTGCAGATATTGAAAGTAGATTTGGAATCAACGTTCCAAGCTCTATAGACCGCATACAGTTTCGTGTAAACCTCACTTCGACCAAGTACTCTTCCCTTGTAAGAGCAATTTTTCATAGATTTTACGAAGACTGTCAGCAGAAAATTAACACGTTTTAGTCCATTCCCACTTGTTTTTTTTCTGAAATGATTTGAGGTAAAAGAGTTGTGACCAATTAAAAGCCTTTCAACTGTTCTCCATAAGAGCAAAGCGTCTGGAACTTCCCCCAAAACATCTTGATTGCTTTCAGCAATAATTTAAGTTTGTCTTCCTCTTCAAACTTTCCGTTATGCGAATTTAGCTAGGGGATCCTATAAATGATTACTTACAGTATTTCGCTGCTGCTTGTTTCACCGCTAGGATAATGGAATCTTAGCGGTGAAACATTATTATATTAGGTTGTCCGGAAATTAATGTCCGCTTTGAATTTCAATCGCAACAATTCATACAAGCAAGATCTACAAAATGGTAGTCTTGCTTTAGCAACAGCTCTCATCCTTTTACGAGTTTCGAGCCGAAAACTAAAAAGATTCAATTGCTCGAAAAATCAAGAAAAATCATAAATCAGTTCGTAAGAATTCTACAAAAATTCTAACTTGCTCACGTAAACACTATCCACATAAGAAATTTGTGTACGCCGTTGCCGTATTTTTTTCTCTGTTAGAAATCGAAAAAACAAAAATTTTCATTCCTTTGGAAAATTGATGCTGTGTCGTCCCCACATAAGTAGGTGTATACTACAGATCTGTAGAAGTACAAACGTAAATTTTCAGCTCTCTATAAGCTTTAGTTCTCGAGAAATATTGAATATAGCTTTCACTAGTCAGGTGGTCCAAACTAAAATTCAAATTTCTCGAGAACTAAAGCTTGTAGAAAGCTGAAAATTTACGTTTGTACTTCTACAAATTTGTAGTACACATCTACTTATGTGGGGACGACACAGCATCACTTTGGCAAAAGCATGAAAATTTCTGTTTTCTTGATTTCTAACAGCGAAAAAACAAGGCAACTGCGTACATATATGTCTTATGTGGATAGTGTTTACGTGAGCAAGTTAGAATTTTTGCAGGATTCTTATGAATTGAGTTATGATTTTTCTTGATTTTTCGGACAGTTGAATCTTTTTGGTTTTTGGCTTGAAACTCGAGATGGATCAGAGCTCTTGCTAAAGCAAAAAAGCCATCTTGTAGAGCTTGCTTTGCTCTATCAAATGTTTCCTTGAAAGCTTTTCAGGAATGAAAAGTGTATGACTTATTGCGGTTGAAATTCAAAACGGACATTAATTTCCGGACAACCTAATAAAAGTCATCGTTATAACAGTGTTCATTGCTGAAATTTTAGTTGAAAATGAGGTCATTATTGACTATACAGATTGAACTTACGTCGCTAGTGGGTGCAACATGAAGCCTTGGTAGAACCTGTCAAACATGTAGATGACGTGTCAAATTCTTCTGAAACATGGCAGAAGGTCGATACTTCTTCCTGTGAATTTGGAGCCAGATATTTTAAGGTCAGAAGAAATATTCTTTAAAAAAATAGATCCGGAAAAGTACCGAGATTTTTTTATTTCCGAATTTATTCGATATTCACTCATTCTTCGAAATCTCGAGTTTCCCCAAGCGTTTACCCCAGCGTCGGTCTTCCTGGCAAAGTCCCACCGCTTACGCTACTAGCTGATGGCGCAGTCCCTGATGAAGCTATGACGCGGCATCAGGCCTTAAGCTGAACTGTCTGTTGAGATAAACTGTTTGTGCGTAATCACGAAAATCACGTGGATTGACTGTTTGATTATTGAACTCTTATCTGCTTGCGACAGTAAGCCTGTAAAGGACGTTCAAACATAGGTTAGGACTTCAAGATTGTTTCACCCTACTATTCATTATTTTGAATGGTTGCTCTCGTAGCTGATGGCTTTCATTTTCAGTTATGTCTTCAAAGCTCAATCATCGTATATCCATTTTGAGTTATCTCGTTCAAAAAGGTACTGTGTTCAACCAGAAATAAGTATAGACTCGAACTTGGTTTGCTGCCTCTTCTGCCATAGTCTTGTAGAAGAATATGAACTCAACATTGAGCAGATTCAAGTAATGCAGCAAGCTTTGAAGTCCATATTTTGACGTTTTACAATGTAGTCCAGTTTTGACCGTCCAAAATTTCGTAACGGATTCGTTTCGGTGTTCCGCGTTTGAATCTGCGAGCCTATGGCAAGTCGTGACGGGACCATGTCTGCTCACTATTCATTCCATCCAGTCTCTGCCTAGCATGATACCAGCGCTTTGCGCAAACGTAAGCATAATCCCTCCTACTGCAGAAACACCTTTCAAGCTACATTCTAGACGGATCCCGATTGGAACAGACTATCAGGGACCCGTCATACTTCGCCGAAAAAAGCCCAAAAGCGCTCAAAAAAGCCCAAAAAAGCCCGAAAAAGCCCAAAAAAGCCCGAAAAAGCCCAAAAAAGCCCAAAAAAGCCCGAAAAAGCCCGAAAAAGCCGGAAAGCGCCAGAAAGAGCCGGAATGTAGAAACGAACTTTTGGTAGAACTCTGACATTATCTTATCATGCGGACGACAGAAAATGACAAAAAGGCTCGATTGTGAAGCCAACACACATGCGTTAGCGCCAAAACGTGCGAGAAGTGTCCCGGCTCTTTCTGGCGCTTTTGGGCTTTTTTCGGCTTTTTCGGGCTTTTTTGGGCTTTTTCGGGCTTTTTTGGGCTTTTTCGGGCTTTTTTGGGCTTTTTCGGGCTTTTTTCGGCGAAGTATGACGGGTCCCTCAGAACATAAGCAAGCAAAAACTTGTTGTTACTCTATGTCTGCAATTTTTGTTGTTCAAGGGAGTCGCAGCGGCTGTCTATCACTGCTTATCATAGTTGTTTTGGGCTTTTGTTTTCTTTCGTACACACTAGGCTATTGATCCTAATACTTCTAGAAATACGTAGAGATTTATTTCAAACTTCATCATTATCGCTATCATCATCAAAATTGTAAGCAATCCCTCAAAATGACTGTTTACTAAGAGATCATCGAAAACTTGCTAAGAAGTCTGCATCTGCCGACCTAATGATATCATTTCTCGCAGCTCTGTAACTGTTCTGATCGCATACATTTTCGCTAACGATCTTTGAAGGATGCAAAGAAATCAAGGAATCAAGAATCAGTAGACTATCTCCGCTAGACATTTGAACGGTTCCTATTCCCATACAGTTCTCGCCATTCTCTCTCACGAGTTGCGGCCAAATGACCATACATCACGACATTGGATCACAACATTTTATGTAGCAACTTGGAAGTTTACCTTGTATGTGTGCGAAAAAGGTTTCAACGAAGAAATCTAAAATAATTTACCAACAAATCTAGAGAAAACGAAACTTGGAGATTAAACGAGCAAGATTCTGTTGCACTTGTAATACAATTTCTGTTATTGTTTTCCGACTATTCTGTTTTTATTTGACAGGAAACAGAGTGTTTGGAAAAAAAACCTGTTATGTGCTTAAAAAAATTTCTTCTAATCGTTCTTTTTTTGGCGAGAGCCATACGAAGGATATATAGAAACAAAAATATTTTTTTGGGGAAGGGGGGGGGGGGGGAGTGAAAGGGTCTCATAAAGTTCTAAACTGCTCAAAAATTTTGTTTTATATACGCTGTTGAATGAATACGTAAAGTACAGTAAAGTGCATATAAGACAAGAATCATTCAAAAAAAAATCTGTCTAGTTACTATCTTAGAAAAGGACATGGTTTTTTCGGGAATGCTTCAATTTGTTTCGGTATCTGCCTTTATTTTGCTAAAATTCTTTGACCGAATTTGGTTTTGTCCTGTCTTAGATTTGCATGTTCAAAGTATGTTGAGAAAAGCATTCAAAATGTCCCTTACAACAATTCTAAGACTTGTCATGAATGGTCTGCTCAACCTTGCCAAGCTATTCGTTCTCCCAACGGTTCAAGGGCGACAGCATTGTTTTGACTAGACAAACTATGACGAACTAGCATTTGCTATCATTAGCATGATTCGACAGTGAAATATCGTGATGCAAAGCGCATACGATCATTAGTTCAGCCACCATGAATTCCCCTTCATCACGTGCCAAAGCTCCTGAACAAAATGACAGGTTGTGTTGTGAATGGGGGCAATAATTTGGCTAATTAAGATTCGACATTGGAGGCTCGCAAAGCACTTTTGAATCTTGAAATCATTGTGAAAAGAAGGATAAAGGATAGAGATGTGATAAACATGATTTTCATAATTATGATCTGGATTAGAGAAGCATCTTACTTTTGCGAAGTACAAAGTTGTCCCGAAAGTTCAGTCTTTTCATTTTTGAAGACTTTTTGCTGCTTTACGGATTTGCTTCTTTGTGTTTTTGTTGAAAAAAAACGTTCTTTTTTGCGAATATGTATTGCCAAGCCTCTAATATGCACTCATTGCAGAGAAATGAAATTAGATCATCCAAGTTTTGCTCATTTTAGCATAGGCCTCCAAAATTCTGGAATGTTGCGGAAAAATTTGAAACCGACATTACAAAAGTTTTATGGACTATTTCTCACAAATGAGAAAAAATTATACTGTTCAAACGTCTCTGTGAAAAGTTGTGAATTACGAGAAGAATGACGAATCAGTCAGTCTCGTTTCCTGTTTAAACTCGAAAATCACAGCTTCTCGCAAAAAATGTCCTAACAGTAGAGACTCTTTCTTGCAAAAAGTAGATCATGAAACCTAAGTACTCACGATTTCAGATTTTTCCTGCAACGCTCCAGATTTTTGGCAACCTAACTCAAAACAATCATAGCCTGAGTGGTCTTCTTTTTTGTTTTAATCTTCGCAAAGAGTGTATAGTAGAAGCTCAAGAAGATGGCTTTAGAAAATGGAGAATTTCTTCTTTCCGCAAAATTACAAAGGAGCAAATCCGTCGAGATCACTAAAAGTTACAAATACAGAACTTTCGGGACAACCTAATATGTGAGGAACTGACAAAGAACTTTTCGCCGTCAAAATTTCAACCTAGATGAACATGACGTGCAAATGACTATAGTTTTGCAATTGCATTGTTATCCACTACCTCTTCTCAGAATTCTTCCATTTTTTGGTTTTTACAGTGTTTGCGTGAACTAGCACCTCTATGAAAGCAGTTCAATAGTTCTAGCGCTTTGATTAACGAACGGTGAAAATTTGCCAAACTTTAAGGCCTCAAAAATTGTCAAAACTTAGTTTTCATGTGTGGCATGTTCACATCAAGAGTTTTATGTAATTTGTAATTTAGGACTATGAGATATTCCCCCAGGATAAAAGTTTATCAACTACTGATTTGCTCAAATGTACTTGGGACTCAGATGCACTTTTGATCTTGCTCTTGGCTATCATTCTTGTACGTTCACACTCTCATTCGTATCAGCAACTGTTGGATTTTACGACTGTAGGTCACCGCTGTACAGTTGCTAGGTTGAGTTCAAGAAGTCAATCAGTTAGCAGTTCATAAGGCCATCCACTAAATTCTGCCCTCTTGTGGGTCTTGCTTACAAACCGCTAAAAAACGGGTATTTTTGCACTCTATTCATTGTATATTCATCCTTTCGAACACCTTTCCCCTCCCACTCTGTGTGCATTTGAAAAGTGCATTGAGAAGTACAGGGTATTTTGGATTTTGTCCGCATGTTGGGCTTAATCTAGGAAATGTTGAAAAGAACCTTATACTAATATCCCGCACTTTACTGAACTGGTTTCGGGAAAGAGGAAATAACTGTAGTAGAAATGGATGGCTTGATTCTAACCAAGACCTGAACTTTGGAATTTATAGATGAAAATGATATATTGTGATTCTCTTCAGAAATTCTTCTACATTTTTGGTTAATCATGAAGATTTTGATTATTGATAATACAGCTGAAATAATGAATAGCTTATATAATGTCAATATAAGTATATGATACTTAAAATTAGGATATTGGAGGTACAGCACCCAAATTCTTGGAAAAAAATCTTTAAAAAATTCTTTCGACAGATGTTATGCACTTCTTATGATATACTGAACATAGAGCATATACTAATTTCGCTCGTATCGTAAATAACCAAAGCGATTAAATTTTGATATCATAGCTCGTGGAATCATTGTATTGGACAATCGAAAAAATATGGCTACAAAGGGTAGGTTATAGAACCTATGATGAGAATGACGATATTTGCGTATTTTTGGCCATTTCTAAGGCTCAAACGATTTGGAAAAATTTGTATGGACCAGTTTCTCACTGCTCAATATGTTAGCAATAATCACTAAGACTAGCAAATACTGGTCCTTTATGTTCCAAGTCTCCAGACTTTGAGGGAACTTACAAATTTGGGGCCACAGCTGTGCCAAAAGAAATGCTCTCCTAGGAAAAAACAATTTTGGGCCACAGCTGTGTTAGAAGATGTGCCATGGGGAGAAACATACGAATTCGGGTTGCAGCAGTGTCAAAAGATGTGTTCTGGGAAGGAACTTACAACTTTGGGCCACAGCTGTGTCAAGGGATGTGCTTTGATCAGAGCACCATCGATCTCTGCTGCAAATTTCATACACCAGCAGAGATTGTGAGAGCGTAGTGGATGTCATTATTGCGTCAGCGTTGAGCAATAGTCCGTAATAGCCACGCCTCATCGCTGACGATGTCTATAAAAACACGTCTAGGTCTATCCTTCAATCTAATTACGACTACTATTCTAAACAATGTGTGGTATATTTGCTATTTGCCATCATGGATGCGCTGAGAAATTCGATTTGGAGAAGGCGAAGCAGTTATCCAGGTAAGGGGACGAGTTTTCGCCGGAGGAAGTGCGAAAAGATTTTCAATGGGTTTTATCTTGAAGCAGACAAGCTCATCGTGGTCCGGATTTTCGTGGGTCCTATGTAGATCCATCCACTGGTGACATACTTTGCCATGAACGATTGGCCATTATGGATTTGGGAATCACCCAACCTATTGCTGGAAGTGTTCCAACACACCAGGTGATTTTAATCAAAAAATTATTTTTTTTAATCCGTGGCATTTATTTTGTTTTCATACTACAGGTCATTCACAATGGCGAAATCTACAACCATTTAAGCTTGAGGAAAAACGAACTACAAGGGAAGCCTTTGCGCACACACTGTGACTCCGAGGTTGGATTTATAAAGAGTCTGTAACATTCTTTGAAAAATATCAAATTGCAGGTGATTATCTTCTTATATGAGAAGTACCGTGATTCTATCGGAACTATGTGCAACATGCTCGATGGTGTATTCGCATTTGCACTTTGCCACGATGGAGAATTTCTGGCTGCAAGAGATCCACTTGGAGTTAAGCAAATGTACTATGGGATCGACAAACTTGGAAGATATTTTTTCAGGTCAGCGACTTTGATTTTGGCACATAATCATTATTTCTTCATGTCTCTATACTGGCTTTCTTGACCAGGCAATAAATTAGAAAAAATCAAAAGTCAATGATTAGATGCAAAAATTTTTTGCAAGCTACACATGAATATCAGTAACGTGGTTGTTAACAATTATGTAAATGTATCGGTGGTGATCCCATGATCTTTTTCCAGGAAAGGACAATAAGAAATTTTTTGAGCTTTCCAAGTCTTTTCGGAGCTTCTACCCCGAAGCCCAGGAATTAAATTTTCATGGGGCACATCTCACCCTTCAAAATTTTCTGAAATTAATTTGATTATTTGCAAAGAAAAACTAGTTTTTTGGAATTCCCGAGACCCTTTTTCTAATAATTATGTAGCTATTCCGCCACATACTATCAGCGTTGCTTGATCATATCAATTTTTACCTACCCTTCTCTTTTCGAACCTTTTTAATTCATCTTTGCATCATGGTTCTTCATGTTTGTACTAACCTGAAGCCGAACAAAAGATTTTTATTGAATCTAAGAATATATAGTAGCTTTTCGATAATCAAACAAGAAAGATTTGCTCAAATGGATGCACATTTGTGCAGCTTTATCTTTGCGATATATGAATCTATTAATATTCATTATTGCCAATGCGATTTTCAATCGTGTCTTTAAAGAAATGTTTGGAGTGAATTCTACGTCAACTAATGTGGGACATTATGACAAACTTTCACAATCAGGCTTTATCTCCTGGAAACCCTGAAAACCTAATTTGTTGAGTATCATATCAGTATCATATAAAGAAACATGATACACAATGATATCAGACTTTTAATTCTCTTTTCAAAAAATTTACCCAAATATTCATGTCTGAATAGTAAATATAATCTCATACCAAGAAGGTGTTTACCTTAGATTGGAATGTCATAAAATTTTGTTTGTTTTATGTGTGCTTTGCTTGGATTTATCGAATTGTGACTTCTTTAACTGAAAAAAATTACAGTAGATAATTGGTTCTCAAGATCTACAGGAAATACAAGTTAGATCGCTCAATAGGACCTACATAGTGATCTAAAATTTTTAGAGGTCCCAAAGTCCCACATGATTGATACACAATTCTCCAGAAGACTTAGTTTGCTTTTCAAAATTCTTGAGGATCATAATAGAATGTTATCACCATTTCTATCTCATTAGAAACATTTATTTTTGTGATAGAATGTATGAATCAGTATATCTCATGAGCTGACATCCGCCCAACTCCTACTACTGCTGAGCATTTTAGCAACGAGATGAAGACCTTTGAAGACATCTGTGGACAAGACACTTTGGCCATTTTTCCTCCTGGTCATTACTTCCAACCCGACAAAGGATTTGTGAGATACTACCAGGTAAGGAAGTAAATGTCTCTGTCTTTTTCTGAAATTATTTTTGCAGCCAGAGTGGTTCGACTATCGCTTAGCCACCCACGATGGCGATCTCAAACTCATCCATGACACTCTAGTCAATGCAGTTATCAAGCGTCTCATGTCCGACGCTCCACTCGGCATTCTCTTATCAGGAGGCCTGGATTCTAGCCTGGTTAGGTAAGTAAACGGACACCTGGAGATACCATCCCTTGCCAAATTTGACGATAAGATAAGGCAATGGCTTAGAATGTAGCCCGCAAGTTCAGTCATTCTCTCTTGAGTACGGATGAGGCTAAAGTTTACGCTCAATAACAGCTGAAACAAAGCCCTGAGCTTGGAAATTTCATCTAATTAGCTCTTAGGAAATTGAATTCTCCATTATCAATGAAGTCGTCGGTTATGTGATGAAACGGAGAAAGGGAAGCATCAGCCTCGTAGCGGTGGCCAAAACAAATTGTTCCACAAATCGTGCGAACAAGATGAACGAAGACGCTCGATTCGTTTTCTCATACAATCTTTTGTTGCGAAAAGTGTTGAAGGGTCTGACAAACTATCTCTACAAAAGCTCTCATTCTCAAAAGTTTTTTTTGACTTTTCAATAATTATAACAATCGTTATGTAATACAAAATTCATCTGGCACAAGAAAAACTGTATGGAATCAAACTATAATTTCTCTCATTCAAAAATAGTTTTGTGTAATTCTTTCGTGCAAGAGCTACAAGACTGCTTGATAGTAAAAAATGGATTTTTCTTGCGGTACGAGTGAGTTCTACTTCCGTTGATGCTCATTCAATGATGTCCCAATTGTATGCAAATTTCCAAGAGCACCACGTTAGGAATTGATCCACCCAAACCATTGTTCTTTTGTTCGAAGCGTATGCAAGAGAAAATTTGCACTTTCTGTTGGTGGATAATATGCTGAAGACCATAAGTGGGCCGCGAAATAGTTAATTGATACACATCTGTGCTGGAAGATTTGAGATTTTTTTATCGAGAAAAAATTATGGAGGCAAAATTTAAGTGAATTAGTGAGTGGAAAGTGTTAAAGTCCTGCGAAGTACGATATTGCTCACAGAACGTGCAAAATTCCGTGAATGTCGCGAAATTAGGAGGAATTCCACGAATCCGCAGTATTCCCGAATTCCCCCACATCCTGCGAATTCCGCGGAATTTCGTGAAATTTTGCGGAGTTTCTGGAATGTAGGGGAATTTTGGGAATATTGCGGATCTCGTGAAATTCCTCGTAATTTCGCAACATTCATGGAAATTCGCGTTCTGTAAGCGGTATTGTAGAGGTGCAGCCCAAGAAGCAAATCGAAGGTCTAATGCGTAAAAGTACATATTATTTACAACGGCTCCATTCTCACACCCCTTCAGCTCCATATCTAAGTCATCAAATAAATAAATAAGCGAATATAACTAATGGAAGCTACTCTTTAGCTCAATTGCCGCTCGAGAAATGAAGCGCCGTGGACTTCCTGTGCATTCGTTCTCCATAGGCGTTGACCAGGACTCTCCGGACATTGTAGCAGCTAGAAAGGTTGCCGAGCACATCGGCACGGAACATCATGAATTTCATTTCAGCGTCGAGGTTTGTTCCACAAATCATGGTTTTTTTGTATTAATCCAACTTAATAATCATAGTTCAGATATTAGACTGTCAATATAGTAGTGTTATTGCAGTGTCGACAATAATTGCGCGTAAAAAAATTAGTCATAAACAACTACTTCGGTTTTCTTGCGGCCATGTTTACTCAGGTACACCATTAAGCATGAAATCAAGAACTGTGCTGTGGTCTCAACATTGCCTTCATGTCAGGTTCACTGTCCTCTCAAAGCCATTCATGTGCAGAATTGAAGTTCGGTTTTTTCATAGTTTTTCGGAAATATTCCCTGATGTTGCAAAGACCGAAAGAATTTTGTCATGACGTTATGTACATAACTTTGTTAGCAGATATCTTAGAAAATTAACCAAGTTCCGCTTTTTGATTCATGAATTTTCATAGTACGTGAACAAAAAAAAATCAGCTGCAGAGAAAAACCAAAGAGCAAGCATGTTTACCCTAAGTTTGTTGAAGTTTTCGGACCTTGATCCTTTGAGGTGTATGAAGCGTCATCAATCTGGCAATTGTTTTTTAGCCACAACTCTTCATAGAGACATATCAATCAAACAAGATCGTGCAGTAGGACCCAGATTCTCCTGTTGTGTAAAAACGAATCTTCATAATTTGCACCCGCAAAAGCTAAAATAACTTCTACCTTGACATTTTATTTAGGAAGGCATCAAAAACCTACGTAACTTGATTTGGCATCTCGAAACCTATGATGTCACATCCATTCGTGCCTCCACTCCTATGTACTTCCTTTCGGAACGGATAAGGCAAATGGGAATCAAGGTCATTTTCCATGATATTATTATACATATCCCTACAACATAGAGATCGTTTCGTTCAGGTGGTACTTTCTGGTGAGGGAGCCGATGAAATTTTTGGAGGTTATCTCTATTTCCATAACGCCCCAAGCGATGAGGAATTCCAGAAGGTTCTTTTTTGTTCAACATGTCTGAAATTGCGATAAATTGTTATATGGCCTTTAGGAGACTGTTGACCGCGTTATCCATCTCTATACAGCTGATTGTCTTCGTGCGGATAAGTCCACCATGGCGCATTCTGTAGAAGTTCGAGTCCCGTTTTTGGACAAGGTATTATGATAATTACTTTTGCATTTCTCCATGGTATAATTTCAGGAATTTTTGGACGTTTCAATCTTGACCGCACCGCGTTTCAAGCGTCCACATGCTATGAATGGACGCGATGTCGAGAAGTACATTCTTCGGAAAGCGTTTGACGCAGATGTGAGCCTTTTGTTGGACCTAATGTTTTTGAGATCTAAATTGTAGAGGATATATGGTAAGAATACGCAAGATTCATTGGCCGGCTAACGCCAATTCATCATTTTTGGGCACATGATCGCACACGCGATGATGCACGCGCCGCGTTCGTGCCGCTTAGCTTATTTAGCCATCCGCCTTCTTCTTGCGACGGTCTCTACAAGCGGTATCCAAAAGTTGAAAATTTGAATTGATGAGAATATGGTATGCTAGAACCTTTCGAAGAATGTAAAATATCATTTCTCGGAAAACTTATTGAAAGGAAGATCTTAAGGCGTGAAAGCAGACGAGGAATTATTATTCGTACAAAAACGAAAAACTCGCTTATTCCATTATAGACATACCTTCCGCATGAGATTCTTTGGAGGCAGAAGGAGCAATTCTCTGATGGTGTAGGCTATTCCTGGATAGATGAATTGATGTCGTACTGCGAGAAACAGATATCTGATGAAGAAGTGAGCTTTTTTGTATAGCTTTGCCATTGAAAACACTGCTGCAATGTCCATAACATTTTTTAGTTCTCCAAAGCAGCTGAGCTATTTCCTCATAACACACCAGCCAGCAAGGAAGCCTTCTACATGAGAAAAACATTCCATGAGCTGTTCCCTAGTGACAATGCTGCTAAGACCGTGCGAAGGTGGATTCCCAAGTGGCAAGAGAATCAGGATCCATCAGGTACAGAAGTCTTTATATTGCTTGAGACCAATAATTTTCTAGTAGTAGTTCATTCCTCCTTTCTCACCTTAGTGTTGCAAACAATAAATTCTGCGTTGAAACGCAAATCAAAGGAATTTTGTTTAGGTCGAGCCTCTCTCGTTCACAAGCAGTCCATACATCAAATGGAGAAACTGACTGAAGTGAATCGAATGGAAACGAGACCTCATCATGCATGAACCAATGAATTCAAAGATCACTACCTCAATATCCAAACCTCATTCAGGTGAACAGCACTGATGTATTTATCATCCATTAATTCAGGTCCTCTCATTGTTCTTTGCCTTTTTTTTCAGAAGAACTCGAATGTAAAAATTGTATCCACTCTCCTTCACCATTTTGGCCTTACCGATTTTGATTCAAATTATATACTCGGCTTTGTATTGAGTGGAGTTGTAAATAAAGTTTTCTACTCAGCAGATAAATTTGGCCAGAATATGCTCACATTGAGTATATTGAAATATGGGTTGGTTTTAACTAGAAGGGAAATATGCAGCAACGTTGCATGCAAATATTAAATCTCTTCAAATCAAGCTCAGATAGCGTTCCTCAGAAAAGCTGATTTAGTGTCAAAAGACATGTACATTTGTGTTCAAGTTATTTCAAAACAGTGTGGATACCTGGGTTACGTATAGGCAGCATCCACCCAAATCCGTCTTCCATGTTTCTGTGATTTATGTTCTTCCCATGGCCCAGAAATATGAAGTGCAAAATGTACAAAACTCCCAAAAACCCGATTTCCGAGGGCCTTGTTCTGAATGCACAGACGCTTTCAGTGCCGATTGGGCGGAGCTTGATAAGGCGGGTGTAGTTTCAACTTTCGCGGGTTCCAAATTCATTTTTTCCATTCATAGGCCACATTAGAGGACCACACCAAGCAGATGTCCTACTCCTAGGGCTTTCTCGTAGACTAGGTACTAATTGGGAGAACATGGATTTTGGCTGCACGCTGCCTTTGAGTGAAAACCGCTTGGAAAAACTTCAAGTCACTGCCCAAGCAGCATCTCGTGCTATTTATAGCCGAGAGATTTGAATCTAAAATCTAGCGACAATGCCTTCTACCGCAGTCTAGCAAGTGATTGGCCCGCTAGAGAAAATTACAGACGGGGCAAGTAATTGTCTCATTTCTCAGCCATCAAAAAAGCATACGAGCATATAAAGTTACGATCGAAGTAGTCTAAATCACTGCTATGCTAGTCTGAGGTCTTCGCCAAAGGAAACGGACAGTATCCCGCTAACATGGCTAGGGTTGTAAGACTTGCAAGACGTTTGGAACAAGAAGTTAAAAGCAATGTTCGTGCGAATCAAATTTTTGCTTGCCTGGGCATAGACATTACGCTAAGGCCTAAGGCATACCTCGCGCGATTCCGGTCGCTGCGCGATTTGGCACAACAGCGACTCTTCGTAATTCGTCGTTAATGCGCTGTCGCTGGTCAAAACTTGCTCCATTTGCAACAACTTATACAAGCTACCCATATATGCATCCGAGAAGTGCGCACGATAAATTTGTAGAAATCTGGCAAATCGCCAAGGTGCGTGAAAGTGGCGATTCGGCCGAAACGCGTGAGGTATGCCTTAGGCCTAAGTCAGAAAATCCACATTGAAAAGCGCGAAAATGGCGAGATCGCTTTCCCCAAAATTCTAATATCAACTTGAACGAGCGAAAAAGCTTTTGCCAAGATGACTTAGAGTTGCTGTAGGACATTCAATGACGGGAGTACGAGCGTGTAAGAAACTCAAGAGAACAAAATGCATTACGCTCAGCAAGTTAACAAAACGCCTTTATAGCAATGAAATACCTGTGTCCCAACCTACAGCTAATCGTACATACATAATTAGAGACTAGAAGATTTAACTCAATCCCCCACCCGAGATTTGGAGTCATCCAAATAGGAGAGTGAATGTTTCGGTTGGAAACTAAATGGTAGATATTCAACGCGCAAGATTATCTCAAAAGGTTCATTATATGAACTTTCCGAAAGTATGCTGAGAACCAACAATGTTGGTTCAGTGAGGTTCTGGAAAGCGTTAAATGAGGTTCTGGAAAGCATCAACTCCGAAAACGGTAATTAGCTTTTAAATTGCAGTACCCACACTATATATTCGACAGAAAACGCAAAAACTGACGATCCGCGTTTTTCTTCGTTTTCTCTTCATAACTTCCTTTAGACTGCATAAAATATGAATACGAGGAAAGCATGATGTTCAGCTCGTCAAGATAAACCTTATAGTATACTACATCTCTTACTATTCCGTTTTCACTCTGCTCAATTTTTGTGTGAGGACGGGTTTTGGTAGCGGTGTAACTCAGCGAGGAAAACACATGGAAGATTCTAGTAAGCATGCTTTGGTAGAGCTGTTCACGTAGATTATCATGCGCTAGCGAGTAGCGGAGGACGACCCCTTTTCCATAGAGAAAGAAAGGCTGGTGAATTTCGAAAAAACTGATGTCTCTCAAATTTTAGTTACCGTACAGTAAGACGCTAAATTGCAATGCAGGTGTGTTTTTCGTGAGCAGCAGGCTATACAACCTCTATGCGCAAGACTTCCAGAAAATTCGAGCCCTTTATTTTTTTTTCTCGTTTCAGGCTTTGAAGCTTGCCTACTGGTTTTGGCTAAAATATTGATGATCTTGGATTGACCGGAAACTCCGCCCACAGAAGTGCTTTTTGTCTGCACCGTAAGCTCTTTTAGCAGGGTTATGCTGAGAGTGATGTTGCGATACTACACAAGTTCCTAGATTTGTCTGCCCTTCTCGCGTATCTGTTGAGCAACTTACCTGCTCCTTTTTGTAATTTGAAATCACTAGAGACAATGCTCTCAGACATGCTCAAGCTAACCCTTTATCTGTATTGAACGCTGAACTGTAAGCTTGCGAATTCACGTCCTCATGAAAATCTTTTGAAATTTTAAGATCGCATATTTTGGCCAAAAACCGCTGCGAATGGTTGCAGATCACTCTGATTGCAGCTATTACGTTTATATACAGGGTGTCCCAAAAGTAAGTACACACTTTTCAATCGTCAATATCTCTCTTCCCATTGGGTCTTTTTTGCCAGTTAAGTACCATTCTGTAGAGGAGGCTTCAACTTGGATTTACAGTATCGATCGAATCACCGATTGCACCTTGTTACTGTAGGATTACGGTAAGAACTTCCAGCATATGGAACCATTGTGGGATACGCCATCTGACGAAAAATTTTTTCAAAAGTCTGAAAAATCGCATACTAGAGTTTTCGCACACTTTGATTCCATACACAACTTTTTACAAGTGTTTTCAGCTTTTTTGATGGTGTAATCACAACTCTGGCAAATACTGGGAAATCGGTTATTACGGTTTACCTGGGATAACTTTGAAAAGAAGTATCACAGAAAATTGAAAGTTTCATATTCGAAATCAGCGGCTTCCACTACCATAGTATAAGAGTTTTTGGCTTGTTTGGTCTTGTTCCGAGGCAGAATATGACTCCAATGGCCTAAAATCCTTGCCGAGAGTTCCTACAGTAATCCTACAGTAATGAAGAGAGATCGGTGATCCGCTCGATTTTGTAAACCTAAGTTGAAGCCTCCTCTACACAATGGTACTTAAATGGTGGAAAAAGACACATTAGGAAGAGAGATATTGACGATTGAAAAGTGTGTACTTACTTTTGAGACAGCATATATATATATATATATATATATATATATGTATAATGTGTGTGTAAATTGATAATTCTAGTATAGCACACTCGCTTATACTTACTTACCCCCTGTGCCAAATTCTTACATCTGTACGTCAAAGTTTGCAGAAAATCTATAGAGTCGGTAAAGACAATTGTTCTTGAAAACTAATATTGTGACCGTAATCAGCACCCTCACCCATCTACTTATACCATTCCCAGCCAGGTAGCTCAAAGTTCGCAGAAGTCGATAAATCGATATCGACCGATGACGAAATGTGGTCTACGATACCAGCTCGGTCCCTAAGTTATGTGCTGTTGGGAACATGCGCACAGACACACAGACACCTACAAACAGACATTCACTTAAGTTTAATATGTTAGAGATAAATAATAACAAAAACAGTTGGAATTCTAAAGTCTGTCAATCTCATCATGAAAATTGTAGGCGTCGTCTTGCAACCGTTCATCACTAGATGGGATGAAGGCGTGGGTCATTCACTATCTGCAGTTCTAAAGCTAGTCATTCTTGCTAATCTATCAATGCTCTTGAATCTCTGCGTGCGCGCATCGCCGCTGAGTGCATTTTCGTTCTATTTTAGACACCATGACAAGATAAAACCATGATTTCCATCAAAGCGTATTGTGTAGTTTGGCTACGGATGAATTATTCAATTATGAAAATCGTGGTTTTACCTGTGCATTGCATTTTCGTTGTGCTTTAGACACCATGACAGGTAAAACCACGATTTCCATAATTAAATTCATCCGTTCATGGTTTTATCTAGTCATGGTGTCTAAAATACGCAGAGATTCAAGAGCATTGATAGATAAGCAAGAATGACTAGCTTTGAACTGCAGTTAGTGAATGACCCACGCCTTCATCCCATCTAGTGATGAACGGTTGCAAGACGACGCCTACAATTTTCATGATGAGATTGACAGACTTTAGAATTCCAACTGTTTTTGTTATTATTTATCTCTAACATATTAAACTTAAGTGAATGCCTGTTTGTATGTGTCTGTGTGTCTGTACGCATGTTCCCAACAGCACATAACTTAGGGACCGAGCTGGTATCGTAGACTACATTTCGTCATCGGTCGATATCGATTTATTCTGCAAACTTTGAGCTACCTGGCTGGGAACTGGTATAAGTAGTTGGGTGAGGGTGCTGATTACGGTCACAATATTAGTTTTCAAGAACAATTGTCTTTACCGACTCTATAGATTTTCTGCAAACTTTGACGTACAGATGTAAGAGTTTGGCACAGGGGGTAAGTAAGTATAAGCGAGTGTGCCATATTAGAATTATCAACTTACACACATATATATATATAAACATAATAGCTGCAATCAGAGTGATCTGCAACCATTCGCGGCGGTTTTTGGCCAAAATATGCGATCTCAAAATTTCGAAATATTTTCATGAGGACGTGAATTCGCAAGCTTACAGTTCGGCGATCAATACAGATAAAGGGTTAGCTTGAGCATGTCTGAGAGCACTGTCTCTAGTGATTTCAAATTACAAAAAGGAGCAGGTAAGTTGCTCAACAGATACGCGAGAAGGGCAGACAAATCTGGGAACTTGTGTAGTATCGCAACATCACTCTCAGCATAATCCTGCTAAAAGAACTTACGCTGCACAAAAAGCACTTCTGTGGGCGAAGTTTTCGGTCAATCCAAGATCATCAATATTTTAGCCAAAACCAGTAGGCAAGCTTCAAAGCCTGAAACGAGAAAAAAATAAAGGGCTCGAATTTTCTGGAAATCTTGCGTATAGAGGTTATATAGCCTGCTGATCACGAAAAACACACCTGCACTGCAATTGAGCGTCTTACTGTACGGTAACTAAAATTTGAGACACATCAGTTTTTTCGAAATTCACCGGCCTTTCTTTCTCTAAGGAAAAGGGGTCGTCCTCCGCTACTCGCTAGCGCGTGATAATCTACGTGAACAGCTCTACCGAAGCATGTTTACTAGAATCTTCCATGTGTTTTCCTCGCTGAGTTACACCGCTACCAAAACCCGTCCTCACACAAAAATTGAGCAGAGTGAAAACGGAATAGTAAGAGATGTAGTATACTATAAGGTTTATTTTGACGAGCTGAACATCATGCTTTCCTCGTATTCATATTTTATGCAATTTAGAGGAAGTTATGAAGAAAAAACGAAGAAAAACACGGATCGTCAGTTTTGCGTTTTCTGTCGAATAATTAGTGTGGGTACTGTATTTCACACGATACTGTCGGTCGTCAGGATATTGTACACATGTGATCCAAATTTGGTGTCGTAATTGCGCTGTGAACAACATTTGTCTAACTTGTCAATATTCTAAACTTCGCGCGCTTGTGAGAAAGAGCACTGGAGCATATTAGCCCCCACCAACTTGATGAAGCAGTTACGCATAATTGAAGGTTAGGTGTACTTATGTTCAACATGTTTTACTGCATCTCTTTTGATATTTACCCAAATCAAAATGTAGTTTGATTTCAGTAGCTGAGCTATCCTAGTGTTAGAGCCGGAAAAGGGTTGATGAACCCCATCTGAAGCTATACTTTGAGAGCACATCGCAACGGAATGATAACTTTTATACGAGTTTGTTGTTTATAATATATCACTTTGGTCATTTATTCGTGACGGTACGTGAATTATAGGTTGCAATGAATATACGAAGTACTCTGGAGCGTCCCCATTCGAGCTGCAGCATAACTTAGGTTGTTGCTGAGCAACCGATAATACTTCAAACAAAAGCTTTTGAAAGTCTCCTCTCTCATTCTGGCCCGGCGCGGTTGCGAATAGGTTTCTTTGTTTCGAAGAACACACGCTCAATTTCTTATCGACTAAACATGAAAATTTTTTTGCAACCTCGAATTTTCCAGAGAGCCTACTGAAACGAAAGTTTCATTGGTTAGCCACTCTTTGATTTTTCTATGAAAAAATGCATAGGCAAAATCAGAACAATTTAAGGCGCTAGTCAAGCCTTTACAAAAAAATCACTTCTACTCTTTTTTTACTCAATTAAGGATCGAACGATTTGCCTCTGCAAACGTAATTAGCTTAAATGCTGCTGTGAAGGGCTCATGCATTAGTGAAATACCGAGCCAAATAGTTCACAATGCGGAAGAATAGTACTTTTCTAATCTCCAAAAATAAATCACCCTCAAATGCGTAGCTGATGCACAGCGCCGCACGTACAGCTTTCTTTCGCAAGGAGTTTTACGTTGTATTGTTTTTCCCTGTAATCACGGCTTTGATCCAAACTCTTTTGAAAAATCAAAAAACATTTTGCCTATACATACAGGATGTGCAGTGAAGGTATGGCAAGGTGGCGCAGTGCACCTCGATGCAGACACTAACCGATATCGCTGCGCTTGCAAGGGCGACAGCAGCTGCGCGTAAAAAATGCGTATCGAGTACACTTTGCAAACCATGGTCCTTTTTTTGCGCGCGAATGTTGTCGGCATTGCAGATCCACTACATTGTCGTTGATCTCTCATCGTTCAGACTAGACTTGCCTTCGTGAATCAAATTCAGATACATATGGTACCACATCGAAGCTATTGTCAGACAACACTGCAGCGTCTAGTGTTGTGAGAGCAAAAACTACCCGCTGTCATGTGCGTAACCAGATAACAGCGTCTTTCACTATGAACCTTGATAAGTCATAGGTTTTTGCGATAAATTACGGCAAAATTACTGCTCTTTTCTCTTGGCTCCTGTTGAACTTTGCTATCATGCGCATTGAAAAAGCACATAGTTTGCACAGGACGCGCAGTCTCCAGTAATCCAGCGTTTGTTTACATACTACGGTTATCTAAACGGATTTTCCTCCCTTTGAGTCTTTATAATAGGTAGTGTCTCAACAAATGAATAAAATAACCAAAGAAAGGGAATACCCCCTTGCTGTTCCCACTTGATGCATTCCCGGGACCGAGGGGACTTGACCACTTTTCCTTGAGAAAGTAACTTTCAGTTAGACTTAAATAAGTATTGCTGTTGTGCCTTCTAATATCATAGCCTTCTCGGATCTTTCCCTTTAATGAGAGAGTCCTGTCGCAGATGAAAAGCTAGCTGCTGTATAGAATCACAAGCCTCCTTCTACTCATAGCCAATCTATATTCAATTCCTGACAGCCATCATTATTTTTAGCTCCTATATTTCTTGTTAGTAGATTCTTGCACACCGAATGTCGTGTACTTAGGAGGTAGGGGACTATATGTCGGCGCAGTCGGCAATAGGCTCCACCTCGCGCGGACAGCTGTTACAAATCTGTATTGTTGGTGATATGCATGGTTGCACGATCTGTTGCAGATGTCGTGTGGGACTACCTCTTTTCGGCGACATATAGTCCCCCACCCCGATATAGGAGTGTGCGATACTGGACCTTTATCAGGTCCACAGGAACATTGCGCATAAGGGGCCGGGCATACTTCA
The DNA here is from genome assembly GCA_958299035.1 of Cylicocyclus nassatus. Lineage (NCBI taxonomy): Eukaryota > Metazoa > Nematoda > Chromadorea > Rhabditida > Strongylidae > Cylicocyclus > Cylicocyclus nassatus. The sequence continues at coordinate 21,892,679 of CATQJL010000326.1, forward strand.
CGCGATTTCAGTCGCGACGCGACTTGGCAATATTCCAACTGTCCATAGCTTACCGTAAGCACATTTCAAATGTACGGAAGTTAGGTCATTTTGTCAATTCACATAAGTGATACACGCTCTACATGTGCAGTTCGCTAGCGTTGGATCTGAAGACTTCTGGCGAATTGCCAAATCGCGCCGCGATTGAAATCGCGTGAAGTATGCCTGGCCCTTAACGACTACGGTTCAACACTCGTTGTCCTATAACCTACCTCTATGTTTTCGTTCCCCTTACCTTCCTTCCATTTGCTCCTCACTCCTAATGTTTTGCCGGTGCCACATCTTCAGATATATACACAGTTGTGTGACGTGTAGCAGTTTGTCCATCAACAAAAGAGGATGGTCACTTGCTTTCATCATTTTTTTAAAAAGCTTTCTTACAAGGGAAGTTCGCCGAATCGAAATGGCCGATTGATACGTGGTATACACCCGGACGCGGGGCTCGGGAAGTTAGTATCAAATGTGCGCCCATTAGCTGCGACGCGTTACTGTGAAGCAAGTTATGGCCCTCTGAAGTTTTTGGCGTGTGCATGTCTAGAGAACGCATAAATGCTCCGAATGTAGTCGTGTGGTGTAGTGGTTAGCGTCTCGGATTTACAGGTGACCGGTGAGGGTTCGAATCCTTCTGCTGTCCACTTGTTTTGCGTTCTTCTCAAAATTTATTTTTACCTGTTTTATGCATTACTAACGTAAAAAATGACGCATACGGGTGGTTAAACTCTACTAATTATACATCCTGCCGTGTCATTCTCACAAGGTAGCCCATTAGCAAGAATCAATAGTACGACGTGATACAACTTGGAGATTGTCACGTATATCACGTGCAATCGAAGAAAGTATGTGGGAGTGAGGATTTGGCAAATCTTCAAAGTCAATTGAAAAGTCGTCGCTAAAAAGTCGTTGCTATGTTCTACGAAAATCTTACATATGAAGCATTGGTCGAATTTTCGTGAGAAAAATCGTCCCGTAACCCGTGTGTGTCATTTTTTACCTCAATAATACATAAAACAGGTAAAAAATGACTTTTGAGAAGAACGCAAAACATGTGGACAGCAACAGGATTCGAACCCTCACCGGTCACCTGTGAATCCGAGACGCTAACCACTACACCACACAGCCACAACCAGAGCATTTGTGCGTTATCTAGACAAGCACACGCCAAAAACTTCAGAGGGCCATAACTTGCTTCACAATAACGCGTCGCAGCTAATGGGCGCACATTTGATACTAACCTTCCGAGCCCCGCGTCCGGGTATATACCACGTATCAATCGGCCATTTCGATTCGGCGAACTTCCCTTGTTAGATATCTCCATTAACACGTTGACGACCGAGCCATTTTTGACCACCTCAAAACGGACTGATGATCTACAGCTGCGGTTTGGGCTGTTTAACAGCTACCGCAATGCCGTGTGTTCTATATGACAACCAGGCCACCAGTGTTATTACTGCATAGAACTTACCTGAGAAATTTTCGTTTACACATGATAAATTGATGCACGAAAGTGCTACAAGGTGGTCAGGTGCATACGCGCGGATACACACGGTCGTCAACGTGTTAAAGGCACCGTCCACCCTAAGTTGAGGGTGTTGAGCTTTTGGCAGCATATAACAGTAGGGCCTCCTGTCAAGCCAATACCCAAGTCCCAGCGCAATATGCCGCCTCTGAAGCGAGAAAATCGCTTCGGAACAGCGACGATGCACGAGGACCCCCATCCATGCACGCCCCTCTCCATCCATGCCCGCCCATTTGTGCGCGCTCATCCAATCACCGTTCCGGAAAGCCGGCATGTGGGTTCTCCGGAATGGGGATTGTCGGGGTTTTCACGGATTCTCGTCTTGATATTCGGAATCAGGGACATGAGAGGGCCCTGAAACGACAAAAACCTGGAAGTCGAGAATCTGGGTGGACGGTGCCTTTAAACAGTAAGCTGCGGTTGAGTGGCATATTTTGCTAATCTATGTATCGTCCCTTCCAAAGTTGCTAACATGCTTACAAGGGAAGGATATTTGGTCACCGCGGCCATTCATAATGATTTGTATGCCAAAAAATACGCCTTTTACTGCTGGTTCGAATACTGTCTTTCATATCTGCGAAACGATAACCTGGGTAAAGTTATGATTGTTTTTCCATGAATAAACTGCGTACTGCGGAGGTTCAAAATCACCAATAAAAATTTTTCTTCCCTTTTCAAATGCTATGATTTAGATATGTATAATACAATAGTATTTCTTATAATGTTCTCTTCCATTGCTTAAGTTGATAACCTAGAACAAATTTGGTGATTTTCACTACACAAAAGTACGCAAATTTTCTACGAAAGATTCATAATTTCCTTCAGAAGATCGCTTCGCAGATATCGAAATTTGGAGTCAGCGTTTCGAGGTGCATCTTACAGTATACATCCCATTCTAAATGGCCACGGTGACCGAGTATCCTTTCCTCGTTAGTTAGTCTAGTTTCTTACCTGTGGCACGCATATCTGACATGTTGGCAACATGCAACATCACACTGGCAAGACTGTGGCTTCTGGCCTTAATGTCAACATGTTGTTGCATGTTGCCAACATGGTCCACACGCGTCGCAGGTCAGAGACGCAGACCAAGGGAGCAGCAACTTGAAACGGACGATATCTTGTTCTCGACAGCTTATTGCAAACTCGTTTCCTGCCAGATTACAAATGTGGCACAAGCTAAACTTGATTTGCCTTATTACTTCGCTGTTGGTCAGGTAAGTGAAGTGACCAATAGCGAAGCGGATGTCCACGATCGATTTCATCCACTTCATTTCTTCGCTATAAATTTCACTGATAACCATTAACGGTGCTATTCAAGTATCCGGCCCATAAAATTTTTTGACATTGACATGGATTTTCCTGAAGCTTGGTCCAAGGGGGTTATTCGATCCGCTGATGCTGAATATCACATTGGTTTTGTATCGTAGCGTCATTTTCTCGGGTTATGGTAGGTATAAGGTAAGGGGTCAAAATTCCAGAATTCACTGAAACTTGACCCAAGGGGGTTATTCGGCCCGTTGATGCCGAATATCACATTGGTTTTGTGCAGTAGCGTCATTTTCTCGAGTTACGGTTAGTATATGGCACGGGGTCGGAATCTCAAAATTCGCTGTAACTTCGCACGGAGGGGTTACTCGACATGCTGATTTAAATTTTACGCTTTCTCTGCACGAAAACATTTACCTGCATGGTTACGGTGAGCTTACGGTATGGGTCAAAATCACAAATCGGCAAATGTATCTTACCCTTGCGCTTTGCTTAGACAAAAGCCGCAGCAGGGTGTGTAGCGCGCGGCGGTGGTCGTGTGTGCAAAGCTTCACGATCGTTCGATTCGCCGTACACCCGTTTCAGGCAGAACAGAGTTTTTCGCTCGTTACCGTGTACCTACCGTAACCCGAGAAAATGACGCTACGGTAAAAAAACCAATGTGGTATTCGGCGTCACCGGGCCGAATAACCCCTTTGGGCCAAGTTTCAGCAAAATCCATGCGAAGAAAATTTTGGGGCTCCGATACTGGAATATTTACCGCCCCATGTAACAAAGTGGATGAAGTGAGTCAAGCGGATCAAGCGGATAAAGTGTCAAATATGCTTCCTAAATGAGCTTTAATAGGTTGCTAGGGGTAGAGGACTATATGCTGCCGAATGTAGGAGGGTCCACGCTGACTTCTTGCAAAGGCGCACCTCCGAGCATGTGCAAGGGCGCATATTTGTTGCAAATGACCGCGGAGCCCGCCCCCTTTCGACATATAGTCCTCTACCTGCTTGCTTGCGCATTGGGCTTTCTCAATTTCCTTTTTCAAACCTTATTATCTTTCTGCATAACATGTTAGCTTTTAATCACCTAAAGCACTTTTAAAAGTATGGGTTGCTTGAGTTTGAGGCTTTGTGGCATCTCGCGCGCGCAGTGGCTGCAAATCTACCGACTTTCGCGATCATGCAGAGCCCTTAGGTAGGTGCCAGACTTATTCGATTCAACCGATTCATGCGTTTAACCCCGTTCGCTACTGGGCAATTCACGGTTGACCAGTAGCGGATGAGTGAGTCGGATGAACCGCCTGAACCGGATAAGTGCACTATATGATTCTTCATAAGTAGCAAAATCGTAACTGGCCAAGAGATCTTGAGTTTTGATGCCGTGCACTCTCAAGTAGGCGTCAGACCAAGCGACTATTTTGTTCAGCTGCAGAACGCGCGCAGAATTGACATTAATTTTGCGCCGTCCTACAGCTGAAGCAGAGGGGTCCTGCGCAGATTTAACGTTAATTCTGCACACCTTCTGCAGCTGAACAAAATAGTCGCTTAGTCTGGCGCCTGCACGCTTGCACAACACTTGCACTGAAAGGCAAGTGGGGCCCTAAGCAAGGCACGGCCCAAGCGGCAGCGCAAATAACTCACTAATATACGCCTCCAAACTGGACGCCAAAATCGTTGGTTGGGCAGTGTCTTAGTTAGGGTCCCAAAATTACTGTCCACGTGAGATCCCCATATGTCCAGATTTGAATGGACGCTGCCTTTAAGATGAGGGTCTTTTTTGGCGGCATATGATAGTAGGGCCCAATATCAAGCCAATGTCAAAGTCGCGGCGCAAAATGTCGCTTCTGAAGCGGGAAATCGCTCCGGAATAACGAAAATGCACGAAGACCCAGACGGCACCGCCCTCCCCATTCATGCCCGCTCATCCGTGCGCGACCATTCAATCACCGTTCCGGAAAGCCGGTCTGTGGGTTCTCCGGAACGGGGATTCGGGGTTTTCGAGGATTCTGACTTCATATTTGGAATCAGACATAAGAAAGCTCCGGAACGATCAAAACATGGAAATCGAGAATTTGGATGGACGGTGCCTTTGAAGGCAGTATCCGGGCAAAAAGTCGTTTGAGATTTTGTTCCTATCCGGGCCTATTCGCTATGCTGAATCCGAAAATCCACACTGGAAAGTGCGAAAACGGCGAGAAGGGGCTCTAAGGTAGAGGGGAAATCAGAAGTGGGCGGGGTCTTCCCCTCTATGATTTCACGGTCCCAGCTCCCGGAGCGATCTTCTCGTTCCGATTTCAAGTCATGCATTCGCGGCTTGTGGAGATGTCAGGACGGCTAGTGGAATTGAGAAGATCGCTTCGGAAGCTGGGAGTGTGAATTTACAGTGGGGAGAACCACGCCCACCTGCTGATTTCCCTCCTATGTTAGATTTCCCTCCTACCCACCTGCTGATTTTCCTCCTATGTTAGATTTCCCTCCTACCGTTTTTTTTGCTGTTTTCGCGCTCTCCAGTGTGAATTTTCGGATTCAGCATAGGGAATAGGCCGGGGTAAGCACAAAGACTCTCTAAGGGCAGTGGCCCAGGAAAATTGTGACTTCGAGCATTCTGCACCTACATGGCCCTCTGGCTGCGCTGAGTCCAGTGCTGTGCTTGGAAAATCAAAAAAGTGCTGTTTACGGAAGAAGCCCGAAAAAGCCCGAAAGGCCAAAAAGCCCGAAAAAGGCCGAAAGAGGCGGAACGCAGGAACGAACTTTTGGTAGGATTCTGACACTATTTTGATGTGCAGACGACAGAAAATGAAGCAAAAAGACTCGGTTGCGAAATCAGCACACTTGCCTTAGCGTCAGAACGGAAGGGGCGTTTCGGCTCTTTCGGGCTTTTTTGGGCTTTTTCAGGCTTTTTCGGGCTTTTCGGGCTTCTTTGGGCTTTTTGGGCTTCTTTGGGCTTTTTTGGGCTTTTGCTAAGTATGACTGGTCTCTACCGTGGAGATAGCTGGATGGGATGGGCGAGGTATTCCCGCCACAAACAGCGACTGGCTGCAGGAGGTAACTCCACCCATTTTGGCGGTAATTGGCTGATCGGCTCACGAGGACAATTGCGATGTTGGCGGAATCCCTCGCCCAATCCCCTCCAGCTATCTTCAGGGTAGGAAAACGCGTAAAAAGCACTTTGTTGTCATTTCAAGCACAGCACTGGACTCGACGCATCCAGAAGGCCATGTAGATTTGGAAGGCTCGCAGTCGCAATTTTTCCGAGCCACTGCCTCTAAATAATTGGCCATGAAGCGCAGAACTTCTTAATGTACCTGTGGGCCATTTTGAATGCTGTATGGTCTTTCTTGTGCTAAATGCTTGTTCCTAGGTCCTAGATGCAGGAAAGCAAACTGGGTAGGGGAACGAAAGCCGCCAATTTGAGCCGTCTTTCGCGGCTAACTGGTCCTTTCGCAACGTTGTTGCATGTCGTTCCAGGACCAGCAGTCCGCGCAGGCGACCGAAGCTGGCGGCTTTCGTTCCCCTACCCAAGCAAATTTGCAGAACATTAGCTGTCTTGTTTGTCGCGAAGGTATTGTCAGTGCTTTGAAGTATCAGTTTCAAGGAGTTCTGTAAGGGATCATATGTCCTATGACGGGAACCTAAGCATTACACTAAAATGTTTTGTGACACATGTTTTAGAAGATCTTATATCCTGGGGTAAACCCTCGCCACTTTTTATCCCCTAATAAGAAGTCATCGGTGTATGTGACAAACTTTGGAGCGCGTTATATAATATCGCGTAGTCTTTGCATACTCCGCACCTTTTGCGTTTGGTGTTCATTTATATAGAAACTCTCTACACAAACTTGTTACCTAAGTCATGCACTTTTTGATAACAGTCACGAGTTTTTGATCAACTTCTAAGTCCCACCAAGGCTTTTACAAAGCGAAAGACAAGATGTCATGTGACGCAACTTTATTTTTTTAATGCGTTGCACCCATTTTGCCCTTCGCATAGCAAATGCACCTGCTTCTGAGAGACGTGTATCGACCGCATTTGCAGCCGTTTTTTATTGTCGCGCCAGTCTATTCTTTGACTTCTTCCATTGCAGCTGCTCAGATAGAAAGTTTTACTAGGCGCTGAAGTGGGAGTAATTGGTTTTCATCGCGATATCCACGAGCGTGAGACTTACTAGTGGTGTGTTCATCCTTTTCGCAGAGATTGTACAGATTGACCTTTTAAGGAACGAAAACAGTCAACTGTGCAGTATTTCTAGTTGTTATTGTATCATCCACTCCACATTGGTAGCGCTGTTATGTTTTCTAACATGATTCATTGGTTATTCAAAAGTATCACGAGGGTGCATTAACAGATTACATTCTCTACTGCGAACCGTGCATACTTTCTAGAATTTCCTTTATTTCACGCTGTCATTTATTCACATCGTTCGCATTTAGCATCGCTGAACATTATTCATGCTGTGGTCGTGTTCGTGCTTTCTCAATGCGCTGCAGATGTGCTTTACCATTCCTTATCGAACAGTAAACAACCCTTTAGAATAACGAGCAATCGCTGTGACTCACGACTTCCACTGAGCACCCTTACTGTGGGATGCACCTTGGTATACACTTATTTCTGTCGAGTCAACTATTTGCGCTTATACAAGTCGGCACAGGTGTAGAGACTACTACCCCATCTCGCTTTCCCAAGGTAAGCATCTTTTTTGTTCCTTTCCAGCTATTTGTGAACTTTCAGACGATCTTTTTCTTGAGCACATTTTAGTGGTAGAATGACAATATACGTTGCTTCTTCCTTACTGTGCTTTTCGTAATCATTATTGAAGTTTACTGCTTGAATGAGGCTACATTACAGTAGTTGAACTGAGTTTGCGTCACTGATTTGCACAGTGTACAGCTGTGTTATGCAATCGTCTTCTTTGCTGTTTTTCTCAGAAACGGACATCCAAATACAGTAATCATTTTTGAGATGGCTGGTAATGACTGCATATTTCTTGAAAATCAGGAAGGATTGGAACTTTTGTGTGTACGGCCCTGGCCAGACTTCGCAAAGTGTTCAAAAGCGCCCAAACTTCTCTGGTGTATCTTCACTTTCTCGTGTGAGGAGAGATGAGAGAGAGTGAGGAGAAGTTAGAGAAGTTTGGGCGCTTTTGAGCGCTTTGCGCGAAGTCTGGCCAGGGCCTAGGAGCGATTTCATTCCCTGTAGAATCTAGTCAGTTGCTTGGAATGAGCTCTCATGGCGGCCTAGATCTTAACATGAATTATGCTTACAGTCAAAGGTCATCTCATCTTAACCGTAATCATCCTTCATTCCAAGCTCCCTCGCCTCTCTGCTGAAATTTTCGCTACAATCTGACACTCACATTTTAGCAAGGTTACTAGGCTGTTGACATCAAAAACACGCATGCAAATAGTTAAACACATAGATTATGATTCGAGAACAAAGCAATTTCGAGAGTATAAGAAAGAAGTCAAAAATTTTTGCAGCCAAATCTAAACGTTTTTCGTTGCTTTTGTTAGTTTTATAAGTTTTCTATTGATAATAATATGTCTCTATCATGGCATACCGATAGGGACTCCCTCCCTCTCCGAGAATGGTCCCCAGGTTTGTAAAGGTTATTTACATGAGTTTAAGAAATGTGCAAGTGACTTGTTTATACTCGTAATTCTATATTTCCGGGGTTATTGGCTGAATTTTGGTAGGCATCCCAATAAAATTTTTGGAATGCGTGGCTGAAGCCACGCACCTTCACCTGATAATTTCTTCCCCTCCCTCCCCCCCCCCCCCCCCCTCCGAACGGAAATCGTGGGTACTTCACTGATCGTTACCTTTTTTAATCGCTTAAGAAAAGTCTGCACCGTCGCTGAATATTTTCAATGCAAATTAATTCCACTTGCCGCGCTCACTGAAGCATGTCATGTGCGCCTGCGAATATCCGCTAGTGATAGGCCGGAAATATCTCGTTTGTTTCTATCGGCTTATTTGCCCTTTCCTTCTTTTACTAGCTGTTCGTTTTCGTACCTTCCTAGTAGATCATACATTCAACAAGAAGTGGACTATAACTAGGAGAAAAATTAGTGAGGTAACAGCAACGGGAAACAACAACTGCTTTTACGCTCCAGACCGGTAATCTCTTCATTGTTTGCTATCATGCCTGTAATGTTTTTACTGTAAACTTTCCGCGATTCTTCCTCTAGTGGCTTTTCTCGACGACTTGCTTTTCAATCATTATGGAGGGGCGAGGTTCTTCAGGACTTAGCAGAATTGGAGAAGAAAATAATTATTCAAAGTATCTCTCGTTATTGAGCCGCATCGTAAGAGTGCATCGCTTCTGCTTTCTATTCTGATCTGCGATTTGATCACGATGATCTTTGGGTGAAGATGGATCACGAAAACACCGCGAGCTGCAATATTCCAAAAAAGGTTTTACAATGGGGTATTCAATAGAAGTGTTAACTCTTTATTATGCGTTATTAACAGGTTGACATCTCCTTTATGTATCACCGTGATATCACGTCCAAATAGAACCAATTACCAGTTCATGTACATACACGAGATTTGTTGGCTTTACCCATAAATACATACTGAATCTAGTTTCCCGCAGGCATTTGTATGTTGATACTATTGATTTTCCAGCCTTTGGACGATTCTCGTTCCATCAATGTCATTACATTGGAAAAGGAAGCGCTCATCTCCGGAACGAGGATTGAAAATGCCGAAGGAGAAGAGAATGCTTTCTTAGGATACACGTAAGAACCTTTCAGATCTCATCGTATCCTACCTTTGTAAATTCTTGCGTGAAAAGAACTTGTTTTTCACCGTCTTTGTATGGAGTCGTCTGTAAGTCTCGTTGTTGACTTTCGTATGAGAATGTTCAATTTAGAAGCCGGGGAGTAAGCATCGTACTCCCCGATCGCTCCGTTCGAGTGGTTCTGTTCGGCTTCTGGCTCGATGAACTACAAACGGTAATAAGTAGTCAAACAGTTTTGAGTAATTTACGCATGCTTTTAGGTCTCTTTCACAACTAGTGACAACTGTTCTGCGACTTCTTTGATTTATGAACAAGTCGACTTCATCATTCAGACAGACAAGAGAGTTGTAGTGGCCACCCAATTCCCCGAGTATGATTAGGATTCCGAAATTGATCCCTTTATGCATGTATCTTCATAAATTCAGTTTTCAGAGCACCCATTGGTGAATATTATCGTTTATGTATCAAGTCAAGATCCAGACATCAGAACCACCCTGCAGAATTCATGCAGGTAGTGCAAATCTTTGATACTATCATTTTTCTAACGAAGTCATTACTCATAAATCTCGAGGTTTTGCACTTCCAAGATTATATTCTGTTGAAAATCTTGCTAGTCAGATATATTTATTGCCCTAGGAAAACCTGAGCTGCGCTAGCATGTATACATCTCTAACATCTCTAAGTATCTATAATGAAGACATTTGCGTTGCAGTGACTCTGACTGGTTCCTTGATCTCCACTCATTGAACTTGTTGCTTGTAGGGGCACTGAATCTAGGATGGATAGCTTTTGAATGATTGTAATCTATATGCCAAAACTTCTCCCATGCTGATCATCTTGCATTTCGGTTGCAATAGTTAGTCAAGATTACTCGTGTAGGATAACTATCACAACCGAAATGCAAGATGATCGGTATGCAATGGACTTGTAAATGTTGTCTGTTGGGAGAATCGCGAGGCGACGAAATCGCGTGAACTCTGTCCGAGGCCTTAATCTGTGCACTAGCTTATGTTGAACCATATGAGTCCACAGTTTACTCTTAATCACTGCAGTTTACTCTTTAAGCATATCAATTTACAGAATTCAGAAGGATAATTTAGTATGTAAGTTGTACACTTAATCAATGGAATGTTTAAGCCTTGCAAACATTAGGTGTTGTTCCCATTTTCACTCATCCACTAACAGCAAGGTAGTGCACGGTATACTGCAGTTTACTCTTAATTTCAGGCGCTTAATTTTTGCTTCTTTCTCTTTTCTTTCGGTAATCAAAGAGATCATGTGGAAAGTAATGTTTTCACGGTTCTAGGTATCGGAATTCCGCACACGCATATCTACAGAGGTTCCACCACGTCAGTACTATTTTGCCTTATGGATCCAGGCAAGTGTTCACAGGAAGTTAGATTTTTTTCACGCTCATATTTCATCTCTAGATCTCTATCATTTCGTGCCTTCTTGTCTTGTCCGGTCTCTTTTCTGGACTTAATCTGGGTTTGATGTCTCTTACTCCTCAGGAGTTGATGTTGATTCAGAAGTCAGGTATGTTCCATAAATATGCGTTCATGTAATATCTTGCTGATCATCTTCTATAAGCCAAATTGTGGTTAAGTCAAATCTTGAAAGTTGGTGCCGTATCTGCTGAGTGTTAGATTGTGAACGTTATAGCCGTGCTATTTCTTGGAGAGTGAAGAGAAAAGAAAATCACAAACTGCTTTTTTATCCTAGTGTGTTTCTGCATCTGCCTTCAGAAGTACTCTTTTAGGGTCCAAAGCGGAACGGAGATATGCGGAAGTCATATTACCTGTTCGAGCTAGGGGCAACCTCCTTCTCTGCTCACTTCTGATTGGTAAGCAACTCTCATAAATAGGGTGCAACTAATGCAGTCAGATATAAGTGTCGTTCAGGTAACGTTTGTGTTAATTCGGGTATTTCTATCCTTTTGGATGACCTCACTTCTGGATATGTCGCTTTAATTGCTTCTTCGGCTGGGATTGTTGTGTTTGGTGAAATTTTCCCGCAAAGTCTATGTGTCAAGTACGTCAATCTTTTTCTTCTTTTTTTATTCTTATATGTATGTGTCAGTGGCGTACCGAGGGGGGGGGGGCGGGGGGGGCGCGCGCCCCCCCCGAGAATGGGTCGCGAAATTTTTGAAAGTTACTTATATGAGTTATAAAAATGTGCAAGTGACTTGTTTATTTTTGTAAATAATTAAAATAATTTTTAAAAATTTTTAAAAAATCAAATTAGCCTTGTAAAAAATTTTTTTTCGGGGGCGTGGCTAACGCCACGCCCCCTTTTTCCAGATTTTAGGGGTCGGGGACCCGCAAAAGTTTTGAGAAGCACCCCAAAAATTTTTTCGGAGTGCGTGGCTAACGCCACGCACCTTCTTCAGGAAAAAATTTTTGTCGCGCCCCCCCCGAGCCGAAATCCTGGGTACGCCACTGGTATGTGTATATATATACTAACAAATGCTGAAAGTGCATATGCTTCTGTCTGTGGAATGGCGCCAAGTAATTTCCCCTTGAAATTTGGATTGTTTTCTTTGATAGGGCACTTGTGAGTCAGTGCTCATTTGTCGTATTCATCAACGAACTTAGCTGCTTTTGGAATGCATTGGATAGACTTATCCCATGAGAACGATTCACGACGCTAGTTAGTTAGCGACTCAGCGCAACCCTTATAAATGTCGATCCTACCCAGTGAGTTCGCGAACTCACGGAACCGAACCGTTTCTAAAATGACTTGGCTTCTCCGTACTAACTTTTATCGAAACTCTGATGGAACAAGCGACAGCTATTCAAGTGCATTTTGAAGGATGCGAGTACGGTATATGTGTCCGACAGCCGCTTCTTTGTGATATAATCATAATGATTCAAATCCATAATGTCCAAACTCATTACTTACTTTTCTATGATATAATCTCCACTATGCCGATATAAAGAAATTACATTCAGACTTCTGGTTTCTTACATGCCATAATCGAAATCGAAGATGCAGGAGGTACTGATACTGTCAGTCACTAAATAAGTTCTTTCAGAAAAGGTCTGGCTGTTGGTGCTTACACCATCTGGGTAACTCGATTTTTCATGATTGCCACTTTTCCGATTGCATTTCCTATCTCTAAGGCAAGTTTTTGTTCTCTGTGCTTTTCCTGTCGAGTGTATTCATACATCAGGCTTTTCCACTTTTAGGTGTTGGATTTTGTTCTTGGAGAAGAAGTAGTCTCCTACGACCGTAAGCGCCTCATGGAACTGATCAAGATGAGTAATGAGGAGGGACTAGTCGAAGAATTGAAAATTGCTGTTGGTGCGATGGAAATAAGTGATAAAACGGTGACAGACGTGATGACAAGAATCAGCGTAGGTTTTATCTACATAATCGTTCAAGTTTTGACAATCTGTTCTTCTATTCTTCCTGTCAATCGCTGAGATCCTTGCATTAGGTGGATCCGTTTTAGCATGCATTGCATGTACACTGCCAAGTGTTTAGTTTGCCTCTATATAGCATTCAGTTTCAAAGAGCACCAATGTATAATAGATCTGAAGAAATATTTATCAGTGGAATTACCGTTTACGCTTGCTTTTTACCTTTTCTTGAATAAAACTAGAATTCTACATGGAACGCGTTTAGGATGTCTTCATGCTTTCCAACACCACTGTGCTCAATACCAAGACTGTAGCTGAAATTCTTCGTATGGGTTATACACGAATACCAGTATATGATGGTGAATATAATAGTGCTTCATGACATCACCACACTCACCGGCTACGCAAATTATTCCCACATTTTGTGTCTTTTCAGGCGATCGCAACAATGTCGTTTCTTTGTTGTTTGTGAAAGACCTCGCACTATTAGATCCGGATGATAACTTTACCATACAAACAGTGTGCGGTTATCATCAACATCCCTTGCGATTTGTTGATGAGCACACCCCTCTTCGTGTTATGTTAGAGGAGTTCAAAAAGGTTTGTAATATCTAAGTTTTTAGCTGTTTTTACATTCACCGTCACATGCTCAGGGAGATTACCACTTGGCCATGGTGCATCGCTTCGTTTCCTCAGACGATGCGGATCCAAAATTCGAAAATGTTGGGGTTGTTACGCTGGAAGATATTGTTGAGGAAATTCTACAAGTACGTTTTTTTTTGATAGGTACAGATTCAGTGTATACCACGATGCAGTGGAGCTACATACAGGGATTCTCAGAAGTAAGTACATACTTTTTGATTGAATTTCTTCCCATAAAGTCTTTTGCATTGCATTATGTACCATTTGATAGAGGAGGCCTCAACTTGGATCTGTGATATGGAACAAATCATCCACCTCTTTTCATTACTGTAGGATTATGGTAGGAGCTTCCAGCGTATAGCACCATTGTGAAAACACTAAAAAAAGGTCATTGCCGTTTTCCTGGCACAAGTTTCGATAAAAGTCTTACGATGAAATGCGTATTTCATATTCGCAACCAGGGACTAATTTAGCCTTATAATAATGTTTTCAGCTTTTTGAGTATCTGTTTTATGGCAAAATGTAGCAAATGATGGCTCAAAACCCTCTTCATAGTCCTACCCGTAATCCTCCAGTAACGAGGAGCGACGGGTGATTCGCTCCATACTGTAAATCTCATTTGAAGTCTGCTCTACTGAATGGTACTTGAAGCTAAGCAAAAGACTTTGTGGGAAGAAAGTTATCGACTGTTGAAATGTGTGTACTTATTTTTGTGACACTCTGTATGTCAGTAAAGTGAGGTGAATGGGCTCTATTTCACTGAATTCAATTTGGGCATAAAGGATCATTAAAAGTTTTTATTTGCATTTGTTTTCGAAGCGTTTTTTTTTTATGGTAATGAAAACTTGTAATTGCAATCTGAATAGTGTGATGTAGGTGGCGATAGTGTATGATCATTACTAGCCTATCGTCAGCGAACGAGAGGGCTGCGCTGCTCTCTGAGCCGCTGAAAACACTGTAATTTGCTGGAATACCAGAAATATATATGATCGTTTAGGCGGAAATTGTAGACGAAACCGACGCAGTGATGGATAATGTAAATAGAACAAGGAGAAGGGGTGCACAGGTATGTTTGTGTTTATCTGGTGTCAGCTGCAATTCACAACCATCCTTCTTTGCACTCAACCTTTGACAATCGCAGTCTTTGTAGGCTCGAGACGTGTCGTGCTTTTTGGATACTGACGAACCATCTCGTGTGATAAGTGTCCAAATGCAGCTGGTAGCTATGCAGTGGCTGACCACCAATCACAGAGCATTCAACTCGGATCATATCAGTCAGTCTGTGTTGGAAAAAATCATTCGCCAAAACTGCCACCGTGTGAGCTTTTCTTTGTCCCTCAGAGCGTTTTCATGAACAGATCTTTGATCAGTCATCACTTTTTGTACAACTTTTATTTTATTTTATTTTATTTTACACTCACGGTGCACCAAAGAACAACAAAAAAATAAAACTCTAACACGTCGAACAATAACATGATAACAGCTTGTCCATGGCTTCAGGGAGATAAACGATGGACGTATAAGCAACCACTAACCTAAGGCCCTTTAAGATATAGCGAAATCTGTTTCAAATGCCTGATGAGTGTAAATATGGCCTGAGAAACAAAGAATGACTGGAGAGTATTGCATCCTCCAAAATTATTCTGAAAACCCCTTTTTGAGTGCCAGCGAGCTTACGGGCGGAAACTAGCTGACAGACCCCAGATGAGTATACCTTTTGGAGGATAGCAAGACTCTAAGTTGAAGTGCCAGCTAAAGCTTGCCAGTAAGGCATAGAAGTAAGGCATAAGCGAAAGTAACCTGGGCGCTTAGGTGTGACTGTAATAGGAAGACAAGAGGTAAGAGGTAGACAAGAGGTAGACAAGAGGTAGAATCATGTACCCTGACATACAAAGCAAGCTAATATGATCGTTAGTGAAGCAGGGTGTCTAAGTTAGTGGCAGTGAACAAACGAAAATAAATAGCTGGGAAGAAATGACTCAATGTTTTTTGACTATGAAAGAATGAAGTGAAATGCATTTGCTACGTAGACTGGGTTGAAGATTTGACGAGGTATGGAGGGCTTGCGAGGTGTGGGCGACTTGACGACTTGACGACTTGACGAGTTGACGAGGTATATATGACTTGGCCAAGAATGAGCGACTTGAGCGACTTGACGAGGTACCACGACTTGGGGAGGAGTAAGAGACCTGACGAGGTATGGCGACTCGACAAAGTGGGCGACGTGACCAGGTATGGAAGACTTGACTAGGTAACGGCTTGGCGAGGCATGGAGGGTGGTTAACAATGGTGGATAGCGCACGTACTCATAACATCTAAAAATCACAGATATCGAGTAGCTGTAACACATTAATATTTTGTAATCTTCTTTTGAATATTTTGGAGTTTTCACTGGAAACGATGTAATCCGGTAGGACCGAAAACCATCGGGTTGTTCGACAAATGAAAGAGTTGAAAGTCATCAAAAATCGTTTTTTTCCCAATTTGCGATAGTAAAGACCAAACCTACCTGATCGTTCGCTACACGGTCTGAATATCCAAAACTTGCTGGCTTTGAGTCTTGTTTCTAAGCGCAGAATTCGAAAACACAAAGTCAGATCATTCAGAACGCGTCTATACAGTAGGCTCTGCAGGTTCAGTTTATTTAACCGTAACCGATAGGAGGGTAGAGCTTGTGGGTAATTAGGATTGGGAAAACATCTATAGAATAATATTCTGGTGAACGTTTTTTGGATTTTTTCGACTCTTTCGATGTTTCCTTTTGTGAATGGACTCCAAATAGGCGAGGCATATTCTAGATGCGGCAAGACATAGCTTTTGTAGAGCCTCAAAAAAACCTCAGGATCATTGCTATGTATGCCACGAATAATAGTAAAAAGAGTTGCTGAAGACTTTTTGATAACAAGATCGATATGAGATTTGAATGAAAGAGAGGCGTCAATCATGACACCAAGATCACGCATTGGGTTTGCGAATTCAAGACCGACACCGTCGCAGGAGTAGGTTCGGCAGGGTGAATCCCCAAGGTGCATAACGGTAGTCTTTGAAGCATTTAGAGGGATGTCCCATTCCTTGGACCAAATTTCCATTTTGCTGATGGAGGAGGAAAGTGCCATGAAGGCTTCACTTTGATGATCGGAATCATAACAAGAATAAATTTTTATGTCGTCAGCAAACATTTGTATTTTGACACTTGGATGGGTTTTCAGGTATGCAGGTAATTCAGCAACGTAGGTCAAGAAAAGTAACGGTGATAGAATTCCACCCTGAGGAACGCCACTACCACAACGGTATCGCTCAGAATACTTGCACCCAACGCGCACAGTCATGCCCCTATCCTCCAAGTAAGAAGCTAGCCACTGTAGGAGAGTACCTCTTATGCCATAGTTTGCCAATTTTAAGAGAAGCTTGTTGTGATTTACTTTATCAAAAGCCTTTGAAAAATCAAAATAGATGATATCTACAGATTGACCATTGTTGAGAGCAGTGGTCCAGTCAAATATAGAGTCAACAAGCAAAGTAGTTGTCGATGAGCCCGGAAGAAATCCGTGTTGCTCACGAGGAATAACATTATGCTCATCGAACCATTCGAACAGCTTTCTTCTGATTATCTTTTCGAGGATCTTACCAGCAGGAGGCATTATACTAATGGGTCGAAAATTCGCCAAGGTACCATTACATCCTTTTTTAGGAATAGCCGTAACTAAGGCTTCCTTCCAAATAGTAGGTACTACACCCGCTGAGAGAGAGACATTGAAAATGTACGAAAGAGGAATGCACAAGGTGTGGGCACAGTTTCTATAAACGATTTGAGGAATACCATCAAAAGTAGTAGTCGCAACTGACTTCAAGCTTTTGAGTATTCCAAAGACAATGTCAGGGTTGACTGACACTTCTCCACACGATTCAGACTGGTTGAACGTAGAAGATGACCCTGGATCGATTCCTTGAGCATTTATGAATACCTTGGCGAAGAATTTACCCAGAGCTTCTGCCTTCTCCTGGTCCTCTCTATACTGATTTTCGGCTTCATCAATCAAGACTGGCAGACTAGTCTCTCTTTTGGGAGTACGACATTTGAAATAACGAAGCAATGCTGTGTTAGAACGTCTAGCCAAAAGAATTTCTCGATGGCGCAAAAATTTTTTGAGATGATAATTTAGATCGAGGCAAACTTTCTTATATAATTCATCACACATGGGCTTAGGTAATGAGGCAAATAGCCGAGATTTTTGTTCAATTAAATTGCGAATGTGAGTGGGATAGACTTGAAAAGGAGCTTTCTTTGAGGTAAAAGGTACACATTTGGCGAAGATACTATATAAAACGGAGCAAAAACGGTAATATAAGTCGTCAACTGATGCAAAACCATGAAAAATATCAATCCAGTCTACACATAGAAGTGCTCTATTCATTTCTAGATAATTTGCTTTGTAGAAATTAGGAAATGGCAAGACGAGACTTTTGGATATAGAAAAATGCGTATGAAAAGCTACGACATTATGATCAGAAGACCCAAAAGGTGGCATAATGCGAATGTTATTTACAATATCACTCGTGGAAAAAACAAGATCAATCGCTGCATTATCATGAGTCGGAACATTCACATTCTGTACCAGCTGACAGCTAAGCAAGAGATTAAGGAAATGCTTATCTTGTGGGTTTCTACCGGGAGAAATTGCATCAATATTGAAGTCCCCCAAAATGATCGTTTCGTTTGGAACTGAACAGAGATCAATAATCGTATTTGAGAGAGATTCATCATCTTTCATTGTTACAGAGGGAGGTCGATAAACCGTTATGAATCTTAAAGGTGAAAGAGAGGCAGTTGAAAAGAGGTCTATGCACAGTATGTCCGAGTTTAGATGTTGATCAATATAAAGGCGTTGTGCTGCAAGATCATTTTTGACTATACAGCAGACCCCACCGCCTTTTTTCCCCTTTCGGTCAGATCGATGGATAGAGTATGGCAGATCAATCACAATTTCGGAGTCAGAAATTCTAGAGGATAACCAAGTTTCCGTGACGCAAACGATATCGGGACGGTAGAAACATAAAAAGGCATGAAGAATGTATAACTTATTTACAAGGCTTCGAGAGTTGAACAAAAAACATGATATGAAGTCACTAGAACCACGCTGAGTTAGGCGTTTCCCTGAACAGGCCTTTTGGGCAGTTCAGAGATATGCTTAATTTCCCCGCGGTATACAACCCACTCTCGTATTGCCTTTCCTCTATTTCTCTCGCTAGCTTCCCTCCGTAGCTCTAAGTCCCGCTCCCTCTCTGCTTGAGTCATACTTCTGCGTAGAAAAACATGAGAAAGAGACGAGTGCCGCAATAAGTAAGCATTTGATAGAGCTTGTCTCCAGTAGTAGCGCGAGGGGAATACTATTTTGACCAAGCGTGGCTTCCCCTCAACCCTTTTGCCCATTCGGAATATCTCCGAGGGCCAAGCATCTATATGCAACGTTTCCAATATTTGCGCTACGCTCTCATCTAAATGCTTCTTACGCTCAAGCACTGTCAGCTCAGATGGAGCTTCGGCAAGACCCGCAATTACGACGCTCCTCTCGCGTTTCTCTGTTTCTGCGTCCTTGGGTAATTTCTTTTGCAAAGCCAAGACAAGTCTCTCTATGGTAGGATCAGTATTTTTATCCAGAATAGTCTGGATAATCTCATCCATAGAGAGATTGTCATAGTCAATATACGGGTCTGAGCCCGCTTCTGTCTGACTATTTGGCGCTGTCACATTCACATTCCTTTTCCTAAGGACGCGATCAGAAGTCGATTGGGAGCAAGGCTTATTTGCGCGGGAAGGCATTATTGATTTTTTCCAATCGATAACCTTGATAAGATAAGCAAAAAAATGGATATGACACTAATTTGTCGAAAGAATTTAAAAGTCTAAGTTGAAAGAGGTAGCCGAAGTAGGAAGTGACAGCTAGAGAACTGAAGAGAGCAACCAGAAAATAGGAGAACACAGAAAGGGAAAAAAGAAAACAATATCGAAGTAGGAAGAGCAAGTATCAAAAACAATTGTTTTTGGCGACGGCACAGGGGTTCACCGATATTGATTTTTTCAATCGATGACCTGGATAAGATGAGCGAAATTTGGATATGCCACTAGACTGGCTAAGAATCCAAAAGTTTAAGACGAAAGAGATAGACACAATAGGAAGTGACAACTAAAGTAATGAAGAGAACACCTAGAAATTAGGAAGACACGAAAGGAGATGAAAGAAATACAAAATCGAGATACTAGGCAGAGCGACTATCAAAAACAACCGTTCTCGGCGACGGCACAGGGGTAACTTGATGCTGATCTGATCTAAGCAATTCCAAAAGACGTTCCTGATATGGAAATGGTTGATATCTTATCTCATACATGTCATCGCCATTGAAGGAATCAAAATTATATTGTTGTAAAGCTCATTTGGCCACTTATTTTCTTAATTATAAATTTAGGTTGAGCTGTCACATCTTCCGGACATGTATGAGCCGACGGCTGTGGTTCCTCGCACGGCGAAGTTATACACCAAGCAAGAGTACTCAGAAAAATTCATTTTGATTTTGGAAGGACGCGCTCTTGTCACAATCGGTCAGGTCAGCATTTTGTTTGCTGATACTCTCCCTTTCCATTCAAATCGTTGAAACCAAACTTTGAGCCAAACGCAGGGCAGCAAAAGTCGTTATATATGGGTAGAAAAGTCATCATTTCAGGATGAAATGACTTTTGAAGCTGGACCTTGGCATGCGTTTGGTACTGAGATGCTGGAGCGTCTCGTGTCGCGAAGCGAATACGAATTGCGCGGTCTGGGCGAAAATGAACATTCTGGGTTATCTGCCGACAACAAACAGGTACGGATTTAACGTGCATCTTCATTGGTTATCTCCTGCTACCTACACAAGCTAGAATACCGTAGGTGTTCTATCCATAATCGCATTCATTTGGTATGTAGTAAATTCTCTATTTTCAATATTGCAGAAGCTTGGATTCGTACCTGATTATTCTGTGGTTGTTCGTGATGATTGTACATTCCTTGAAGTAACGTCTCAAAGTTGGCTCCTTGCATATCGAAGCACTTTGATGAGTCGAGAAGGACCTAGGTAGCAATTTTTATCACCTCTCCATTGTAGTTCAAAATTTATACCTTTTTGATTTGCGGAGTATTTACTTTTCTATGTTGAAACTCGTCTTTATTTTGAAATGTTCTTCAATCCAGGCCATCTTTTGTTGAATCGAATGATGTCGCAAGTACCAGGACAATAGACGACGATTCTTCGTGGACAGCCGTTCAAGATCAGCCTAAAGGAAAATCTATGGTTTCTCCTCAGGTAAAGAGCAGTCTGATTAGTTTGTTTCAATTGAAGTGTTCCAATTATCTCAGTACTTACCATTCTCCTTCCTAAACTTGTCCTCCAAGTGTGTTTAGACAAAAAGATGTGTAATGTCAATGATCATCATTGACATTACATATCTTTTTACACATCTAAAATCTAAATAAAAATCATCATATTGTCATCAAGTTATCAAAAGAATCTGCTCTAACTTATTTTGTTGCTATCTCTCGCAACGAGGCCATTTTGTCTTTTATCGAGACTGCCTTCTGAGTAGCATCGACTCCAGCTAGGTGTCTTCCAAGCTTAGATGTATTTAATGTTTTCAATTTTGCAGTCATATTTCTCGATACCTTTGTGAATGTGTTAGCTTTTTCAATTTCAGGTTGAGGCGGTCCGTCGCAATGGAAAAGTCCGTTCTGCAAGCGAATCAGAACATGTAGAACTGCTACCACGAGTCCTTACACCGGCTAGTTCACCACCTTCAAACCGTTCACTCTTGAGCTGAGGTGTAGTGCATCTTTGCCATGTCATCTCGCATATCTTCTGCTAAAAGCTTTGCTATTCCTATCTTCGTTTATGTTACATTAATTTATCACTGTTTGATCCCAAATGCAATCACGTTCATCAGTGAATGAGCACCGATTTTATAGTTGCCCAGCGAGAAGTTTATACAATTCTTGGTCGGCGTCAATCAGTAGGCTCATCAGGCGCGGGACTATATGTATGAACTTGTATGTACTATTAAGTGATCCTTCTAGATCTGCATAATCGGTGATCCCCTTGTTTTGTGGCGAACGTCATTGATCAAGCATTTGGCAAGCCAAGGAGCAATAGGATCTATTCGAAAGTGCTTGTATAAGATTTCAAAAAAAAGTCAGCCAGAGATATTGTCTCCTATGGAGATTTCGCAATAGAACAGGATGTACATGTACATGCTGTGGTTTATGCTCGATCGATGTATCTGCTGCTGGTGGTAGGAGAACCTAAACATGGAACAGATGGTGGGACGTATAGACTGTGCTTGAACCTTTCCTTAATCTCTCGACGTTTCTCACTTTCTTTTGAACAAAGTGCTGACGCTCCGAATACAAACACTATGTCCGATAACTTATTTGGCAGTTATGAAGTCGAGGTTGTTTATTTACTGACTGTGGAAACGTGCTTTCATTTATTACTTTTTAGCTTATATGTAATTTGATATAACCGCGTGTATGTACGTGCCACCAATCATTGTTGTGTACTTAGAATGTCTAGGTGATATAAAAATATCGAAGAGCCGAGATTTTCTGCAATTTGGCCTAGCATAGGTTAATCAGTAAGTAGGAACAGAAATTACTAATTCTTTTGTTATTTCTCGGTGCGAATGTGCAGATTATACTATAGGCGTTTGCTGTACTCTTGAAACAGCCAAGCCAAGCCATATCTGATACTAGTACGTTTTCCATCTCAAATTTCATGTCAAGATAGCACGAAGTTTTTATTTGTCCATTTCCATTTCATCTCATTCCTCCTTTTAATGTTGCAATTTATGCAAAATATTGTTTTGTTAGTATCTTGCGTTTTATTTTTACCTGATCAGCATAGCTATTCATTTTCTGTGTACATCATGGTTGTTATCGACGAGCTCTTCCCTGACTAACATTCACCATGTTTGGAGCCTTTGCATGCGTGTATCACCTAACTTATTTGATTTGCGATCTTAAGACTCATTATCGTGTTATTGTTCAATAGTATTGATACTAGAATTGCTTCAGACGAAGATTTGCATCGAAAATTGTTTATATCGCAGGAAACAAAGTTCGATTGTTGCAAAGAGATGGTTGAACCTCATTGTTATATTTTGGGTAACGATAACAGGCAGGAATATATTAGATTTCGGCAACTAGATGGACTTATAATATGCCGATAGAACCACATTTACCAAAAATCTATATAGTGGGGTTTTGAATGAGCTTAGTGTTCCCCCACGAGCAGGAGTAGCGCGCCCTCTTATAATATTCGTTGCGAAATTCTCTCATTGCTTTGGAAAACATGCTATAAAAGAAGAGAAAACATCCAGCTTTATTACATGTCTCTTGAGAAAATCTATTTATGTGCAATTCGTACAAAAATCTTCAGAAGAAAAGGATGTAGACTGAATTAGCAGAAACTTTCAATTATGCCTTGCATTTACTAAAACACCCTGTGGCTGGTTTTGTCCTCGGCGAGAGGATCACTCCTGCAGAACGCACGTCGACATCTTCCATTGCCATCATTTCTCTAGAAAGGTAGTAGTAAATACATTGTGATAATCGTGTAGACCACAGCCGTTACGCCTTCAGCGCCGCTAGGGGGAGGAGGACATTAGGTCGCCCTTAGGCTCCACCCACCCGGATAAGTAGCATCAGGCAGTATGATGAAGGGCGCGGTTGAAGTTGTCCACCTGGACCTTCCCTTTAGGTGACCCAATGTTCTCGATTCCGCCGCTGGTTTTCGTCAGACCAGGGGTGGAGGAACGAACGCCTCAACTAGGCATCGTCTCTGCGGGCTGCTGGTCCTTTCGTCCTACTGTTGTGCATCGTGTTGGACCAGTGGTCCGCGGAGGCGGTGCCTAACTGAGGTGTTCGTTCCTCCACCCGTCAGACCAGCTGTTCCAGGCTTTTTGACGATTGAACCCGCGCGGCCACAGGCTGCCACCAAACTGTCACAAAATTGGAATCTCCCAAGAATTTTTGCAATTCGTGAGCACGCGAAAATTGCAAGAAATGCAGTCAGGCGTTTGAAATAAAAGCTTCTCATAACTATCATAGCGTGTTTACAGTTTGAGTCAATCGCGTACTGGCTTTTCCATTGGAGTAATCGCTAATTCGGGAAATCGCGCAACGTTCGAGCATATGGCTTGGACAAAATCCTTATCGGTAGGTCAGGCCCTCGCTCTGTGGATTCGTGTTTTCTAGCCAAGAAAGGTCATTGCGAGACGAAGGCGCTAGGGGCGTGAACACAATTTTCCGTAAAGCGCATGAGGCACAGATTTACAGTCTGTCTCAATCCCAATCAGGCCAAAATGGGAATGGCAAGAATCTGCGTCGCGAGAGTTTTGCATCATGTGTACGGCTTGCTTGTCTGCTCTCTTTTCATTCTTCGCTCTCTCTAATGCACATGCAACGCAAATCTTGAGCTGCGAGCGCTCAAATTCACCCCAGCGATTCAGCATGATCCGGATTGGGGCAGACTGTACAACGTTGAAGATGCACGGCCCGTGTTTGCACCCTCTCGACCGATACTACTTTTGCACCTTCCTTCGGCAGTAGCCTCTATGTATAGGTACCATCTGTTTAACTGGAAGTGACGGAGAGGGGGGGGGGCTGGGCTCTGCATCTCTCGCGCGCGGGTGCTCTCTAATTTCTTGAGCTGAATTAGCGATCGAAGCTCCGCCTTCCACCCAGCACTGCTTATCGAGGTGCCCTATCTGGCCCCCCCCCCCCAACAAAGGCAGGCACCGTAATCAGGCTGTCCGCAGGCTCTTCGTGCCGGGACCCAAGCGCGCTTTTCTCACTGTCCTTTAAACTTTCACTTCCCCTCTCTGCGATTCAAATGCGGTGGTCATTTACGATCTGGTAATATCTGCTGCATGACGAAGGCGGTTGCCCAAATAGGTTGAAGGCTGTTGCGCACGCGGCGCACGGGCAATTGTCAGCCACGGGGCGCGCGCACGCTCCAGTGGATGACCGCTGACCGAGCGTGCGCGCGCCCGGTGGTTGACAATTGCCCGCGCGCCGCGTGCGCGACAGCCTTCAACCTATTTGGGCAACCGCCTTCGTCATGCAGCAGATATTATCATACAGCTGCATTTTTCTAGTCCTGAAGGGTAATTAGTAACCCACTAGTGCCGACTCAACAGCTTTTTCGCTAGTCCGAAGACTGTTTTTGTGACTTCAAGCATACAGCCTAGTAGCGTGACAAGTCGGTTCGAGCAAATCGTGATTGTTTGTTTGAAATAGCTTTCAGAGGAGAACAGAGAATGAAATCAGTCGCTGCTCAAAGTCTAGCTTGAGCATGCGCCTTCGTGGCACAGTTACGATCAAATTTTTTCATTCTCACTGTGCCGTTGTGGAGGGGAGAGTTTTGGCCAAATGCAGCACTGCAAAGGATATCCCTTAGAATTGAGCGCATACTACAAAGAGAAAACCAGACGAACCAATCAGAGTCTACACATTATATAGCCACTACTAGAAACAAGATAACCATCACGCAGCCGCCCTCGATTGGAGTTAGCCTATTGAGAAATATCAGGTTGGCATTTCAGTAATGCAACTTTTGCTCATAACTTTTTGTCCTCCAGAAATTGTAGGAAGTACAAACTGACAAGCTGCTTTCTTTGTTATTTTGCGGTAGTCTTCCCTATGTTATGAAATCGAGAATTCGATCTCCCAGCTTCCCGAAACTTGCTACTGTAGTAGTCATTACTTAACTGTCATTTTCTGCTTGTGGTGTTAAGCGGAACACATAAAGATTTTGTAAATGCGTTGGACCTCAACTTGCAAGAAATGGCAATTGAGATAGTAGAGTTCACATCTGGGAAGTCAATGGAATAAAGATAAGGGCTGCGGAATGGAAAGTTTAGGGAGAAGAGCTGACAGGGGAAGCGTGTTTGAAGTGGCGGTCTTGAATGAGACCCATACCACTTTGAAGAGTACTGGCTCACGCTGGCTCCAGATGTGCCTTCATTATCTGCCCAGCGCTTCTAGACGCCGAGTTAGGCTGGGTTCATACTGGTCTGCAAGTTTCGGAACAGCTCCAGCACAGCGCTCGAATTGTATGCTGTGTTGGAACTGTTCCGGAACTTACGGATCAGTATGAGCCTTATGACCGTTTTCTGGAACGAAAAATGTTAGCAAGATTCAAAACGTATCCATTAAAAGCTGCTCTGAAACTCGACATTGGACGAGCAATGGGAGATTTTGTGCCAGTTCGCGTTCAATTTCTTGACCTGAAAACGCCCATAACTCGGCTTCCATAGGCGCTTGGCAGATAATGAAGGCAGATTTTGAATAGTGTTTAATGCTCTTCAAAGCAGTATAGGTCTTATTTGAAACGGCCACTTCGACTAAACAGATTCCCTTGTAAGCACTTTGGTTCGAAATGCCTTTGAGAGAATGGAGGTGGCAATTTGGTCCAGACCTTGACAAAGAGAATTTTTTCGCTACAGGGAAATGAACAACGGAAGAAATCTGTGTGTGCATTCGCTCCTGAAGCGATCAGAAGTCGCAGTTTGCCAAGTTATCCTCGAAGAGTTGCCGAGGCGATCGATGTAAGATTGCTTCTCCCTTTCATTCGCTTAGTCCAAAACTATGAAGATCCGCGACTTGTGCATCTAGAGATGAGCGCGAACTGCGCGGCAAAGCGATCGCCATGCTTTTGAGTTTCAATTTATTGAATTTCGTTTTTTACGAGTGGAAAATTTCTATTCAAACATCACTAGGTGACACTTTGCTAGCACTTATGGCATCAAAAAGGTGTTGTTCGAGGTTTTGGTGACTTCGTACCGAATTTCTCACATATGCTAGCACCGCTAGTATAGCAAAAACTAGGAAATTGCGCGCAACTGAATCTCAGAGATGGAAAGTGAAAGTTTAAAGGACAGTGAGAAAAGCGCGCTCGGGTCCAGGCACGAAGAGCCTGATTACGGTGCCTGCCTTTGTTGGGGGGGCCAGATAGGGCACCTCCTGCTTATCCAGTACAAACCGCAACTGTACAACTCGTGGCTCTCGCAGTGTTAGCCACGCTTGGCCGTTGCAGACATGGCCGATCGCAGTCGATGAACAGAGGTTAATTGACACAGACTGTATGGGTTCAAAGACAACTTCATCCTGCAACAAGGCAGCAAAGTTGGATTGACGCGGATCTCTCTACTACAGTACTATAGAACCACGAGATGAAGCTGAAGCCAGAAATTGTTTCAATCTAAAGTCACTAATCACCTTGTGAGGGCTAAGACAGAGCTGTCCACATTGCTTCCATCTAGCGCACTTGTCTCCATGAACAGGATACCCATCTTCTGTAATTGTAAGTTTCTAGTTCGTATTTTTTGATCACAACTTACAAGATGTGCGGCTAGACGCCTTAGTTGTGCACTTGCACGCGTAAGCGACCACAGGATAATCACAAAATCGTGACGATAGCGGCGATCGCGTGCGTTGCGTGCAAAGTCACACAAGGGAAGTATTAGTTGAAGTGGCTTTTTCAAATGGCACCTAAATCACTAGGCACGCCTTTGAACGCTGATTCCAAATCTGTTTTCCTTTCTGCGGAACAACTTTCCGGAAGAAGTTATGAGCAGGGTCAAGCGTGGGGTGCGGCGCGCCACACTTGGGGGTCGTATTGAGGAGTCAAAATGCGAGGGGGTCGTAGTTGGGTAATCTGATAATAGTGGTAACATGATATCTGTATCATATCCATAATTAGTATGCCAATTAACCCCTGTAGACAAAGTGTGAGCGAATTCTGAAGATTCAAGATACTAGGCTACCTAAATGAAATGGTTAAATTCCAACATGGTTAACTTTGTTTCAAAGGTGAATTAGTTATCCGTTTTTGCACTCAAGACAATACTACTCCTTCTTTGTCCACCTCAGGAATCCCGCTTCAGAAGACTGCAAACTGTGGAATTAGAAGCCAACCAAAATCTCGTTTTTCCCATTTTTCGCTTTTGATCGCTGTGCTTTCACCAAATATTACTCAGAGCTAAAAAGACGAATCAGGCTCCAAACAGTCTTATGGAATCTACAAGGTTTAGGCCATCGATTCATATAAATACTGTCCGCTAGAAATGTTTTTTTGATATAGTTAATGGGGTGCGGCACACCCTCTAAAAAGCTGCAGCTGCCGCAGCTTTTAAGGGGGTGTGCCGCACCCCCCTAACTTGCCTTCAAAATCCAGAAAGCGCTCCATTGCTGGTATGAGTATTGAGCACATAGCTTCTTCTTGCTACACTGGAAATTTGGAGTCGAACGCCCCACTCATAAGAAAATTATGGCCCTTTCAATATGCATATTCAGATCAAAATCAGCCGTCAAATTACGTGTGATTGTAAAGTGCAGTCACAGAAAATCGGGCGTACAGCTCTCAGAAATCTGAAAACTCTCTAGAAAAAGCTGGTGTCCTCCAGGATGTCACACTTTGAGGTCCAGAGGTTAAGAGGAGGAAGGAGGGGTCGTTTGAGGGCTTTCATGGGAGGGGGGGGTTGTTTTCGAAAGACTTGTGCCTGACCTCTTTCTCAACTCTGGTAATGCTATCTTAGATATATAGTTCAGGGGGGGGGGGGTCTTATTAAGACAGCAATCAGGGGGAGGGGTCGTAACCAGCGATCGTGTGCCACACCCCTTGCTTGACCCTGGTTATGAGTGTTTGAAAGTCCAAATTTGTCTGTTATGCTATAAGTGGCATAAAAACAGCGATAAGCTGTACAAAAACAGCTGAGAGTGGGTGATCGAATTTTTACCAAGCACAATGACTACAAGGAAGGTACACAGCCTGTGATTCGCAGAGATGTTTTTGCACAGCTTTTCCCTGATACACTTGAGGCTTGTCAAATTTGAGATCAAACACTATAACTTCTTCCAGAGAATTGTTCCGCAGATAAGGAAGACAGATTTGGAATCACCGAACGCTCTAAAAAGTGATTTGTCAAGTGAAACGGTTACCTCGACTGAAGAGGTTTTCTTGTCAGCATGGCAACCACGTTTCCTTGGCTGTGGCCACTACTCGAAGCGTTCTTTACATCTTGTCACGATTTTATGAAGACCCTATACCGCATGCGGTATACAAACTCACAGCGGCGAGGGCAGCGCCATCTTCCCTCGAAACTCCACCGGCATTCTCTTGTCGAAGATCGCACTTGTTACCAACCAATATGACTGGGATTTGTCTTTCAACTGAGTCCTAAGTAATATTCAGTACCATCTTTGTTCAGGAAGAAAAGACGCTTGTGCTGCCTACCTTTATTGTGTCAACCCAGTCTCGAATTCTAATGAAGGAGTGCTCTGATGAGACATCGTAAACCAAAACAGCACCATCTGCACGCCGGAAGTACGATTTACATAATGAGCGAAACCTTGCAAGAGAAGTTCACATTATCAAAAACAATAACAGGAGAAGAGGAAAGGGGGAGGGAGTGAATCTTAATCTTATGGACCGGATTCAATCGGGCAGGGGGGACTATATGTCGCCGATAAGCTTCACTCCGCGCAGACAGCTGGTGCAAACCTATAACGTCTGTAATGTGTGGAGCTGCGTGGTCTGTCGCAGATGTCCGAAACCAACCCTTTCGGTGGCATATAGTGCCCTACCCGATCCATTCTGGATTATAGTGCACGAAATGTGAATCTAACCGCGGCCGCGTGACGTGCCCTGGGAGAAAGCGGTCACAAACAATTGCTGTTTCTGCCCAAGGACCGCGGGTGAAGAGAGTCTAATAAATTTCACGGTTAAAATGAGGTGTCTGCGATGGCGACAGCACTCACGCGGAAAAATGGCTACAGCGATGATGCCGACAACCCCTGCGCATAAAATATGGCCACTGGGCGCACTTTTTGAGTTTCTAGTTGTCCTCCCTCCACTAGACACCTAGTGGACGAATTCGGATTTGAACCAGAGCACGCCGATTGCGGCAGAGTGCGGCACCATTAAATCCAGTTCAAGCTCATCCGTCGTTGCATGGTGATTTTTACGTTTTAGGCCCGTATGCACGTACAACCCCGCGGGGAGGGGAGGGGATCTGAGAGGGATAGCGCCATATCTCACTGCTCTAGATATCTTTCTTCTTTCTTTTCTATCGTGCTTATAAGGATTCTCATACCCTTATACCTGCGCATAATAGATGCCAGGTTACCGCTATACAAGATTAAATATTCAGTATTTCTTCCGATCCCCTGAGGATCCCCAGGGGATCATCTCACATTTTCAAAGTCGTTTATCTTCCTGAAAAATGAATGAAAACGCTGCAAAATTGTACTGAAGATATACTACGATACTGCTGAGCATGTTTTCGACAGAAGAAATGGAATCTGAAGATTTTGATTTTTTCGATAATCCCTGGCTCGCGAGCAGCGGTTCATCGAAAATTTTGATATCTTGAAATTTCACTCATTTCTACCATAAATATGTTTAGCAGTGCTGTAGTATATCCACAGTACAATTTTAGAACATTTTCATCGAGTTTTCAGAAAGATAAATAACTTTGAAAATGTGAGGTGATCCCCTGGGGATCAGACGAAATAGTGAATATCTAATCTTGTATGGCAGTAACCTGGCATCCGTTATGCGCAAGTATCAGTGTATGAGAACCTTCAAAACCAAGACAGAGGAAGAAGAAGAAGGATACATAGACTAGCGAGATATGACGCTTCCCCTCTCAGATCCCCTCCCCTCCCCAGCGGGGATGTACGTGCATACGGGCCTTAATGGTGCTTGTGATCAAAATCGACGACTTGTTGTTGCTTAGCGATGTTTCGTGCTATGCTCGTTTCTTCGGTTCTGACTTTACGTAAACCTGAAATCGACTAGAAACAAGCATAGTAGCACGAAACATCACTCAAGAGTCACATCTACCACCCAATTAAGAAGACTGTTAACATCAAAAAATAAAATGTCCCGAAAACACAAGAAATCTGTTTGAGATTAAAGGCAGTGGCTCGGAGAAACCAAACATCCCGAAATTTAGATACGGAGGGTTGCTTGCATCCCAAACATCATAACAGAGCAGGTCCGAGCGCTCTATATGCTGCGCCTGCCCAGAAACTGCCCCCAATCCCGTGCGCGCAAGCCATTCTTACAGGCACTCAGACGAGCTTGCGATCCCCCTGCCGCCGTCAGAGGCGGCATGCCGCAATGTTATAGACATGAGGGTCCTGCGACGACTCTATTTCTCTAACCATGGCGGGGAGTGGTCCACTCGTCCAAATTCGAAATGAGAACCCTTCGAAAATGCTGGTTTTCGGCATTTTCGTGCGCTTCAAGGTGTATTTTCGAAATCAGCGCGTCGAATTACCCCAGGTAAGCGAAAAAATTTTAGGTTGAGGACTTGCCGAGCCACTGCCTTTAAGTGAGGGCTGCAGGTGCCGCGCTCTGTCGCAGCCGGCGTGCTCTAGTCGAAATTCGAATTCGCCCACTAGTGTCGGGTAGGGGACTTACATACCCTCGATATCATCCCATATGTCTTCCCTCAACATGACGTGGATTACGTGGCTTGATGAGGCGCCGCCTCGCCTCGGGCTCGCGCCACGTTGCGAGCGCATCATTTGGCGCGACGTGGCGCTCAACACAAAGTGGCGCAGGTTTTCCCACTTTCTTCTTGTTGCCACATCACGCCGAAAATGCGCACGCAACGTGGCGCAAGTCCGAGGCGAGGCGGCGCCTCATCAAGCCAGGTAATCCACGTCATGTTGAGGGAAGACATATGGGATGATATCGAGGGTATGTCGCCGAAAGTGGGCGGCCCTCGCGGTCACTTGCAACAAATACGCATTCATTGTTGCACATGCATGGGTGGAGGACATTAGGTCGCCGAAAGAGGGCGGTCCCCGCGGTCATTTGCGACAAATACGCACCTTTGTACATACGCGGACATGTGTTCCTGCAGGGAATCCGCGCGGGACTCTTCCAAATTCGGCGACCTAATGTCCTCAACCCCACATGCATGGAGGTTCGTTTTCGCAAGGGATCCGCGCGGGACACACCTAGATTCGGCGACATATAGTCCTCCACCCCCATGTATCCAGTGCGGGAAGAACGACTACACCCAACTTGTCAAAGTAGAAAGTTCCACACCTAAAACATACATACTCTGTATGCCCCAGAAAAGTTCCCATGTGAACCAGCGTGCGTACGTGGTGCGACGCTGCCTTTCGTTCTTTTGACACGTTTTTCCTGAGATTCCAACGGAACTGCCCGGGGTTGACACGCTCAAAAAGCGAAAGGCAGCGAGATGACGTGGTACCTATGGGAATCTTGCTGGGAACAAACGATACGCTTGTAGATATGACGCTTGATTTAGTAGTCTTTCGACGCCGCGACTGGTCAAAAAATAACAAAATTTGCGCGCAATTGCTCGCGCGGTTTGCTGGCATCAAGGATGTAGCTGTTTGTTCACAAACAAATTTTGTCGCCCAATCTCGGCACCGCAAAAACACTATATTAAGCGCCAGATCTACTAGCCTATAGTTATACTCACCTCTCTTGTCCAGCAGTATCCCATAATTGAAGGGCAACATTTCTTCCATCTACACATACTGTCTTGACATGGAAGTCAACACCTGGCATTAGAATCTGATGAAAGCGAAGTAGTCAATAAATATATTTCTTACCTAGCGTGCTAGGCAAATTAGCACAATGCTTGCCACTGACAAGCCTCATAACTAAACTGCTTTTTCCAACAGCTGCCTCTCCACACATTACTATTCTAAACGTCCTTTCCGCAGGGCCAGTAGCCGCATGAAGGCCCTGAAAAGAACTCGTGAGGTACCATGCATAAAAGTCTTATGTGAAAATGAGGCTCGAAATCTTCTGAAGATCTCACAGCTTCCCCCCTGGATTGCAGAGACCACCAGGTGATAAAGAAACTGCATAAGGTGAGCGGACAAGGAGGAAAAGCTGGAGGTGGTTCGTGGTAAATGTGGTAGCTGGTAGAGCCTATCGAGAACGTATCATCCACCACACGGTCCACCAACAACTATGAGCTAGTCCCATACGAAGGCTTAAATTCTAGGGGCGGAGCGCGAACTCGTTTATCAACCGCGAAGCGCATGAGGCGCGCACGGCTGTGAAGATACAGTAAGTTTCGACCCGCTTTAGGCGGAAATTGGATTGGCGGGAGTCCGCCTCGCAACAGCTCGCGCCGTTTCGCAGCTACAGTATATCTTATCTTGCTGAGAACCCATGTCTGCGTCTCTTCAATCTCCTTAGTCCTTGCTTGGCAAAATGCCAGCGCTATGCGCTCGCAAAGCCTCCAGCGATGCGCATGCGCTGCTCCACGTGAAATGTCTCGCCTAATCCGGGATGAGACCGACTGTACGTGCGCCGCGTTTGCGCCCGTTCAGATTATATTGCTTGCGCCTATGTTTGGCAGTAGCCTTTGAAGTTGTGAGGCCTTGTGCAAGCAGAGTTTGCCAACAGAAAACATGTGCTTGGGAATAATTATCTCGTCTGCAGGTGCTCAAACAAAGTGCGGCGCCATTGCGACATTATCAATGACGAAATCTGTCCAAACGTATGAGCCTTTCGCTCGTGCGCACGTTGAAAACCTTATTACCAATGGAAAAGTTTTAGCTAGAAAATGACGGCGCCTGAGCCTCTAAAGTATGTTCATTCAGTTCTGACAGTTTTCGGATTTTCAAGGCTCCTGTCTGTAAAGAAACCGAGAAAATTAGTCCGTGTACTCATCAGTTCGACAAATCTCGTGCCACTCTAATATACGCATCGACAATGTGGTTCCTATAGATCATAAATCAAAGAGATCATGCTGTCTGGATAGGGTACGTTCGGTACGGCGAATGGAGGGGACAAGTCATAATGGTGGGGTGCTCGTACAAGAAGATTTCACTCTAAATTTTCGATTTTGAAATTACGTAAGCTAAAAATAATAGTGAAGGACTCCTTCATAAATCAAATTTCTAGCTTGATTAATCGAGTGCTTGCAACTGCTATCATCGCCTGGTAACTGCCCAGATCTTTTGAATAGAAGTATAGGAGAATTCGAGCAAAAGAAGAAGCGAAGTGAACCTGGAACATTTTTTCCGCAAGAGTGTTCTTTTTCGCATTTATGGCTCCTAATTTTTCGCTTTGGCACAACTCAAACAATTGTATCGTCATGACCATTTTTGATTATTTCAGGAGTCTAAATTTTTCTTCTTTTTTTCCACGTTTTTAAGCTTTTGTAAAAATCTATGAAATTTGAAGATTGGCATGCATTTTGAGTAGAAGTTGTGAACTTTGTATATGTGCTCCAAATAACTTTAAGAGCTGCGGGTTCCTACAAAAAAAATCTTGAAACTGACAAATTTCGTATCTTCAGAATTATTGAATTTGGCAAAAGTGCAGTAGAGAAATTATCTTAAAAAATCACAAGTATTTCGGTGGAGACAACAGTTTATAAGCCACTGCAAACTAGAACTCGCATGTTTTCTCATTCGTCGAAAAAGGGTGGAGAGCTATAGAGCTGCTGCATGACGAACGCGCAATTTCTTCGCGCGCGAACGCGGCTTTATTAGCCGCAGGGCGCATGAGGAACAGGATTTACAACCTGAGGATACGCGCGCGCTGCATTCCTCTGCGACTAAGTAGTAGCTCCACAAGTTACCGACATAACAGATTTGTACTAGCTGTCCGCGGGGTGTTGCCTATCGGCAACATATAGTCCCCTACCCGTAGGATTCATTTTTTGCTCAAAATTTTTCGAATCGAGAGTTTCTCGAAAAAATCATCGTTAGAAATTAAACTGACTCTTAGATTCTGAGGAGGTTTTGTGAGAAGAAGGTATGAAAAAGAAAGCAGTGCTGCATCAAACGCATCATGGATTTTATTTTAGCTGTACTTGTGCAAGATGTGGCCCCTCCAAAATTCATAACAGAATTTCTTTTAGCCAGTCAGTAAGGCAAACCCGGGTAGATCGTATATATTTGACCATCTTCGATTGCAACACTATAGTTGCTTTCTAAGGCCATCTGATCGCATTTAAGAATTTGAGAATAATGAGTTGCCAAAATTGATGTCTTACAAAGTGACCAGATGATGCTGATAAGAGGTGCCGATGGTTACCCTCTGCATGCTCCGTGAGTATATTTCCTTGGGCATAAATTTTCCCCAGGCTGATGAAAATTTTGTGACATATGGATGGCTTACCATCATCGCTTCAACGTCTCCTTTAGGTTTTTCCGAATCGCTTGAACAGTTCCCATCTTCAACAGATATTGTGATACCTGAAGCCATAACATTACGATCTAAGACATCCAACCGCAGAGACAGCGTTCTCGCGATGCCGACAACAACCTCAATGAATGATTGCCTGGAGTACACAGCCTCAAGATGTGCGAACAGCGGCAATTTTTTACGCGCAAGTGCTGTCGGCAGCGCAGGTTGATAGAACTGTTGTCGCCAAAAATGCATCATTTTGAAAACAATAGTTCTATCCTTTAATTTGTGTTTTCTTTGATGATTTCCCACCGTCTTCCTCCGGTGATACCTCACTCCAAGTTGGTGGAGTCGGTAACCTTAGACTATCTTGGGTTGGGCTCTGGAAAAGAGCTACCCCTTCGGATGCGGTTCTCACTAAGCTGCTCGGTGACGGTGTTCGCTGAATGAAAACCGTTCAAAACCCGTTCATCTAAGAGACAGCACAACTTTGTTCACCAAGTTGAATTGTCTGATTACTGAAGCACGACTGTCCAGTGCATCTCTGAGGCTTTCGTTAGTGTCATGCAGCTTTTTGTTGGCTTCGCTAAATCATGAGCTGAACCCAATTAGATTTTATGACCAAAAGGATGAATACCTACAAAAGAAGCTGAATCTGACGTTGCATATTTTCACTTTCCTGGGATACAGCAGAGACTTCGTCTGTAACATAGGGGGATGAATTGTTGGTTGCATACGCAAGTGTGCATTCGATAGCGTAAGCTCACCTTTTTGCCGGATTAGTTCATTCTCCTTGTGCTCGTACTCAGCACGAACATGTGCAAGTTCACTCTTGATCATCGCTAATTCAAGATGATTCTCAGCCAAACCACGTCGTAGTTCTGTATTCTCAGAACAAACTTCCTAAAAAAAATTTTTTCTACAAAGAAGCTGAAGGAAATAAAGAGAAGAAGCTTGAAACTGCGTTCTTACTACAGTCTAGTAGATTTTCCGCCTACAATGCCGGCCATTTGCGCGCGCAAAATGCCGGCATTACTGGCGTGGCTATTTGTTCACGCGCAAACTTGGCCGCAAAATGCCGACACCGCAAGTCCACTACATTTAGCGGAAAATATACTAAAGTAGAACTTCGCAGGAATTAAAGTTCACAGCTTGTATCCGTTAAACTAGAGCCAGTCATTTGTATACCTAGTCAAACTGACAGACCTTGAGACGGTCCTGCAACTCTTTCTGATGTGAAAGTTTCTGTCCTTCCTTTTCTAGCACATTTTCCATTTTTTGAAGTCTTTCGATATTGCTTTGCATTGTTCGCATTTCTTCCGCCATTTTCGATTTCATTTCTTCTTTCTCCTTGGTTAATCTCTGTCTCTCCTAAAATTGAATAATTAGTCTTACTTCACAAAAAATCTTTTCGAAAAATGGAGAGATATAATGGTGTCACTCACTTCTTCTCTGGCTTTACGTTCAGCAATCATCACTTGCTGGTCAATTTCTAACTCGACTTCTTCCATTCGTTTGTTGTACATATCTTTTTCTCTGCAAGAATTTTGGGCTCAGATATGATCAAAAACACTAGCGATTTATGTGTTGAAGCCGAAGAGTAGACGACGTTCGACTTAAGGTTTTAAATAGCATGAATGAACCAACGTTTCGAAAACATGCTGTAGTCGCTGATTTTCATCTTTTTGGTCCTTTAATTCCTTGTAAAATGATCCTACAATGCGTTCGTATTTTCGCAAAAGTTGCGGTACTCCAGCATTTTGAAGCTGTTGATATAGCATGACAACCTCCTCGTGGCTGAAAAATCACTTCAACAGTATACTACGCCTCAAAAATGAAAATAATCCTTCCTTTACCTTCATAGAATAAAAAATCGAAAAAAAAAGATCAGTATTAAATCACTTACCAAGGCAGTGCAAAATCAATGCTGGCATTCGTGTCAGATTCTGAATTGTACAATTCCTCTTCGAGAGGGCGGAGACGATTCGGTCGAGCGAACTGGAATGAACGTTATTGTCATACTTTTTCCAAAAGATGAATGAAAATAACATGACTGAATGGAAGCGATGACCAGAAATGTGCTGAGAATCTTAGACTTTTCAGGTACAAAAATTGTACCTGGGAAGAGGACGTTATGTCGCCAAAAGCAAAGTTCCGCGCGGACATCTGCAACAAACCACCCACTTCTGCACATTATATGCTCGCGTCAGATGTCTGCGCGGGTGGAGCCTAACGGCCACATGTCCTTTACCCGATGTATTTTTGAAGTGAGCATGAGTGAAAATTGGGATGTGAGGCAGTAATTTGACATGACGATGTTGGCCAACGGTGGCCCATGCATTTTGCTACGACGGCGCGGACCATCAGAATCTCAGCCAAGATTTGCGCAAAATTGTTTAATTCACAGCCAGTAGCACTGTTTTTCAGTGAAAGACTTTCCAAAAGCGAAAGCTATGCACATAAAAAGCTTACCGATGACTCTGCATCGCTGTCAAAAACTTCATCACCAGGCCGTATCGGGGGCAAATCAGAAATGTCCATCAATTTGCCTTCTGAATTGCCGTAGTCGATGAGACTTGCCCGACGTTTCATCCCTCCGTATCCTGGACTTCCACTCCAATTAAAATCACATACCTTGAGCGGCCAAAATACTTTCAATAGCACCTCTACTTTCTCCTTCGAGTACAGCTTTGTTAAAACCATGACAGAATTCTTCTTTGTCGATTCTGCCGGATCCATCGGTATCTAACTGCGCGAAAATGAATTCAATGTCCTGAAAATGTAACAGTGCTAAATATTTCCAGCGAATAACAAGAAGATTTATAAATGATAATTTTGTTACCTTCTGATCAAGTTGTGGGCAAATGTGGTGAAGATCTTGCTCAGTCAAATAACCCTTCCCTTCTGGATCACATAGATTGAACAATCGCTCCACTTCAGACATTGTCTGACATTAGCTGATTAATTAGAACGAGAATACTCCAGCGTAGGACGCAATCGACCATTCAAGCCGAATACGCTGCTTATATGAGAACTGTTAACCATGAATAACAATGTGATAGAAATCGATGATGTAGCAAGTGACAGTCATGGTCAAAAGTGCTTGTTGCTGCTCTCTTTTGAATTTTTGGGCTGAAAATTGGGGCGAGGAGTGTAGACTGGCAACGGTGGTAGTGGTCAATCAAGTTAGGAGAGATTACTGAGATTAAGCTTAATGGTTATTCGTACACAGAGTAATTTCGACATCATAGTTCCTAGAAACAGCTTGGGATGACGTGGTGATTTTTGGCTACTGTTGTGTTTTCATGTGACTAACACTTTGACGTTTTTGCAAAAATGTGAAACAGAAAAGTGAGCATCGTCCCAAAAAAAAAACAGATAACAGAGGCAAGGCAGTTATAATATTGATAGGTTGCAGAGGAATTTTCCGGGCACTTAGGAAAACTCTTTATTTTTTCGGTGCACTTATAATAACGCAATCGCTTGAATCATGAAGTGAATTTTTCCATTCATGAAGCAAACTTCGCCAAGGGCCCAGGAACTTTCTTTACAACCAAGTGTTCCCCAGCATACACATTTGTGGTAAGCTATTGCTCTATGCTAGCAATGGACTATTGCCTGTTGGACGTCCCGAATAATCAGAAAGAAAAGAAACGAGTTTATTAACTCTCCTTTTTAAGCTTCTGATATGATGGTGCGATGTGACTTGGACCAAAAATATTGAAAATCTCTCGTGGTATTAAGTTTTGTCTGATTTGTACAAATGGCTTATCTAATACCCCACAATTATCACTTCTCACAGTATGAAGATTTTATTGTAGCAAATTACATCAATCCCAGTCACGAAGCCCTATCACTGATAAGTGGGCGATAACAAATTACAAAAATTTTGAGATTTTCGACAATCTACAGATAGCGAGATCGAAGAATTTTACTATTCCATACCCCCTATTGGGAAACGAAGTTATTTAACGGCGAACTTCTCAGAAAATGAAAGAAACTCAACTTAAACCTAAACTTTTAGGACAATATCTGTCTGCAATATTTTCCATTTAGAAGAGATAGAGTGTTTGGATACCAGCGTGTGTAGATTAAAGAACAAATGGCTGAATCTTGAGTTGAGTTTATGAGCAACTTCAGCTCATGCTGTAACCATATTAATGAATTGTAAATTTAACCTAGATTTGATGAACATAACATATAATAACAACTATTACAAAGCGGTGACTCAATGAAAATGTATGTCAAATAGATCCATGTAGCATTTACAAATGACTGAATTTGTCATACATAAGTCAAATCTTAGAGCAAGCCACCATCAAACTTGCAGTCGCCAAAATGATGTGTAGTACTCACAGATCAAATAAGGGAGAGTGAACTCGTTCATATAATATAGCTACCTAAGCAGATGACATCAAGTGTTGTACAATTTTTTAGTACTCAGAAACAAATTCTCATCTTGCACTTCTTTTGCGGAAAGCAAAGACCATTTTGTGTTTTGATTGTCAAAGAACTATGGGATAGTTGAGATGACGAGAATGAACAAAGGTGTTTGCTTAGACAATAGTAATTATATAAGTTATTTGAAATCTGTAGCAGCAACTGAGCATAGAACGATGCCGTTCCTTTGCTCAGATTTTTGGCAATTAGTTGAAAATTACTGCATTTGGTCACTTTCAAATCGACTTCAATGGAAAAGAGAATTGACAAAGAAACACGAGCCAGAAGGACATCATGAATGATTTCACGAAATCATGAATCGACTGATCGATATCCAACAGAGTATAACAATGGAGAGATTGCATCGGGGCCATCATCAATCAAAGTAAGTTTTGAAGATTATATCCTCTTTTTTGCTCATCTTTTCGCTATATTTGCATGAGCTAAAGAGTCAAAAGTCTAGGTAAAAGTTTGAATGCAAAAACTGCCACGAAGGGGTGCTTTCTGAATGGATATAGAGGATTAATAGGCAGTAAACAAAAAGACCGGTAGAAAAGTGCTATTGAACCAAATACGGACGTCCTCGAAAATTCTATGCTTTATACAAGCATCGATCAATTATCCTGGCAAAGCAAACAATTTTGGCAATTTTACACGACCTTTAAGGTTAGATACACACATAACTCAGGTTTCGAAAATTAGAGAAATACGGAAATGAAGTTTTACATGGCAATGATCTAGAATGCCAGAGGGTTTATTGTCTAGAAGAATAAGAGAACGAAAAGTAGGTCCATAGGAAGTGCTGGACATGGAAATTAGAGAAAAAAAAGCAAGAAATGGGCCAGAATACCGTATCGACGATTATCGAAGTGGGCAGAGCTCATACATGTTGAGCAAAATTAATCTCTTCTTTGTAACGGAAAATTTTTGAAGTATGCCACAATCCTGGAGAAATCGTCTACGGTGCTGGAGCTCGAATAATCTTCATTCAAAGACGACTTTCGATCAAAGTACGTGGTCAGAATAGGAAAAAAGGAAGCACAATATTCTGACTGGAAGCCGAAATATTCGGAATCGACGATT
Source organism: Cylicocyclus nassatus (assembly GCA_958299035.1). Lineage (NCBI taxonomy): Eukaryota > Metazoa > Nematoda > Chromadorea > Rhabditida > Strongylidae > Cylicocyclus > Cylicocyclus nassatus. The sequence continues at coordinate 21,932,985 of CATQJL010000326.1, forward strand.
TCGAAATCACTGTGTGATCAGGCCGCTCGTCGAACAATACGCATCGGAGCAGCCATGTATGTCGCATCAACGCCGAAATGGCTGGCAAAAACGAATTTTTTCGCATATATGTACGCTTGACGAGTAATAAAGAATGTTAGCAACTTATTCAACCCTTCAATCACACAAGGAGCAGGGTGTTTCTTTCTTAGTTGGAGACAACGCTCCAAGGGAATGCGACGTGTAACAAATTGATTTTAACGCAATGTTGGATGATTTCCGAAGCTTACGAAAGGCAGCGCTAATTGCTCTGTAGTCTGCATTGTACTGACTACCTTAATTTGCTTTTTATTGTTCATTCAATGTCCTTAGTCATTAAACAGGCACGATATTGGTAGTGTACTCTGGAAGAGCTTAGGATCACATTCGCTAGCCGTGCATAGCTGCAATTTGCCGAGTCCTATTGGTTAGTTGTGCCCTCAGCTGATGTGTTGCAATATACAGTTCTCCTATTGATAATTATTGTGAACATTGAATCCGAAAACAGTGAAAGAGGAGGGGCGGGGGAAGCGGGAGGGGGGAGATACATCCTGTGTAATCATGTACACCTTCCCATCCGCGCGATCTCCACGCCAAAACTTCGCTCCACGTTCGCCTATAGTGGGGCATTAGAATAATAGTCAGTGTCTCGGCAAAAAGTCGGTTTGAGATTTTGTGCTTACCCGGGCCTATTCGCTATGGTGAACAGAGGTGCGATAGTCGGAGCCGATTCTCCGCCTACCTTCACTTTTGAGCTGGTACAGGGTGACCACCTTCACTTTTGGGTTTGGAAATTTTTTTCGCTGAAGCTCAAAAGAAGGAAAATAAGCAAAAAGAATGTAAAGGAAAGTATTAAAACATATATTTTTGTAGTAGGTCGATCCAGGCAGTAACCGCCGAGAACCAGAATTTCGAATGATAAAATAATGAAAAATCGTGAAAAATCGTCCCACTGTTACAAATCTGCTGACTGAAGACCTCCGCAGTTGCGACTTCATAGGTTTTGAAGGGTAAGTGTTGTTCTACCAGACAGTGAAAAAATCAGTTTGATTTGAGGAGTGGCCGCCGAGAACGAGAATTTTGAAAAACCTTAGAAATCTTCTCAATTCTAGGTTGCTCAATGACAACTGACATTTAAACTCTTATAAATCCGGACTTTGAAGGTGTGTGATGTTGCGACTTTATAGTTTTGTAGGGTGAGGTTTGCCCTATCAGAATATCTTAGCTGTACCGATCCATTGAAACATCGCCGAGATCCAGGCTCTTAAAAAAGCAGGTAAAAAACCGTTTTTCAGCTCATAACTTCTTCAGAATTGCATAATCCATGTTGCGACTTCATAAATTGGATTCTCCTCATCAAGAGCTTTCAGATGATATATATTATGTGGGGGATTCGGTGTTTCTTGCGGCTCTAACCCGGGGTGGAGTACTCCTCTTCACTAATTCTCCACCCCGCCCATTTCAATGTATTGGCGGGAGGCCCCTAGTGGAGAATTAGTGAAGCTTTCAAATGATATATAATATATATATGTGGGGGATTCGCGCCACCCCCGGGCATATGCCGTGGGAGGCGCGAATCCCCCACATGTTATATATCATTTGAAAGCTCTTGATGAGGAGAATCCAACCTATGAAGTCGCAACATGAATTATGCAATTCTGAAGAAGTTATGGGTTGAAAAACGGTTTTTTACCTGCTTCTTTAAGAGCCTGGATCTCGGCGATGTTTCAATGGGTCGGTACAGATAAGACATATTCTGATAGGGCAAACCTCACCATACAAAACCTATGAAGTCGCAACATCACACACCTTCAAAGTCCGGATTTATAAAAGTTTAAATGTCAGTTGTCATTAAGCAACCTAAAATTGAGAAGATTTTTAAGGTTTTTCAAAATTCTCGTTCTCAGCGGCCACTTTTCAAATCAAACTGATTTTTTCATTATCTGGTAGAACAACACTTGCCCTTCAAAACCTATGAAGTCGCAATTGCGGAGGTCTTTAGCCAGCAGATTGGTAATAGTGGAATGATTTTTCACGATTTTTCATTACTTTATCATTCGAAATTCTGGTTCTCGGCGGTTACTGCCTGGATCGACATACTTTCTTCGAAGTACGTCATAACAAAATGTACTTGATGAAACACACAAAGTCTAGCTGAATATCGCTCACAAATACATTGTTTCATTAACACCTTTATGTAAAATATTTATGCACTTGTACTCATTGTATTTGTGGCCCTAAGGAGGGCCGTTGGGTCACAGTTATTGGCCCTGAAGAGGGCCGTTGGGTTAGAGCTCTTCAGTTGTCCGAAGTCATCATGAAGCTTTGCTCTATCGTAGAAAGTGCTGAGACGTATATGCGTCCATGCCGGTGATGGCCTCCAGGTGCTCGCAGTAGGCGACGGCGACTTCGTAAAAACAAACTACATAGAATACGCTCTCAATACTTTCTTTTGCGTTCGTTTTGCTAAATTTCCTTTTTTCAGTTCAACCAAAAAAAAAATCAATACCCAAAAGTCGAAAAAAACCGAACCAAAAAAAACCCAAACCCAAAGTCCGTCCTGTGCTCCCCCCGTCTCTACTCCCACCCCCGGTCAACGTTTTTGAGAGGTGAGTGTCCGGCACTACCACCTTCACTTTTGCTGGCCAGTGGTACCTGCGACCCCCCCCCCCCCCGGTCGACATTTTTGGAAGGTGAGTGTCTGGCACACCTTCACTTTTGGCCGGCCAGTGGTAGCTGGAACCACCTTCACTTTTGGGGGGCCCGGCTCCACCTATCGCACCTCTGATGGTGAATCCGAAAATCCAAATTAGAGAACGCGAAAATGGCGAAAAAGGACTTTAACGCAGCAGGGAAATCAGAAGGTGGGCCGGACACGCGTTCGCACTTGGCCGGTGGCGATGTCAGGGCGGGTATAGGGCTCTGCAGGATCGCGAGAGTCGGCGCGGTTGCGGCCATTGCGCACACAGGATGCCAGAAGGCCTAAAACCAACAGAACAACCCCGTTCTTTTCAAAACCGTCTCAAATGAATGAAAGCCAACATCTGATAGCAGAAAGGCATTTGAAAGGAAAAAGAATAGCGAGAAAGCTCAATGCGCGAGCAATGGCCGCAACCGCGCCGACTCTCGCGATCCTGCAGAGCCCTATAGCAGGATCGCAAGTTTGCTCCAGAAACTGGGAGCGTAGATTCACAGTGGGGAAGACCCCGCCGACCTGCTGATTTTCCTTTTGCCTTCTTTTTTCGCCGTTTTTGCGCTCTCCAGTGTGGATTTTCGGATTCAGCATAGCGAACAGGTGCGGGTAAGCACAAAATCTCGTAACCGACTTTTTGCACGGATACTGCCTTCAACCTCGAGAAGGGCCCGGCACAGATCGTCTGGAAGCAGGCTGGATGTTTTTGGAGCAAAAACCAAAGGAGATATCGTTTTTGACCAGTCGGGGCCGCGTTAGTCGACACATGTTTTTCGGACAGGTTATCACATGATTGACATGCTCCATCGTGTATGGCGAAAAGTGCGCGCGATTTGAAAGCAAGGCTTAAACGAAAATTGCTTGCTTACAGCGCACACAGAATCGTATCACCAAAATTGAGCTGTATACATGGAAATTTATTTGCAAAAGACTTATGTAAAAGATCTGAAAACTTATGTGAAGTAATGCCTTTTCCAGAATTCGCCCGTTTCCAGACGGTCATCCTACGACCTGAGATCATATGGAGCATATATTTCTGTCACTTTATATAAGTTTTGGATTTTTTATCATGGACGGATTCCACGGTCAAAAATTTATCCCTGAGCATTGAGATATTTTTATATCATTGCCTTTCCTTTGTTTTTTGCCTTAATTTTTTCATAAATAGCTTTGTTAAATATCGCGCTCCAATGCCAAACTCTTGTGCGTGAAGGCTACTGCATGACGAAGGCGCGATAGCAGTATTAGTTGAGCGGGTGCGAACGCGGTGCGCGCGTATCCTCACCAATGTAAATCCTGCGCTTCCTGCGCTCTGCGGCTAATAAGGCCGCATTCGCGCCCAAAGCTATTGCGCCTTCGTCAGCAGCGGCCTATACGTAATTCAGCTCCAATTTGGATTTTCACTCTTATCTCACGTTTCTTCTTTTAGACTATTAAATCTCTTTTGTTTTCATCTTCCCTTAAGTAGGTACATCAAAGAGGACTTCGTAAAACTTCCGAAAGTCAGTGAGGATTTCGTTTTCGGAAACCCCAGAAACCGATTCGTGCCGGGTCCTGACCTCGAGTGGAGGTGTGCCTGCTCTCGCGACGCATTCTGCGCTCGCAAAAGTATTCTCTAATCACACTCTAGCCTTAATTAGGACACGAAGTCCTGCCTTCCACCGCAATCCAGTTGAATCAAAGGGTATATCGTCGTCCATATTTCGCTGGACTTCCGGCGGAGATTGACTGAACTGGAGCAGACCGTTGCGCTAGAGCGCGGCACCCCGCAGGTGAGTTAAAGTTAAACTAAAGCCTGATGTTACCGTGCTCTATCGCAACGCCTGCTCCAGTTCATACTATTCGTCCACCTGTTGAATCTGCAATCATCACATTATATTGGGTTGTTTCAAAAGTTCTACCTGTTTTTTTGTACCTCCTCTAAGTGGAAGGAAATTTTGGAGGAAAAAACCGTTTTTCAATGTCGCTTCCATGGTTTGAAAGCTCTATACTTCTACTTTTTCATACATGCTCTCGTTTTCATAGTGCTCTGTCACTTTGCAGTTCCGTACTTTGAAAGAAGACCAATATAAATGTGAAATCTCTACTTACTGCTCCAACGCCTTGAAATCAATAGGCAAAAGAGAGAAACCTTTTCGACATACAATACCGCTCACATTTTTTGAAAAAAAGACGCGAATGTATGGACATGTATGGACATGTCCATACATGTACGGACATGTCCATACATGTACGGACATGTCCGTACATGTCCGTACATGTCCATACATGTATGGACATGTCCATACATCAGGGTCGCGTGGCCATATCTCGCTTCGGAGTGGACGAATTGTGAATCCAAAGCCACCATTCGGTTCAGCTCGGCGCGGAGAATCTTCTGATATACTGGAAGTGGGGGTACGATGTCTACTATATTCCGTTTCCAGATTTTTCAAATTGTTCTGCGGAGGTCCTTTTGCGAATACATGAAGCAACGCCTACCCAACATAGAAGACTTTGCTAAGTACTATTCGATAATAGTGTTCTTTTAGATTATTGTTCGCTACAAAATAGGCTCAGACTTCTTTCCAAAGGAGATAGAAGCGTTGGTGAACTTTGGAAAAATCACCCGTTTTTAAATTCTACTCGCCATAACTTCCTTCGGAACAAGTATATTTTCGATCCGAAAACAGCGCCTTGCTCAGCTCATCAAGGCGAATCTTCTCATATACAGCATGTCCTTGATATTTCGATTTCAGTAATCTTTAATCTTTCTGAGGACGTCTTTTCGCGAAGGTGTAAAGCAGCGAGCATTGCCTCGAGTAAAATCCAGCAAAGACCTTTCGACAGTACTTTTCCTGTAGATTATAATATGCTAAATAGTAGCCGCAGATTTCTTTTTAAAGGAAATAGAACGGCTAGTGAATTGTGGAAAAATCTTGTGGTCCCAAGTTCTACTCTCCATAGCCCTAGAATACGAAACTATCTCGCTAAACAGATGTGAGTTTCGAGATCGGCAGGCCGCAAAACCTCCATAAGCAAGTTTTCCGACATGTTCGGGTTATTTCATTTTTTCTCGTTTTAGGCTCCGGAAGCTTGCCGATGGATTTTGGTCAAAATGTTGATGCTCTTGAATTGTAAGGAAACTTCGCTTATAGAGGTTTTCGAATACGCTCTTTACGAAAATCGTAGTCTTTGAGGATTACAGGGTCTTTTTGGAGAGATACGGTGAGGTGATTGTAACTGCGTCACGAAAGTGCGTAACTTTGCCCGCTTTTCTCGCGTACCTGTCAGAAACCTTGCCTGCTTGCTTTTCTCAGTCAAAGTTACTAGAAATTGTGCTATCGAATGGTGCATTACTCAGGCTCCAGTCTGTGAAATTCGCCGAGTTACGAGCCTACGAAAACACGTTCTCATGAATTTTGCCCAAGATGTAAAGATCGCATATCGTCGAAATTCCTCCGTGAGTGCTTGTAGATGCTCGTTGCAGATATTATGTTCGCTTCGTCAAACGACTCCCACTGTACTTAATATGGTGCTTGCGTCTGCTTCAATTGCTCAGTTGAATATCAAAGTTATTTCGCGGCTAGAACTCAAAGCACCAAATCTAACACAATAAGATTTATTAAAAGATTCCAGATACTTTACAGTCTCAGAGCACGAATGTTTTCAAACGCAGAATCAACACACTTGATCTCTTACGTTTGAGGCATTCGGAGAATGAGTAATGAATAGCACCAATCCGTCATCTGTATTGCTATAGCTATGTGCGATTACGTTATCCGACCACAAAATGCATACCAAATACAACCATCAATTTGTGTTTTTTTTAATATTATTTTCTTTCAAATGTCTTACTAACCCGTATCTTGCTATTACGTTAATTCAGGTCTAATCAATTTACTTCTCTTCCCAATCATTACAGCTTGTTGACTTGCTCTTAAATGAATTACAAAAAGTGAAACTATTTGATATTCTTTCGGAATCATTAGACTGTCCCTGGAATCATTTGGGCAGGGTTGATTGGTATTACTGCACCAACTGAGCCCCGCTTTGCATCATTATTGCAAGAGCATCTTCTGCTGGCAAATGAGTTGGCATGATTGCCATCTCCATAGATTACAATAACCTAACTTGATCACGCTCACGTATGAGTTATCCATCATCACAACCCTTATTGAAATTCACTTGGAGTCACTGGCTCACACTGGTTTACTGGTTTGGTGGGGTCGGATAATATACCCACCATCAAACCTTGTTTGCTTGGTAAAATCAAAATATTTTGCTGGCAAAAGGGGGCATGGGTACATCTCCATGAATTGCATCATTTAATTCCGATAATTATAATCATAGAGCAGTCAAATACAAGCTTTCATCACATTTTTATCAAGATCAGACCTAAATGATGCACTATCGTTGCGGTTAGAGTATAAATGACTGCTTTCTATTATTGCATGGGACGCCAAGAGGGTATAGAATAAATAAATAAATAAATAAAAATGTGAAAGGATTTGATCAGCGCGTTGTACAAGCGCTCATGGAGGAATTTCGACGAGATATGCGATCTTTACATTTTGGGCAAAATTCATGAGGACGTGTTTTCGTAGGCTCGTAACTCGGCGAATTTCACAGACTGGAGCCTGAGTAATGCACCATTCGATAGCACAGTTCCTAGTAACTTTGACTGAGAAAAGCAAGCAGGCAAGGTTTCTGACAGATAATCGAGAAGTGCGGCCAAAGTTACGTACTTTCGTGATGAAGTTACAGTCACCTCACCGAATCTCTCCAAAAAGACCCTGTAATCCTCAAAGACCACGATTTTCGTAAAGAGCGTGTTCGAAAACCTCTATAAGCGAAGTTTCCTTACAATTCAGGAGCATCAACATTTTGACCAAAATCTATCGGCGAGCTTCTGGAGCGTAAAACGAGAAAAAATGGAATAACCCGAACATATCGGAAAACTTGCTCATAGAGGTTATCCGACCTGCTGATTTCGAAACTCACATCTGCTTAGCAAGATAGCTTCGTGTCCTGCGGCTATGGCGAGTAGAATTTGGGACGACAAGATTTTTCCACAACTCACCAGCCGTTCTATTTTCTTTGAAAAAAAGCCTGCGGCTACCATTTAGCATATCATAATCTACAGAAAAAGTGCTATCGAAATACCCTTGCTGGAATGTACTCGTGACAATGGTTGCTGCTTTACACCTTCGCGAAAAGACGTCCTCACAAAGATTAAAGATTACTGAAATCGAAATATCAAGGACATGCTGTAAATGAGAAGATTCGCCTTGATGAGCTGAGCAAGGCGCTGTTTTCGGATCAAAAATATACTTGTTCCGAAAGAAGTTATGGCGAGTAGAATTTAAAAACGCGTGATTTTTCCAAAGTTCACCAACGCTTCTATCTCCTTTGGAAAGAAGTCTGAGCCTATTTTGTAGCGAACAATAATCTAAAAGAACACTATTATCGAATAGTACTTAGCAAAGTCTTCTATGTTGGGTAGGCGTTGCTTCATGTATTCGCAAAAGGACCTCCGCAGAACAATTTGAAAAATCTGGAAACGGAATATAGTAGACATCGTACCCCCACTTCCAGTATATCAGAAGATTCTCCGCGCCGAGCTGAATCGAATGGTGGCTTTGGATTCACAATTCGTCCACTCCGAAGCGAGATATGGCCACGCGACCCTGATGTATGGACATGTCCATACATGTATGGACATGTACGGACATGTACGGACATGTCCGTACATGTATGGACATGTCCGTACATGTCCATACATGTCCATACATTCGCGTCTTTTTTTCAAAAAATGTGAGCGGTATTGTACATAATGCTCTGGACTTGGGTACGAACTGTTTTCGAGGTAGAATAAAAGAATGAGCATATAAATTCAAGCATGGCTTGCCGTTATCTCAAAAGTCGCATGAATCACAACTTGAGAATAAGCCTAGTAGATATGGGAAGAAGCGAAGGAATTTACTTACTTGGCGAACAAATCCAAGGATTTCAAAAAGTGCATTACTGCCACCTCAGAAGGGAAATGAACAAGTAATTTCGCACTTCTTGGAAAGAATGTTTATGAAGATCGGTGAAATTCAAATTGACAGTATTGCTCAGCCGAAAATCTACACATAGAGCAGTGCTCGTGCAATTCTATCACTTGCGGTAAAACTTGCGCGTAATAAAAATAGCTAGCCTGTGACGCCGGCCATTTGGGCGCGCAAAATGTTGGCATTACTAGCGTGGCTACTTGTACACGCGCAAATTTTACCGCATTTCACCTTCAGTTCAAGCACACTATATTAAGCGGAAAATCCACTCGACTGTAGTTTCTCGCTGTGCATAGAACTGCCAAACATATAGATTGTGACATAGCTTACTGAGCTCGGAAAGATTATTTCTTAGAAGAATCATGGTAATTTGAAGTTAAACTTTGTTAACGAGTACGACTTTCGGAGCAATTCAATAAATTAGGTTGGCGGATAAGTTCTGTTACACTTTTAATTTTATTTTTTAAAAATCTAAGAAACTTTCGAAAATTCTTATGTTTAAGGAGTGTTGGCGGGGTGTAAAGGTCTACCCGCCGGTACTGTCATATCCGCGGTCCGTGCGCAGAACACCCACTTTATCGGTGGGAGTACATTTTATGGGCATTCTTGTCAGCGGGCTGGCATTCTTCCAGGTGGCTGGGAAGAGATGGGGCGATGGGGTATGCAGGCAGGGTATGGTCCATAGTTTTTGGCGTACATAGGGGAATGGCACAGTCATGTCCGCACGGGATCACCTGAGCTACGTGTTGCGCCATGTCGACGCCCATTGACATTTTGACATGAAGAACATTCTTTAAGAATTTACAAAAATTATTTCCAACCTTTCCGTATCAAATCCTACACCATGCACACAAAAAGAAAAATTTTCGACGAATTTTTGATTTTTTGAGCTGTTTTTTCACCCCTTGTGTTTTTTCACCCCTTGTTTTTGGCGTGCTATCGGCACCAAAGTGCTACCATAAAAGAGAGCATGCGAAAATATGTCTCAAAAGATTGTGGGAGAGAAAAAACACGATTAGACGCAGAGAAAATCAAAGAAAAAATGACAATTTTGAGTGTGCTTAAAGTTGTCGTAAAGTTGCTGGCTAATTGTGCATTTGCGGCATCAGTCATACCGTTGTGTACGCTCTGCCGTGGCCTACATATGGAGCAAGTTCGAAGATTCTAGAAAACTTCTGGAAATTTTCAGAATTTTACGAAAAAAGTGTAACAGAAATTATACGCCAACCTAATAGTACATGTCGCTCATCTAGCAGTACCAAATACATTTAAGTAAACGTGTGTCACTCGACAGCTTGAATTCTCCTGTCTGAATTCTGTGTCTGAACTTTCTTGGTAAAGAAAATATACAGTCTGTGTCTTGAATTTCCTGGTACCATCCAACGGCGGATCGAGGGGAGATTGGCGGAAAGGGGAGCATCTCTAAAAAACGTAACAAATATCATCAGTCTCCTACAACCATCAGTAGCTTGAAGCGCAAGATGGTTCCCACGGTTACCCACACATCACCCTTGCGACCAAAGGTAAAGATTTTCAAAGTAACTCAAAAAGATAGATTTGAGATTGATTAAGATAAGATTTGCCTCAGCTATTGTGGCGGTAACTATCAACGAACTCAGCGAGTTAGCTAATCCATTGGAACTCCATTCATCTGAATTAGTTTCTCCGAAAAACCTCATATCATATTAGGGTCTCAGTTCTAGAACGTTAATGCATTATAAGATTTGAAAAAGTGGCTAAATTTCCTTGTAAGCCATTCCTGATTTGCTCCATGCTTGGGTTGGACGAAGCCACGAAAACTGGGTTGTGGATCACACAAAATCTAGGTTGACTGCTTTATGAAATGCTCCTCGCCACCAGAACTCGCTCGCTAATTCTGGTAGGCGTTTTGTGAGTTAGCCAAACAGCCATCAATAGCTTGGTGGCCCCAAAGCTTTGCAAGAGAAGATATAACACTGAGAATGAGGGACATGTTATTTACTCTCTCACCAAGTTAATCGAATGAGCTCACGTTTGGCGTCGTAACTGGTAGAATTTTTTTACGCTCTATGCATGCATATGCAATCTACCACAAGCTTTTTTTCTATTTTAAAGAATTGTGGGCTAAAACCTTATTTTTAGTTTATAAGTCGTTTAAGAATTCGAAGCAAAATGCAATCACGGCTTTGCTGAATATCGCGAGATTAGGCCTAGAACATTTATTGATAGAAAAGTGAAAAATTTGTCACTTGTCATCGGCAAACAGAGTCATTCTCAAAAAGTGCGTTTTATACCACCTCAGAAAGAGCAAAATAAGTGGATCCTTTCAAATTTCCTGCAAAAAATTTTGTAAAAGTATTCAATGGAACCCAAGGTCAGCAGTGTTGCTCCGACAAGCGACTACACAATGAGCAGAGATTGCGCAACTTTAACAAGTGGCACAGCAAGTCAATGTTTATAAGAAGAGCAGTTTTTAAAGACGATTTTTCGTGATTTTTATTTCAGAATCCTTTTTCGTTGTTGCTGCAGTAACTTTGAGTATGCGTAGGACTGCCAAAAACTTGTAGATTAACTTTATTGCATTCGCATTGATGATATATATATCTAGAAAGAGTTGTGGTGAATCAAATTCTGAAAAGTTGTGGAACTTTTGAAATAACTTAATACCTACACAATCTTTGTGGCGATGCTTTTATCCGAAGTATCTCTCGGTACATAAAGATTATTTGTGAGCTTTACACAACTTCACCAGTATCGCACCATTCCACAAGGATAACATCGACCTGAATAAAACAATTCGAAGGTGGCACCATATCGCCGAAGCTAATCAGCGCAGCTCCCTGGACACTATACTTTGTAATATTCGAATTTTTTTTAATAGCTGAATAATCGAATATATTCGAAAATTAAAAATGCCGAATAATCGAGTATATTCGAGAAAGAACTTCGATTAAACGAATATGTTGCATTGCTATGACGAATGTTCAAACAAATTTTGATTGAATTAGCACAGTGAAGACTCCATGTAGTAGGACTCCAAGACTCCATGTAGTCCAACTTGAACAACAAAAGATATTTTCTGATGTAGCAATCAGAAATGTGACGTTGTTATGTAGCTATTCCACGAAAATGTTGAGTAATCGAATGAATATTGAAAGTAGATATTCGAATGTTCGAATATCATCGAAAGTCAAGAATCTCGAATAAGTGATTAATCGAATAAATTCGAAGTTGACAGATTTCGAATAAGCGAATATCGAGTATATACGAAATTTTGAAGTCTTCGAATAATTGAATTTTGAATTAATTTTTCGCATGGATTTTTTGTATATTTTGACATTTGATTTGATTTTAGCTTGAGATTTACAAGAGATTCAGAGCCCGGACTGGAGAGATCGGGCCCCCAAACTGTTGTAGATTTCTACTTAAATCAAACCAGGTCTCGAATCAAACAAATTTCTTGCAACATAACAATTATTGAATCTTACTCGATGACTACTGATTGAATCGGTCGATTTGCTTCGGGCACCTAACCAAAGAGACGCGCTCGCACAATTTATACACAATCGAGATTGGGTAAGTGTCCAGGCTTGCAGGCTCGTGATTCAGTCAGACGCGGGCCCCCAAGGCCCGTGATGCGCGAATGTGAGGGCCTGACCGGGCCCTTGCACGGTCAGGCCCGCACCTTCGCGCATCACGGGCCTTGGGCGCGCGCGTCTGACTGAAACACGACTTGTACTGGAACACTTACCCTAAAGGGAGATTGATACATACAGCCCCAGGTCACTCACCAATGTTGTGAGAATTGGTGGAATTTGCTATTTCAGAACTCAACGCTTAGCTTGAGAAGGGGGTCTGGGACTTGTATTCTAAGGCTACTATCTAATGTTATCAAATTCAGATATGGATACTGTTGAGCCATTACCTCTGAGCAACATTTATCTATGGCTTTGGCCATACATTATCCGTGTTACCAGTATTACTCGTGTTCCTGGTTTTACCCGTGTTACCCGTGTTACTCGTGTTACTGGTGTTACTAGTGTCATCGCTTTTATTGATGTGGAATGAAATGGTCACAATACCGTCTCATTTCAAAACGCAATATCATTGACAGATGAGTAACACGAGTAACATGAGCAACAATAGTAACACCGGTAAACGAGTAGCATGGGTAGGGTATGGCCAAAGCCTAAGTAGAATTGATGAACGACCGAGTCCCGAAAGTGAGCAAAAGGATACAAGCAGTTTAGCAAGTATACAAGACGATTGAGATCGAAGTGAAGAAATCAAGATTTTTGGTTCTGCGCCGGTCTCTAACACAATGGTTCTTTCTACTTTTCTTGCGCTTTAGGACTACGGACCATGAGGAAGCACAAAACGCTCTTTCATAAAATTTAGACCCAATTAAAGTCAGACATCCATCTTATATATGAAGCTGAATTGTCTTTATCTATCTGTATGTACTATGCTTGGGGAAATTCGAATTTTTCTTTCAATATTCGGATATTGAATAATAACCGAAAATCAAAATTTTCGAATATTCGTATATTGAATAAAATTGAAAATCTCGAATATTCGACTATCGAATATTATTCGAAAATTGAAAACTTCGAATATTCGACTATCAAATATTATTTGAAAATGGAAAATTTCGAATCGAATAATATTCGAATATCGAATGTCATTCGTTATTCGAATTTTGAATATTATTCGGTTCTCGAATATTATTTGATTTTCGAATATCATTCGATTTTCGAATACTATTTGAATAATTTATGTCAATGAGACTGCCTATGAGAAAAACATTTAACAATAAAATGATCCATGTAAGTATCAAGAAAAGACACTTTTATATGTTACAATTTACGGCGAAAAAACTTGTGACGTGAAGAGACTTAAGAACCTAAAAGCATACTGTTGTGACGGCTGTGAAGAGATTTTTCGAACGAGAAGATTGTATGACTGAGAGTTGTGGATTGATATGCAGGCTTTCCGACAGTATGTATGTAGATCTGTAGGCTGACATCAACTTGGACTTACAGTACGGAGCTATTTATCGAACGCTTCTCACTGTTGTAAAATTAGGAAAAGTGAAAAGTTTTTCTGAATCAAGAGCCCTTTGCCCAGGAAAGGGAATCAAAAAAGCCGAATTTCTTACCTCAGACCTCTAGGGACACTTACTATCAGTGGCGTACCGAGGGGGGGGGGGGCGCCCCCCCCCCCGAGAACGGGTCGCGAAATTTTTTAAAGTTACTTACATGAGTTATAAAAATGTGCAAATGACTTGTTTATTGTTATGAACAATTAAAATAATTTTTAAAATTTTTTAAAAATTCAAATTAGCCTTATAAAAAAATTTTTTTCGGGGGCGTGGCTGACGCCACGCACCTTCATTTGAAAATTTTTTTTGCCGCACCCCCCCCCCCCGAGCCGAAATCCTGGGTACGCCACTGCTTACTATATATAGAGTTTGCACTCAACCTTAAAGCTTCTTTTCACAACTTAGACCAGATACACCGTGCAAATGTTTTTCAACGACTTTCAAACACGTGACTGCACCTATATACTGGAAGTTCCTAAAAGTGATAATACAATACGGAAAACATTGGTGAGTCGCTTTCTGCTGTATTTGTAAGCTGAAGCCATCCCTATATGATGCCTCCCAAAGGTTGGCAAAAGACTTCGTGAGAGGTATTAGATATAACAGTGTGTAGATACTCTTGGGACACCCCGTATATGTTATGAATATCCTTCCGTATATTCGATGCTCATCGATTTTCGAGTAGTCAAGTCGCATGTTCGAATATTGGGTGCTCGTCGAATATTCGAATAATCGGAGGAAAGCGAATGACTGAATTAATGACCACCGAATACTCGGCTATCGAATAATATTAGAAATTTGAGATTTTGAATGTTCGACTTTCGAATAATATTCGAAACTATCGCATATTATTCGAAATCTCAGACTTTCGAATTTTCGAGTCATTCGCATTCGAACGATTTATTCGAATAATCGAATAATCATTCGATTCGGTTCAAAGTATAGTATTACCCTTCGATTCAACGGGAATGGCGGCTGGAAGGCGACCGCTAGCGCTCGCAACGGTGTTTGCGTCTCTTTTGCGAGCGTGCTCTCTAATCAATCTCTAGCCTTGATTAGGCCTCGAAGCCCCAGCTTCCAGCTGCCACTCCCGTTCAATCGGAGGGTATGTCTGTCTGTACGTATGTTCCAAATAGAAATTTTTTGACCTGATTCGGACCAAACTTGGCATGCATACACTTCGGGACGGAACGGGTGTCGTAGCTGCTTTTCGTTATCTATCGATGTCGATTTTATCGATTCTTTTTGCAAAGTTTGAGCTATGGGGCTGGGAGGTAGCAGAGGGGGTAAGTGAGCATGCTGATTACGAATATATTTTTAACAGGGCCGAGCCAGCTAGTATAAGATAAGGCCGTGGCATCACACACTCTGATTGTCGTATGTGCTGGCTTGACCGGACAAGAACAAGCACCTACTCTGATACTGCAGATACATTTTCAAAACTGCGCTGGTTCATCCAGAAGAATAAAGAAGCGTATTTCTGGTGCTTCACTTTTTCTTTTCCACAGGGCTTCATACATGTCCCTCCTTTTCACGTATCAATGGCAGCACTTACTTTCAAGATTTTTTTTTGAATATGTATCCAAAACTCTGCACACTTGTTATGGGTACCCACATTCGTGTACTATATGATTGCTAATGTGATTGCAAAGTGGCCAGATTATACTCCATGTGTGGGAGACGACAAATAACGCTTTTGACGTTATTTTCTGAAAAAAAAATCTTTAGACCGTGAATTGTTTGCTTCCGTAGCTGGGGCTACCACCAGTTTGCGTACCTGCCTTGTAATCTGTTGGAGAGTCCGCATTCGAAAATTCCTTGCAGAAGGCTAGTTACCGTGAACGGTCTCCAATATTGTATGCATTTTATCATAAGTACTGATTTCTTCTTTTTTGTAGTAGGCTAGTATTACTGGTTGAGCAGATATTTCCTCAAAAGGTCCCACACTTTATTATATTGAAGCATCCACAAATAATTTCACTCTGTATCTCAGCTCTTGAGAGATTTTGGATAAGAGATGTGCGCAACTAGTACGGGAAATAAATATTGCAAAACATCAATATTAATAAGGGTTTATGATGGTATCTCTCAATAATTCTCATGAAGGCCCGTTAATATTCGTCTGCTTCGCGATAGTTTGAGCAGTGGTCAAGGTCTGTGAGAAGCCCATCTAGCCAGCCATACAAGATGTCTCCTAAGCATTCACACAGCTCTTGATCCGCAGTAATCCTAAGTTAAAACCCAAGAACATCAAATTTTGTCAATCTGAACCTTGCATCATTATGTAAACCCCTATTTGGTGATACAGTTAATAGACACAAGAGATATTCGCAATGCATACTTGCTGTATTCCTTGACTAGAAGTTTGAAAAATTGCATGAACTTGGCAAACTGAGCCATAGTAAACCGTAATCCCTGTCTCATCAAAGAACATCTGGATGGGCTAATTAAGTCAAAGCCATCCCCACCACTGGGCAACTTCATAAAACTCGTCATGAAAATACTGAAGTACAGAGGGTAAAGGCCTTACCGTCAAGCCCGAAGTCCTGGCACAAAACCGCCAGAAGCATTTTGGATTGCTGCGAAAAGTCTAGGAAGCGGAAGGACGAGTTCGCAACACCAACGAACTCCGGCCTTACCAGACCTCTTTGATTTTGACTGAGATCTTGCACTTTGGCATATTAGGCATACAAATAGAGGTTGATTGACAATTTGCACAAGGTGGTTATCTAAGGTGTACATGTGTTCCTGTAGCTCTGATAGTTCTCTGATTGATCTTCTCGGCTTTGCTTTGTTCCTGGCACTTGACTTCTGAATGGATAGACAATGACCCCGTCTTTCCAGGCTCCGAAGAGGACTTAGACCGCCGAAACATCGACGCATTAAAAGCAAAGTACCGATCTTTCTTGGTCAAGCTCAGCGCAAATTACCACTCTTGGTCAAGCTCAGCGAAAGTATCGAAAAGTGTTCAGAACAATGTCAAGATCCAAGGAAAACGGAACCTTCACCGTACTCAAAGATCATCTTCATCCACCGAGCAATTTTTACATGTGAGGCAGTGTAGCCAGAAGTGATTGCATGTAACCTCAATGGTGTACCTTGACAACTGCATTTATACTTATGGAAGAAGAGAGCTATATGCTTTCAGTTGAGCTATTAGGTTGATGCCCAAAATGCATGTTACTTATCGTGAAGCGGCAGATAAGTTATAAAAACTTGTGAAGCATATCGTTCGATAAAGCAAAGCAAGCACTACAAGATGGATTTTCAAACAATCTCAGAACGTTTGATATACGGAAATTTAGGTAGAAAATTCTAAAAATTTTCAAATGCCCAAATTTCTCTGCGCAGAAAGCACAAACCTCCAACTTGCTCAGGAAACTTACTTGCCGCATAAGCTAAGCATATGCACATTTCCTGTATTCTTCCATGGCTAGAAGTTGAAAAAATAAATCTTGGTATGCTTTAGCAACAGCAGTGCCGGATTGTTCCGACATAGATGTTTCCATACTACAAGTCTTTGCAAGTATAACAGCAAAGTTTCGGTCTTCTTCGAGCATTAGTCGTCGAGAAATATCTTGTTTATAAAAAATCCGAAAAAGACGACATTTTTGAATCTTTGGCCTATCTTTAATTTTTCAGTTTCCAACTATGAAAAATCTGGCAAGTGTGAGAATGCCTGATATGTACAGTATATGCTTGACCAAGTTGGGATTCGCAGACTTTGGAAGAGAATCTGGTTTCTGAATGTTGAATTTTTTCGAAATTCCTTCTCCAAACTTCACTTAGATTGAACCTTTTGCGATGTTCAAATATTATCAAGTAGGGCTTGCTTTCCCCTATCGAATGATATATTTCATATAATTTTATACACTCTCTTCCACTTTGGGATAAAGAACATACATTGATTTCGCATCGAATTAATCTTTGTTGGAAAGAAATTTGTTGCTAGCCCAATATAAGGTATGAATTAGATCCTCAAGTTTTTGGAAGTTTAAATTTCTCTCAATCTTGCAGCTGTATCATTTTTTCCCATCACCGTCCACTGCTAATGTGACTCTTCTTTGTGACGATACTTCTTGCAAACCACGTCCTTTGAAAGAAGTTTCGTTCTTAGGAATGTTTTTTTGATTGGTTGTCCCGTAATTTTTTTTCTAATATTAATCTGAACAATATATTAGGTCGTCCCGAAAGTATTTTCGCTTTTTTCAAACGGTTGCCACAATCGATGTAACAAACCTTTCTAAGAGATCTTGGTAGCGTTCGATGCAGAATTTCATTCTCTTTAGGTTATAAAAATGTTGCAAAACAGTCAATGAGCTCTCAGAAAATAACCAAAATCTTTGATCAAAACCAAAAAACCCATGCTTTTTGAGATGGTCATGTTTCACGATTTTTTAAAACTTTCATATCAACCCTCAAAAGGAGTTCAAGTAACGATTCGATAGAGCAAACCTCATAGAATACAGTGCAACCTTTCTCTCTTTTCCATAGCTTGTCATACAATTTTAATAGAATTTTAACTGATGCTACCGATTTCCATACTTGGACAGCTAAATCGTAGAACATCAAAGGAAGAGCAGCTCCGGTGCTGTTTGATGCAGCATTTTCTCCTCTTTCTAATGGCTGTTTTTTTTTGTTTCCAATTCGTTTAGTTTTCGGGGATAAAATCATCACAATTCATTTTTTAAGGAGCCCCAGGCTGAACCCGGAAAACTCGAAATTTGATATTTCGAATCCGTAAACTCTCATTTGCTTTATACATTCAATATTAAGTCATATACTATCTTGAAAGCTTGAAATTCCGAGAAACTACTGATGTTTGATGCGATTGTGGCTGAGGTGGGACTGCCAAAATCCGATGGCTTTGTTAAAAAATCTTTTGAAAAATTACGGCGAGCCACGAGAAAGAGAAAAAAGTAGTACTGTATTCTATGAGGTTTACTCTATCGAATCGTTACTTGAACTCCTTTTGAGGACTGATACGAAAGTTTTAAAAAATCGTGAAACATGACCATCTCAAAAAGCATGGGTCGCAGATTTTGGTTATTTTCTGAGAGCGTATTGATTGTTTTGCAACAATTTTACAACCTTTAGAAAGAGAATGAAATTTTGCATCGAACGCTACCAAGGTCTCTTAGAAAGGTTTGTTCCATCAATTGCAGCAACCGTTTGAAAAAAGCGAAAATACTTTCGGGACGACGTATGTAATATATTGCCAGCGAATGTACCGATAGCGGTACAAATACATACTCGTACTTCTCAATGCATATAGTATGAAATCCTATGTGTAAAACCCAGGACCAATGAAGGCGGAGTTTGCCATTTTACCCCAATCAATTTTTTCTTCATTTTTCGGAAAGGAAAAATCGGATTGTATGATATAAAGTCTGATGTATCAGTTATTGGTTTGGCTGAATTAGGGATCTGTAGGATGTTTGGAACTGAGATACGTTGATTTGAGCTAATTTCATTTTTATGCACTATCAGAATTTGGCTATAAACTTTATGTGGAATACGAATAAGGCAGATGTTTGGTGACCACCTCGTAGATCTTGCTTCGCTCTATCGTGTGGTAACCCAAGCTGCACTCAATAAATGAAAGAAAGCGAAAGAACTACAACCTTTGTAAATCTGAAAAATTATGGGACACCCTAATAGCTGCATGCCCAAGTTCATGTGTATATAACCTGATGTGGAGACCGTTGCTGCCAGACTGAAACAAATTCTCCTAGAAGAAATGTGTTTTTTGCTTGAAAATTCTTTATGACATTAATGGTATTTTTGAATTCACACATGATAAACAATTTTCAGAACTGTACTGTATTTGTGAACTGTTTCGAACTGGCATTCTTGCACTCATTTTTCGCGTCCGCGAACGAGTTTTTTGGAGCCATTGATGCAACGACTTGGAGCTAAGCCATAGCTATCCGCGTAAATAACAGCTGTAGAATGCGTAGTGAGAACTGTTCTAATATTCCTTAGTCGCTGTGACATTCACTGAATACTTATAAAAAATGTTCGAGTTTGTGTATTAGTCACTAATTAGTTTTTAATGAGTTAAGGGTTATGCACACATCATAGCCACCGAATTTGGAAAATGTCAAGGTGCATCTCGTTCAAGTCAAAGGTATTCCTTATGGCATTCGGGATGCGCAACATGAACCACACAAAAAATGTGGAGTGTATTTATTACTTTTATTTTATCTTAATTATTTTATTTTATTCAATACGCTCATTAGAGTTCCTTACAAACAAACAAAAAAACACACATACACAGTTATTCATAAAAACAAATAGATCATTTTGTAAGGTCTAACCTTTTGGAACCTATCCTATATATTTATTATTTTATTTTATTAAATCAACTGCTCTCTTACCTTCAAAACCGGGCATTTTGTGAAGTGTCAGTATATGTGTTAAACCAAACCAGGTTTTTGGTGGATCTTTATTGTAACTGATTGAGTGGCTCACGAGATAACCCTTGTCATGGTTGAAAACAGGCAACAAGTCAAGACCTTTGCTCTAGAAAAGAACCAACTTTAGGGGGAAAATTAAAAATTGGTATCACAATTTAACGTATGGAAAGACGACTCCACTTACCTTATTGTTAGTTTCAGCAAAAATTGACCAAAACAGGGGGATATCTACCCTATAAGACTACCACTGGTTGAAGACGTTTTAGTTTTTTTTTTTGAGATTATGATGTTAATGAAGAAGTAGCATTTATAATGTTTTAAGACCATTTGCCTTGAGATCCCAAAAAAAGTGCGATTTTCGAAATCGTAGCTGCAGTCATTAAGCCAAGTGCATAAGATGTTCTAAGTGATTCACTTCCGGTGTTCATGTATGGCTCGGAGGCGTCGTTAGTGTGTAATTTGTAGGGGGGTTGGGGGTCCTCGATAATTAAGTGAGCTGGTAATGGAAATGTGTGTGCGTTGTGTGGACAATGATACCTATTGCAGACAAGGTCATCGCCGAACGCGTTAACTGCCGTTGAGTTCCTCCAAAACGGTAATATTTCCTGTATTATGTACACGAACGGACTGCGAAAGGTCGAAGTTTGGAACTTTTGCTGATTTACTGTAGCTACTCAAAGTAATTTGTTTGATTTAATATGATCTCAAAACTCCGTTTTCTGATTGGAAAAAATTCTCGAAAATTTATACAGGTCTTTTTTTTCTCGTAACTGAGCATTTTGATGTAATTTTGATTATTTCTTATTTGGCCAACAGTAAATTGAGAGCAGAAACTTGTACAGCACACGAGAATAATCTAAGTTATATCATAAAACAATGCTCATACTCATGATTGCTAGGCGATTTTGTCTGAGCTGAGAGATTGTAGAGATTTGCAACGCAATTCAAACCGAATTTCTTCTAACTCTGTCCCTAAAAAACTACCCAAATCCATTTTCTAGCTTTGTCTTTGTCTTTATAGCCAAAAAACGGCTTTGACACGTTTGTAGAGTGTTCCTGACAGTGAGAAAATTTTTCGTAATCATTAGCTCTTTCAAAATATTTATGCTTAAGAAAGGAGAACACTAAGATCCTTGTTTTTCCACAAAGAAACAATTTAGAGCGATCGTTGCAAATTTTTGCATCATCATGAATCAACCAAGTTGCATAATAATTCTACTTACGAATACGGCTCTGCAAAATACTGAAAAAAGCTAAGGTTCTTGAGCAGCTGGCGATATTTTTCTAATTTTTTAGACTGCGCTACTTAAATTGGTTATAACGCAAAATTTGCGTAGTCAGATTCATGAATCTTATGGCTATCTATAAATTCCAAAATATATATCTTCAATTTTTCAAATGACCAAACAGTAAAGCAAATCCAAAGGTTAACAAGAACACTTCCTTTCTAAGTTACTTCCCAGAATAGACATTATTGTCACCAGTGCGGATAATCCCGAAATCCGCCGATAATGCGCACAAAATCGAATTATATCCTATTGGTCTTGCTTAATCCTTGACAATAATTTGTATTAATATGACCATTCATTATGAAGAAGACACAATTGCAGGTGGCTGCAAAAGCAGCCATACAAACAATAGAAAATCGTTGCTTCGAGAAATTTTATTGTTGGTTTTTTAGCCCTGTAAGTTTATTAAAACTTACTATATTGTGTTGCGTGTAGCAGTAACTTGCTTAGAATGCTTAGTACTTGAACTTTCACAAAAAGTGCGTGTTGACAAAAAAAATCTCTGAAAAATCACTTGCGCATCCTTTTCCCGCACCACCTCTGGTGTACTTACCCCAACCATCTCTACCCCTTCCCTCCACCTTCGCCCTCCCCCCCTCCCCTCTTTGTCACACATTTCGATTTTGTAATAGGATTTTCGTCTTTGTCACATTCAACACAGCTTCCCTTCAATTTGCTCTCCGGAAAAGAGAGACACCGATACAACTTCTACGCCATTTACAGCCGCTCCACTAATTGCTACCTTTACTGAAGTGGAGGACCTGACAATCGTCTCTGCCTCACTACACTACATATTCGACTACAGAAGAGATAGTTTTTAGCATTGAGAGCATGCCTTTGTCAAGAAAAACGTCTTTTGATAAATAGAATGAAGTCTGGCAGTGTTAAATTCTATAGGATGTAGTTGAAGAAAAATAAAAAATTTTCTATGCCACATTTCGGAGCTGATGCTGTAGCTTGTACTATCACTCACTCCTTCCCCCTTGTTTGTGTTTTCAGAGATAAAGAGCTCTCGAGCCCCAAGTTGCTCTCATCCAGAGAGTTAATTCCCTAGATTGGCAGCCGAAATCGTCGCACATTCAGCGTCTCGAAGCGCTAATCTATAGAGACTAAACTGCAGCAATCGAACCCCCATTGGCTCTAGAAAGATGAAGCCTAAACACGCCACTTTGTGTTAATTCTACTCCATTAGGGTGCCTCGAATTTATCTAAATCCGGCCAAAAACCCACTGCTTTCGGGCGCAATCTCATTGAAGTAATCTAGTCTACGCAGAGCGTCCATTTACGGCTCTTACCTCGAAAACCTTCCTCACCAACTAGGCTTACCGTAATGAAAAATTTTTGTTCAAGTCCTCAAGTTAAAAGGCTTCGTTCGTGGGCAATTACGTGCAAAAAACGCGCTCTAATTGAAGCATTTACCCCGGGGAGCACACACATCCACCTTGGGATGCGCGCGACGACGCGATGCGCGACGCGACATTTGGTCAGATCTCTCATGTCGACTTCTAATCGCTATATCGAAGAGAATTATAACTGAATTGTGCGCATCGTAAGGACACTGTGTTGTTATGTGAGATGATGAGTAGCAATTATAGAACGATTCACCTCCGCGCAATACCGTAATCGTTGCAACCATAAAATCAATACATACTTCTTTGCGTGAATATACTAGAGTCGAAAGAAGAAGAAGAACTGTCTGCAAAAATTGCGCTCTGAAGTTAAAGGTTATACGCAGAGAGCAAGTGGGTAAACGCGAGGGTCGTTTTTTTGAAATCCTTGACATTGATAGGAGCATTTTCACTATATACTAATATCCATAAAAAATCTATTCGCTAAAATTCTATCAATCTGCCATCTTAGTCGTCTACCGCAGTCTGATGATAAACTCAATGAAAATCTGCGCGCAAAAGCATTAATTATTTATTCGCTGAACACCGGAGTTGAGGCACACCATAATTGATAGTTTGTGGTACATGGACGCATTGTTGGGGCTATAGCTCGGAAAATGACAAAAGGTGTCAAACTATTGCTGCTTGCTGGGGTAGAAGAACTCAGTGAATGCATGGCTTGAATGCGCCAAGTCGAGTGAATGAGAGGCGACTTAACACCCAAGTGTTCTCTCAGAGTGTCTGCATAGGTTCATCATGTATTCAAACAAACGGAAGTGGGCTATGGAGAAAACGGTTGGGTTGTTAAAAAGGTGCTCAAAATGTTTTTCTTTTTTTGCAGGTTCACTCGAAAAATAATTGTAGTAGATTATCGTATTATCGCTGGAGCATAAAAACTATAGGCAAAGTGGCAAAAGTGGTAAAAGTGGCAAAAGTGGCAATGGTTAGTTGTTCGCATCCCTACCCGATCGGAACATATCTAAGGCAATCTTCTCCCTTTCTCGCACCGCTGTCAACAACAAGTGTCAAAGCAGTCAAAAGGTGGTCGAGATTAAAGGTTGTCCAATTTATTATCGGGGCCCCCTTCCCTCCTCCCGCGATGCAGTTGTGTCCTTTACGGAAGCAATTATAACTCATCTTTCCTCGCACCACTTCACAAAGGCCGACTACATGCAAGGTTATAGGCAAGAAGAGCGATTAGCGTTATGTATGACAGGAGTCTTGATAGTAGACAACTATTTGCCAGCATCGCTCTTGCCACCTTCGCCCCCCGTCTCCTCTTCTTAAACAACACATTACTGCCCCGGACCGAGTTCAATAGGAGGCGGCGGCGGCGGCGGCGGCAGCAGCGCGACCATGCGACGCATTAACTCAACTACTGTAAGTGGGAGTATTATGAGTGTCAGATGTGAGAAGATATTGGCTAAGGGGGGGGGGGGGTTAGGGTGCTAACGAGATTTGCGAGACACCTATATTTTTCGATGATCGTGGCGAAAATAAGTCAAATATGTAAATGAGATGGGGCCGCACACTGGCCACTCTCAAATTGCCGGTTTTCTCAATAACACAGCAATTGTCGCTAAATCCAATAACGTCTTTTGAGCACAATCAGCTTAGTGGATGTTGATTGCTGCCACCGAGACAGGTCAAGAAGTCAATCGCCAGGGCTCTTTTTCAATCCGCACCTATTAGTAAATCTAATTGGTAGAGATGAGTCAGGCCAAGTACTTTGCCAACAATTACAGTTTCGGAGAGCAAAATGTTTTTTCCTGAATTCGAGATTTATACCAAAATAATTTGAGCTGCACCTTTACCTTCCTTATCTCTTCAAAAATCTTAATATGGCAGGATCAATTATCCAATTATCATCATGTGGTATTATGCAATAAACCAATTAATTGCAAACAAGTGGTTGCGCGTTTACCATCGCTGCTGCTACTGTTATGGCTATCGTCTATTGCAGACGGATAGATTAAAATTGGATGCAACGAGAAATAATTAGCGAGAAAACGACTTGGTAAGCGATTATTCATCATTGAAGCATTAATAGACGATGTCTTGGACTGCTGTCGCGCTGATGAGGTCCCCATGCGAATTTTGCAAGAGAGCGGGAATTTGCCTGTTTATTCAAATAGTACAGTGTCGTTATTGTGGCGTTAATGGGCGAGAAAATTAACCTGTACGCACTGTCAGTTCAGCTAATGCCACCGCACTGTTTTGCTCACTAATTATCACCATTACCGTGTCATACGCCCCAGTAAATCGTGCAACATGTGTGTGCCACGATTCGTGTGTTGGTACGAGTTGTCCGCTGCTCGACACTTGGACTTACACCTTTAGCACATTTATCAAGCTATTTTTTACACATCACACAAGAGATCATAAAAAGAATGGATGACACAAGGAGTTCGAACTAGTTAGCATCAGTTGTTTCTGCATCAACGGATGTGGATTCTTTAGAGGGGGGAACGACATGCTGGGACGGGGGCAGCACGAACGACAGCGACGGGGGCACGGACGGCAGAGCGGCCGATAACGGTAAGCCCATCATCAGGGGCAGTGGAGTGGGGAACCCACCGAGTTGGCCTACGTAGCCGGCCCAGTAGGGGTTGGAGCGGAGCAGATTTTGGACGGCGGCCAGGTTTCCGGCCTCGTTCAGCAGTTCCATACCCGTGGTCGCTTGTCGCTTCCATTTCGTCCTGAAAGCAAGTCAATTAAATCTCAACCTCCAACTCAGCTCGCCCAGACCCAGTCATTTTACACACACTCAAATCGCGAGACAAATCTCATCTCGCCCTACTTAACGCGTATAACGCAAACCACTATCAAATATACGCATAAATGCAGACTGTGCGGTCATACCGTAGCCACCAGATGGTGGCGCATCACCTAAAACAACACACGCGATACTTTGTGCTAATAATAGGCGATGGAATAATAGAACGCGGGCCGCTAATTTAATCATCTGTATTAGAGCGACAGGGCCGCGGAATGCGTTTTGATGTCGTTTGAGAATATTAGAGGCACACACGAGATCCTATAGAGCTTATTGAGGCAAGTAAAAGGTTGAATACATGATTAATAGGTGGTACCGTAGTGCAAAATTTTCAGGCGGGGAGGATATTATAAGACGTTGAAAAAGCGAATTAATTTGCCATCAAGGAGTTGGAGTAAGGAATAAATAAAACTTCGCGAGTAAATGTGAATAAACTGAAAAAAGAAACCAACCTTCGATTTTGATACCAGGTTTTCACTTGTGTATCTGTAAGTCCCATGCGTTGTGCCAAATCCATACGATCCTGTACGCTGAGATATTTTTGTTTCTCAAAGGTCGATTCGAGTTCTTGTAATTGTTTATCGGTGAAAATCGTTCTGGCTTTCCGGGCTTTCTTCGATCCAAGGGGGCTGGTGTCGTTCGGGCTACTTCGTACTTGTGAGCAGCCAGATTCTGGAGTTTCTGGGCGCGACGTTGTGGAATGTTCTGGAATTGAAAACTCTGAGTTTTCACGGTACAATCTCCTAATGTGAATAGGATTAAGTCCTTTGCAATAATCAGAGCTAATTAGACAGGTACAGATGACGTTGTCAAACATGACCCTAACACTAGGGGATTGTTCTATTTAACCCGTAAACACCATCATTTTCCACTCGAATTCTTGCAAATTGCTCAAAATCGCCCCGTTTGTATTGTACGTAACATGGCTGGATGAGTTCCGAGATTGACAGGTGGTACGGTCTGGTTCACTGAGCGAGGGGGATCATCGCGAATATTATATCAGTGGAGTGACTTAGGGTGACTAACTGACTTTGGCGCATTGTGAAGCGATAGAGAAATGTGTTTTCGAGGAAATTTACCTTTATCTGCGGCTTGTTCAGACTTGTCACTTGACGATTCGAGTAGGTCCGAAATTCGAAATGAATGTGTCAGTTTGCCACCACCGGAATTTTGCGAAGGCTGTTGGCTGAGAATTGAAGTGGTGGCGGAATCGAGACAAAACGCTGGCATCAGGAACTGACGTGGGTCCAGCATACTCATTGCTACCGTAGAGTATTAGGGGTCGATAGCGACTAAACAGGCTGCGAATGCGATGATTGGCTTGACGACCCATAGAGGGCGGGCCGCGGCCGGACCGCCCACACCGAATCGGAAACACTCAACGAGCCGAGCGGCGCGTTCGGCTTGCAATCAACACCGATAACTTAACAGCCGATGACGGGATTACACGCCTTTTTTCGCGAAGGGGGGGGGGGGCTAATCCGTGCTTGAGAGCCAATAGCTGAACCAGCTCACACCTGGCAGCAATCCAGATCGACAGTACTTCCCCACATAAA
This sequence comes from Cylicocyclus nassatus, assembly GCA_958299035.1. Lineage (NCBI taxonomy): Eukaryota > Metazoa > Nematoda > Chromadorea > Rhabditida > Strongylidae > Cylicocyclus > Cylicocyclus nassatus. Next base: position 21,960,238 of record CATQJL010000326.1, read on the forward strand.
CCTATCATACTATGAGTCAACAACTATCAAAATCAATTATCTCCTCTTTTGACTCCCCAAAAAATCAATGAAAATAATTCTTATAAATTTCGTACTTAGTCTACAAACACAGTTGATCTTTTTATGCAACGCTGACACATGGCGGCATCAATGAATTGGGACTCGGACTAGCTGCCAGCTTGTTAGGCCTGAGAACCAGATATAGGTGCGGAGTCATTCGAGCCTAATCGAATCCGTTTTGAACTTTTGGGGTCTTGTAGCGCTTAAAGATTGAAGCTAAGGGTTCCTGAGTAGGTTTGGTGGAAGAATATGGCACACAAGCAAGGTGTTGCTGAAGAAGCAGGGTACTATATCTTAATGCCAAGAGAGTTAATTTTGTGATTAAGTATTGATTTTTCTAAAAGTTTGCCCAACAATTTTGACTGAAGTTCTAAAAAAGTTCCAAAAGGTTTTTACCTTTCTGAATTATTGTTAAGCACAACACTTTTCCTCAACTCTTCTTTCTTTTTTTTGGGTTCCAACTCCAGAAAGACCAATGCTTTACCTTCTTGATGAAGGTTATGTAATAAATGTGTTTAGAATTGCCTAGAATATATAAAAACGACTCTCTGGCTGAGAATATTCACGGTGTTCGCTCCTATTAGGGTGTGACAATAGAGTGATTAAAATGCAAGGTGCGAATGGCCGTGTGAAATACGCAAGTGCACACTTCTCAACCGGAAGTGTGAGGTGAGCAATACTGAGAGAATGACACTAGCTCCGGGCTACTAATCACACTATACCAAAACTGTTCCCTTTTTCATATTCTCACTGTCGGTTATTCTTCCCCCCCCCCCCCCTCCCTTCAGGGTCTATCCCCATTCAGTCAAGGAACCTGAGAAGCTGACGGCTGTATGACATTGAAGTTCGTAGAGTAAACGCTTCGCTATCGAGAACGTTTTGCGCAGCTAGACGATGTGCGCATTATTGAGTTATTCTTCAATACAATTCCTATTGTTTTCTTTAGGAAACGTAAGAAATGAAAACCGGCATTCTATCTTGACAATTACTCCATGGCCAGTGAGCGTAATTACGCTGTGCATGAGTGAAGTGAATAGGATGGATGTCATACAAAATGAGGACGCGTCGTAGAGTTCATTAAACGAAGGCCAATGAGTACCGGAAGGACTGTAAAAACGCAAGTAGAGCATGTAATCTGCTGGAGCTCACAAAAACCGACACTCCACCATACTGTACACTCTTTCTCTCTCTATGCTTTCCGCAGACGCTTTCTGCCTTTTGTCCCGAACACAATGACACCACACTGCTGCTGCTAACGTTCCAATGAAGACCCATCGAATAGCATGTCGACTTAATAGCGTCTCTTTACCGTGAATTTAAGATGCTTGCAAGTGGCAAGAAATCTTGAAGCTTTGAAACGGAAAACTTGAGGAAGATTTGTTTCATCTCAACCTTAAATGAGCTCTCACCAAGATTATAAGAAAACTGCTTACGCTCGCCTCGGCGATACCCATAGGACTGAAATTTTCAATCTTCGTTTTTTGTATTTTTATTACAGATGGCAAAGAGCCTTGAAACTTCGGACGAGGAGAAATTCTTCTTAACTTCAGTTGAATTCTTACCAAAGTAGTAGAAATTATAAAGAAACTGCTAAGCGCACCTTGGCAAAATATCGTATCTATCAGAGCCAGAAAGAGGACATCCTAATATAGCAAAATTACGATCTTGAACTTTCATAATTCGAAAAAAATTTTACACTTGGCTTTCAATTCAATCTTTTTTTATAATTTCTAACAGTTTGATAAAAACTGGTTGAATTACGATACTTGTATATAGTATCATACCAGGGTTTACTAGTCTGTTTGCTTAATTTTGCAATTTTGCTCATAAACGTTATAGAATCTTGTTTGTAATGGAATGTTTAAGCAAAAGCACTTATTAAACTGTATACCTAAACTACCTAAATGGTTTCTTGCTAGTGAAATGCCATTTTTGACCAATGAGTGCTGTGATCAAGAATTCGAAGTAGTTTGATAGTTGATTTTGCTCAGCCTAACGCAACTTATTACCTTACTTCGTAGCCAAGTTAATAAATGCTTATAAGAAGATCTTTTTTTTTACCAACTTCTCAAGATGCAATATGGTAAATAGATGGATAAGGTGCCATTTTCAATTCACAGTGCTTATTGCCTTTTTGGGAGAATTTTTAGCTATCACTTTGAACTGATTGCCAATTTCGAAGAAAAAAAATGTTTGCAAACATCATAACATTCGCAGTAATGTAACTAGTTTATATCTCTCCTCTGAAAAAATAAGACATGCATCATTACTGTGAGGAACAACAGGAACTTCAGGGGGATTCATCTACTTCCATAAAATGAGGCGACCACATCATTTTATACAATATCACAAATTCATTTAATTTAAAGGTACAATGCGAAAAAGATTCCTGTGTTACAAATCCAATAATCCACTTCACTCGGAACCTACGAAAATGCTCAGTGTAAGTATATTATAGCACCTGAATTGTAGCATATAAAATCTGATATTCCGAGAAAATGTACAGACCTTGCTAGAAGTGTGCATTTCCGGAAAACCTATATTATCTTGCTTTATTCAAGAAAAACAGCAAAACTATGATAAGATAAGCAGAATTTTGAATGATACAATTCGTTTTTCTTAATTTGGTCATTATATCGAATAAACACCGCATCCAAATGAAATTTCTGTCCGTATCGGTTTGCTTACCTTGAGTTGAGATAATTATGGATTACCGGTGACCAGCTATTTCGCACTTTAACAACGATACTCGCTGCTGCATACACAATGACGACTTCGGACGAGTTTTTGTCGAGCAGTCTAGTGAGGGAGAAGTGGCAAGAGGACGAGCGGGACTAAATAGTGATTAAGATATAATGGAATTGTTCCGGGCATAGAAATGTACGAAAACCCTGCACTCAAGACTAAGAATCAGGGCTCGGGAGAGCTGGCACCTGGTCAAGCTGGATATCGTTTTTGGGGCAAAAAGCTAAGGGTGATATCGTTTTTGTGGCCGAAAAAACACAAAAACTGCGACTTTTTTTTCTAGTCGATGTTTCGTTTAGGGTTTTTTACCATTTAGGGTTTAGGGTCAGAGGGGACTTCGTTCGAAATTTTCAGGATCAAAGGGGGTTCGTTTATGAAATTTTCCTGGTGCCAGCTCGTGCCGCCTTTTCAGTTCGGGACTTAAGTTGTACCAAAGTGACCGCTAATTTTTAAAATCTTATTTATGGCCAGAGGTCGGTCATATAAATCGAAGTTTTCTTTCTTGGAAAAACTCCAAGGAAACTGCACGGACCGAGAAGTGTACCAGTCCATCCAGAGTAAATTCTTCTTGGCCAGGCATTAAGATCTTGTTTGATACCCCAAGTGGAAAAAATCGAGATTCTTCGATACTTCGGTCCCTAACAGCATTTTATAAGCTCTCATTTGCAAGTGTTATCAGAAGCATACCTTTATTTTAGGGAATATGACTAACTTACAGTCATGTTTTCTCAATAAAAAAAAATCAGAATCCATGTTTTTTGAAGAGAACTGAACCCACTTTAGTAATCCGAACTCCCACATGGGCGATGCTGTAACTGCGATTACCAAAGTTTTACAAAAAAAAAATGCAGTTTCCTATGCTGGAAGCTATCCTGAAATACAAATAAAGCTTATTTTCCTCATCAAAAAACTATGGACTTTCTTGGGTTTCACAGGAAAAGTGTCAACTTTCAGCCGTGTGGCAGCATGAACGCTTGCTAGATCTCTTCTTGGTGCTGTTTTATAATAATTTCTGGTTTGCACATGTTGACTACTTTATAAGAGCAACATGAGAGTGCATCAAAGAAGCATATACGACGAATGTTCACATAGAATATCCACACTTGAGCAGTCGTTTTGTGCAGTTGCACTAATTACAATATTTTATCGACATGACAGTGCAAGCAAAGTAAGGTACTCTACTTTGCTCGGATTTTTTTACTCGTTCTTCGCTTTCTGTCATTGTTTTTTTTTCAAACATGAAACGATTTAACCGCCATTAGTTTACTGAAATGCATATACAAGCAAGTGGTGCGACTCCGAGCACCTTTTCGAAGAAGAAGTCAGAGACTCTCATTTTAAACAATTTCATAATTTTTGTCAGCCTCTCCAAATGGATAAATATACTTTTTCGTGGACGAATGGTGCGATCGGGGAAGCCTCGCGCTGATGAAAGAAGATGTAAAGATTTTCTCAAAATTATATCATTTTGTAAATTGTTTTAACTGACAAGCGGATCCACATACAACAGATCTCTTGATCCACTTCGTAATTCCCGCAATCTAATCACTCAGCTGCAGAAGTTGGAGGTTAGGCAAGGACATTTTTATGGTCTTTATAGCAACACGTAGCCATAAATAGAAAAGTATCGTAAATCTCTTAAAAGGAAACAAATCGGATTCATTTATTGCATACTGCATAGTACAGTCGAAAATGTAATGAGGCTTGAAACGTGGTAATTTGAGTCCCTGACCAATTAGGACCTTGGATGTGAAATGTTTGATCAGAGCGCAACTTCTTCAGATCTGCCACTGCTCACCAGCAATTTAGAATCATTGGAATGTAAAAAAGTATGATGTAATAATGACCCAGTCTCTACCTATCTAAACCACATATTTGTTGAAGTTATTGTTTAGCATACATGTGTTAACAGCAAAATAAAAGCGAAAAAAGAAGCTTTTTTTGTTAAAGAAATGTGTCAATTTGCAGGACTTATTTGACTCGTTGAATTGTGATTGAAACACTTCGAAAAGCATGTTTTAGCACCAGTTTTCAATGTGATATGAAATATCGACACAATTAATACTGACATTAACAAACTCAAATGAATGAAAAGATCTGTTTGCAACAGACACAGATACAGAGGTACAGAGATACACAGGTACAGAGCGTATAAACTTAAGTACAAAACAAACCTTGAAACAAAATACAGGACTACACGAACACGAGTTGTTTTTATATCAAAATTTGGAGAATTTGTTATCTTCAAGTTGTTTATTGTTACATAAAAGTCCGCAGCTCAATGCCATGAACCTTAATATTTGCTTCGACGATGAGCAGATGCGCTCACTCCGCTACAGTACCCCTGTAAATGAGGTGTACTGTAGGAGCTACGTCGGATTTGGAGATATCAGCTCATTGTTCTAGTTCTGCGCTAAAAATCAATGCAGAAACTTCCAATCATAGCATCTTTGATTCTGAAAAACTTGAGATGCGAGGTGAACACATTGACCAAATTTCATTGACTATCTGATTAGCTCAAAGGTTTGTATAGTCACCCCTCTTCCTTTAGAAAACTCCAAAACATTCTGGAAGGTTCCATTCAAATAAATGTGGTAAATAGAGAGGGAATATCACTGCACAACATAATTCTTCTCGTTTTCCAAGCAGACACACTAGAAGTAACATCGTTTATCTGTTTGAAAATTTTTTAATATCTTTTACCAATCTTAAAACTTTCTTCTTCCAAGTAGTCCTTCCTTTGAAACAGTCCGGCTGTTTGAATGTTTTGATGACGCATATTCGGACTCTACCAAATTCCGATTCTAAAATTTTTACCGTATATTTTTTATGTGTAACTATATCAGAAGTCGAACCCTTCTAATATGCTCTAAATGTGAAAAATGATCCCATAAAAAGTGAAGAATTCAGAAGAGGGATATAAGTTACATGGGCCCACCAAAGTTGGGTGAACAATACTTATGTCTCGAGCCACAGATCTTTAAAGTAAGGATTTCAAGCTAAGCTCATTAAGAATGAACCACAAATGCGGTAAGTTGGTGCAAAACAGCACTAATCTGCGTATCATCTCTTCATTCATCCGTAAACGATCCGTATTAGGAAGGATTGTGATTTAACAGGCTCGAACACTGCATGACTCCAGCTATTCACGAAGCGACGTTTGTTGCGCAATTCAAGTGATTGTCGCGACGTTTGAAGGTGCCGACGACGTCGCGACCAGGTGAGTGGTGCTTGACGACATGGCAACAATGACACCATTGTGCTGGAAATAAATCTGCCCCCCTCTGCTCCCAAAACGCTTTTTGATTGCTCTGACCTCTTGTGCACTGTCAACTTTGGCCACACGGCTAAGTGTTAATAAGCGGATAGCAGCGGATCAGTGTTGTTCGAGCGCTTATCCTTTAACGAAGACCTACAACAGGCTAATTTTGGCTATTTTTGAAACTTGATACAGTAATAACTAGTTAGAAACAGATTCGAGACAAATTCGAGCACTGGGTCCTTACGTGGAAACTGATTAGGAGGTGCTAACCTAGAAATTGTCCAAGTAGCAGCTTATGAGGTCAATTAAAAACCAAAAAACGCAGCTCTAAACTTCCGCCCAAACCGTACTTTTCTGAGGGGACCAATCAGCGCGCTCGAGTACAGAAGAAAGTGGAGGTTGAAGTCCAGCAAAAAATTTCCCAAAAATGAATCATGTCGCTGCCGTAATGAATAAATTGAGCCTCTCAAGTATCCATGTGGAACTCAGATCTCCAGATTAATCCGAACATTGCCTTTGCGTCAAAAAGTATATGGAGTCTCGGCAAAGGTATTCGTGAGCGCAGCGACCTAAAAATTTCCGAGAATTCGTGTTACTGAAAGTAACGATGTGTTTAGGGATTCAATCTATTCCTCTGAAACATATGGGAAAGTCTAAATGAAAAAAGCACGCTGTGATGTTTAGATCAAGTATATACATAAGAAAATCATTGAGGATAAGACCAGTTCCTTCTTGTCCAAGAAACTCTCTCTGAGCATCCACGGAGAATTCTGTAGATGGCATTGAAAATTTGGTACTCAAACTTCGGTTTTCCCAGAGAGCACGACAATGGTTAAATGTTATTAATGGATGGTTCTTCGAAAAGGTTTAAAAAAAAGTACGTGAAACTTATTATCTCTAAAAACTCGACTCTTTAGCGATCTATTCATTCAAGGCAGTTCATGATCTTTATTAGGTTGATGCATAGTTCTTGCACGAGAATTTCTTGGATTCTGTTACTTCATGCAGCTTAGATTGAAGTTTTTGATTTGATACATAGTAAAGAGAGCAAATCTTGCGCTTTCTGAGGAGATTCGAGCCAAAATTCCTTGAGAGTATATGGCAACGATAAGTTGAATAAGAGAAATACCCAAAAAGTGGATTTCGATTTTTGGTCACTAAAGTTGCCAAGAATACTACTAGAATTTAAATTAATTTTTGATCTAAGTTTTATAACACGCTCTTTTTAACTAAGAAAAGGTGGTAATGATTGGATGTCTATGCGAATAGTTACGAATTTCGATTTATTGGAATGACTTATCGATTTTGTTTTATGTTGATTTTCTAAAATGTATTAGGTTGTCCGGAAATTAATGCCCGTTTTGAATTTCAACCGCAATAAGTCATACACTTCTCACTTCTAAATAGGTTGCAAAGTACCATTCGATAGAGCAAAGCAAGCTCTACAAGATGGCCGTCTTGAGTTAGCAACAGATCTGATCCACCATGACTTTCGATCCAAAAACTAAAAGGGTTCAACTACCCGAAAAATCAAGAAAAATCATAATTCAGTTCGTAAGAATTCTACAAAAATTTTAGCTTACTCACGTAAACACTATCCACATAAGACATATATGTACGCTACTGCCGTATTTTTTCCTCTGTTCGAAATCGAAAAAACGAAAATTTTCATGCTTTTGCAAAAGTGATGCTATGTCGTCCCCACATAAGTAGATGTATACTACAAATCTGTAGAAGTAAGAACGTAGATTTCCAGCTTCATACAAGCTTTAGTTCTCGAGAAATTTGAATTTTAGTTTGGACCACCTGACTAATGAAAGCTATATTCGATATTTCTCGAGAACTAAAGCTTGTGGAGAGCTGAAAATTTACCTTTGTACTTCTACAGATTTGTAGTAAACATCTACTTATGTGGGGACGACACAGCATCACTTTGGCAAATGCACGAAAATTTCCGTTTTCTTGGTTTCTAACAGAGGGAAAAATAAAGCGTATATAGATGTTTTATGCGGATAGTGGTTACGTGAGCAAGTAAGAATTTCTGTAGAATTTTTGTGAACGGAGTTACGGTTTTTTTCGATTTTTCCGGCTGCTGAGTCTTTTTAGTTTTTGGCTCGAAACTCGAGGTGGATGAGAGCTGTTGCGAGAGCAAGATGGCCATCTTGTAGAGCTTGCTTTGCTCTATCCAATAGTACTTTGCAACCTATTTAGAAGTGAGAAATGTATGACTTAATGCGGATGAAATTCAAAACGGGCATTAATTTCCGGACAACTTAATACTATAAAATGCTGCTTTTGACTTACATAAGAAAGAGCATATCATGTAAGTCTGTTAGTTTGTTCAAGCAATTTTAATTTTTTAAGTTTCTTGTAATTTTGGTCCAGGAAATGTGCATCATTCTAGTATTTCAGAAGCCAAAAACTCTGCCTTTCGAGATAATAAAGAAGCGCTTTGAATCGAAATGATTCCTGTGATTTAAGCGGAGAGCATTCCATAAAGTATAATAATCATTCAAGAGCAAATATAGTGGAAAACCCTCTTGAGTTCTGTCATGTACACAAATGCGAATATCGGTTCAGAGGCAAACTTGCCGTTCGTGAAAAGATTTCCCGCTTCACGCCATTTATTTATAAGGGATGCGCCCCTACCTGTGGTACTTGCTTTGCAAATGAATAAACTGGTTAGAGTGAAGAAAGTGGATGAATTATTTGTGTTATAATCCTACGTAGAGGAAATCATCGCTCTTAAAAGTATGTAGGCTACTTATTAACAACTTACCAGCTCCTTCAACATGAATTCGGTACAAAAGCGTTTCTATTTTATTTTATAGAAAAACTACTCTCGAAAACATACTCTCGAAAAAATTATGGAAATTTCTGAGAACTTTTAAACTGTGGCTAACCGTGGCATTTGAACAAAAGTTTTGTCCGCTTTGACCCCCAAAAAAGGTTTCCAGGACCGCCGCCATATACAGGGTGTCCCAAAAGTATGTATCGAACGTTTGATCGTTAATATCTCTCTTCCCAAGAAGTCTTTTGCCTTGCTTCAAGTACCATTTTGTAGAGCTGGCTTCAACTTAGATTTGCATTAAAAAACGAATCACCCATCTCTCTTCATTACTGTAGGATTACGGTAGAAACTTGAAACATATGGTGTCAATGTGGAAAAAGCTGCAGTTCCAAAATTCTTCAAAAAATTGTGAAAACTTGTGTAATAGGGTTTTTATGGATGCTGAGTTCAATACTCAACTATTCACAAGATTACAAAGCTTTCTAAACGGTGTAATCGCACTTTTTAGGAACATTGAAAAAATGGCCGCTACCTCTTACCTGGCATAACTCCTCAATGAAGCATCATAATAAGTTGGGAACTTTACAGTTATAATCAGCAACTCTAATTAGCCTAGTGTGAAAACTTTCAGGCTGTTTTATTTCCTTTCTAAGGCAAAATATGGCCTTTCATTGCTTAAAACCCTCTTTGAAGTTTCTACCGTAATCCTACAGTAATGAAGAGGAATGAGTGATTCGTTCTATAATGCAAATCTAAGTTGAAGCTAGCTCTACAAAATGGTACTTGAAGCAAGGCAAAAGACTTCTTGGGAAGAGAGATATTAACGATCAAACGTTCGATACATACTTTTGGGACACCCTGTATTAGGTTGTTCAGAAAATTTTGTGCGTTTCTTTCCTCGCTCACTAAAACTCACAGAACATCAAGCCATGGACGACTTAGGTACCATTTGATTCGGATTTTTATCCTTTTTCTTACGGCTATATTTGATCTCTGATCTACACTGTCATTGCAATTCAATCGCCATGGCTTTTTGAGCAGCTCAGCAGTAACGGCAAACCTTTCCTGAATTTTAAAATTTTTTATCCTGTTTTCTTGAAGAATGTTGGCAACTGTTATGTAAAGCAAACCTTTGGCTACATTGTAACCATTTTAGATTACATGGGTCTCGTTTACCAAGTCCGTTATAATCATTTATTTGACAAGAACCGCGGCTCTTTGATCACGTTTACACCTAAAACTACCAAAAATTCCGAAAAGCTGCTTTTACAAAACAAATCAAACTTGGTTATGTCGTGCATAAATAATGTTTGATAAGAATTAGGTTTCAATTCGCAGAAACTCCGGAAGCTTTCATGTATTTGCTGCAGTTGCATGTTTCATAATTTAGCCAAAAATCGAGACCTCTGAAGAAATAATCGAAGCTAAAAACAGCAGATTAGGAGAATCTAAAAAAATTATCTTGTAGCCCGAGAATTGCTCTATTTTATCTATACTTAACCCTTCCGAAATTTTGAAACGAAATTTTCAAAAATTAACCTAATTTTGAGCAGATAAAATTGACGGGTGGAGAATTTTGGCAATTATCAAAAAAAGCATACAAGATTATGGTTCGAAATATATGCCTATGAAAGAGAAGGAAACGCTGTATCGAATGCATGTTGAAACTCATTCGGATCGTTATTATGCGTGATTCTATAGTGGTTTGAAAAAACGGACAAATTTTTCGGGACAACCTAATACATCCATGGCGCAGAAGTGTAGACACTGTATATTACAGGGTGTCCCAAAAGTAAGTACACACTTTTCAATAGTTAATATCTCTGTTCCCATTATGTCTTTTTCCTCATACAAGTACCATTCTGTATAGGAGGTTTCAACTTAGATTTGCAGTATCGAGAGTACCACCGGTCGCTTTTCATTACCGTACGATTACTGTAGGAACTTCGACAAAGATTTTAGGACATTGAAAGCCATATTCTGTCTTGGAACAGAACCAAACAAGCCAAAAACCCTTGCGCTATGGTTGTGGAAGCCGCTGATTTCGTATATGAAATTTCCACTTTACTGTGATGCTTCTTTCCAAAGTTATCCTAAGTAAGCCTAATAACCGAATTCCCAGTATTTGTCAGAAATGTGATTGCACGGTCATCTGAAAACACCCGTAAAAAGTTGTGTAATGGAATCAGCGTGCGCGAAAACCCTAGTGCACAATTTTTCAGATTTTTTGAAAAAAATTTTGTCAGATGGCATATTTCTCAATGATTCCACATGCTGAAAGTTACCGTAATCCCACAGCAACGAAGGGCGATCGGTGATTTGATCGATACCGTGAATCTAAGTTGATGCCTCCTCTACAGAATGGTACTTAATTGGCAGAAAAAGACCCATTGGGAAGAGAGATATTGGCGATTGAAGAGAATATATTAGGTTGAACCGAAAGTTCGTTCGCACCATTTTCAAAAAATCATAACTTCTTTCCGTCACGACGATTTTGCGCAATTTAAATTTTATTGGAAAGCGTAAAGCATGTAGTTTCCAATAGTCCCCTGGCGACTTTCCAGCATGTTCAGATTGCAGAGATAAAAATGAAAGAACGAAAACATCCGAAATTCGGAATTTTTGAGAAACAATTCCAAAAATCTAGAAACTGCGCGACAAAATCCAGAAAAGCCATTATCCTAATTTTCCTTATATTTGATTACTAACTGAGTTAAGTTTGTGCTGATCGAGCTCTTCTCTCAAAAGTTATGATTTTTTGAAAAAAAAATGCCGAAAAATCGATTTCTTAGGAATTCTTAGGAAAGTGATTTTTCGGATTTTTTTTTCAAAAAATCATAACTTTAAAAAAAAAAGCTCGATCAGCTCAAACTTAACTCAGTTAGTAATCAAATATAAGGAAAATTAGGATAATGGCTTTTCTGGATTTTGTCGCGCAGTTTCTAGATTTTTGGAATTGTTTCTCAAAAATTCCGAATTTCGGATGTTTTCGTTCTTTCATTTTTATCTCTGCAATCTGAACATGCTGGAAAGTCGCCAGGGAACTATTGGAAACTACATGCTTTACGCTTTCCAATAAAATTTAACTTGCGCAAAATCGTCGTGACGGAAAGAAGTTATGATTTTTTGAAAATGGTGCGAACGAACTTTCGGTTCAACCCAATACTTACTTTTGGGACACCCTGTATTGACGTTGCAAGAATTTTTTTTCTTTGGAAAGGCGATGCGATGCAAAAAGTAACTTCTTTGAATAAGTAATGAAAGAGGCATAAAAGAACCCTTTAAAAAAATTGCGCGGTTTTCCTGAAAGTCGGAAGCTTGATTCATGAAATTCGGCCAAGCTGGCAATAGAAGGATACTTGGTGACAGCGGTCATTATTGAGATACATATGTACCACTAGTTCTTGAAACGAGTTTTGAATGCGCTTTTACTATCTGTTAAGCGATTGTATGAATTATGATCTTCTCCATGCATGATTTTGCCTATTGGTGATCAGTCAGAACGGTTGCAAACCGAGTCTTTCAAGTTTGTACGCAATTAATGAAGGTTATCCTTGCATACAATGTTGCAAACTTTGATATTCACAAGTTTCCGCTATCGAAAACAGTGTAACTTTTAGTTGTGAAAATGTTCGTAACTTCCTTGAGGAAGGTACAGCATTTCTAAAGACAGATTGGAAATTCTTCCAAGAGCAATTAATGATTTTGTGAGGGTTGGCACCATGTAGAATCTTCTCTAACATAGTTTGTGCACTTTTTGTAGGATTCAGAAAATTATTTTGATTCCAAGAAACAAAAACTGGCTGTTAGCACCAGCTTTGGTGCCAATTTGAAATTGTAGTTTGACTTAATTCGAGAATGTTAGGTCGGTGCAAAAGTTTTGTCAGTTTCTTGAATCCACCGGCAAATACGGTAGTATAAAGACAAACAAACATTTCAAATCGTATCCGATGTATGATTTCTTCTTTTTTCTAACGGCTATATGCCGAGTGTGATTATTGGGAGAGTGCTGAGATAACCGCTGTATATTATAACCTTTCTTTTCAACAATGTCTGACTTTCGCTAATTTTTGAAATTTTTAAATGAGACTTTTGGGGAAATTTTGATAACTAACAGATAGGGCAAAACGTTTCGCTGACTGAAGCAATTTTAGCTCTATGGCTTGTCTTTCAGAAAGTCTGAAATTATTTTTCGATGTAACCAAAGTTTATACTCGGTATTTCAACCTTACAGAACATGAGCTAGTAAACAATTCAGATATTATTCAATGCAACTTCTTCTGCTCTTTTTTGAAATTGCCTTTTCTTGGCGAGACAAGCATCGCGTAGAAAATCATTCTTTCTCAACCTGGCAAGTGCACACAGAGGTATAGTTTCAAATTGTAAGGTGCTTAATAGGAATGATCCAGTGTTGAATCCTCTGTATTCTGAAATTCTGCGGTGTGTGATTCGATACCAGGTTTTGCGTTTTCCAAAACTCAAAAACTCTAGGAAATTAGTTACCAAAATTCTGAAAGAGTAGCTGAAAAAGAAGAAAAAAGGTTTGGATTGGCAAAAGGTCTGCCATCTGCTGGCTATTGAAACTTCCCCGGAAGTCTCAAATAAATTTTTTGAAAAATTAGCGAAAGTTAGACATGATGAAAGCGAAGGGTTGTAAATTCCAGCGATTACCTCAGCACACTCTCAACAAATCACACTGGGGATGGGAAAGAAAAAAATCTGCATTAGATACAGTTTGAAGTATTTGTTTATCTTTCTACCATATTCGCCGGCTCAAAAAACTGACAAAAATTTTGCACCTGCTTAACAAAAATTCACTTTTTTCTCTAACATTCCCCTCACTCCTGTTTTTATCGTTAGTAAAAGAAGCTCGAATACAGTTACAAGCGCCGTGATCGCAGAGTTTGAATAAATGCTCTGTTGTGAAGTTCAGATCGTATAAACGTGATATTAAGCGAAAATGTTTTTTTTCTGTGATTTCCTGTTTCAAACCGGTAGCTTATAGCGGCTTACTTGCACTTCCGTGGTTTGCTCATGGTATAAAAGACTAAGGGCCGCATGCACTAACATTTCCGCTGGGGAGGGGATCGCAGCTTCAAAAGAAAGCTTCATATCCTGAAGCTCCGGATATCTGGATTTCACGCTGTCTACCTATCCGTAAGTACTCCCACCATCCTTCACTATGAACATATTGAGCAGAAGCGAGAAGCTGTACAAGCCGCATTTCCCAGCTTTTTGTAGGATCCCCTGATGATCCCTGGGGGACGAACATCTATTCTTCAAAGCCTTTTTATTTTCTCCGAAGTTAACGAAAACTTTCCAAAGTTGTACTAAACATCTAACACAACAGTGCTAAGCATGTTGCTGATGAGAACAAATGAATTTTTGAAAAATCGAGTTTTTCGGTAAACCCCAAATTTCGACCAGTGGATCATCGAAAATTTCATGACTTCAAAACATCATTTGTTCTTATCAGCAACATGCTTAGCACTGTTGGGTTAGATAATCTGCACAACTTTGTAAGTTCTTCGTTAACTTCGGAGAAAGAAAAATGACTTCAAAGAAAAGCGCCGGGGATCATCAGGGATCAGACAAAAGCTGGAAAATGCGGTTTGTACAGCTTCTCGCTCCTGTTCAACATGTTCATAGTGAAGGATAGTAGGAATACTTACGGATAGGTACACAACGTGAAATCCATTTATCTAGAGTTTTGAAATATGAAGCTTTCTCTTAAGCTGCGATCCCCTCCCCGCGGCCATGTTAGTGCATGCGGCCTTAAGAAAGGCTCTCGGAGAGGAAAACAGCTGGGAGGGAAGGTTTATGATTTCGTATGTATGTTATCGTTTTTATGAGTCAGTAATCACGTGGCTACAGACATTCCGATCATCCGCAGACACTTTTATCAAACAATCTTTCCCTTCTCACCAAGCATTACGCGGCCAAATTTACATAAGTACTAACTGTGATTGTTGAATGGAAACAGTCTACTCAACGGACAAATCTCTAATGTCCTTGATCTACTGCGCTGGGCACAAACTGCTTGAGCCATAAGCATTTCAGAATGCGTAATTAACCTAGGGTTTTAGTTTCCGATCCTTTCGTCAGTAATGAGCTCTCTTTTGTGAACGGCAAATCAACAGTTAAGCAGCATATGATGTGTAACATCACAATCTTTGGATGTTATAGAGAAGAGTTGACGCTAAAAAGTCTTATATTCTACTGACTGAAGTTACAAACAATCGTTTGAAAATTTTAAAATCTAGTATTTGTGGCCTTGGTAGCAGATGACACGAGGTGAACCGTCTCGTCTTTATATCAGAGTTATTTAGCTGTTCTGACATTGAATTCGAAGAATCCTCTAGCAAAGAACTGCCTTTGACCGCGTTTTTTGTGAATTTTTTTCCAATTTCTACAATGGTAAGCAGTACGTTGCCAGATCACTTTTTACGAGCATGGGTTTTACTCGTGTAAGACTTAACATACAGCCTCGACTCAGTATAGTTTTTATTTATTTTTCAATTCTAGAGCAAGAGCAAGATCATTTGTTTTGTGCTTCATCCTGACGCACTGCAAATAACCATAAAACCAACATTATGCCGAATGTTACATTGTAACTAGAAATATTTCCGCTATTGCAGTTTTTCGACCCTGAAGATTTACCATTAAAAAGTTAAGAATGTCTGCAGTAAACTTACCTCGACTATATCGCGCATATAAGCCATTGGACGTCCCTCCAGGGGAAATATAGCTGATAATCATTTTAGTTCCACATTGTTCAAAAGTGGTTTTCCCGTCGTCTTTCGGATATCTGCAAGAAAGATTTCGAGAAACATAGGAAGATAAGGCATGGATTAATGGCTAATTTCATCTTAGAGATTTCGTACGCGTTTAAAAGGTTAATGACCGTCATTAAAACAAACATTTCAGAGTTTTGTTAAGTTCAAAGCACTCTGCACAGTTCGCTAGGTTGGAAAAAAAGTTCCTAGAGACTACCGAAATTCTATTCAGTCTGCTGAATTCAAGCAGATTTGTTCTTATCGAGAGCTGCAAGTTTTGCTGCAAAGAGAATGTTGTCTACAAAGCATGCTTATTTTTTGGGTTATCAGCCCTTCATTTCGGACCACCAGCGCAGAAAAGGAAAAGGTCGACCTGGAAATCGGCATCACGAAGGTAAATGGACAGCTCTAGATATTTATGTAGATTCAACGGAGGCTGACATGGTCACAATTTTTAAGGCCCACCTGCGGAAAAAAATTAGAAAATTTTGAAAACCGGCCATTTTTAGCAGCCTCAAAAAGCCCCATTTCTTGAGTAGTAGGTGCCTTTGAAGTTTACTTCTCCTGCACGAAATGAACCAAACCTTTGATTATTGCAAATGTTGTTGAGTAATGTCTTGCATATCTTCAGTATCCATCACCCAGGCGTGGCGATTCTACACAGACGCCAGCTACAAGAGTTAAGGTCAGAAACAAGTTTGACAGCTTGTAGTTTTTGTGCTCCTCATTCAGAAAATCCAGGTTTTGAATGGTTTTTCTGCTCTCTGCGGGAAACTGGCAGCAAGCCGGTCCGCATTTATTTTGCCTTGATTATATAGCTTTGCATGCGCCCCGGAGTGATTTTGTATGCTTTCAATACAGTGCTCCATTTATAGCACTTTTTATAAATCCTGCTTTTGTCGTTATCTATAGTATATGTCAGTTCTATATATTATCAGTTCTATATATTATATATTGTCAGTTCTATATATTATATATCATATCAAAGTGACGTTGATAATCTTTTTCTAATTTTATTACCAGAAACTTCGAATCCGCAAGATTAGAGCATTCGTAATTACGGCTCGGCAAAGCTGGCACCCGGTCAAGCTGGATATCTGGAATCTTTAGGACAAAAAGCGGATATCGTTTTTGTTGCCGAAAAGACATAAAAATTGCGACGTCTTTTGTCGATGTTTCGTTTTTCTGAGGGTTTTTTGCGTTTAGGGTTGAGTGTCAAAGGGGCTTCCTATGAGATTTTCAAAATCAAAGGGGACATCGCTTTGAAACTTTGCTGGTGCCAGCTCGTGCCGAGCCCTGGTAATAACGAATAGCGGTTTATGACAGCGCGGCTAGAAATGTGTAGGATCTCAAAGTCTCGCTTGATTGTCTGACGTATCTCAAGCTATAAGGAAAATACAGGAAGGAGTTTGTTTGCTTAGAACATAAGGAAAAAAAAGTAAATGGAAAATCTAGCAACGCATTCCAAGCACCAGCATGCTTATCCAATTTTTAATCTCATAAATTTGATATGTGGAATCCGTGTTGGCTTGCCCACTGAGTGGGGACGTTATTCCCGCGGACCCCATCGGGAACGTTATTCCCGCTTAGCGCTCAGCTGGTGTCCGCCGCATTGTGTTATTATGCACGGTATGTAGCAGATGTCCGCAACACAAAAAACCCATCGTTCTTAGGTTTGTTCCTTTACCCACCATTCTTCTTTCTTCTCTATTGATATTGGAAGTAGGTACAATATTTTGAGGTGTAATTATGAGCGCGCAAAAGTTGACAAAACCAACGGCCGCTCAACTGTAAGGTTTGCTCCGATCATGTTTACTTTAAATATTTTCTGGATCGTAAGAAAACTTAGTACTCACGGGATTTCATCCAATAACTTGTTATACTGCTGCATTTGCATAGTGCCGTGTCCTTGTCCAGTTGGCTTGAGAAATTCAATCTTGATTCCATTCATATGCGCGCTATCACTCACCTATAAATGTGATTCATATATAGTTAAAGAATAACAATACCCTACCGCATCTTTTCAGTACTTTTGCTACGGAACGTCGACAATGTTATACAAAAATGTGAACATTCAAATCAACACCAACAATGCTATGCAAACTTGCTGTTCGTATCATTTTTTGGATCTTGAGGAATGTGCAGCGCCGTAAAGTGGCTAAGGCCCAAAGATTCCTCACAGCATCGTGTTCATTGGCAGCTTATCAATACATTCATCATGGTTGTTTAATCTTATATATAAAGCTGAATGTCTGTTTGTCTGTCTGTATGTATGTCTGTGTGTACGTATGTTCCGAATAGAAAATCCCATTTCTGAACCGATCCGGACCAAACTTTGCACACATACACTTCGGGACCGGACGGGTGTCATAGGCTACTCTTCGTTATCGATCGATATCGATTTTATCGATTTTTTGCAAAATTTTAGCTACGGGGCTGGGAGTTGGCACAGGAGGGTAATCGAGCATGCTGATTACGAATAAAATAATGACAAGGCCGGGCAGAGCCGGGTAAGCCAGCTAGTATGTTTATATTCGCTGAATATATAAGTAGAACTGCATAGAGTAGTAGGCATAGTCGTGCTGTACCATTTATTTTTCTTCTTTTCTTTGTATGTTTGTTCAAAATATCTGTCGCTCTGCCTAGTTTAGTCATATTAGCATTTCCCTCACAAGTGCTTCAGAGTGAAGTCACAGCCTCTTCACAGGACCCCTCACAGCAATTACAGGCTATTTGGATCACTACGTAATATATAACGAATTCGTTGTTTACCCATTAAGCCGCCGATAGTTGGATCATGGCAAACGAGGAGGCCGCAGACGTTAAAATTATGATGAAATACACTGATCTTTGGAATTGGATTGCTGCCAAGTGGCATGCGTTTTGGAACGCTGCCAAATTTCATAACGAGTGACTAAGCGTATTTTCGTAAAAGGGTTACACGTATTTCGAAAAGCAATCATGAGTGTCGCAATGAGAGACTGGGTCGCCAGTGTCCGGATTGTTATACCTGCTTTTTTCGAGCTTGTTATCCAAAAATGTGTCTTTCAAATATGTTGTATTCCTGTTAGGTACTTTTGAAATGATGCCAAATTGCGAACAGCTTGACTTGAGCTGAATTTATCTATATTCTCAACTCTTGGTAAAAATGCTCCAACTAAGAACAGTCACTTTAGAATTATTTTGCTTCCGCATGTAGACAAGAGAGGCGTGAGTAACTTGGCCTCGCTGGTACTTTTGAAAGCGTTTATGTAACAACAACCTTGCTTTGCTTGTGTAACTGGGTCCCGCTGGTGCTTGAACTAGGTATCGGTGTGTAAGCGGCACCTAGGGCAATTCGATCGGGCAGGGAAACAGATTTCTATGCGTTTGGGGCATTTTTCAGACTTGAAAGTCCTAAAGTGACATGTACAGCAATTTGAGAATACGCTGTAAATACTTGAATTTGTTGTTTTTTTTGTAGGAGTCGTAGTTGGTTTTTCTTATATACACGGTCTTCAAGCGGCACATAGGGCATAAATTTCTTTTTGAATACTTACTATCGGTCTGTAAGCGGCACGTAGGGCAACTCGATCGGGCAGGGAAACAGATTCTTGTGTATCTGGGGCAGTTCTTACAATTTTCAAACGGTCTTCAAGTGGCACATAGGGCATAAACGTTCTTTTTGAATACTTACTATCGGTCTGTAAGCGGCACGTAGGGTAACTCGATCGGGCAGGGAAATAAATTTTTGTACGTTTGGGGCAATTCTTGTAATTTTTGAATGGTCTTCAAGCGGCACATAGGGCATAAACGTTCTTTTTGAATACTTACTATCGGTCTGTAAGCGGCACGTAGGGCAACTCGATCGGGCAGGGAAATAATTTTTGTACGTTTGGGGCAGTTCTTGTAATTTTTGAATGGTCTTCAAGCGGCACATAGGGCATAAACGTTCTTTTTGAATACTTACTATCGGTCTGTAAGCGGCACGTAGGGCAACTCGATCGGGCAGGGAAATAAATTTTTGTACGTTTGGGGCAGTTCTTGTAATTTTTGAACGGTCTTCAAGCGGCACATAGGGCATAAACGTTCTTTTTGAATACTTACTATGGCTGTCCATCAACAAACAAAGGCGTTGTTTTCAGCCAAAACGCAATAGTATGACACCAAATTTGGTGTGTGCATGCGCGTTGGTGGACCGGAACTATGTGCCAAAAATTCATGAAAACTTATGTGAATGAACTCTGCCGAACTTTTTCCTGAATTAGCTGGCACCGTGCCAGCTGGGTGCCAGCTGAGCTGGCACTGACACTTTGCTCACATAAGTTTTCATACTTTTTTACATAAAATGTATCTACACTGTAAAAGATTACATACGGAGAAGAAACAGTCTCATAATGTTCTCTTTTCAGCGTTTTATAGCAATTTGAAAACCACTCGGTCCGCTCCGCAGTCGAAAAATCGGCTTTTTCTGCTTCTCAAGATGTGATTCGACCACTTAAAAAGCTCAAAAAGCTGTGAAAAGTTCTTTCATGAAATCAGAAATGCATGAAAACACTACTACATTTTTTCCATAATATAAAAATGATGACGGGTTTTCAAAACAGGTCAAAAGGGACTTCGTACGAAATTGTCAATATCAAACGGGACTTCGTTTTGAAATTTCCCTGGTGCCAGCTCGTGCCGAGCCCTGCGTAGGGCAACTCGATCGGGCAGGGAAACAGATTCTTGTGTGTTTGGGGCAGTTCTTACAATTTTCAAACGGTCTTCAAGCGGCACATAGGACAAATTTTCTTTTTTGAATAGTTACTATCGGTCTGTAAGCGGCACGTAGGGCAACTCGATCGGGCAGGGGAACAGATTCTTGTGTGTTTGGGGCAGTTCTTACAATTTTCAAACGGTCTTCAAGCGGCACATAGGGCATAAACTATCTTTTTGAATACTTACTATCGGTCTATAACCGGCACGTAGGTCAACTCGATCGGGCAGGGAAACAAATTTTTTGTATGTTAATTGACGGTCTTTAGGTGGCTCAGTAGTGTGCTTTTCGGGGAGTGATCCTTTTGTAGTAAAACTTCATATTCCTTTGGTGAAAAAATTGAGGGATTCTCTGAAAAAGTTCTTGCACGGTTGATTTCGTAGCTGTCATTGATTCTGAGAGGAAAGTGTTTATCATAGTACACATAGTTGTTATAAGTGTATTTCTACAAAACTGTAGGTGTTCTGCTACTTACTCAACGATCTTTTATGGAATTTGTTGAGAAGAACTGGAAGAGCAAATTCTCTTTGAGAGGGTAGAAAAGTGGGGGAGGATATCTGAATGTCTCTGAGAGGAGAGGAAATTTGCAGAAAGAGCGTGGTAAACGAGAGGAAAGTAATATTCTCCATGCATTGTTGTAGCAGGAATTTCGAGAAATGCTGAACGATTTGTGGAGATTATCTCTTCTTCGAGCAGTTCTCCAATTAATGCTTTTCGCAAAAAAAGTTCTCAGGAAAGGAATAGGAAACTTAAGAAGTAATTATAGTCACAACTAAGCCCTTATATTGTATCTGCCCCGACCCACTTGCTAGCGACCCGTAGGGTCGCTAGTCACGTATATGTATCATATACTACTTGTGTTCATCATCGACTCGCTTTGTAGTTGTTAATTGAATTTTTTTATAATAAAGGTTTAATTGCCCAAGTTTGAGGTGCTCGCTGTTCTGTGTACCGCGTTTCACTCACTCAATACACAAATTTACCGATCAATCAATTACAACATTCTTTCATTTCTACCATTGGAGCACTTTCTGCTTGGTCAAAATATCGAACCACTGGTGGGTAGAACTTTCCAAAATGTAATGCTTTTTTTTTTACAATAGCTGAATATGATCCGGATTTTGCTAGAGGACTGAAGGGCTTACAGATTGTGCTGCATAAAAATACTATTCATTGGTTATATCGATAAATAATCATTAATGACTCTGTAGTATTACGCTAGTCACAGTGTCAGAGGTCAAAATCACAAATTCGGGGGAAACGTTGTATGCATTTCCTGAGCTTTTGCGTTTCCCGAGATGTTTACGTGTATGACATTCTCTTTCGTTATTTTTATAATAAAACTGATTGGTGTTGAGCTGTTAGTTGTTTGTCGATATTTTACATTGTTCGATACTGCAAATGATAATTTGTGAAATGCCATGTTTGTACCAGCATGCTAATGAGCAGCGCATATTTCCTGTTGATCACAATTTCTGAGCATGGTTAGAGTGTTACGAGAGTTAGCAGAAAATCGTATCAATCCATCAAAGAATTGATTTCTTCCCTTTTCCCATAAGTATAATTATCGTGACTCTTTTGTATCGTACCCCAGTACCCCAATAATGAACCGCGTCACGTGGAGTTTTCCTCAGTTTGCAAAACTGAACCTATGAGAAAATTCGAAGCACTTCTCTAAGCTTTCTGTTCTTTCTGGTTTCACTAAAAAAGATGGCCAGTAGCTTGAAAAAATTGTCTAATTCAGAAAAAGAACTTGTTAACAATTCTCACCAGCTCTATGGAGAATTGCTGCTGCATTGCACTTGAAGGATACATTGGCAAGTAGTCTTGCGACATGATTAGTCCAGATTGATTTGGAGACATGGTAAGTGTCGTCACGAATCCTGAAGTTATGATTGAATATATAACTTTGAAAGCCCCGTCTTTTCAAAATTAGTATTTCACTGCACGCATATGAAGATGAGTCTGGATTTGAGACAGGGTCCAACACAAAATAGCTTACGATTGGGGTAGGAAAGAATTTTTGGCGAAAAGTAAGTAACTAAGTAAGTCGTAAAGCAAGTCGCGACCAGGGCTTGGCACGAGCTGGCAGGAAATTTTTAAAACGAATCCCCTTTGATTTTGAAAATTTTGTGCGAAGTCCCCTTTGACTCTAAACCCTAAACGTAAGAAAAACCCCTCAAAAAACGAAACGTCGAGCAAAAAAACGTCGCGATTCTTGCGTCTTTTCGGCCATAAAACGATATCCCCTTTGCTTTTTGTCCCAAAAACGATATCCAGCTCAACCCGTGCCAGCTGTTGCCTAGCCCTGTCGCGACCCTTATCACTGCTGATCATATAAAATCATACAATCTCAAAATAGCATAGTTTTTTCACATTTTTGAGAATTTATGAAGCGGAAAAACTGGAGGAAAACTAGAATAGAAAGCGAGAGACTGTCCACTGCTGTTAAGAAGCTAGCGGATGCTGCATTTGTCGTACATGACCATTTGAGCCTACTCCTTGATTTTTCATATGTATATGTCAGTGGCGGACCGAGGGGGTGGGGGGGGGGGGGCGGGGGGGGGGGCCGCCCCCCGAGATTGGGTCGCGAAATTTTTGAAAGTTACTTATATGGGTTATAAAAATGTGCAAGTGACTTGTTTATACTTTGATTAAAATAATTTTCAGGATTTTTTAAAATTCAAATTAGCCCTGTAAAAAATTTTTTTTCGGGGCGTGGCTGACGTCACGCCCCCCTTTTCCAGATTTTAGGGGTTGGGGACCAGCAAAAATTTTGAGAAGCACCCAAAAATTTTTTCGGAGTACGTGGATAACGCCACGCACCTTCATTGGAAAAACATTTTTGCCCCCCCGGTCCGAAATCCTGGGACCGCCACTGGTACATGTACATCACGGCAAAAATTTTCTGGGAGGGGACGAGGGGGGGGGGACACCTTGTTGCAGTGAAGAGAAGTGTCGCTAGGCATTAAGAGTTTTGAGCAAATACGCCGCAATTGCTCTATTAAGTCGCATGAAATCTTTAGATAAAGCTCGCAAGGAAAGGATACTAACTTATTGTTAGATTCGCTTTTTGAGATGATACACATGTATTTGGAATCAGCTTGGATCGCTGATTTCAAATATGCTCTTCCTAGCTGCTTAGCATTATTCTGAAGCGAGTGACGGTCTCCTTTCTCTGCAAAGTTTGCATGCTCCTCAACCTACTGCCTACGGCGTCGATGTCTAGGTGGTTCTGTAATTGTATAACGTCCCTTTCAAGATCGGAAGAATCAATATGATGCTAGTTCAACATCCTAGCAAATTTTTCGAGCAGCAGATTCCTATCTACGCGCCATCTTACGACATTCAGAACTTTGTTAATTACTCACAACAGCAAGCCCATAACTCGCTTCGGAATAACGGTAAGCAGCAAGGAACAGCATATTTGGAATCAACGTTCAAAGCTGATTCTAAATATATGTGTCTTATCTCAAAAGTCGAATCTAAGTCAGTATCCTTCCCTTGTCAATATTTCCATAAAACTTCAAAAGTCCTTTTATCCACAAATCATATTGACGACTTTTTTGTGCCTCTTTGAGTAACGCTGTTACCTAGTAGCTTCTTGTTCGTGCACCTTTTGAGCCTACCATTTGACCCCGTTACTGACTTTGGTCCGGGGATTTCACACTTTAAAGCGAGATTTGCTTTCATGATCGCAATAGCTTTGAGTCAAACCCTTGAGAGTTTGAAGTAAATCGAGTGAAACCTCGTTTGGTCCATGAGTACGTTACAGAATTTCCACGCGAGGAGTTGTAGGATATCGCTACATATGCATCGTAGATGAATGATGGATATTCATAGACGTTTGGACTGAAATGAGGCGAATTTCAAAACCGAAGCAAATAATTTCAAAGGATCAGCAAAAATTTTATTAAAAAATGAGTTTGAAATCTCTTACCTATTCAGTAGATGAGAAGAATTTGTTGTTAAACCTTTGTATAAAGATATCGATGACGAATCTTGTATCTGTACTATGGTACCGGCCGACGGATCATAATCGGTATTTGCATGAAAAACCTAGAATATGCCTTTTCCCTAATTTTTGCAGTTATAAGTGTTATTACAAATTGTCGTTGTGCTAACTTTTGTAGATATCTTACACTGAGGCACCTTGATCCAGTAAGTTTGACCGAAGTTGGATTTGAGGACGTTGATGCAGCCAAAACGAGTGGAGGACAATTAGTATCTGAAAATCTAAACGATTTCCTTTTTAGATATAGCAGATATAGACCGACATAACATAAAAGTGAAAAACCGAAGGAGGGGTGGGGGGGGAGAGGAAATAGGTCACGAAATTTTCAAAAATGCCCTAATGAGTGTAAACCCACGCAACTAAATTTACAACTAACTTACAACTTACGACTAGCAACTAGCAACTAGCAACTTACAACTTACAACCAACTTACAACTTAACTTACAACTTACAACTAACTACAACAGGTCAAATTATTGTTAGCACGGAAAATCTTCAACTTTTACAAGAACTCCATCAGTGTTGTAAAAAGTTGTGCGTTGCCTCTACGTGGCTAACGCTCCCCCCCCTTTGTCAAAAAAGATTTTCAACGACCCCTTAACCCCCCCCCCCCCCCAACTCTCCTATCCAGAACTATCTCGGGCAGTCACTGCTGCATGACCATATGAAATCACTTAAGTAAATAAAATGGTTTACCCACCTTGACTCCAGTCCGTAACCATCGCTTGAAAGTCTAGATAACCCTTAGTGGTGTACAGATTCGGTCTCACTTGTAGTAACAAGGTTTCACTAGTTGAGCTTAATTCCAAAGGAATACCATCCAGGACTGTGTCATTATCAAACAAGAAGCTAAAATTACTAGTAAATCTTCATAGTGAAGTGAATTGACAAACCTGGTGTCTATTAATTTTGAATTTGTGTCGGGACCATCATAAATCTGCACATTTGCAACTCCATCCAGTACCGTGAAAAAATGCAGGTTAACCTAAATTAGTTTTTGAGATTACTGGGTCCAAACTAAGTACACACTCTTTGATTATTTATAACTCTCTTCCCCAATGTCTTTTGCTTAGCTCTAAGTATTCAATAGAGCTGGTTTCAACTCAAATTTACATTTATAGCAAATTACCCAACCTCTTGATTACTGTAGGATTACGGTAGGAGCTTTCAAGAGGGTCTCAAGACATCAATGGCTACAGTCGCTGTTCATTAATATGAAGTTCAACTTTGAAGTACTTTTTCACAAATTATGCCAGGTAAACCGCAAATTTTTCAGTATTTACACAAATGTAATTGAACCATTTGCACTTCTTTAAAAGCTCGTAGAAAGTTGTCTTATAAAATCAGCATGTGTGAAAACAAGGCTACGATCTTTCGGGTTTTTGTGGAAGTTTTTGCCCAAACGGCCTATTACACAATGGCGCTGCATGCTGAAAGTTCCTACTGTACCCTTTGACTCAACTTGCTTGGCGGCTGGAAGGTGGGGCTTCTTGTCTTAAATGAGGCTAGGTAATGATCAGAGAGCACGCGCAAGGGAGAGGCGCAGACTGCGTAGCGGGCGCGAGCGGGATTAGTTAGGTCACAAAGCCCCGCCTCTCAGCCTCCAAGCCAGTTAAATTAAGTTCAGTTCCACTACAATAATGAAGAACGATGGACGTTTGCTTTACGTCTGATGGTAAGCTTAAGTCTGTTTTACCAAACGGTACTCGAAGCTATGCAGAAGACTTTGTGAAAAGCATTTTATTAATTTTTGAAAATGATTTGAAAATGTGTACTTATTTTTATGTCCTAAATAAAGCTTAACAGAAGTTTCTTTGCGTACCTGTCTTCCTGGCCTTGCAGTTATTGAATATTCATATGTCGCGTTCAGTCCTTCCGCAAAGTGTCTAGTTGAGATATCTGCCATAAAATAATCGTCAGTAAACTTGATAACAGTCTTTCTTATTTCCTCTGAAATTTAAATCACATCAGCATTTTATGCAACTTGGATGTTATTCAGAAGTACTTTTGACTAGCACCAAATCGAGCAGAAACCCTGGTTGAGCATTCTGCGGAGGGAAGAATGTAGTAGTTGAAGAAACGAAGCTGATGCGCAATTCTCCAGATGTGAATATGAATGTTCGCTGACCGTAATATATCGTGGAATTTGTTCTGAAACGCACCGATTATAAGCCGCCAAAAATTAAGCTAAGCCGAAAGGTAAATGTTGGACAGGATGTTTATAAGACAATATTCGAAGTTTCCTTGCCAATGCCGTTCCGGGACCGTGCCAACACTGTGCAGGAACTCACATGAACGCGCCCCGTATTGATCGACCACGGGTTCCGCACGACGCTGGAACGGTCCTGGATCATGCAAACCTGAAAGCAGTCCAAGGAAATGCAAAAGGATTAGCGGTATGGAGTTTTCAGATCTCAACAAAAGTATCAAGCTTAGAGAGGAAAGAAACGCGCCCCAACCGACAAGAGAACTGCAATAAATTGGACGCACAATCTCAAGCACCATTTGAGGTCATCCTGTTTTTCTAGAGAACCGAGCGAGCCCGAGCGATGACTGAGTCAGAAAGGAAAGTCGTAATTTTCATTTAGCCAAGAGCAGTTTTTGTTTTTCAAACGTCCGATTGCCAATCTCGTGCCAAGATTTGATTCAGAACTCACGCGATTATAGTCCTTCCGAAATTGTCCTCTATCAACAGTTGGTCAAACTGAGAAATTGCACGAAGCTGGACCATAGAGACATTAAGAACGACCTCATTGTCTATTGGAAACTGCACTATCCACGAACAGGTAAGATTTGGGCAGTAAGTAGGAGCACCAGCTAGAAAGCCTGGAGAAGCCACTTGAAGTGTCCTTCTGGTTTCATTCAACCGGAGAATGCCAGAATCGCAAGTGCAGTCTAAACTTGTTGAAATGAAAGCACAGATAGAAGTAAGCTGCTATGAAAAATAACCACAAAAAAAGCAGACTTGCCAATGCTGTAAACAGTGCCATTAAATCCGGGACCTTGAACAACGCCATCTGATGTGAAATTCATGGAGACAACACTTTCACT
Source organism: Cylicocyclus nassatus (assembly GCA_958299035.1). Lineage (NCBI taxonomy): Eukaryota > Metazoa > Nematoda > Chromadorea > Rhabditida > Strongylidae > Cylicocyclus > Cylicocyclus nassatus. Next base: position 21,987,676 of record CATQJL010000326.1, read on the forward strand.
TGCAAATTGAAATGTGCGTTGCATATAGCCTTGATAGTTGTAAAGCTAAAATGATTTAAAAAGAGATAAAGGATTCATAGTCACTTGAATTTAATCCTTGAGGATTCTCGGAGAGCTTGAAAAGTTGTACTGCCCTTCTAAATCCTTCAAAAGAATTCGTACTTCTTCTGCAAATGCGAGAAAAAAACTTTGTTAGGATCTTCTCAAAAGTATATAATCTAACTTTTTTGTTACAAAAATTGTTCTACGGATGCTCATTTGGTGTAAACACATACATAGTCTTATTCAGCATCTTATGAAGTGATTTCTGCAGACCAAGCTAAGAGATGTTCACCACTTAAATGCTCTAACAAGACCTGGTACAAAGCGGGAGTTCGAAATTGTAATGCCACAGAGAAAGGAATGGCCTGTTTACAACGAGTAGAAAGTTGCAAGTAAAGATTTGGTAGTGAGAAATGCCTAAGAAAATTACAAAAAAGATGTAATTGGAGACATCGCAAAAATTTTTTCATTTTGGATGCCACAGTGCCTGCTGCGGATCCGTGACGCGCAAAAAAAAAAACAAAGTTATCATCTGACAACTCTTCACGCAGTTTTTGAAACTCTTTCTTATACCAATGATGACACTCGAGAATTTACAAGAGAATAAGACACGCAAATACAAATAACGGTGCTCAAGAATATGCTCACATTGTAAGGTGGAGGAGCTATTCCTGTAACGTACATAATATCGCAACACTTCTCCGTTTCGAATTCCATGCCTGAAAAAATTCGGAGTAAACTTTGATTGGAGAATGTTATATATAGTAGCGAACCATCCTGCTTTTTTCGTAATGCAAAAGTATTTTATTGGTTAGCAGGATTAAAATGCTGAAAAGGTATGGGCGGTTCTTCGCACGCACAGATTGGACGCCCTTGCGTCCGAGTAAGATAGTCCGTACATGGGAGAGACAACAGACGGCCGGAGAGATGAAAGAGCGCTCTTCCAGCGAGTCGCCGCAGCGTCCGTAGTGACGCCCTGTCCTTGCGTGCGATGAACGCCTATAGATTATGTTTCACTCACTTATGGCAAGCAAGTTCCCAGGTGTTGCCTTTATAAACTGAAATGAGCATTGCATATTTGGCTGGTAAGCGGTCACACCAAACTTTGCCGTTCCAAATGACACACTTTCTCCATTTTTCAGTGTGACACTGCCAGCGTTAACGCAGGCTGCTGATGAAGGCGATCCCCCTAAATTGCAAGCGATAAATTTTGTATTTGCGTCATGCTACCGCTGACTTACTTACGCGTGAAGCTGTCCACAAAAATGTAAAATCCTCTCGGGTAAAAGGTGGTATGATTGCTGAAGGCAAAGGACACTTGTAAAGTTTTGGAGAAAGACAGAGCTACAGGTTCATCGTCTGTTACATGTCGACCACTGAAAAGTACAATTAATGTATGTTCTTGCTTTGCCGGCAACGCTTGCGCGTAAAAAAACTGCAGTGGAGCGCAAAATCTGAGTGTGCACTCAGTGGTCATTTTTTTACGCGCAAGTGCTGTTGATACCGCGGGGCGGCCTTCATCAAATATTAAATTACGAATGTTTTTTAAGCTATTGTGCCAACAGAAGACCACAATACTGTAAATTAATTTGATCTTGCAAAAAAATTTGCGAAAAAGTCGTTAGAGGAATGTGTTGAACAGCCTTCCACTTTATATATGTTCTTCATTAGTTGCATGGATGTTGTTATAGATGACGAAGGGGTATGTACAATACAGAATCAAACTATAAGATGAAACTAGAAATCATAACTGTGAACATAGACATCCAATTAGCACAAATTTCCCCAAGTAGTGACCCAAATCGAATCGAAAGCAAACAATGTTTCGGGCATAATAGCCCTTTTATGACTGCAACTTAGAGGAAAATTCTTTTTTTCAATTATCAAAATTTTGGTGCATGAAATAGGGACTAGCCTAATGTAAGATTGATAAGAAAAACTCTACTATACAATCTAACTTGAATACTCACGATAGCTGTACTTCAGTAGGCTTTCCTGAAGCATCCAATCCTTTGAACACCACACTATTCAATGTCACAAGATCGTATATAGCTGCTCGAATCATGTCTTTTGCAATAAAAGTGATCTCGCAAAATGAAAAGTCAGTTGGGGTGTCCGGATAGTTCTGTGAGACGAGGAAGAACGGCTCTTCATCGCTGAGATCGACCGTAGAGTTACAGTCAAAGTATGTTCGCTTTTTGAGGTCTGGAAAAAATCACAACGATTACGGTAAGTGAAAAAAGAAAACAGTAACGAAGCAGTGCTCTTGCTGTGGAATCAAAGACTAAGTGAGCGCTTTTGTGACTTTATTCTTTATGTAAAGACTCGAACGAACGACAAATTCCTTGTTTTTGAGGTCTTAACTCAAGGGAATTTTTAGGTAAAATATTCAGCTTTTCTTTAGCTGTTTAAAGGGTGATTAACAGTACCGAAAGAGACAGATTTTGCGTAAATCCCTGAATGATAGTTTCCATCGGAAGAGCCTGTTGACTGCATTGTAATAATTGCTGAAGAGTTCACAATTAACATCTTCTTCAGTTTTGGGTGATCCATGGCATCTCCACAGAGGCTGTAAATGATGTGCGATATCGCTATGACAAGAAGTACAGGTCCCTTTGTACCCCTACAGAATGCTACAGTACACGTACTTAAATCTACACATGGCTGCGCAAAGCGCGCCCCATGACCCGGTACTAAATTAGCCGGCGCGCACGGTTTACAATGCCGGAGCACGCTAGATACTTTGAACTTTATGATTTTATGCATGCAGTGAAGGCAATGTAACCGAGGATTCTTTGCATACGGTGGAATCAATATAATCAGTGATTCTTTGCACATCTATATAGTAGATAAGCAAAGAATTATTGGTTACATTGCTTGATCATGGTGGAAATGTGACCACTGTGGCCTACGCAAGGTTGCATTTATAACATGGTATTTGTACAAATACAATTTACCGATGGTTGAGTACTGTGCTTATGGGATGACGGATGCTTGTTTGTTGCATCTCGTTTGGTGCAAAATAACATTTCGGATCTATTTGCCCCTTTAATAGAGCGTCAGACAGTCACACTGATATGTTATAGTATCTTCTCTGATTATAAAACGTGGGCATTGAAATCATGAACTTTCTTGTAAGCCACACAGGTAAACACCATAACAAACCTGTGTGGCGTACAAGAAGGTTCATAATTTCAAGTCACACTGATATTTTTGTTGGCATGCGTTCGCTTTTCATCGCACAGATGTTAATTGTCAACTTAGAAAAAACAGGAGCAGGACTTTCTTGATCAAGAACCACCTCGTTCATGCCTTCAGATGGATTGCTTGTTGAAACGTCAAATATGGGTCACTTTGTCACCACCAACTTATAGGCCAAACTCTATCTGAAGAAAACGTAAATGCGGTTTCACACAATCAGTTTCGAGAATTGTTGTTTAACAATGATGGGTGCCTTGCAAAGACCATGGACGAAATTAGTTTGGAGATACTGTCCACTAATGCTTCAGGTTCTTCACGTTTTGTTTGGAGCACAACAGAGCATGCGTTTTTACAAACTAAGTTGTCAATGCTTACAAACAGTTGATGGAATCTACTAAGTCAATTGCAAGGCCAACGAAAAGTGCTTGACCGCCTCTATTTACATGTTTCGGAAAAGCCCATGAAGAAGTGAATGAATAATACGAGAATTTCTCAGTAAATCCTTTATTTTTCGATCCATTGATCCGCGCACTGTTCTAAATTCCACGCGTCTATGCATGCCTTATGATGCTTAACAAGTACTTTTTCGCTTCAGTCACCAATCATCATATGATTGTGCCCGATCGCTGCAAGCCAATCCGTTCCTGGTCTTTGGAGGGTGCACATAGATGTGAAACAGCAATGCATTCATGAAAACAGGCAAGCAAGGAATGTCTGTTATGAAACAGACTTGACCCCTAGGTTTCAATGAAACTTAAGGGCTCCTTCATAATGCCTCTTTCAAACATTAGTCAAATAAAAAGTTTTATCAGGATAGAGTGAGGCATCAATACTTCTTTAGTTTCTAACGAAAAGAACTGGACAGAAGTTCTAAGTTAGCTTTCGACAAAATCAACTAAGAAGTTCTGAGCTGGGTTAGAAGTCAACTTAGAACTCCTATCCGTTAGTCTTCAATTGGACTTGCATCAAACGTTGGATAGGAGTTAAGAGTAAGTAGATAGCTGGCACTATTCGACACGTTTATGGGCAGAGACTCGCTCGTAAGGACAGAAATCGACGACACCTACAACACAGTTTTAGCCGCCTATCAGGGAACTTTCATGGAACTCTCTCCAGCTTCTTAATAGAGAAACTGTGGTAAATGCAGAAGGTGGACCTTTCTCAAATACGTAAACGAAGGGAAATCTTAGAAGAAACCTCTACTTCGCAAGTGAGCCTTCAATTACCATGAGAAAGCGCTGAGCATATACGGATTTTCACTTTACGTTAGACTTGAGGTGTGGATATCTGGAAGACCTCCGGGGAAGACAAGTGACAGCACTCATATAACCTATGTACGCGTAGAATAGAAGTCCACAATGTCTTACGTGCCCCAACAGCGAACATCCTGCGCGCCGGAGAAATTCGCACTGGGGCACGGTGCGCGCTCTGCGCAGCCATGTGTAGATTTAAGTACGTGTATGCTACAGTAGCCCACAAGCGCTGAAGCATTTAATATTACTACCTTATACACACAAAGGGTACGTCTTTTACTGTAAATTTGGAAAATTGCTTCTGTTCAATGGCGCAGGAGATTCACATTGAGAGAAGGATGAACATATAAACAATATGAATATTGAGGCGAGGTTTGGAATTGCAATACGCAAAAAAACCATAGCTCAATTTATTACTGAAATGAAGCGATGTATACAGTAAACGTTTTTGACAAGACTGCGCACACTCACTGTCTCAGTACTACCATCGCTCGAGCTCTGTTAGCCCCAAGACTGCACAGATTGACGCAAAGAATGTTTCTGCGCAAATTTGGATATTTAGCTTTGTTTGTTAGGAAGTGATTAGAAGGCCATGGGTAATCCATTTTCAATTGTCAGCTTATACGATTCATTCGTGGCCCAGAAATCAGCTTTGAAGTGAGGCCCAAACCATAATCTACCGCACCGAGGACGCCGATTGGTCTGCTCGAGAACGGCCTGGGCTGAAGTTTATTAGACTCAGGTTTTCATCCTAAACACACCTACAGTTTGGATTTTGGGAAGATCGTATATTCGAGAATACTTTGTTTCCTTCTTTTCAGATTGTGCGATGATGTTTGGACTGTAATTATTTATGATTTAATGTGCTCAACGGCTAAGACTTTTTGTAGCCGTGATGAAATTAACAGCAACTTGAAACAAAATGATTCTAAAAGATGTCACTTTTTTTGCAAGGACGGCCTCAATGCTCAAGGACTGTGAGGGTACGGTAGAACATGTAAGGGTGCAAAAGGGCCCACAATTTACCTCTGACAGTTGGCATTAGCATCGCACGCGGTCACGCAATCGCCAGCATTCGCTAAGAATTGATAAAATAAAACAGCAACTCCTTTTCCTCTGTCTACATCGTGTTGATAGCGATATCTTGAATGAAATAACTATTAACAACTGATGAAGAAGTTGAAAACATTAGTATTGGCTACACACCTATCTATTGTTCCTTTATATGGCTTGGGATATCCAGGATTCGTGAAGACAAAATCATCTGTGTTCGCCTAAACTTGGTTACAAATGCGAAAGTGTATAAAAGTAGTACAAACAACCTTGGCCAGGCAAAAAATCAAAATTAGAAGATATCCTTGGTAGTTCATGATGTAGCAGAATGTAGTGCAAAACTCCGACTGTCTTATCACTTGTGCCAATACAGCAACAGTGAAGATAAGGAACGGTCACTCATTGAAATCTCTTGCAGTCTAGGTGGTTATTGCTATGATTTCGAAAAAAAACTTTATATGACGTCACTACTTGAGTTTTTTCTAAGCAGAATAATGTTGGGCTAAGGTAGTTGCCTGCCATTGTTCGTTTAGCCATTGCATTCCATCGAATTCTTTCGTATGGCTATGAAACAGATCATAAATAATTATCAGAAGCATTGATGACTCTCATTAACACAAGCAGCTTCGCAAAGGTGACTCACGAGGAAAGGATACTTGGTGACCCCGGCCATTTGGAATGCGATGTATACCATAAGGCACCTCAAAACGCTGATTTTAAATCTGTGCTCGAAATCTGCGAAACGATCATATGAAGGCAGTTATGAATTTTTTTCGTAGAAAACCTGCCTACTTATAGGTATTAGGTTGTAACAGAATTAATGCAGGTTTTGAATTCCAACCTCAATAAGTCATAAAGTTCTCATTTTTAAGTAGGTTGCAAAATACCATTTGATAGAGCAAAGCAACCTCTACAAGGTGGCAATCTTGCTTTAGCAACAACTCTGATCCACCACGAGTTTCGAGCCGGAAAGTAAAAAATTCAATTGTTCGAAAAATTGAGAAAAATCGTAACTCAGTTCATAAAAAACCTACAAAAATTCTAACATGCTCACGTAAGCACAATTCATAAAAGGCATCTATACACGCCGTTGCCGTATTTTTTCTCTGTTAGAAATCAAGAAAACGGAAATTTTCTTGCATTTGCCAAAGTGTTGCTGTGCCGTTCCCACATAAGTAGTTGTATACTACAAATCTGTAGAAGTACAAACGTAAATTTTCAGCTCTCTACAAGCTTTAGTTCTCGAGAAATTTGAATTTTAGCTTGGACCACATGACTAGCGAAAACTGTATTCAACATTTTTCGAGAACTAAAGCTTGTAGAGAGCTGGAAACTCACGTTTATACTTCCACAGGTTTGTAGTATACAACTACTTATGTGGGAACGGCACAGCATCACTTTGGCAAATGCACGAAAATTTCCGTTTTCTTGATTTTTAACAGAGAAAAAAATACGGCAACGGCGTATATAGATGCCCTATGTGGATTGTGTTTACATGAGCAAGTTAGAATTTTTGTAGGTTTTTTACGAACTAAATTACGATTTTTCTCAATTTTTCGGACAGTTGAATCTTTTTAGTTTTAGGCTCGAAACTCGTGGTGGATCAGAGTTGTTGCTAAAGCAAGACTGCCATCTTGTAGAGATTGCTTTGCTCTATCGGATGGTATTTTGCAACCTACTTAAAAATGAAAAGTGTATGACTTATTGCGGTTGGAATTCAAAACCTGCATTAACTCTGTTACAACCTAATAGTTAAAATCACCCAATTTGATCTATTTCACCGTTTGAAGCTACTGAGGAGAATCTTGAAGGGTGTAACGTTGTATTTATACCTATCTAAATCATATTTAGCATTTGAAGAGGAAAGCAAAATTTTTATCAACGGATTTCACCCTCCGCAGTAGCGCAATTCATCTTTGAAAAAATAAATATAACTCCATCTAAGTTCTCGTTTCGCAGATATGGAAAACAGTATTTGAACAAGCACTAAAAAGCGCATTTTTTGATATACAAACCATTATGAATGGCCGGGGTACCAAGTATCGTTCCCTGTTCAGATGCAAGCGTCTTGAGATTGCGAAACCTTTTTGAAAGCAAAATTCAAAGAAAATTTAGATAGTTTTCGATGTGAAATGTATATGAAGAACCTGATTAGGCTCCTGTCCTAACGGCAGTTCATATGATCCCTTGGTGACTGAGAAACTCGACTCTCAACTCTAGCCCAAACCGTATTTTATACCTTACCGTAAACGAGGACGTGATTGGTCCGCGCACAAAATTTATGGGCTGAGCGAGAATTGCTCTAGTCCACGATTTCGTATGAGTTTCCGCTTCGTCAGTATCTTACAGGGGAAGTGTTTGAAGTCGCAGTGGCCTTTCGATATGAGATAGGTATCATCTGAAAGAGATTGAAATGCTGATTCCAAAACAGCCTATTTTAGCTGCAGAACAAATCTGGGTCGGGACTTAATGAATTTAATTTGCCGAAAATTCACAATGTTGAGATAGCCAAAGCCATCAAAGCCCATACATTTTTGGCTTAAATATAGATGAAAAAGTTTATCAACTTGATGTAATTCAACTCCTTCCTCAGTGTTATGCTGTAATGTCTAAACAAGCACTTGAAAGATTTCCATGATTACAGAGTACTTTGAACAGTGTAAAATTAGATGATTAAAATGCCCATAACTTTGGACTCAGAATCGTTCTGCAGCTAGGGAAAACTGTTTTAGAATCAGCGTTTCAAGCTGCTTCAGATGATACCTGACTCATATCAAAAGGCCACTGCGACGTTTGACACTTCCCTTGTTAGCTGAAACAACCCACTCAATTTCAAAAAATACCAGGTATCCAAGTATGCCTTGATACTTTATAGGCAAGAAAGCCTTAGAACCCCTTCTTTACTCAACCCATTCTTCAGAACGTCCCCGGAAAAGAATGAAAAGTTCAGACGGCAGGTAAACGTAAATTTACAGCACGTGAAACTTGATAGCTGAGAAGGATGTTACAATTGCCATAGACTTTTAGCATCGATGTCCAAGTCGTTGTATACGTTATAAAACCACATGGTCAGCGAAAACCTGCGCTTTTCTAACCCTCATTGTCCTTTGTCGATTTGAGCATGAAATAGTATGCAATGCACAAAGTTTTTTCACCAATGTTAGAGTTCCAAAGATTCTTTTCAGAAAAATATGCACAGCCTAAAGAGACATCGCCCAAGTTCTAGAGTGTATTTGCTTCACCATTACACTATGTAACAAGCTGTGTTTAATCACTAGGTGTTTTTTCAAGAAACTTACAAGCACATACATTTCCTGGAAGAAAAGTAAAGAAGAAGAAAAACAAACTTGAGAGCAGATGATTGTGCCACATGTATGGCCATAACGCTCATTTCATTGACCTTCGGATCTCATTCTGGTTATGCATCTTCATCAATAGAAAGCATGCAACTGCGTTTTCTAAACTTACTAACAGCGACATACAAGATAAGATACATATTTTTGAGGAAATTAAGGTGTCATTGTGACTTTTTCATCTAGTTGATACGGCAATGATTACTGATGCTTGCCAACTGATTAGTATTGTGTGCGGAATACTATTTGAGAACTGAGCTATGAAAGATGTCGACATTGGGTCTAAGAATCTCTTTAATTCTTCCTCTCTAAACCCGCTGAATACGACAAGATCTTGCAGAAATTATTTGGCATTGCATTCATAGCAGAATGCTTCCTCAACTGGATATTTAACAATGAACTCAAATTTTGCGAAGCTCTCTTTTGGAAACGCATCTCATTTGCAACGATTCCGAAAAAAAAGGAATTTCAAAGAATTGTTTTGAGGTTGCGGTCCAGCTTGCGGTGGGTCAAACGCAGTATCCAGGCAAGCCTGGGTGCTTGAACATTTGACGAGAACTGTTTTAGAACCTTTGATGAAGCATTACTCGGCAGCTCCTATGATTTATCCATGGCCAAAACTCTTTTTCTGAACTCGAACCCTGACCATGCCGTAATTTTCGCTAGAGAACCAAGCAGCGTCTTGAATAGGATTGAAGTACGGTTTAGACTAGAGTCCAGGTTTGGATTTCTTACAATTAGATACGGATGAAATACATGGCCTTACATCCCGCTTAGGTAATGGCTAGCTTATCTTACTGACTTTGAGAGACGTAGATGGCCAAGGATTCTTCAAATGAAATCCCTTAGCTTTGTAGGTAACTGCTCGACTGCTCGACAGCAGCGTCTAAGTGCTATCAAAGCAGCAACTGGCTTCACTTTATGTTAGAAAAAAATGACTTGAAACTTTTTTATATTAGCAAAGTATAGTAGTATTCAGTATTCCGACATCTTGCTTACCAAAAGTTTTACTCGTGATACAAATTGCACTTCAAGACGTTGTTTTCAGTCAGAGTTCGAAGCTAGCACGGTCCAGCTAGATATCGTTTTTGGGACAAAAAGCAAAGGGATATCGTTTCTCTAGCAGAAAAGACACAAAAATTGCGACTTTTTTAAGTCGACGTCTCGTTTTTTTAGGCTTTTTCACGTTTAGGGTTTAGGATCAAACGGGACTTCGTACGAAATTCTCAAGATCAAGAGAGACTTCGTTCTGAAATTTCCCTGGTGCAAGCTCGTGCCGAGCTCTGACTTCAGTCCAAAAATATATTTTGTTTATTTTATCTTGAAAAAAAAGCATAAAACTGCCGCAGTGATGTTAATTTACATGATCATTTGGATAATATTCGTATGTGTCGCTTCCATTTCGAAAAGTTGAATATTTGTTGCAAATGCTTTAATGTCCCCCGATAATCATAAAGGTAAGCATTGTTAGAGGAGCCAGTGGTAACAGGTGGGTAAATTAACGGGGGGTGTGGCCCGTAATAAATAAGTCACACCTGAGTGCTCGATTGTAAAACCTATTCCTAGACCGAGCTTGCTGTGTAATGATGAAATTTTGGCTGTTCTTTTAGACCGAAGCATCAGCGATAGAGCTAATCTATTGGATTTAAGCTTGAATCTCTATAGATTGAATTTCCAGCGTATGTCGAGATTTTCGTAGAAGTTTGATAAACAGTGGCACATAAGCTGCGACGCTCACGCTTTACAACGGCACAGCAAGAAGTTTTTATCTTTTCAGTGTACGGCTCGTTAGTCGCTCGAGGGATATCGCCAGTTGAATCCTCTTCACAAACATCGACCGGTCAATCCAACATATCCAAATCATAACTGCTCAATTTTGATTCTTCTAACCTCGAAGCTGGCCTTTATTTTCCTCTTTTGGCGAAAAATCAAGAGTCAAAAAGTTTTTTGTCACGTTTAATATTTGCGAGAGATAATTAAATTGCCATCAACTTTGCACTTTCACTTCCCATCTTTTCTTAGCCAGTGTAAATAATACACGTCTGTCAATGCTGCAATTCTATAGGCGCTTACTTTATCCTGGCTTTCAACACTATTGTGGTCTTAACGAATGCGTCATAGATGTCCACCACCTCACTGCATGAAAGCTCCTAAAATCTGATAACATTTATAAAATCATTACTGGAAATTCTTTCGGAAAGCTCTGGTAGCTTTCTAACCATACTTATATTACATTCCTTGAATTCCTCCCCTTTCAGAATGAAATGCCGTGAAGAGTTGAAAGGTCGTATGACTCTGCAAATTCCTCGAGCCAAAGGCCACTTGCCAGTACCCCTGCGAAGAATCCAGTTGCTTTTTTTATTCAGGAAAAAAATGGTCTATGTTAGTCTGACAATATTCATTTTATTCTTTGCATCTAGAAAAAGCAATAAGGCACCTTGATCATACCTTGATATTACTTGAGCAAGTGTTTTAACTTTTTTTTCTTGATGAAAAAAGAACTGATTCCGCGTTAAACCAGCTCATGACCACTTAGACGATACGATGAAGTCAAACAATTAATCTAATTCAAAGTACTCTTCAAGCCTGTTCTTCAGAAAATTCAAAGGCCTGTGTAATGCGTAGAAATAATTGACTTGACCTTATGAAACCACATAACATAAAGCTGAAAGTTATCCAGTTTACTGTAAAAATGGCAGAATGGATACGGTAGCTATAGAACATGGGAGGCAGCAATAAGGTAAGTAGTTGCTAATAATAGTCAGTATTTCTCAAGATTTCTCATAGCGATGACAAGCCCTGAGAATGAAGCACAATAAAAATACCTTATTGAAGGTGTTATATTTTTACATGATCGGAGTTTTCACGGGTTCTTTTTTCTGCATTCTGAAAATTGGGCGAAATAAAGGACACTTATGATAGAAAGATTTCATGGAAATTTTTGATGGTTGATTTCTCCAAGCTAATTGGATGGATTTGATGAACATAACTGGAATAAACTATAAGCAGCAAGAGATGTAAGCCCAACAATAGCAAATGGGCTCTTCAGCTTTTGTCAGTTTGTGTTTGTCTTAATTTTGTCTTCATCGAAGTAGGAGATTAAAAGCTAGTTTTAAACTTGCCTGAGGAAACACTTGAGACCTGTCTTTTGGTTCAGATAACTGTTAATTCAGGGTTCCAACGTCACAAAATTTTTTGCTGAACAACTCAACTTCTTTGAGGACTACCTGCAAGACTACTGGAATTACCAAAACCCCAACTTTATTCTTCCGTATGTTTATTCATTCTGAAGATATGCCAGGCAGACGCAATTCGGGCTGAAAAAACCGCGATAAATCAACACCTAAGAGTAGTTACTATTTACACAATGCTATCATCTTTCATTGGCCAAACGCCTCTATAACCTACATATCCCTTTATTTTTCGTTGGAATGTCTGCGAATACGATTTGAATTTTTTTTTTACAAAAATATGATTTGGGGGGAATCATATGACAGACAGTATGGCATCTAGTTATAGTGCAACAATACAGTAGTAAAGGTTGCGATTAGAAGATCTGATTAGCAAGACAACTCGTCCGCGCCCACTCTCCACCTCCCCATCCACCTCGTCAGCCCCAGTGAATAATCATTGCTTTTCGAGCTGCTCTTTGCGTATCCGTACATTAATCCAATAGACAAAATGGCCTGTTCTTCAAGTCATTTGCAAGAGTTTCTTTCCTCTCTCACGGATCTCGTTCTACTTGATGAGTCGGCTTTCTTTACAATTCTTTGTTACTCCTCCGCAAAGTTGTTTGATTGATTGCTGGACAGCTGTTCGTTTTTCAACACTTCAAGAGCTTGTGACGAAATTTTGCATATGTAATGGGCTTGTAAAGAATGTAAGGTCCGAGTAGCAAGAGATTTCTACCGCTGTGAGGTTACTCTGACCAATACAGAACCTTAGTAAGCCTTATGTATACCCCATGCATCATTATTTCTTCACTCCTCTTCTCAGAATTCGTCATTCCTCCGCCCAAAACTCTCTTCTCTCATCATCGAACAAGACGTGCCTTGTTGGCCGTAAATTCGTTGTATAGCATTCATAACCCTTGAAGTTGTGTTACGTGGGATGTTATGAAGAGCTTTGTAAACTCGTCAGATTGCGCAGACCCTCAGCTCCCCCACACAGATAACGTCTCGTCTCGGTCAAACATACATTTGTCCTTTGTTATTCTTTGTATCTAACAGGTTGCAGCAAAAAATCTAACCAAGGTAGGTCAAAAAGTAGATCAGATTCGTTTGCGATGATTTTTGCGTTGGCTTGAGTTTACTTGAAGTTAAGTTTAATCAGAATTACAGTAATTCTTTCAAAACAGGCATGGCAACAAATGTCTCAATTTTTCGCTTTTTCATTAGAAATCTTCATAAAACCGCAAAACCTGCAGTACTACATCACCTTTCCTTGAATCTTGAAGTGCGACAAATTTTTCCTCCACGAAATACCCTGGCAAAACGGCCAAATGTAAAATGCTAAAAGTGATTTCTTAAAGAAAATTATTACAGCACTAAGCTGCTGACGTGCGCAATGTCTCGCAATTTTACCACTTTTTCTTTTCCTTTGTCATCTTTCTGCAAAGCAATTGACTCTCAAGACAAATATAAATTGCGTGTAGTGCAATTGCACATGTAGATAAAATCTTTTACTTGAGTTTCTTGAACGTAAAAATCATTGAGCTTTTGAATATTTTATCAAAATATTACTCGTTCATATGTGATAGGTCACAACAGTTTGTGACGTAAAGTAGCTGAGCTTGTTGTAATTTTTATGATTTTCTGTTTGACTTTTCTCGCTCAATCCGCCTCCGCCCGTGAAAAATTCTTCTGCCTGGGTTTACTTTCGTCAGCTTACCTTCCCGTCATATAAATATGATTTGTGTAAGACAATTCTAGCCTTCATTTTCAGCATGAAATATGTCGGCATTCTTTGCCTGACAGCTTCTTTTCCAATGACTCAGAGTTGGCTTATAAAAATTTTTGGTATAAATTATAATCATAAGAATGGAGCATAAAAACCAGGAGGAAAAATCATAGAAGTATTTTACAGCCCCCCCCCCTATATCTTTTCCATTTCTCCAAAGGCTTTTAATTTTGGTTCTAGGGATATGCATTCGGTTTTGGTATGACTAACAACATTTTATCCGAGCGCATATTTGTTGTTGTCTAATGGTACTGTATATAAATGTCTATTCTGCATTGTTTACGAGAACACACCTTATCATTTTCTCTCAACTGCCCCAATTAGTTTTGTATTTTAGGTATGCCTCCACCAGCCATTTACGGTGAGCCCAAAATCCGCTCTACTGAAAATGGCTCAGTATTCTTGGAGGTGAGTAAATACAAAAAGTATGTCAATAATATATTATGGAGGATCATTATGGATTTGTGTATCAAAACATACTGTAATGGCGTAGGTTGGATCAGCAGAAGATAGCCGATATAGAAAAGAAGTTAGTAGTTAGGAAAAGCAGCCACTCAATGCTGCCCTTTGCATCTGAAAATGTATTGGAGCAACAAAGAATAATAAGAATCAATATGATTTGCACATTGTAGATTATTTGTATTTTTTAGTGTATATATAATACTTCAGCGGTGGTGAAGTTCCAAATATTTAGATATCTTTAGCCAGCCTCAAAAGAAAATGGGTTCGAATTCTGCCGCTGTTCGATCTGCTTAGGCAATGTAGACGATTGTCCTTAGTCAGGGCTCGGCACGAGGTGGCTAGTTGAAAATGCAAAAAACGAAGTCCCCCTTGACTTCGCCACAAAAGTACGACATCCCCCTTGACCGCTAACGAACAAATCAAACTTGAAAACAAAAAGGATGAAACAGAATACAAGACAGACAATAAATAGGCAAGAAGAACTAGCAATTGTTTGTATTCTCTGGGTTGGCGGCATGCTGTGTCCGCCGCGCACAACCGCGAGCTTGGAGCAGCTTTGCCGTTTCCATCCAGATAATTAGAAGGGCTATAACTAGACGGGGAGTAGAAGGTTTGGGGATGTGCAAGAGCTGTTTTGTAGAGTATTAGATGTAGATTAATTTTATGTAAAAAATTTGAAAAAATTATGTGAAGAATAGGAATTATATGACTTTATTTGCGCTAAGCCACCTCAGGTGGCTATCCAGGTGGCTTGAAAGCCACCTAGCCTCGAAAAAAGTTTGCCATGCCCTTAGTTCACATAATTTTTTCATAATTTTTCATACATAGTCCCAACTCCCCATTGCCCATCTACACACTTATTTTGGTGCCATTTCATCTTCACTTCGCTGTAAACAAACCCTTTGTTTATTTGCTGGCGGCATGCCGGCAGCGTGCCGGCAGCAGATCGAAAGACAGTGTTATGCTCTTCCGCAAAAACGATATACCCTTTGCCTTTTCCCCCAAAAACGATATCCAGCTTGCTTTGCAAGCCACCTATGCCGAGCCCTGTCCTTAGTACCCTATTTTCAGGTGTATAAGCCGCACACTTTTCGCTCTAAAGGCGAACACGCCGAAAGACTGACTGTCATCATGGAGCGCGTTAAAGGCAGTGGACAGGCAAAATGGACCCCTGTCAGATTTTGGTAGTTTCGGGTAGTGGACCCCCCAAGTACACCGTAGCCCCAACCCCAACTTCCAATTGATGCGCTAAGTCCTGAAAAAAGCGCATCAAATTTCCACCAATAACGCCCACTCAATGCAAGTGGGCGGGGCTGGTGGAGTTTTGAAGCGCTTTTTTCAGGACTTAGCGCATGAATTGGAATGTGGGGTTGGGGCTACGGTGTACTTGGGGGGTCCACTACCCGAAACTACCAAAATCTGACAGGGGTCCATTTTGCCTGTCCGCTGCCTTTAAGTGAGAACAGTATGCGATAAGGCGACCGCTTCGCGAGACATATGCGCGGCGGCACGCCTGGGTCTGCTCGCGTTTAGAGCAAAAAGGGTGCGGCTTATACACCTGAAAATAGGGTACTCTAGAATAGACTGCGAAAGCTCGTTCACACATATTAGAACCTTTTAATGGAAAACAGAAGTAATGGTAACTAGGGCTGTTCTTCTATTATGTAAATTTGATTGCACATTTGAAATACCTTATGCGGGGGAAAGAATTAAGGTTAGTGCAAGAGAACATGGTTTACTGCTGTCTCATGGTTATTTAAGAAACGAAATACTTCAGAATCGTAGTGTTATTGATGGTAACTCATATCCTATAACGTACGTAGAGCGAAGAAACGAATTTAACACATATAAGACAATACGACCCACGGGTGGGTCGTACGTGTTTTGCCATTTCGGACAATACGACCCATCGGTGGGTCATATGCCTTCTGAAGTTTTTGATTTCGTTAGTTTACGAGGAAACTCTTTGGGCAAATTAAGTAAATTTCTATATACACTCCTTACCATACTTCCCAGAAGATTAAAGCTTCAGACCATAGGACTCATAAGTGACCAGAAAATATTGCGCAAACTCGAAATTGCGAAATGTGCTCTGGTCCGAGATGGCAGTTCGAAAAATCGGTCTTGTGAATGTGTTAAATGCAGTTGGTATTGAGACTTTTCGAACAAAAGATGAATTGACTTTTTTGAGAACTTGTAATTCCAGGTGGTCGTAACTGGTGCTGATCCTGCAAAAACGAAATGGATGCTTGGAGGAAAAGAGCTCGAACAGAATGAATGCTACATCTTCAGCCACTCAGATGAGGGAGGAAATAGGAAGAAATTGACTTGCGAAATCAAGGTTGGTTCTACATCGCACAAATTGCTTAGATATTTATAAAAAAGAGAAAAAATGATAATAATGAAGTCATCTATAGTAACTAGCATTGACAGTTCGAGCAACTTTCTCCGGGAAGGGGATGACGGAGACGCCCTTCGAAAAAATTCTTGGGATGCTTCCCGAGTTTCTGCGCCAAGAGTAGCCACGCCCCTTAAAGAACTTTTCACATGGTTTAATATGTTTTTATAAATATGTTGATATGTTTTTTGGAAATTCTTAATAATTATTTTATCAGAAGAGTCACAATCTCGACTTCGTAAGCTAAGTAGGCTACTTCCAAAGATTTCGCGACTCATTGTCGGGCAGTAAGCGTAACTCAAAAACAAAATCAGAAAAAATCCTGATTTCCATTATTCTCAGCGGAATATCTGAAGAAATTGCGTCGAGTGAAAATTCAATATATTCCAGGACTTCGACAAGCCTCTTGCTGGAGAATACAAAGCAGTTTTCTACTCAGCGGATGGAGAGAACTCTGCTACCTTCAATGTCACTGCCGGAAGTGAGTTACAATTTGACATTCTGAAATAAACCTTCTGAATGGACGATCGTATCCCCTTAGGACTTTCCTCAGTTATTCGCTGTTCAAAAGCGCACGATTTATATCCACTACTTCAAATTTCGCTAACCGAGCGCATGAATGCACATATTCATAAATACATTGAACTGTGGAAAAAAGCAGATGACCACCTGGCAAGGTACATATTGAGCAGAACGTGCTACAGGTAATAGTAAGCTAAAATGTAATCGCTCAACTATTATTGATTAAGATAAATCACACAGTTGCTGCTCAGCACAAATCGTCTTCTTGTCTGTTTGAAACGAAGATTCGCTCGGTTTTTATGCATTTTATCAAGTCACTTCCCCGAAGTTCATGGTCGTATTCGTTCCTCATCTCCTATAATATTTCGATTAGGAATTATTCAAGCAACAAAAATTGAAGTGAAAAGCAGTTTTGAGCAGCGATAAGTGAGAGCAGATTCGAAGAGTCTATGTAAAGAAAGCTTGCTTAAATGGAGAACGAACTTTAGAGTCTAAAATTAAGCGTGCAACGCTTTTAGGTCTCTTTAAGGAGAAATTTTTGACCATTTAAGAAGTAAATAAAGGCAGGAAATGCAAGAAAGTATATCCTCCATGAAGATCTAGCCTTACCAGAGGCAATGAACATACATTTTCTTTATCGATTCGTTCAGGGAATTTATTGACTTATTCACTATAGTTTTGATTTTATAGATTGGATTTACACTTTTTACGAAATAGTTGGAATATGTAAACCAAATTCTGATGATCGTTCCTACTGTAAAAGCTATTTGTTGATTTTTGCACAACATTTCAATTTTGGCGCTAACGATCATTTTGTCAGTGGTATAAATGTCTAACTCAAAGCAAGTGGGTAGTTTCATGGCCGATTGTTATGAATAGACGATTTTACGATATCTCCTTTGCTTTTTGACCCAAAAACAGAGTCCGCACCTATTCAGGATGGACAAAAATAAGTCCGATGGAGTGACCAGCATGCTCACATATCCCCTTACTGTAATATTGCAGATGCACCCGACTTCCATGACAAGCCTCATATTGTTCAAAGGGACAATGGAAATGTGATTGTTATCAAAGTACGGGCAAAATCACATTTGGAGATGAAAGCAGAGTGGTTCAAGGTAAGATTCATCACTTGTTTCATGAAAAATGAAAGCAAAGCAAAGAAGGCGTGTTTTGATTAAAAAAGTGTGGTAGGCAGCATCCACTCAAATCTTCGTCTTCGTTTTGTCATTCTAGAGCCTTTTCTGCGGCACTGGTTTGAAACCCGATTTCTGGGAGCCCTAACCTCAAGGCACAGGCGACATTCAATACCTGAATGAGCGTAGTTTTCTAAGGCGGACGTGGCCGTCCAGGACGCGGCTCAAAATGTCGCTTAGGAAGCGAGAAAATTGCTCCGAAATAACAAATAGGCACGAGGACCCAAGTCGGCACAACCCCCTCCAGTAGTGCCCGCCCATCCGCGCCTGCTAACCACCCAACGCTTACCCTGACAACCCGCGGGTTCTCCGAAACGGGAATTGTGGGGTTTTCGCGGATTCTCGACTTGGTAATCGGCATAAGGGACATGAAAAGGCCCCCACGCGACAAAAACAAGGAAATCGAAAATTTGTGTGGACGGTGCTTCTAAGGTCTTCTTGCAGATTAGATACTAATGGGGGGGAGCATAGATTTGCCTGGATGCTGCTTTTGAGGACTCCTTTAAAGTGAGTGCTGGTATATAGAAATGTTGAGAATACAACTTCATCTGCTTAACGAATATAATAATTTGAAGCGTTTCTAGTATTTATAGTTTTCGCAAAAAGGATTGCGAAAATCTTTAAGCCATCGATGGGGTTCAATGCTCATTGCGAATATTGCTTTGCGTGTTAACAATCAAAAAACTGCATTTATTAGTCCTATTAGACCAAGGGTCTTGAAATTACGCCTGATGAAGTTTATGACTTCTTCCAAAAAAGCATTCAGCAGACACAGATAGCAGCTGGAAACGGTGTTCAGAATCGCATTTCAAATGGAACCTTTTTGAGATTACTTGCGAGACTTTACTCAAACGTGACAGCCAGCATCATTTGCAAAATCAACTTCTTATTTTTTACGCAGACAGACATTGCTCCTCACAGAACCTGTCTGAACAAGCTTCAATAGAACTTTTCCAGGATGATAAACCTGTCAAATTCTCCGATCGCATCAAATCTGTTGTAAAGAAAGACGACAAGGTAATAGGATAGCTTATTCAATTTGCGATTGCAACCTCAGCCATAATTTTTTCAGGATAAGGAAGGCTACCAGTTTCTCTTGGAAATTTACGGACCACAAAAGGAAGACGAGGCTAAATACAAATGCGTTGTGAAAAATGCAGAAGGACAGAATCAGCAATCTTTGAATCTTGTGTTTGACTAGAAAAATTTGATTGTTTACAGGCTAATGACATTTAGATTGCAGCAACTTGTTTTTCTGTTTTCCATTTCGTTCGTGCCATAATAATTATGTAGCTTTTGATCTTCTTAGTTTGTTATCTATCAATAAAGATTACCTGTGCTCGGAACATATCCAAAAATCTCATGTAAGCTACCATTATGTTTAAGCACTACAAAAAAACGAAAAGCTATCCAATTCCATATTTCGACAGACTGATTTCCGGCGCAGCAACATTACATCTAATCTGATCTTGCTTATTTTTCGTTGAACAATGCAGATTTGAACACATGGATATCGCACCTGGAGAAACGATTTTGGCCTAACTAACCCAAGCGGCAGCGCAAATGGTGCACTCGCAGCTAAGTTTTCCCCCCGAACCAAAGCCTGCCTACCGTACTGGCGAACGACTCCCATCGGGTTGCATGCCAATACGTGCGGACCCACCGCCCAGGTGTTGAGTCCCCGCGCAAAACCCTGCAAATTGTGGCAAGTCGTTAGCAAATTATGGTACAAAGACAGGTGGCTGGACGCTGATTTCAGCAGCAACCTAGTATTTGCTGTATTGCTGTAATGTCTGTCCGTAATGTACGTAAATGCGTCTATTCATTCGCTTCCTTTTCTATGAATATACGGGGGGGGGGGGGGGAGGGGGAAACGAATAGTCAGAATTCCACGTAACCACTCCAGACAAGCTGCACACCATTATATGCAGCATAGAACCTGACTTCTAGTCTGTATACCATATCTGCTCAAAGCCTATGTGGAAAGTCATGAGCCGTTAAAGGCCGTTATTTCGCTAAGAAATCTGCAGCAAAGTGCAAATTTGGCAATGCAGAGCCTGTTCGGCTCGATGCTGGGCCAAACCAAGCTGCAGCTAGGTTACTTTGTATTCTTAAAGCTCAAAGGTGGGCTAAAAATGCAACAGTGTGCTCAATTGGCATTTTTTGTGAAATGGGGGCGGAGTTTACCATTTTACTCCACTCAATTTTTTCTTTATTTCTAGCCATGGAAAAAATACGAAAGTTGTATGATTGAATGTTCGATGTGTCAAGCACATGCTAAGCTAAAAAAGAATTTTTTAGATTTTTTTGGGGCGGAGATACGACTTTTGACAGTCAAATTCGTTTTTGACTGCTATCATATTTCAGCTCATAACTTTACGTGGATTACGATTTGTGCAGACTCTTGATAGCCATCTTGTAGAGCTTGCTTTGCCCTATCGAATGGTCAATCAAGCGACATCACTTGGAGGGAAAATACAAAAAGACGGCTTTTGCCGACCGTCGAAGTAAAAACGGTAAATAATTATGGGACAACCTAATATCATTCTATAATAAAGAATGGCAAGGTTTTGCACTTACATGTTGACAAGTTGCGGACTGAGGCGAGTGATTGCCGAGGGTGCGGAGGGTGCAGATTGTCTACAAGGCTAGCGTGTTTTCGTAGGGGTACAGGGGGTGGTAAATATCGTGTCTCCTCGAGGAAGGCGTCCAAAAGGGGTGCGGTTCTTAAGTGCAAAAAGGCTATAGTTGGGAAGGGGCCGACACTCTCGTAAGGTTGCTAACAGTACCCCCCCCCTTCTTTCGCAAGTTTGAACTCTGCCGGTATGAATGATTCGGAACTCGCTGTCTAGCGTAGACATGCTTTAATAGTTCCTCAACGTTTACCCCTTCGACTGCTCACATTTTCATTTTCTTGCTTAAGTTCTTGGCTGCCCATAATTAGTTAAAGTTCATAGCTGGCATAGTTGGTGAGAATTGATGAAGACAGTTCTCTGTTCTTGAAATAAGTTGGTAAGTCGTAAGGCTATTGTTATAGGTCTCTGCAATCATTTCTCACAACTCCAGTCTGTTCGCTGTTCATTGGGCATATCTTTCAATGCTTAATCTGTTCATAGGGCTCTTTCTTGATTTGTAGGTGCCAGTAAGGCAGTTCTACTAAAAATATTGATCTGTAAGCTCCCCTGAGGAGCTTTTTCGACAAGTATCCAGTTAGCGGTTATTTGTAGGGTGGTTCCTTCTCAAAGTATCGGTCCGCAAGGGGAACATTTCATTTTCATATTTATAGTTCTAAAGGTGGACCATAATGCACTTTTTTTCAGATATGAATTTGAAGAGGAGCGGAAGGGCTCGTAGAATCGTCATACAATTATCGTTCCATAAGCTTCTCATCAGGCACTTTTTAGGCTCGTACTTGTTTCTCAAAATGCTGATGTATAAGCGACTAGGGCACCTCCTAAAATTGTCGGTCTGTGTGCGGCGCGTAGAGGAGTTACTTGTGAAAGTTGGTTTGTATGAGGCGTAGATATACTGTAATCTGTTCTAATTATTTTTTCTCTCTCAGAAGACTAATTCATAAGGGACTCGGAAAGCGCTCTTTCTCAAATATCGGTCTTTGAACGGCTGCAATTTTTTTCGAGATATTGGTTTGAGGGTTTCCAGCTCAGTTCTTCATATATTGGTCTGTGAGCGCCCATAGAGCGGTTATTTCCCAAAATGCTGCAAGAGGCCCATGGAGCGATTCTTTACAAATTATCGTTGGCAAGCCCCCCCCCCCCTTCCCGCTCGGCCGCTCCTAGAAATTATCGATTTGCGGCGGCACATAGAGCAATTTTTTTTGAAATATTGGTCTGTAAAATCCCATAAGGCAGTCCTTTCTCAAATTATGGTTTGTAGGTGGCCCATAGAGCAGTTTTATCACAAAATATTGGTTGTATATAGGTTCCAAGGGCGGTTCCTCCTCAAAATACCATTGTGTAGGCCTCTAACAATAAGTAGCTGGCAGCTTCTTTCTCAAGACTTCGGTCTTTGGCTGTCCATAGAGCAGATTATACGTGAGTGCCTCGTAGGGCAATACAGTTTGTAGGGGCTGTAGATCTGTAATCTGGAATATCTGCTGATCCCCCATAGGGCAGGGCTTCCTGTAATTATCGGTCTGTGGGGGAAGGAAGAGGGGGGAGGGTAAGATAGCCTCAGAATATCGGTCTTACAAGGGAAGTGTCAGAACTCGCAGTGGCCTTTTGACATGAAATAAGTATCATCTGAAGCAGCTTGAAATGCTGATTCCAAAGCAGCCTTTCTTAGCTGCAGAACTAATCTAGGACGAGAGTTATTGAATTTACTTGCGGGAAATTTACAACGCTGAGAATAGCCAAAAATTAAAGCGAACATTTTTTCGGGCTCAAACATAGATGAAACAGTCCAACAATGTTTAACGTAATCCTACGCCTTCATCAAAGTCATGCTGTGGTGCTTAAACAAGCAATTGAAAGGTTTCCGTGATCACAGAGTACTTCAAACAGTGTAAAATTTAATGTTTAAAATGCCCATAACTCGCGACCCAGATCAGTTCTGCAGCTAAGAAAGTTTGTTTTGGAATCAGCATTTAAAGCTGCTTAAGATGGTACCCATCCCATGTCAAAAGGCCACTGCGACTTCTGACACTTCCGTTGTTAGGGCAGTCTCAGCACGGTTCTTTCTCCAGTAGGGTTTGTTGGGAGAGGAACGACGGAGGAAGGGGGTTCTTGTAAACCTCGGTCTGTAGGGGACTGTGAGTAACTTCTCAAAACATCGGTCTGTTAGTGGCCTATAGGGCATTTTCTTTCTATAACTACCACTCTGCAGCGGCGCATAGGGCAGTCATATTCTCTAATATATCGATGGTAGTTACGTAAAGATATGTCTCAAGCAGCTCATAGCTTCTGTTGTTTCAAAATACCAGCTTGTGCTACACATAGGGCGAGCGACTGCTTCTTGCAATAATAGACTTTGAGCGGCTCTTAGGACAATTTTTGAAAGTTGGTTTGAAGATTTGAAGGACAATTTCTTCTTGATATCGGTCTGTGTGCGTCCATAGGGCAACCTTTTCTGGAAAAGGTCCGTAAGCGGCTCATAGGATCATTCTACATGAGCAGTTCTTTTTTGAAAATATCTTTTTTTAAAAATTCCAGTCTGTAAGTAGCCCACAGTGTAGTCTTGTCAAAATAAGGGTCTGTAAGCGGCCCATAGGGCATTTCCTTCTAATGACTAATTACCGTCCGCGGGCGGACCATAGGGCAATTTTTCCGTCTGTAAGCAGCTTAAAGGCTTCCCCGCAATATTCGATTTGTAGGGGGGATTGTATGGCAGACTTATCCCAGAATACGATATCATTTGTAGGGGTATGAAGGGCACTATTTTCTCAGATTACCGCTCTGTAGGAGGCCTGTAGGAAAGTTTTTCTTGAAGTATTCTTCTCCAGGATCGTGGGGCAGCTCTCACATATACCGCTCTGAAGGCGCGGAGCAGTACGTATTTGCAAAAAGTGGTTTATAGGCGACGCATAAGGCATGAGAATACAATGCTTGTTTTCGCTGCCGGAATTTTTCGGGAATTGAGGTACTTTCTGAGTGTTTAGCTGAGTGTAGATCGTCGCTTTGAGAGTCGACTGCTTGGTGACTCTGTTGAGATTGGTGCAAACATTTGACCCAAAGAAAATTTTTAGAAGAGAGTCAGAAGGTATCGAATAATCAGCAAAGAGGATTCTCACAATCAGAAGAGTCAAAAGTCATTTATTACTCGGTTTCAGTTGCCCAGAACCCTAAAAAGGTATAAAACGTAGAGGTTATTGTGGTGATGACTATATGTACCCTAGCATACTTGCAAGCGGCCCTTAGGGCCGCTAGTAAACGTAAATGTTGGAGGTCAAAGGCATGGAAATGCCACTCTTGTCAATTCTTTTGCAAAAGCCGTCAAACTCAGCTAATGGTAATTCAAAATAACTCCTCAGCTAGTGCATTTTGTCCAAGCGCGTTGAAGGAGGTTCAAAGTCAACGGAGAGAAACGCCTCATCAGAGCAGAAAGAAAAAGCAAAGCAAAAGCAGTTTATAGGGTGTCTCAAAAGTCTTGTATAGCCTGATCATACGACCGTAGCGAGCATAGGCGTTGCCCCTTGTAAGCGGCGCTTTTGGTAGCGAAAGATCACTCCTATCAATGTAAATGATGGAGAAAAATCAGCTGTCTATCGACTTTGACATGCCCGCAACCTAGTCCGCAAGCGAGGGCCGCTACGATTGTGTTAAAGACGATAGCTAAGTTTGCACTACTTCAATTTGAATCACTAGTGGGCCGAGGTCCTTCTGAATAACCTACAGTACGCTCCATGGCACTTAATGATAATTTAAATTTAGCGCAAAACTACACAACCGGGGCCCAAAGATGCAGAGGATCGATGAGCTGCTAATCGCAGCCGCGGAAAAAAAGACAGCAAAAGAGAGCAACAAGAAAGCAATTTCTTCCCCTTTTTTGCCGATTTTGCTTCAACTTCTGAAATGCAGAAAATCAAAATTTATATACTTATATCTTATTCTAATTCTGTCCTAAAACTTTTGATTTTCAACGAATCACAGCAAAATATCATGCTTTCGTTTTATTTCTCCAGCTAGGCGAAATGGTAGCGGTCACTATCGACTGATGGTGGCCGCTGTCATAGATTGCGCTGGAAAGCAGCAAAAATGATTCCGCTGGCCGGTCTCGAACCACTGCCGCCGTGGTTGCACTGTAATCTCTACCCGTTTGACCAAATTTGTGCAATTTCCTTAAAAATGAGCCCTTTTCACATCCACAAAGTGATCATCACCTGTATCGATAGATCGCCGGATGCTGAACTGAGGCGCCGTATGATCTACTCAGGTTGGCATTAGAAGAGATGTCGACGGAGGTTTACTACTGGCATTGTAGCCCATTTTCTCTTGCTATTTCACGCAATTGTGTTCAAAACTCCAGCATGGTACACACAGGTATACACATCCCTCCATTCGAATTCCTCTGATTTCGACTCCAGTAATAGGAACTATTTCCATAGGGGGGGGGACAAACTTGGTGCTTACCTGCGCGGCCACGGCAGTGGCATCAATTTCGATTGCAGGCTTCTGCTAACAAGATAAAATCTATCATGAAATACGAATATTGTATTGTATTCATGATTTCTGAGTAATGCATGCATCAGATTTTATATCTCCTCTATTCTTTTTTTGAATACTAGGTGACATGATTTTTGGGACACCCTGTTGACACCAAGGCTTTGTTTTCGACTCTGGCTAGTAGCCCTAAAAAACTTTGGCCCCGGCTTAGGATCAAACATGGACAAATGCGAGCTGATCCATAACAAAAAGTATCGACGAAGCCTTTGGGTAGGATGCAGGAAAATTTTTACAGGCACCGGCACCTACATAAGACTTAAGAAATTCACAAAAACCAAAACGCTGTCACACATATGGAACATACGGCTATTAGTTTTAGTTATAACATCACAAAGTGCTCTTGCAACCAATATGGTGTAGTGTGGCGGACTTTGCAAACGATAGCGCGCGCACAGGCAAGCGTTCGTCAATAGGGAGCGCATCGCTGGTGACCAGAGTCAAGCAAGGGGTGTGGCACACGTCCGCTGGTTACGACCCCCCCCCCCCTGATTGCTGTCTTAATAAGACCCCCCCTAAACTATACACTTAAGATAGCATTACTTGAAGGCCCTGTCAAACATAATGGGCAACATATCCATAATTAGCATGTCAAATAACCCCTGTAGACAAAGTGTGAGCGAATTCTGAAGGTTCAAGATACTAGACTACCAAAGTGAAATGGTCATTTTTCAACATTATTAACATTGTTTCAAAGGTGAATTAGCTATCCGTTTTTGCACTCAAGACAAAGCACTACTCCTTCTTTGTCCACCTCAGGAATTCTGCTTCAGATGACCTCCAAAATGTGGAATTAGAAGCTAACCAAAATCTCGTTTTTCCCATTTTTCGCTTTTGATCGCTGTGCTTTCACCAACTATTACTCAGAGCAAAGAAAACGAATTAAGCTAAAATTACTCCTGTGAAAACTAGGAGATCTAGGCTATCGATCCATATAAACATTGTCCGCTAAAATTGTTTTTTTGATATAGTTAATGGGGTGCGGCACACCCCCTTAAAAGCTGCGGCCGCCGCAGCTTTTAAGGGGGTGTGCCGCACCCCATTAACTATATAAAAAACATTTTTAGCGGACAGTATTTATATGGATCGATAGCCTAAACCTTGTAGATTCCATAGGACTGTTTTGAGCCTGATTCGTCTTCTTAGCTCTAAATAATATTTGGTGAAAGCACAGCGATCAAAAGCGAAAAATGGGAAAAACGAGATTTCGGTTAGCTTCTAATTCCACATTTTGGAGGTCATCTGAAGCAGAATTCCTGAGGTGGACAAAGAAGGAGTAGTGCTTTGCCTTAAGTGCAAAAACGGATAGCCAATTCACCTCTGAAACAAAGTTAACCATGTTGGAATTTGACCATTTCACTTAGATAGCCTAGTATCTTGAACCTTCAGAATTCGCTCACACTTTGTCTACAGGGGTTATTTGACATGCTAATTATGGATAGGATACGAATATCATGTTATCACTATTAGCAGATTACCCAACTACGACCCCTCCCCTTTTGACTCCTTAATACGACCCCCCAGGTGTGGCGTGCCGCACCCCACGCTTGACCCTGCTGGTGACGCCTATCGCTGAATGGACGTGTTTTGCTTATAAGACATTCCTAGCTTTGCTCCACGGCTTGCGCATTGTACACTTATGTTTCATCATTCACTTAACTACGCCATTCGTATTCTTATATTTTTCTCATATTCAGCGTCAATTGATCTGGCAGCTTTGCAAGACCAGCGAAAGAACGACGACATGCTCTACGACCACTGCAGCTCGCAAATATACAAAAACAATTAAGGAAGGTAAGAAAACTCAATAATTTAACGATGTACGATGGAGCATGTGAACAGTCAGCATAAACTCTAAAGTGGGGACCCTCCCACATATGGATTGCGTTACTGATTCTATATCATCGGCCTAAAGCTCATTCTGAAAATAGCGCACAGAGTGCCCATATACTACTCAGACAATCGCCGGGGGTAGGCGGTCACCGGAAAGTCCGCGTTGTCGACTTTTCGCATTCCGCGCGCATTACTGGACTAACTGCGCACTTTTGCGATGCTGCTTGTTGATTGCTTTTCAGCTCTGATTTATTGCAGATAAATTGCTGCTTTTTGGTCGAATCAAAAAATCAACAGAACTGACTTCCCACAAGCTTTGAAAAGCTTGCGGAAATTTTATAAGATTCTGCAAGCGGAGTGCGAAAAATCAGTCACCTATCTTCCGGATGTCAGCCTACTCCAGGTAATTCCCTGAGCATGGTTCCATACACTATTACTCAAGTATCTAATCCTTCAAATTTGAGTGACATTCGTGCAGTGGGAGTCGACCTTTGGGGTGCATCTCCTTTAAAGCTTCCCATTTACAGCGATTGTGTCCTCGGGTAGATTTTGCCCCTTTCATACGTATAAAAGGTCCCATTGTATGTTACGTTCTTCTGAATAAATATTCACCTCCACTATCTACACTACGAGACACTTGGTTCTCACCAATTTGGTGCATCGGCCAGTAATTCTTTGTATTTTCCCTCGGCGACTCCTTGGACGCGAAAAATCAAGGCTTAAGGCACGCTTTGCAGTCTCTACTTTAGCGAAATATCTTGACTCCCGTGATTGCTGGTTCAACAATTTCCACGACCAAGAGTCTTACTGAGCTTCAAATCCTATCCACAGCTTAGTGGATGTTTTTAGGTGACTGCTTTACAACAAGTAGCCGCAGACTCTTCGACTCTAGGCTACTAAATATCCCATATTCGACTCTGATATTTTTGGTTCACCTCATTCAAAAACAAAACATCTTACGAAGCTATCAGGTCATATACATAGCTTAAGAGGTCCCACCGAAGATTGCGACCACCTTCACACATCGCATTTTCATAAATAGAGGCGAAGACAACACAATGCAGTAACTACGTCGCTTCCATTCGCCGTCTCGTTCACGAAACCAAAGGAGACTTTTTGACGAAGGATCTGCGAAAGAGACGAGCCGGCAGCTGAAGTTCCTCCATCCGCTGCTCCAATCCAACCGTCACGTCAGGAAAATGCTCAATACGCAGTAGATTACTGCTCAATACGCCACTTGGTGCCGAGCCCAACGAGCCGCTGAGGAAAAAGTAGAGTCGCTAGCCACTGCAAAAGTTTTGAGCTTAAAGGATATCTGAGGCTCATCACGACGAGGATACGAAAAAGATGTTCTATGCATTAATGGATGCCCTTGACGACCAGCTCAAACGATAGCAACGGGTGGAGGATCGCGAGACCGCATCGGAAGCCTAAATGCGGTACTAAAGCCGGGACAGTCGAAGGCATCCGCTTGTTCCGTCATCCTGCCTACACGCCACTTCGAGATTTTATATAGCATGACATCAGGCGGCGGACTGCGGCAAAAGAGTAAAATATGGATGCAGTACATGTGGAGCACATGTGCAAGAAAAAGAACTGTAAAAAGTGGCACTGCATTCACTTTAACTCTCCATTTCCCATCTATTTATGTATGTATCATAAGAAATTTTCTGCGACGTGTATTTATGTTGTTAAATTGAAAACGTCCCAATAATGAATTGTTGAACACAAGCAAAGTTCTAATAAACCAAGCAGAAGGAGTTCACTCTATGAAGTATCCATTTACCATCGCCTCAGGGCTCGGCACAGGTGGCTTACAAGGCAAGTTAGATATCGTTTTAGAAAAAAAGCAAAGGGAGTATTGTTTAAAGGAAACTCCAGCCCCCCCCCCCTGCAAAAACCAAAAATCTCCTGTTTCAACGGGTTCGCCGGGCAAGCGCGCGAATTCAAACTTGCCCCGAAATGAACAAAAGACTTTGTTTACAGCGAAGAGAAAATGAAATGACACCAAAATTGATGTGTAGATGGGCAGTAGGGAATTAGAACTATGTGCAAAAAATTATGAAAAATTTATGTGAACTGAAGGCGTGGCAAACTTTTTTCAATTAGGTGGCTTTACAGCCACCTGGACAGCCACCCGAAGTGGCTTTAAAAAGAAAAAGTCATGAATTTCCTTTCCTTCACATAATTTTTTCATATGTTTGACATAAAAACATTACATCAAAACCATACAAATGAGTTTTTGGATCTCCCTAAACCCCCTCTTCCCCGCATAGTTACAGCCCTCCAAATATTTTGTATGGCGGCGGCGAGTCTGCTCCAAGGGTGCGCGCCGGACACAGCATGCCGCCAATTCAGAGAATACGGATATTTTCAGTTCTTTTACGTCTGTTCAATATTTTCTTTATGTTTTGTTCCATAACTTCTCGTTATTCGTTTTTATCCATTCATGTTCGCATCGTAAGTGATGTCTATTCTTGTGGCGAAGTCTGCGGGAGCTTCATTTTTTGAAAATCAAAAAGGCCACTTCATGCCGAGCCCTGTTTGACCTATGTCGCCGCGAACTATATACGACTACGCGGGCAATCCTTTATCAGAAACCTGAGGCAAACTGATGCAAGTTCTGGTTGGGTATGATATATGAGGATATGAATTGATTTTATCGCAGATGGGTTGAAATCGGTGCCAAAACGGATTCGGAGTTGGAGCAACAATAAACTCTCTTCGACGTTCGCTTGAATTTCGGAAGCGCTATTATTCTGCCTTCAACGATGTGACCTCGATACCTAAAGTTTTTGCTTATCTCAACAGTTTACCGAGCCTAGCGTATAACGTGAAGCATAAACTTGACACTCTGATTTCGGAATGGATGCTCGGTTCCCTGCTTCAGGATTGACTTAAGAAGTGTAATACGTTGTGCCGCGATTACGTAAATTCGTGGCCGAGCGCGGAGATATCAAATCTTCAAAGTGACCGGCATTTCCGTGTCATCTCATAGTATCGAATTTTTCACAGAAATTCACTATTCAATTACTATCCACTATGTACGTGAAATGACGTTTGCAAATATGGGTGCTAAGTCGATCGTACTCGTTCCTTTGAATTCGTATTTTCTCTTTCATCCGTTGCTCAGTGTTGTTTGTTTCGCTGGCACTTTTTATCTTCAAGGAGAAGGTATGACTTTGTTAGCACCTTTATTATAACTTCAGGCTTGTGTTGGCTCTGACCACTTGCTGTTGTTCACCACGGCTTCTTTACGATTTATTGCGTCGAATAACACAGTACAAATGAATGAGGCGAAAACATGTGACGATGTGATGAGGTTACTTAACGATATCAGGAAGACGATACTTTTGACGAGACGAGTCGCGGTCGCTGTCTGGATAGAAATGAAGTCAACAAAGTCGGCCCTCCAACCGCACGCGTGTTAACTTTGCAGCTGTGTCTTCGCGCAGCTGCGAGTTGCGCAGCTGCGCATTCTTTTCATTTCTTCTGATGACTTGCGATCAGAATAAAGATCGCGGTTCCGCGATACTCCCGCCCGGCAGATACATGAAGCTTAGCGTGATCAATAGAGGTTATGATGTGAGGAATATGCTTCTTGTGTGCTTGCGTCATCTTGCGCGCTTGGTGGGTAGACTCAGTGGCGTCGAGTGCGGAGCTGCCTTCCGATGGCGGTCCTCCTTTCACGATTTCTCTCCCGATCGTGCTCTGCGTAGCTGATCCGCAATATCTTCGCTGCGCTCCGGCAGTTCGCAAATTGCCGAGTGATGTCCGAATGCGCGGCAGTGGTAGCATTTTACGGCGTACTTGGAGCAATACTTGTCTTCTGTGCAGGGTGTGTAAGCACATCATGCATCGGTGTTCCACCTTTAGCAGGTGGCGGCGCATGGAGGCAGTCCAAACTATCTGGCAAGAATCTGAATAGTGGTGTTTCACTAGTTTGCAAAAAACACATTGGATACTCTTCTCCTCTTGGCGAGGGATAAATTCATGCGTGAAACGTCTCGGTGGGCACTAAACTTGGGTCCGAATCGAATAGAAATTCGATCATTCGAATAAAACATTCGAATATATTCGTATTCGAAATTCGATATTCGGAGTTCTTCCATTTTCGAATAATATTCGAAACTCGAATAATTGAGAAAACGGGGTTTCGAATAAAATTCGAAACTCGAATAATCAAAAAACAGAGTTTCGAATAAAATTCGAAACTCGAATAATCAAAAAACAGAGTTTCGAATAAAATTCGAAAACTCGAATAATCAAAAAACGGGGTTTCGAATGGATTTTATTCGAATGTTTTATTCGACTGTTTATTCGAATTCGTATTCGAATGAACTCCGTATTCAGATTATTCGACTTTGTTGCAAAGCCAACTGCTGAGTATCAAGCTCACTTCGTCCGCATTTTTTTCCGCAAAACTCGGTAATGCATCTTTTGCAACCGTTATGACCTTTGAACTGTGTGGAGGGTCGCATTCTTCCGACTGCTTGACAGGAGAAAAATCATATGTGGATTTTAATTGATGCTTTTTCGATCGATGAGATTGTTCGCATTGTTATTGGCACCAAATCAGCAAAGAAGCTATCAAATTCAAGCTCATGTCCCGAGCATAGTTGCGATAGGGGGAGTGATGGATCTTACCCCCTTCACTTTGAGGCCAAACTCCCGATGACCCCCTTCACCTGGGCTGAGATTGGTATTGTACTCTGAGAATTTGATAAAAATCGTTATTAAAAGGTTTTGCAGGCTAAGTACCTCAAACAACAAGCACACTCATAAATTTACTAAAGAAACGGTATTTATATTTATTTACATTATTTATTTATCCTCGTAGCATTGTGGAGAGCACAAAGTGAGGGCACAAAATCAGTTAATTTTTGAAGCACATAAAATCCCTCATATCTCGCGGCACAGAAGACCTAGAAAAAAGTCGACGGTCTACGTCGATTCTCCATGATCTCAGCTTTCGAATGTTATACAGCATGTTAGGGCTTCTTTGCTTCCCGGCTCTAAAAATCATTTGCTTCGATGACCCGTAAAAGCCAACACATTGTATAGATCGTCCCGAAAGTTTTTGCGCACGATTTTCAAAAATTCATAACTTTTGATTTTTCCAACCGATTTGACTGCTTTCATTTTTATTTGAAAGGGTAAATCATACTCTTTATAACTTTGCATAGATAGGAGCTCAAAACCAAAATCACTCAAAATTTGAATTTTTGTGTAGGGTCTTAAAAAATCAGAAACTTGCAACAAAAATCGGAGCAGTCGGTATTGTAGGTTCTTTCACCAGCTCTTTCTAACAGTGCAAAGTTTGCTCCGATTGAGCGTCTCCATGAAAAGTTATGATTTCCGAGCAAGCAATACAAAAAGGCGAATTTGATTTATTTTGGCATTTTTCAGGGAAATCATAACTTTTCATGGAGACGCTCAGTCGGCGCAAACTTTGCACTGTCAGAAAGAGCTGGTGAAAGATCCTACAGTACTGACTGCTTCGATTTTTGTTGCAAGTCTCCGATTTTTTATGACCCTACACAGAAAATTAAAATTTTTACCATTTTTCTTCTATCGCTCCTATCTATGCAACAGATGACCATTACTAAGCAGCTGAGATGTCGTTATAAAGAGCATGACTTACCCTTTCACATAAAAGTGAAAGCAGTCAAATCAATTGGAAAAATCAGAAGTTATGAATTTTGAAATTCATGCGCAAAAACTTTCTGGACGACCTAATGAGAGCGAGGTGGAGCAAGTTAATAGTAAAATGTGCTGTGGATTGACATCGTTATCAGCACTAACGGAAACGTGAGCGAACGCGTCTATTTGAGCGTCCTTATCGTTGTTATATGTTTATGTTTTTTTGGTAAAAAATGCGCTTTTGATTGACAGTTATGCCATCATTATTAGCGCACACTCAAAAAACTATGGGAGATTGGTAAATTTCCACACCTTCACACAAAAACCTGCCCATTTCTGGAATCTATACTCTGTAAACTTAGTGCTGAAGAAGGTCACTTTCATGAAAACGCTCTAGACTCACCTTACCTAATTTGTAGAGAAGGTGGTTGGGTTCAATGAATCAAGAACTTTAAGACAGAAGAATAACATGTTATTAAATTATCCCTCAATGTTTTGGAAAGGTTGGCAGTTTGAAGAGGAAACGGCAGGCAGAATACTTTACAAAATCGCAGATGACTCGCATGGTTCCAGTTCAACAGGCAGAAGGAGAACCTTAAGCCGACGAAAATGTTGTCGACATTGATACAGAGTTGACAGTTGAGCGAAACTCTCTGATTTCCTGCATAAGGAATCCAAGCAGATTGTCTAGTTTCGATGAGGAAATGTCCAGGAAGTCCATTGCTGATCTTCAGGTTGCTAAAGAATTCAAAGCTGCTAAATTCACAAACATGGATATGAATAAAAGGAAGGTGTTAGTACAAAGTATAGTTACTGCACTTAGATCCCGGCTGGAGTGCGAACCCAACTCTGTGCTTTATGCTGCTGGAAGTATCTCGCCTTGTGACATTATGACCTATGATATTGAAAAAAAACGACGCGCAGCTTAGTATCTACTTTTTTTCGGCTATTCCGCAGATGCTGTTGAAGAAGAAGTTGAGCAGCTTTCTCGTCAGTTAACAGGAAGTATGGCAGAGGAGGTGAAGCCAGAGTTCGAAAAGGCCCAAAAAAGTATGCACTATTTCCTTCTTGTGTTGCGAAAGCATATGCGATCTGGCTCTTTTCCCATTACTTACCGCAAAAATCTGATGGACTTACTAGCAAAGCTAGTTTCCATTCCGACTAGCACGGCAGAGGTGAAGAAAGAAATTTTCTATCTACTCTGTTATCAGAACACAACGCAGAAGTCGTACAACGATAGAGCATCTAAGCAAATAATTAAGATTTGTCAACCTTCTACTAAACACATTGTTATCTAAAAACTTCATTTAAAGGATTGATATAGGTGGTCCAGACTGGCTGTTACCGTATGACTTTTTGAAATATCCTAAAAGATGGTATGAAGAAACTGGTCACCTACTCAGATAATCGCCGGGGGCAGGCGGTCCGCAAACTCGCGCTTTTCTGCAAGCGGTCAGCAAAATTTTGGAGCGCGGCCAAACCTTCAGCGAGCGGTACTTCCCTATTCCGCCAGCGGGCAGCAATACAGAATTTTCTGCAAGCGCTCGTCAAATAATTTCTTTCAGCGAGCGCTGACTAAACTTTCAGCAAGCGCTCGGACTCCTTTCATGCACTTTCGTGCGTACGCCGAGCTAAGGTAAGACTCTACCTGGCAAAGGTGTCTTCGATGGTTTTATTACCCAAGTTTGGGGTACTTTCTCTCAGCGGAAAGTACCTGAGGGCTGTGCGGTCCTCCACAAAGGACCGCGCGGCCCTCATTAATTTTGCATATTCTCGCGGAAAGTCCGCGAGAATGCGGCCAATGCGCCGTAACTAATCCATAAGAAAACCGCGACACTTCTCCGAGCATTTGTCAAAAAATTGAACAATATTCTTTCAAATTTCTGCAGGCGGAGCGCAAGAAATCAGCGAACTATCTTTCCGGTGCCCGCTTGCCCAAAAATCGCATGGCCGCCTGCCCCCGGCGATTATCTGAGTACCTGCTGACTTCCTGATGCTACCAAGGGCCAGGAAAAAATCACAAAAGCTTAGAGAAGAAGAACGTTTCAAATCCATTTTTGACTTAGAACGCTTTGCACGCAATTCTACTTCCACTCCGATGACCTTTTGGAGGAAGAAGAAGATTTTTCAGGCACCGAATTTGTTGTCTCTGACGTTAGCGATAGTGATATTGTTGATGAGGATGCGCAGGAAATGAAGTTGTTCCTAACTTGTACATCTTTTGGGATAAACCTTATTGCTTTTTTTGTTGATGCAGTGAAACAGGAGCACAGATCTTCATAATAAATTTTTTTAAAATTTTTAAACTTCTTTTGAAAATTTTTAATTTTTTTTTCAATTCGTGCCTAAATAAGGTACAAATTAGAGCTTTTCATACCACGCTTTCTTACCTTTTCTCTCTTCCTCCCCCCCCCTAGACTCACATACCCCCTTCACCCTGGAAGGTCGGGAAGAGCCGAGACCCCCTTCACCTGGGGAGATCCCGGCTCCCCCTATCGCACCTATGGTCCCGAGTTCATATATTGAAAGTGTTTTGAAATACCTGTTTTTCTCTCTTTGCATTGCTCATGCTTGTGGTACGCAAAGCCCACATTAGTGAGCACTCTTGCTCGCATAAGTTATATTGCACAGCTGCCTCTATTTGCTACCTTAGAGATTTTTGCGAATTGGTGTATTATGAGTAAAGGATATCGCAGTAGTAGTGGAGGATTAGACGGTTTAGATCGCCGTACTCGATCTGCCATTTACGAGATGTCTTCAAAAGTAACGCCAGCTTACCCAAAATGTTTAGCGTGTACAACTTACTACAAAGATAAATGCCCTGCATTCTGTACTTTTAGAATAAGTTCTGGACAATTTGACTATTGCCAAACCACGTCGCCACTGAAATGCCTGCAGTATGCCAGGGGCTATAGGGGCATCCGTGTCGCTTCGCGGAATAAACCACATGTCTTCGTCCACGACTAGCTTATACCACACAAGGGGGTGAGTGAGGGTGCTGATTATGGATAAAAACTTACTTTATCGATTTTTGGAGAAGTTCTAGCTGCGGGACTGGGAGTTGGTACTAGGGGGTAAGTGAGGGTGGTTATGAATAAAAATTTACTTTATCGATTTTGTCGATTTTTGGAAAATCTTGAGCTACGAGGTTGGGAGTTGGTACAGGGGGTAGAGGATGCTGATTAAAACCGAAATCTATTCTCTCGATTTCAGCGATTTTTGGAAAATTCTGAGCTAAAAGTTGTTATAGGGGTACGAGGTTACTGTCGGGTTCAGCCAGATATGTCGGCAAGTTTGAGTTCTGGTTGCTCTAATTATTCGATAAATTATTCGAATATTTATTCGAAATTCGACTTACAGTGTTCGAATATATTCGATATTCATTCATTCGATATTTTTGACTTTCCGAATTTATTCGGAATTCATTCATTCGAGAATTTTTGAACCTCGAATTGATTCGATATTCTTTTATTCGAAATCTTTTATTTTCGAATTTATTCGATATTTGTTTATTCGAAATTTTTCCTTTTCAAATTTATTCGATATTCATTCATTCGATGGAAAATTTTCGAATTACCCAAGTATAGTGGGCACACTTTTCTGTCTGCCAGGTCCTGGATCAGCTGCTTGAAGTTGCGTTCCGCTTCCATCACCTGCTCCAATTCTTCAGTGAGTTGCTGGTGACGTCGTTCGTCCTCTATGCGGTCACGAGGTCGGGGCTCTCGGGCTTTCGGTTCAACATCCTTCTTAGGGTCTTGCTCTGCTAGTTCGCCCTCTTCTTGATCCATTGCATTGTCGTCGGTTGGGAGCTCCTCTTGCAGGTGGAGTTCCTCTTCACGCAATTCATTTTCGTCCTGTTCTTCTGCGTTTGGCGCGTCGTCTTGCAATTGAAGGTCCTCTTCTACGAGGTCGTTATCATCTCCGCCAACATTTTCTTCTTTCAATTCGCGTTCCGATTCAATCTCTGCAGTCGGCCCTTCTTCCAAGCTGACCTCCTTCTCAGCGTTGGTCTCTCGTCTCGCCACCGTTTCTTGCGACTGCGGCATCTGCGCCAGTGACTGCCATTCATTCATCTTGGTGATCATCGTAGCTAATGCTCCGTCCAGGATGCCTTTCAGCTGCATTGCCGTATCAGTTTGCGTGTCGGGTTGCTTCAGGTTTTCCGCCATCCCCTTCAGCTTGGTAACCATAACCAGCAGGTGGCCTTCGATTATCTCTATCTTCTTCGCCGTTGAGTCCTGAACGTCCGTCAGGGCGTTAATGGCGGTCAGGATCTGCTCCTCGCGAATGGCATGCTCAGATCGGTCCTCCTGCTGCATTCGCTTGCGTACGTTCAGGATTCGTTGACTGATGACTTCTAGCGCGGCCAGGTGATCCTCGATAACTACATTGATGTCGTCGAAATCCGTCATGAGTACTCTTCCCGCGAGGTCCCGCCTCTGTCACTGTTTCAGGCCTTCCCAAGTGTCGGTGGACATGACATCTGCGGCGTCAAGGAACTGCGGTATAACCGAGAATGTGCGAAACTGATTCTTCAAAAATGAAAGTTCCAGTCTGTATCGTTCGCATTCGTGCTCTCTCATTTGTACCAGTGCCAAGCGTTCCGGCCATTTCTCCTTCAACAGACACATCTTCACTACGTCTTTCTCCAGTCGGCTGACGGTGAACATTATCTGATTCAGGTGTTCGGAATGCTCTAGGAATTTTCGGTAGAAAACCCCTGGAGTAAGCAAAGGTGGAATCGTTTTGTTGGTGGGTAGAGGAAGGTGTGATTCCTCGAAGGGCAAGCGTGCATAGTATCCATCTATGCGTCTCTCAGTTGTGAAGTTGGAGATGTACACTTTTTTCTTGAATTGCCGCCTTTTCTTCACTTATAGTACCAGCGAATTCGCGATTCCTGACGAATCTATTGTCCCGTATTTGTCCCATGTTCCTTTATCTTCATCGAAATCTTTGAGATTTGTCAGTATCCGGATTATAGACAAGAATCTTGAAGATTTTTTCTCATTGTGGGACGTGGAAGCCCATAAGATATGTTGCTTCCCTGTGATCAGCTAGCCCCATTTGGAAGGGATGAGTAATAGACCTGATGGGGCCTGAACCTTGGTGATGCAATCCAAGAAGTCCCAAAGTTGGTCGCACCCCAGTAAGATCTGTGGGTGGGTTTTTTGTTTTGTGATCGAGAGGGGTATCCGACGGGTCTCCAAAAATTTCAGGTCTTCGTTGCTCAATATCACCTTTTTCCCTTTTTCCGTAAGCACGGGCGTTGTGTATAACCGTACATTGTGACTTCCTCCTTCCTTACCCCAAAGCTCTAGCTGGGTCATCTCACACACTTTTGGCTTCGCTTCATGCGAACCGAACGTATACATCTGGAAGCTTTCTGCCCTAAGTTCCCCAGGTGAAGTTTATTTGCTAAGCTTGCGCTAATAAAGGAATGATCTGCACCTGCGTCAAAAAGTATCTCGACGTCAGTCCGTTCCTTGCCAACGGTGTTGTAGATCTTTGCTGAGCCTGTTAGAAGTGGTACCGAATGATTTCCTTTGAGCGTGTCTTCTTCCTTGGAATGGAGAATGGTTTTTGGTTCATGTGTTCTATCCATCCATTATTTTCTTATGAAACCTCCGTGCTAATTGGATGCGCTCGCGTTTGTTTGCTCCTTTGTTGTTTTGTGTCAACAGCCTTCCTGGGCTGTGGTGGTGCGTGTGGATGCTGCTGCGAAATTTGTCTTCGACTTCCATCCTTGTCGCCCATTGCTTTGGGAAAGCGTTTTGGGCAAGGTGTATAATGGTGCCTTTTGCCTGGGCAACTCCTGCACGCTTCACTGGTGCAGTCTCTAGCATAGTGGTCCTTTCCGCCACAGTTGATACAAAGCTGCTTTTCTTGCATCACCTTCCGCCGTTTCTCTGTGGTGTCATAAATCCTGCAGCTGACCGACTTGTGGTTTATGGCGTCACAGAATGTGCAGCATGGAGTCTGTGTCCTGTGTTGCTCCATGTATTGTATTCCGCCGTAATTGGACTTCGTCCCCGATAGCGACGTGATTCGTGTTCCTGTTGACCATGTCGTTGACTCGCCCCTCCATGTTTATGAGTGAGTTAAGGTCCGCTAAAATGTTTCGGAGTTTCCAGTCTTCTTCTCCCGTTTCGTGAGACACATGAAGCTCCAAACCTTTCGGAAGTTCCACCGTAAACTTTGAAATCACTTTTTGTGCGAGGAAAGATCCATCCAAGCTAACGCTTAGCTTTTCTAATTGGTAATGATGGGGTTGTAGAGTGTCTAAGAGCTTCCTTTGTGCCGTTATGGTTCCCTGCTCGGCCCTCGCATTCTCGGGTCGCGTCTGTAGTATTGCGATGAGTTGTGACTCATCGCCATATTTTTTACGCAAAAGTTCCAATGCGTGATCGTAATTGTCTTCTGTAACCGCATACCGCTTTATCAACTCCCGTGGTTTTCCTAACGCTTTTATCAGGTAGTTAAACTTCTGCAGATTTGGGAGCGGTTGATTGTGGACATTCGTTTCAAACAGCGTCCAAAAGTTATCGTATTCCCATATTTTGCCGTTAAAAGTGGGACTATCAAGTTGCTTCAAAACGAGACTAGACGTTCCCTTTAGCTGCGCCAGAATAAGTGATACTCGTTGGCAAATTTCCTCCGTAAATGGTTGGGCATCATGCAAGAAAATGCCCTCCTCATACTGTGATATCATCTCATTCAAATTATTGAAAAAGCGAGTCAAGAGAGCCTTGTGCGATCGCAACACGAAAGGTCCCGCCATTACACAGACAGTACGATAATATACTTGGAAATAAACAACGTGGAGTCCAGATATTCGTTACGAATAGAAACGAATTATTCACTGATCACCGCGTTGAGAGTGGTTATGCAAAAGTCGCGGAGAAAAATTCCTCTAGTAATTCAATCAAAGCCAATATGCATGCAGTGCGTTCAGCAAACAAATCGTGCCTCATTCCTTCTCGGCCGATGCACCATGTGTTGGCTCTGACCACGTGCTGTTGTTCACCACGGCTTCTTTAGGCAAGGGACATACCTCAAGCGATTTGAATCGCCACGCGATCTGGCAATTTGCCAGATGTTTTCAAATTCGATACTGGTAGACCCCAAATGCACAGCATATATAACTTTCGTAGGTTGATAAAATGCCCCATCTTTCGTACATTCAGAAACCCCGTAGGATGAGTTATACACATTTGGAGCATTGCCAAATCGCGTGGCGACTGAAATCGCGTGAGTTATGCCCGAGGCCTTACGGTTTATTGCGTCGAATAACGCAGTACAAATAAATGAGGCAAAAATATGTGACGATGTGATGAGGTTACTTGACAATATCAGGAAGACGATCTTTTGACGAGACGAGTCCCGGTCGCTGTCTGGATAGAAGTGAAGTTAACAAAGCCGGCCCTCCAATCGCACACGTGTTAACTTTGCATGTGTCTTCGCGCAGCTGCGAGTTGCGCAGCTGCGCATTCTTTTCGTGTCTTCTGATGACCTGCGATTAGAATGCAGATCGCGATTCTGCGATAAGGCTTGAGATCACAGCAGATCATTTTTCGTTTCGAATAACTATCAACAAAAGTGCCAGTCGCGAAAATTACTCATAGCAGCTGATCGTGGGCTATCTGGAGACAGACAGGGACAGCAAAGGATTGCCTCAGGCTTTTTCGCGCATCACACATTTGATTCTATAAATTCAAGTGAAGTCCCAACAATGAAATCAGTACAAGCGAGACATAGGGGAATTTTCACTTGGATATTTTATGAATGTGTTGGCTCAACTGTGAAATTGTGCAGATTCTTTGATCTCCATCAATACGGTTTCCCACTGAAGAATCAGTATTGTTGCAGTTTTTTGCAGACTTCTGGAGCAGTAACTGTGGATCTTAGGCGGAAGGCTGTCTTTTTGACCAAAAGTCATGAAATCTACCAAAACTGGGATAACAGCATCTAACGTTTATCGACATAAATTTGATAAATGATGCTGTTAAGGCCATTACCTACGGATACTAATTCTTGCTTGGAGCTGCTACTTCTCCTTCTCAGTACCTATGTGACTTTGGCATCGCCAAGTTGCAACGAATGACTATTTCTGTGTGTGTCAGCTTACCGAGAGTGTTGTGCTTAGAATATATCTGTCGTAGATAAGTATCTTTGAAAACAGGTGCATAAGTTTGATAGAAGTGACCAAAAGGCGAATCGATGTCTAAAGTTTGCCTCCATCAATCACTCTCACTTCTTTTCTGTATTCACAGCCAGGGCCCGGCAGGAGGTGGCATTTCAGAATTTTGAAAACGATATCCCCTTTAAAGCCAAAATTTCTTACGACTTCCTCTTTGATCCTATTTTTGACCCCCGTAAGTCCCTGACAAACAAATATACACAAATAATAAGATGGGCTTGTTATAGTAGTAGTACCTGGCTTTCCCGGTCCAGCCCGGGTCATCGTTTGAGGGGATGGCCAAAAATCACACTTTGTCCTTCTACCTTCCCGTACTTTTGGGCCATATTCTCCACCCCTTTTCTGCAGTATCAATACTGCACTGCAGCCCTCCCCCTTACCATCCTGCACGAGCTTACCTCAGAAAGGCTTATTGGAGTGACTGCACCTTCTAATTTTAAAGTGGAAATGAACTTCACTGCATTGTTCACACCAAAATGTGCAAGCAGTTTGTTAGCGGCTGGTAAGTCTTCACTTTCCTTGCAAGGTACCAAAAATCATTAAATCGATAGAAGAATTCCACGAATTGCTTCGAAGGGTAGCTTAAAACCATCTACCGAAGATAAAAACATATGTTTTCAAGGTTTCAGCTCAATGGGTTCATCCGTAAAGGAATCTATAAAAAACATAGGGTCAAGATTTGCACAAACTTTGACGTTTATATGTCTAAGATTCTACTCATTTATTAGTCAGCTGCGAAACTTTACAATTTACAATAACCGATTGCGATTGGAGCGCGTTTCCGAGGCCGATCATAACGCTGTGAACCCTATTTGGGGCTGTATCGAAGCGGTGCCTTGGTGGTTTTAGAAGCGGATTTGAACATATAGTAATACTCTCGACCTAGTCCACATTTATGTGAAGAAATCCGGGAAATTATGTGAAGGGAAGCAGGGAGCCACCCCAGGTTGGTCCCAGGTGGCGCGGGAGCCACCTAGTTTCGAAAAACACTTACCATTTTTTAAATTCAAATAAGTTTCTCATAATTCTTCATACTTTTTTGTGCTCATGGTCCTCCAACTATACAGCAAATTTGGTGCCATATCGTTACTTGTGCATTAAAAACGAGCCTATTTTGTTATTTTCCTCTTACAAGAATTGCGATTTGAATTCCCGCCTGCGGGCAGGCTAGCGATCGGATAAATCTTCTCAAATGTCGCACAAGAATTCTTTAGTTTCACCGCCATACTTGATCCTGTTTCTTGGCTACAGTATCACTCACTCACTGTTTCACTTTCCATATGGAAAGCGACCATCATGGCCCGGCACCGATGGTTTGGGATCAAACTGGATTTCGTTTTTGGAGTTAGAAGCAACGGGGACATCGTTTTTATGAGGTCCTGGAGGAAGCGCAAAAAAAACACGACAAACATGTCAGGTTTTCACGAGTTGAACGCGTTCTTTCGCAAGCGCGCGAATTTCAAATGCAAGACTGAAACAAACATATGACTTGTTTACAGCGCACAAACAATCACATGGCTCCGAATTTGGGCGATGAGTATACAATATTACTCCAAACTATGTTATGT
Organism: Cylicocyclus nassatus; assembly: GCA_958299035.1. Taxonomy (NCBI): domain Eukaryota; kingdom Metazoa; phylum Nematoda; class Chromadorea; order Rhabditida; family Strongylidae; genus Cylicocyclus; species Cylicocyclus nassatus. The sequence goes on from CATQJL010000326.1 coordinate 22,030,531, forward strand.
AAAAAGTTCTTAAAACTTATGTGTCCTAATATCCGTTCTCGAATTTGTTGGTTTCTAGACCAGCTACCAAACCAACTGGGTTGGTTCGGAGCATAAATATCGGAGAGTTCACATAAGTTTTGGATCTTTTTGATTCGGACGATTAGAACGGTCAAAAATCTATCAAACAGTGAGAAGAGCGGATCAAACCGTTGCCTCTCCCCTTTTTTGAGTCAAAAGTAGTATAATTCTACGCGTTGATAGATATCGCGCTCCAATCATTTGCGGTGTCCTTTGAAATATGTGGCGAAAAATACATCGCAGGATTGTTGAGGCTACAGATTTGGTTGGCCTAGGAGATTCTCGACATTTCCAGCATCAAAATGGTACTATACTCAATGGCAGAGCCTTTAACCGGCTCGAAATGTTTTCTTTTTGCTTTTTTGTTATATTACATACATCAAAATGCGCTTTTTTCGCTTTTTTGTTGATATTTTGTTTGAATAAGGGTTTCCCTACTGATTTTCACGTCGAGAGGGACTTCGTATCCCAAAAACCTCCAAACCAACGCGTGCCGGGCCCTGGCGACCATCCATCCCCACGACCACGAAAAGTGCCTGGTGCTTCACGCACCAATATATCTAAACTGATTACGGCGCCTAAAGGTTAATATTTTTGTCAATGCCTTTCATTACAATAATACAAAATTTGTCTTATATATTACTTTGTGAACTATGCATATCCGACACGTTTTTTTCGCGTATCATAATTATTTTTGCAGTATCAGCCGTTTTATATGTATGCGCGATTGCTCGCGCGCACAGACTGGACGCTATTGCGTCCGCCTGAAATAGTTCGTGTTTCGAAGAAACAGCAGACGGCAGGAGGGGTGAAAGAGCGCCCGATCAGCGAAACGCAGACAGCATCCGTAGTGACGCCCTGTCTTTGCCTGCCTCTGTATGTAGAAGAAAGCGTTGAGCACCACTGTCCTAACATTTTGCAAAAAAAGTGCTATAATCACTCTGACTCCTTGTGCTTTTGCGAGACCAGTCTGTGCTTTCTGTTGTTGTTGCTGTTCTCTGACGCTTATCGTTTTTCGCATCAGAAGTCCCCATTCCCACAGTTTTCAACGTCCAAGCGCGCTAATTTCTGGCAAGAATCAATTAGAGCTGTGGCTAGGTTGCCGCATATCCCCTACATGAAAAACTGTACTTTGTTTACCATTTTTGGAAATAATGGATGAAACAAACCTAAACAATTTAGTTGAAAAGAAAATCTTCTAAGTTGAAAATTAATGTACTTTTATTAGATTTTGTTTCTTAAAGGCAGCGTCCAGGCAAGTCTGGACACATGGGGATCTCACGTGGTTAGCAAATTAATTAATTCTAAAGTTATCCTGTTTCGCCTCTACCCCTGGACAGGGAACTGTATAAGACCACTCCCGAGACTCATCAGTAGGGAGGAGTGGTTGAAGGAGGAGAAGAGTGATGACACCATAGCAGGGCCGCCTTTTATACCTGTGGGGTAGCTCAAATAGATCAAAGGCCGAACAGTCAGATCATACTGTAGATTATATTAGAAACAAAGGTTTTGACATTTCTGAAATTGCTTAATTGTTTATACTTGTATGTAATGCATTTGTTAGATATGAAACATTTGAATATTCCTAGCTGTATTATTTCTTTGTCATATTTCAGTTTGAGTAATAACCTAATCGAGATTTTGACTCTATCGTAAAAGTCTTCAAACTCAGTGCAGGTTCTATATATTCTTAGAACTTCTGTATAAATAATAGCGCATTTCAGCAGCGCATAGAGCTTATGTATGAAGACCCATGGCTAAATCTGATTACTTGAAGATCAAAATCATCTGTTTTGTTATACTGTTTGGTGTTTATAACATCATTTCTAATCGAAATGTGTATATCTAGGAAATTGCATTCATACTCTGTAGGATTTGTGGTTTCTAAATTTAAAACATTATTATAGACTTTGTCCAGTGCTGTTTTTATGAAATCGTCTTATTCCATATATCGATATGCATGAAATAGAAAATTTGGATTTTGTATATTGCAGGCAAAGATATACTCAAAAAATGAGAGAGTAAGATCTGCAATTATAGGGCTAGCATTACCGCCCTGAGGTTCCAATTTTTTGATTGAAAAGTTGGTTTCCAACTCGACAGAAACTATTACGTAGAATATAATCAATGAGATAGATTTTATCTTCTATTCTATAGTACCCATATCCTAAAGTATCATCTTGTGTTGTGCAGCACATAATTTTATGACTCTTAATAATTTTTATGAAACTTTTGCATGCATTTTTGAAGCAAATTTTGAGAATTTTTTTCAGATTGCTTATAACGATATCATGTGGAATATTAGTGAACATATTGATAAAATCTGCTGAGAACAATTTTTTGTTGTCTATTTCTACGTTGATATATTAATATCATTAATAGCCCAGTAAGTTTGTAAACATTTTTTATTTTTCATGACTGTGTATGCATATCTAAAATGGTTTCTAATAAAACTGAGGATATGTAGTAATTCAAGTGTTATAGGCTTTGTACTACTGTTATATGCACCTGTAATAAACCTAAACTTAGTGGGATTCTTATGTAATTTGTGTACGCAATATATGATCGGAATATTACAGCTTTCTTGTTTGTAAATGTGTAGTTTATTCGCAAATGCAATGTGCTTGTTAACAATTTCGTTTATATCAATATCTACCTCTTCATATATTTGATTGATTGTATTCGTAAGCCCATTTCTTCCATTATAATTTTCAGGTATAGTCTCTTGCAAATGATACCATAATTAGAGCTGGCTTTATCTAATGGACAGATCATGAAGTATTTGTGTATATAATCAAGCTCGCTTGTATCGATTTTAATGGACGTGTTACTAAAGTGCAGTTCATAATTATACGAACACCCCAAATTTTGAAAGTTTCTGAACTTTTTGGAAGAAATTCAAAAAGCCGTTGGTACCACGCGATAGAGCACAGCCGAAAACGGTATATGATCCATAAGAATGGAAATCGATGCCTTATTCAGGAGTGTTTTTGAGCCTAATGCTAATTTTTAGCGGTTCATAATTATACGAACACTTCAAACAAATGTCCATTTTTCAATCAAGATTGCAATTGTTCGAGTCCAAATTTTTTGTAGAGTTACAGTAACAAAGTCTGACATATCTGCTATATACTGGATCCAGTGTAGCTCAAAAAAGTATTGCTACTTTTTTCAGATGGCTCTAAATGCTTTAAAGTCTTTGCGCTCCAAAAACATCCGTTCTTCTGCGGTTTACGCACTCTAATTAGCTTCTATCAAAGCTATGAGATAAAATGAGCTCTTTCGTTAGGTATTTTGTTTGACGTTTGGAAAATCTTTGCGTTTTTGTGCCGGTTTTCAACCAAGTTCCAACCTTACCACAGAATTAGCACAATTTCGAGCCTCAAAACTCAGCTTTTGAAGCCGTACAATGAAGTAAGCATATAGTATGTAGAAGTTCACAAGACTGTTTATTTGGCTAGAAAAAATCAGCAGCCTTAAGTGTTTGTTTTGGCCACGCAGACATCATTTCACGAAAATCACTGTTTTTACTATTGTAATCACACCTTTATTTGGTTTGTAGCTCCACAGCCTCAAGATCAGTTCCACAAAAAACCCAAAAACTGTGGCACGGATACATCATAATGCAAGCAATGCAGCTGCTTCATATCAGATGTTTGCGAGAGAGAGAAGATGAGTTTTGAGGCTCGAAATCCCGCTAACTCTAGGGTAAGATTGGAACTTGGTTGAAAAAGCGGCACGAAAATGCAAAGATTTTCCAAGCGTCAAACAAGATACCTATCGAAAGAGCTTATTTTATCTTATAGTTTTGGTAGAAGCTATTTAGAGCGCGTAAACCACAAAAAAAACGGATGTTTTTGGAGCGCAATCACTCCAAAAGCATTTAGAGCCATCTGAAAAAAGTAACCAACCTCTTTTTGAACAGCACTGGGTTCAGTGTGTAGCAGATATGTCAGACTTTGTTACTGTAACTCTACAAAAAATTTGGACTCAAACGATTGCAATTTTGATTGAAAAATGGATCTTTGTTTGAAGTGTTCGTATAATTATGAACCGCTAAAAATTCGCATTAGGCGCAAAAACACTCCTAAATATGGCATCGACTTCCATTCTTATGGATCATATAACGTTTTCGGCTGTGCTCTATCGCGTGGTACCACCGGCTTTTTGAATTTCTTCCAAAAGTTCAAAAACTTTCAAAATATAAGGTGTTCGTATAATTATGAACCGCACTTTATTAGTAAAGTAAATTATTCTAGTCTTGATTTTCTCAAAACTGTGGTAAACTGTTTGTAGTATACTCTCAGTGATGTGTTTACTTAAACGGTATTTTTTCTTTAATTTGTTTATGTATTCTTGGAGTACGTGTAGCCATGTATTTTTAATTTTTTGTTGAGTAAACTTGAATTGGGGACGAAATTTTGTTCCTTTTTGGAAAATTTCAAAGATATTCAATTCATAAAAAATACTAATATCTCCTGTAACAACGTGCTTGTGATGACTGGATAAATAACTTTGGTATTTATTGCATATGCAGGGTATACGTTCAATATTTGAATTTGGGATGGTTCTTAGAAACTTGTTGTAGTTAAAAATACGTGTGGAGATCGGGTTGTTGCATTCGAAAATAATTCTAAAGTTTTTGTATTCAATATTACCTTCATTAATTATAGATTTGACAGTTTTATTATTAAAAACTCTATTGAGGTTAACTCTATCTAGTACCGAAGTATGGAAAGGGATTTTGATTGCAGGTAGATTGCTGAATACTTTTCCATGTTTGTCAGTTTGTTTGCTAATGATAATAGCAAAGGGTGTTGAGCAAAATGAGTTTATTGGTTTTGGATATACAGTGACCGCCAAAAAGTTGCGGACAAGCCTCCCTCCCTTTTTCATCGCTCTTTTTCAGAGAGAAAACAAGGATGAAAAAATGTAATAATTGCATGAGGTGATAGAGCTCTTCAAGATCTGCAATCTACACTTTAAGTTTTTTGAGAAACATGTGTTCTAAAAATTCTAAGAACCTTTTTCTTGAAAAAGCCCGAAAATGGCCGCGTCACAATGTCGCGGACAATAATTCTTCGAACGCAAAAATTTTCTTTTGAGTCCTATTTTAAAGCGGAAACACAAGTTATCCGGACGGGTAAACACACTACTATACAGATCTCGTCAAGTGCTACACACTGGTTATGGTTGCTTCCCCAAAAAGCGCTAACTTGAGTTTTATTTTAGTTTTTTTCAGAAAACTACTTCTACTTTATCAAGCCAAATTTCTTCACACAGAAACCTGTTCAAGACATCCCAACAAAGCCGTTTGGATAAAATAGATGCTCTTTACCATCCTCTATGCATCGGACGTGTGCTGATGAGTTTCTTGGCTGAAAATGGCCCTTGGCAGTGCTTGCACATGACCCCACCTGCACCTCACCACTGACTTGTACCGCTTTGCAGGCTTGTAACTCGGCCTGCAGTCAATATTTGAGCCTGCAATTAGGCTCGTTCGAAAGAACGAGACGTCCTCTACACGATAGAATGCAAATGAGTTCAATTTGAGCAATTCCAGAGATTTGGCGGATGGGGTGGTAGAGGGCAGCTTCAGTTGTAGTCTAAGCACTTTTCAGCTAAAGTTGAAGAGAGCTCCTTTCGCTACCAATTTCATCCTGGAAGTTCGAAACTGTCAATTTTCTTGTAATAGATCCATTTCGAGCTCTAAGATTGTTCTGGTGTTCATAAGAGCTTTCACTCCAGTCACCTCTAAGGCTGCACTTTTCCACCCCATCCGCCAAATCTCCGAAATTTCTCAAACTCAACTTATTGGGATATCGTCGTGTCCAGGAACTCACGCTCTTTCGAATGAGTCTACTTGCAGACTCTTATAGTGTCTGGCGGCCGAGTTACAAGCCTGCAAAGCGGTACAAGTCAGTGGTGAGGTGCAGGTGGAGTCATGTGCAAGCACTGCCAAGGGCCATTTTCAGCAAAGAAACTCATCAGCACACGTCCGATGCATAGAGGATGGCAAAAAGCATTTATTTTATCCAGAGACTTTGTTGGGATGTCTTGAACAGGTTTCTGTGTGAAGAAATTTGGCTTGATAAAGGAAATTAGAAGTTGTTTTCTGAAAAAAACTAAAACAAAACTCAAGTTAGCGCTTTTTGGGGAAGCAACCATAACCAGTGTGTAGCTCTTGACGAGATCTGTATAGTAGTGTGTTTACCCGTCCGGATAACTTGTGTTTCCGCTTTAAAATAGGACTCAAAAGAAAATTTTTGCGTTCGAAGAATTATTGTCCGCGACATTGTGACGCGGCCATTTTCGGACTTTTTTAAGAAAAAGGTTCTTAAAATTATTAGAACACATGTTTCTCAAAAAACTTAAAGTGTAGATTGCAGATCTTGAAGAGCTCTATCACCTCATGCAATTATTACATTTTTTCATCCTTGTTTTCTCTCTGAAAAAGAGCGATGAAAAAGGGAGGGAGGCTTGTCCGCAACTTTTTGGCGGTCACTGTATGTAAAAGATCGGTGGGATAAATCAGATGGTTTATTAGTCTTGAAATATTAGGTCGTTTCAAAAGTAATTTCGCTTTTTTCAAACGGGCGCCACATTTGATGGAATGAAGATTCTTAAGAGATTTTGGAAGCATTCGATGCAGCATTTCATTCTCTTTCTAATGGTTATGAGATTGTTGCAAAATAGTCAATGAGCTTTCAGAAAATAACCAAAATCTGCGACCCATGCTTTTTGAGATGGTCAAGTTTCACGATTTTTTAAAACTTTCATATCAATCCTCAGAAGGAGTTCAAGCAACGATTCGATAGAGTAAACCCTACAGAATACAGTGCTACTTTTTTCTCTCACTTATAACTCGCCCTAATTTTTTAAAAGATTTTTTAACAGAACCATCGGATTTTGGCAGGCCCACCTCAGCCATAATCACATCAAACATCATAATTTTTTGGAATTTGAGACTACCAAGATGGTACTATGAGTTAGCATTGATTTTACAAAACAAGTGAGGGCTTACGGGTTCGAAATATCAAATTTTGAGTTTTTCGGGCACAGCCTAGGGCTCGCCAAAGAAATTAGTTATAATGATTTCTCCCCGGAAACTAAACGAATCCGAAACAAAAAACACCTGTCAGAAAGAGGAGAAAATGCTGCATCGAATAGTGCCCGAACTCCTCTTCTTTTGATGTTCTACGAGGATTCAGCTGCCTAGGTATGGAAATCGGTAGCATCAGTTAAAATTCTGTTAAAAATGTGTGACAAGCTATGGAAAGGAGAAAATGTAGTAATGTATTCTATAAGGTTCACTCCATCGAATCGATACTCAAACTCCTTCTGTTGATTGATATGAAAGTTTTAGAAAATCGTGAAACTTGACCATCTCAAAAAGCATGGGTCGCAGATTTGGTTGTTTTCTGAAAGCTCATTAATTGTTTTGCAAAATTTTCATAACCATTAGAAAGAGAATAAAATTCTGCATCGAATGCCCTTAAGATCTCTTGGAAACCTTTGTTCCGTCACATGTGGTGCCCGTTTGAAAAAAGCGAAATTACTTTTGAAACGACCTTATATATTAGGTTGATTCATAATTAATGCACGTTTTTTATACTTCAATTTTGAACCAAGATAATTTTTTTTGAATGGACATTCCTGGGCGCAGTAAAAACTACTGTAACCAACAAATCAGTGGCTATACAATAGATACTTTTGCGTAACTGTATCTGTCATAAGAAAGATTTTCTGGCCTGAAGATTGCCAACAACTTTTTTCAGAAGCCTCTACTTTGAGAGAGCATAACTTACGTTGAAATGAAGTAGGATAAAGCAGACTTCGCTCATCGAGTAGCCAAGGGTCTCTTGAGCAGTGATGCCAAGCTTGGATAATACGAAAAATTCTTGAAAGAAAATACTGCGGAAAAGTCGAAAGTACTCACTTTTTTCTGGCATCTCGGCGGGTTTAAAAATCGGTCATTTTTGAAATTATTTCATTTTTTCCGCTGAAAAGTGTAAAACCCCTAGCGCCTTTTTACCACCAACTGGACTAGTCCACCCTTGTTGGATAGGTGCAAAAGACCGGCAATCGCCTTTATCTTCAAAGTTTTATATGGCACGAAAGGGCCGCGACGATCATTCAAGGTCGCAATCGAATTTCTCGGCTCAAAATTCATGGAGAATTTTGTTCAAAATAGCATCTTGTAGCACAAAGTATCCTAATCCTTATGCATATTTTTTATAATTAATTTGCCTATTCCTCATGGATTTAGAGCAAAAACAGTGAAAAGTAAAAATTTCGGAATTTAGTCTCTTTTATTTGAGATCTCAGAACTTTTGAATGAACGGAGATGTACGAAAGCGAAGACCTACGTAAGAAACTAGAAAAAACGCTCTTTTAGAGAGCTTATGAAGTTTTTGAGGGAATTCATTACACCTCAAATACCAACTCTTGGAAGAAGAGGTGCGAAAAACGTGCATTAATTATGAATCAACCTAATATTTGTGTGGTTTATATTTTAGATATTCGAAAATTTCATAAGGTTGCTCTGTATGTTCGAAGACTGAACTGATTTCGTTAGTTATCTCGTTTATGGTATCAATTGATCATGATGTTTATGGTTTCCTCTATTTGTTCTTTCTTTCAAAATTTTGAGGCTAAAGAACGGATGTGATTTAGTGTTTGTTGAAGGGTTTTTAATAAGACTCAGATTTCCATAGCCTTTGATGTTATCATTAAAACCAAATGGAAATGGAGTCATTAGTAGTTTTATCCAAAAAAGTTCCTTATTTCTGAGTACTTCTTTATCCTCATTTTCAGGTAAGTTGTCCAGAATAGATATTTTAATATCATTTTTATTACATCCTTTTTCCTCAAAATGTTTATATAGTATTTTATTTTCATTACTTTTAGCTATTCCTCTAATGTCCTTAATTCTTTCACTTAGTTTTCGAGTGGTTATTCCAACATACTGTAAACCACAAGTGCCACAAATTATACAATACACAACATTTTTAGAGCTGCAACTGCACACTGTATGTTTAAAGGTATTAATTCTGAATCCTGTAACTTGTGATATTACGTAATTAGTATAGTACGTTTTATTACATATGTTACAGGATTAATTACATTGTGAGCCCTTATTTCCATTACCAAAATTCAATAGGTTGTACCTGCCGGATATCTTACGCTTATAAGAAGTAGTACCCTGAAAATAAGAGTGGGAATAAACATTTGTTTTTGTAATGTTTTTGAGCCTGGATCTAAGGTATAGAAGGCCCCATCCCAAACCAGAGGGAAGGTTACTTAAAGTTTCGGGAGGACTGCTCCCACGGGTTGGCGCTCCTTTTAAAAGAATAGCTACCGGAGGCGTAGCACTTACCCTCCCATGCCAGTGACTACTTGTGTAAACCCCATCGGTAGTACCCGGGTAAACAAAAAACCAAAGGAAAAAGGAAAGGAAGAAAAACTAAACCCACCAACGTAAGGTACACAACCTATCCCCTTATGTTTAGTTCATTTGATTAACCATTTGGATATATTGAATACTTAGAAAGTTACCTGAGAATTTAGGGATGATGGATGTAAGGGCAAAATAATGCTGAAAAAAAATTAGTAATGTTTATGTATAGAGCATTCGAAAAATCGTGACCATGACATGATCATGTTCGACACGTACGCATCATTTCATCATTTCTAACTCTACTTGAATGTTTTTTTCTGCTCAAATATGATAGTATCCAGATATTGGAAGTAAGTGAGCTGGGTGTTGAGTTAATGCCTGTTTGTATGGGGACTTTATTCTCCTTGTGTGCAAAAGACTATAAACTCATCATCAAGATTTTCGGGATGAACATAACTTATTTTCATATAATGTTTTTCTTCGTAAGTAAACATTTTAAATTGAATTACACTCTCTTTGAGTAAGTATGCTATAAAGACAGTATACCGTTATTCTGGGTCCAGCTTATTGTTATAGGAACGTCCTTTAATGAAAGTGAAACGCTTGGCCTAAAATTCTTGTCTTAATCATTTTATTGTTTAGTTCGTCGCCTGGTGGTGCTCGTTGCTTCGTTGCATCGTTGCTTGCGGACTAGCTCCCTTTTTCAAAGTTTATTATTTTCAGATAGATAATCGAGCAACGTAAACTACAATATGAAGAATTGCTACAGAACAAGATTCTAAATGAATATATCCGAATAATCAATATTCCCATTGCGGATAGAAAGGAGTTCAATTTAATGATTGAAGATTTCTTGTCCAGGGTCGGGTAAGTATTATCTGGATATTTCATTCTTAATCAAGAACTTTTTCAGTTATGATCGAGAGGTAAACCGTGACCCACAGCCATTAGCGTGGCCGAGGCCCGCAGGCATTGGTGCGAGCACAATGGCCATATAGGTATCATTTATGTATCGTCGAATATATCATTTGGAGTTGACCTCTCTTCTTCTCTTTTCTCTTTTTCTTTATTTAATACGTATTCTCCTGCAAATCGATTGGATGAGAGCATATTTGTACTTGTTTGATGACTCATCTTATCTGGTGGATAAATTGTTGGTTTTTGCAAACTCAATTCGACATATTGCGAAATGTATGGTGTGCTAACTTAATGAAATTAGGTATGCGTGCGTCATCATACGTCTCGTAAATGGCAACGAGGATGCAATGAGATCGGCTTACTTCAGAACATAGAGCGGGTACCGGAACCAATTCCGCCATTAGGCCTCGGACATACTTCACGCGATTAAAGGCAGCGTCCAGGCAGATCTGAACCTATGGGGATTTTAGGTGGAAAGTAAATTTGGGGCCCTAACTAAGCCACTGCCCAACCGGCAGCTTCTCAGACAATCGCCGGGGGCAGGCGGGCACCGGAAAAATAGATTGCTGATCTCTCGCACCCCGCTCGCGGGTTTTTTGGAAAGCAATCAAGACTTTTCGGAAGACCGCTTGCTGAGTCAGCGGATTTTTGAGAGACCGCCTGTTGAATTTTTTTTCGCTCTTATCTTTTGCAGATATATTGCTGAATCTCTGAGGAATCGAGAACTCAGCAAGCGGTCTTCCGAACAGTCCTCGATTGCTTTCCAAAAAATCCGCGAGCGGGTGCGAGAGATCAGCAATCTATTTTTCCGGTGCCCGCCTGCCCCCGGCGATTGTCTGAGTTAGTGCTCTAACGGCTGAGATATTCCCCTCGTGGCCTCCGTCATCGTATTTCGCATAAATTGGCGCAAAGCGCGGATCCTGGCGCGAAACTGCCACGAATCCATGCAAAATACGATCGCGAGGTCCAGTTTCGAGGGGAATATCTCAGCCGTTAGGGCACTACGTGAGCTGCCGGTTGGGCATTGGCTTAGCTAGAGTCACAGAAGTACTTTCCACGTAGAATCCCCACGGGTCCAGATCTGCCTGAACGCTGCCTTTAAATATCTTAAAAGCCAATTATCATTTCTGAGAAAAGATTGTGAAGTGGGCATTTGAGCTTAAGCATGCAGCCTAAGTAACGATCCAAGTAATTTGCATAAAAAACTGAACAGTTTTTATTGAGAGACATTCAACATATTACATGGAATGGGGTAGAGGAGTACATGTCGCCGAAATGGTGCTGCCCCCGCGGTCATTTGCAACAAATACGCACCCTTGTACATGCACGGAGACGCGTTTTGCAAGAGTCCGCGCGAGACGCTCCCACATTCGGCGACATATAGTCCTCTATCCCATGGAGCATATTTGCACAGCTGATGATGAGGACTAGACAAATGACATTCTTGAAAGTAAAAGCACATCTTCACACCTGTGCCATAAAATGCGATGCCTGAGATGGACTAAGAACATAAATATTCGAGAACATAAAATTCAATATATACAACATTTCATGATGAGGTAGAACAACCTAATAATCTAACGCAGTGAACAAAGGTTCATACAAAATTGGATATCAGTGGTTTCATCTGTGACTGAAAGAACTAAGGGCAGATCATGAACTAGACTAGACTAATAATAAACTCTTCATTTACACAACCTAGGGCAATCTGTTTACAACCAGAAAGTCTTAGATTTGATGTCATCTGTTAAGGATGCTTTCGCAGTACAAAGCGGTCAATCTGTAGATTATAAAGCAGAAACATTCTAGGATATTATCTGGCAGATAAGGTTTTCATCGGAGTGCTGAACGCAAGACAGTACTTCATATATGTATTTCGCTCGTCGAGGTATCTATTGCAGTTGTAGATCACAATAACGAACCACACTTCCAGTATTAATGATAAAGCATATATGATCAGCAACGAGTAGATACGAACCATAGTTCCTGTAAAAAACAGAGCTTTAGCAAGACGTTGAAACAAGAAATAAATAAAAGACAGTATAAAATATGCAATTTAATCATCAGAATGACAAAAATAGCACCGCCAGAGTTGCAAAGGCTTGACCTATACCAGAAATAAATGACATTAACACATTGACCTCTTGACACACCATGTGTGTCAAGCAATGACTATCACGTGGGACCGCTTGACACACATGGTGTGTCAAGGCTTATACTTCGTTAAAATGACGACTATCCTAATACAAACTTTCACGTGGGACCGCTTGACACACATGGTGTGTCAAGGCTTATACTTCGTTAAAATGACGACTATCCTAATACAAACTCATCCCTGAAGTTTCCTTTTGCTGTGAATTTAGTAATGACCTCTAACTTCTTTGTCAGCCCTTCACTGCTACAGTAGATATACTGTAGATGGCAGTATGCGTGATTTTATCTAAAAAATACTGACTGGTCCGTGAAAGGTTTTGGTCCTAAGAGGCAGACAATCAAAAATTGCGTTGTCGTAAATGTGTTAAAAAGCTTTTACAGAGACGGTTTTCCGCAAAAACTTCAGCACTATCATGTAAATTGACATGTGGTACGTAACGAGCAGCAAAAATATTGTTCGTGATCAGCCAGTAAGCTCGATAATCCCAGGAAGTGCTGTTCGCTTAAAATTTAAAAAACAAAAGTTCTGCGCAAACGGACGCGAAAACAGTACGCCGATTCATCTCATCAAGTTCAAAACTCGAGAAGCAACGAACAAGGAAAATGAGAAATGAAAAACTGGCCGGTATCTAGTGCGACGGTACTGTGACTAGGATGCTCCATAAAGGGAGCAGCATTGATGAGCCTGTAGAACACAGCAGAATCAGTGGTAACAGCTATGACTCCACTTATCAATACTAACGCAAAGCATACTATTGCTAGCACCTGCAAAAACGTCGTATAATCATTTTTCTTGAATTCGAGGAAGGGCCTACCTGTATCACAATATGCGGTATAAGCAGTAATGCATAATTTCTAGATAATCCGATAAAAAGGAGAAGAACGGCTAGGAACCCGAACCCTAGACCGAGCATTTCAGCTAGAAAAGACGCAAAAACGTAATTCTCCCTCACTCCTCGTGCCTATAAAATCAATCCTCCCTTTTTGCTGGCATATGTCGTACAAAAAAACGTACGTCTTGCAACCTTCCATCGTGTTGAAAGTAGACCAGCAAAGAGTGAATCAAGAAAAATAATATCATACAAATGTGGACAATTCCAATGAGGTAGGCACCAGTTTTTACGTGAAAACAGTTGCATAGACACCGATATTCTTCAGAACTTTCGTCGAACTGGACCGCGCGTGGCACCTGAAATAATTTGATATGAGTAATCACTCTCCAAATACTACACACAGCTTCTCGTTAGATTTTCTACCTGCCCCACTGCCTACAATGAGGTTTTTTTAGTGAAAACACGATATAACAAGCACTCAGTTGAATAGTAGTTAAGCGTAGAATGCGTGAGGTAAGCCCACTTGTTTGCTTTTTCTACTGATTCTGTGAATGGATAGTTATGCCTGCGAGTTGTTAAACATATGCAAAGTTTCTTCAAAACATTTGTTCAATTATTCGCTGAAGTGTGAAGAGGTCAAAGTGCGAAAAATAACGCTGATTTCTCTGCAAATTTTTTTAGACAAGTGTGAAGTACAATCTTGAGTTTTTGGAAAAAGTTTCGAAATTATAGGCAGGAGTACCATGCACAATCCACATTATCAGGCCATTCCAAAAAAATCAGATTTGACACTGGTGGTTAACTCTAGGTATGGCTCCAGTCTGCTGACATCTTAGTGAAATGCTCCGTACGTACAAACTAGGGTGATACGACAGATTTTGTATCAGTTTCTGTGAAGATCTAACAAAAAGTGAGTACTTAAATTCATACTTACATCATGAAAAAAAAATATATTTTGCGAATCACCTCCGTTATGTGATAGTGTAACCAGATCAGATTTTTCCATATAAGCTATTACAAGAGACTCTGTCAAGAACGACTAAGGAAGGAACGAAACTCGGTGTCCGTGGCCTTGCAAGATGGGATGTATACCATTACACTCTTCTTGGAGCGCTGATCAAGAATCTGTATTTCATTTCTGCTAATCTGTCCTCTGAAAAAGATTATGAAGGATTTTTGCGCCAAATTTGGCCGTTCGAGGCAAATACGTCCGGAATGCCAATACCAGTGGTGTAATTGTGCGACAGCCTCACAAGTTGATGCAGGTGTAGGTTCAAATCTTTTTGGGCTTTTCAGTTTTGCATTGCCTTAGTTAAAGTTCTTTTTGACAGGTAGGCATTCTCGAGGTAAATGCATGCCTTTACTTTTCAAAAAGTGTGGAAAATTGGGAAAAATGACTACTTTTTGCGCTAAAAGCGTCCACTGATCACAGTGGCGAGCCGAGAAGGCCCCCCCCCCACCCCTTGAGAATAGGTCGCAAAATTTTTGGAATTTACATACATGGGTTATAAAAATGTGCAAGTGACTTGTTCATTTCCCTTAATCGCAAAATGTTTAGTCCGAAAAGTAATTTGCATCTACTGGAGAAGTTTGGTCCACGTGATCCTTATAAGCGCAAATAATAATCGTTTTACCCAATTTTCCACATTTTTTGAAGAGTAAGGGATATATAACTTGGTAATGCAAAACGGAAAACACTGGAACTTTGCATCAACTTGTGAGACTATGGGACCCGTCATACTTCGCAAAAAGCCCAAAGAAGCCCGAAAAAGCGCAAAAAAGCCCAAAAGCGCCAGAAAGAGCCGGAACACTTCTCGCACGTTTTGGCATTAAGACATGTGTGTTAATTTCGCAATCGAGTCTTTTTGTCATCTTCTGTCGTCTGCACGACAAAATAATGTCGTTCGTTTCTACGTTTCTGGCGCTTTCCTGCTTTTTCGGTTTTTTTTGAGCTTTTTCGGGCTTTTTTGGGCTTTTTCGGGCTTTTTTGAGCTTTTTTGGGCGCTTTTGGGCTTTTTTCGGCGAAGTATGACGGGTCCCTATCGCACCAACTACCACACTGCAGCCCATTGGCATTGCGAATGTATTTCCCCGGCCAAACTTTGCGCGAAAATTTTCCATAACTTCTTTCAGAGAAACGATTAGCAGAAACCGAAGCCAGATTGGGAACCAGCGTCAAGTATGATGTATAGTACAGTAGTATATGTATAGTAGTGTAGTAGTATAGGTAACGTATAGATCTCTCAAAAGGCCACCGACACCAAGTATCGTCCCTTTTAATAAGTATTTCTATGGAAAACCCCTACACCGGCGGAACTTGAACCGTGAGCCGGCTCAAAACCACCGGATCCACGCACTAAATCGCGTGCCCATGTGTCATAATTGCGCGTGATCTGCAAACGATCGGGGTATCCGCCGCAAACGGTCGCACCCCTGCTTACGACGCCCTTGTACCGACCGAAGATTTTCGATTACAAGGAGCCAAATGCCAAGTGCAAGTCATTTAGTACGTCAACTTCGTTTGAGCACGAATCCATCCACGCAATTGAACTGGCCAAACCGTAATCTAACGAGGGAGAGTTCCTTAGTCAGCTCGGCCAACCCGGATGAGTAATATATCACCGTAACGGGCTTGGAACGCTGATCTAAAATCTGCTTCCCTTCTCTGCGGAGCGATTTTGCGAGAGAAGTTATGAGCGTTTAAATGCCTAAACTTGTCATGTTTTAAGTGGCTTAAAATTGGCGGAACCTGTACAATAACACATGAAAGTGATTTATCAGTTTTGTATCAAGTATATTGATTACAAAGACGGAACACAGATAATGAAATTAATTGTTGTTTTACAGCTTTCAACTGATTTTAAGCCACTTTGAACATGAAAAATTTAGACTTTTAAACGCTCATAACTCCTCTCGGAAAGTCGCTCCGCAGAGGAGGAAAGCAGATTTGGAATCAGCGTTTCAAGCCCGTTACGGTGATATATTACTCATCGGGGTTGGCCGAGCTGACTTGGGAACTTTCCCTTGTAAGCAACGTGACTACCAGGGTGAGTTCAAAATAGAAAATATGACAATTAAAAAAAGGAAATACGATGTAAAGAACCACAGCAAACGATCTTATATTTCAAAGCTAATTAAAACATATACTTACATGCTCTGAACCGTTCTCTGCTCTGTTGTTCCGTATGAGCACTGAACGCACAGCGCGTCCGTTCATCATGGTGAGGACGCGGTTCGCAATGGTCTGCAAGATATGATGGAGATGTGTGTTCGTATGGTGATGTGATCTCCATGAATTCATAGAAGCTTGAGTTCCAAATTCGCGATATAAAAAAAAGTAGCGAAAACAACATGTTCACAGGAAACACAAAGGAAATTAAATGTACTTTGAAGTGTACGTTATCTCAAAGAAGGGATTGAGTTTAAACCATTCTATGATTCCGCACTCCCGCAGATTTCATTACTGACAAGGGAAGGCCGCTTGGTCAACGTGGCGAATCGGAAGGTGATGCATATCAATGGATAGAAAGAACCGATGATCTCAAATATACGTTTTTTATCTGCGAAGCGTTTTTCTATAGGAAGTCATAGGCTTTTTATTTACAGTGTGGCTTAGAAAGAAAATGACAACCTGTAAATAAAAATATAGTTAAAATAACACTCGAAAACGTTCAAATGATATCAAGTCAAACCTACAGCGAAATTGGGTGGTTTGTTTAAGCCTGCATATTTGTACAAAAAAAAACGTGGATTTGCAACTTGAAAGCACGAATTTAGAAAAACTCATAACATTTTTCAGAAGAATGCTTCGCAGATATAGGAGGTACATCCGAAATCAGCGGTTCAAGATCATTCCTCTGGTATTTTTATTATTTATTATTTATTCGTATTTTGTCGCTTACTCGATAATATGCGCATCACAAAAGCGGACTGAAACGAACTCAACAAGTCTGAACAGGGCATTTCATTGCGAGCAAGCTTGAAGAGGGACTAAGTGCGATAAAGTGATGTAAACTTCATCCGATAAGAAGCTCTAAGTATAAGCATCTAATGCAAAAGGATTATGGAGGTGCAGCAAATCGCTAAATGTGAATGCTTTGAGTCTTAGAACTTCTTGATAGTAGTTGTAGAGGCTAAAAACAATTATTTAATCAAAACAGTATCGAGCTCGAAAATCCCGACGTGATGAAAATCGAATCACTTCAGAATTTTACCGCTTGGCAGTATGATGTCCAAGTTCTTCTTCTAGTCTCTGACAATTTCTTGTCCTAAGGGGATTGGCTGTTCTGATAGTGAACACTGCGCAAGTTTTTAATTGAGGGTATCCACATCATTATGACAAATTACTTTCGAGAATCATCACATGAATGAAAATTTATAAGAACTGCCACCTTTGCAAATTTCGAATTTCGCACAACGATAAGTATTTCAAGTCATTCTTTCCCATGTGCAGCAAGTGCATATCTCGTTAAAGACACAAGTGAGCAAATTTAGTGATCTCACAATTTTTCTTCTTTCTTCTTCAGTCTCAAAAAACAGATGACTATAGAAATATATGCTTACAAAAATGATGACCGTATGTATGTACAAAAAAATACGGATTACTACATATTGAAAAGGTCAGTTAGAACGGCTAGATTCCACGGACGAAGGTCATTCCACCGAAGATGAAGGAGATATCATAGCAAAGAGCAAAAAGCAAAATATAACAAGCGCTTCAGGACCATTATGCAAGTATTCGAAGCTGAGTAGCCAGGTGAGGCAAGGGAACTATCGCAGAAAAATTTTACGAGTGATTCGTCTTCAGTGGATCTCAAGTTAGAAAGGACAGACAAACCATTTTATACAGTCGTCTTAAATCCAGCAAACGCTTTGTTTCACACCACTTTTGCAATCTGCCGTAGCAGTCAGGTGGTGGTGCACTTATCATGAATGAGAAAAGGCATAAAGCTATAAATAACTACTAATATGACCTCACGACATAGAGAATAAAAGGATCATGTCTTTGAATCCGTTGTTTCCCGCACATATCCAAGAATTAGTGCAACTACACGAGCCGTCAGTAGAAGTGATGGGTTACTGTAGATGCGAAGGACAGGAACGCGAACATCGCGGTTTAAAATGAGAACTCAGACGTATTGGATAAAAAAGGAGTAATAGGAATCCTCTCACAAGCCAAATTCTTGCGTAGGGACATGTAGATAAAGATAAGGATGTGTAGATAAACTGAGTAGTTAGACAATAGGACAAGAAATCAGCGCATTGTTTTTGTGTGCAATTGCGCACTATGCATAAAAGAGGCACGAAAATATTCAAACAAACGGTGAGCCGAGCTTTTACCTAACTCTGACAAAAGGCTGATTGCAGCCTTGGATAAAGCAAGTAGACGAGATGAATTCACACTATGAGAGCCCCATCTGCAAGTAATTGTTGCATTCCATAAGACGGCAATGGCCAAAAATAGGCAAGCGAATGCGAATGTATGTAGACATAGAAGCAGCGAACACATGCACAACAAGCACATTTGCGTCACAGGCGAATATCGATCGTTTCGTTTCGCAGCGAGCGGAGCGCGAAATCAGCAGGTCAGACGCAGAAGTAGCGCACGACGACGACGACAACGCTAATCAAATAGATGTCGCGTGGAATGCGAGCGTCGCGAGTGACATGCGCTGCTCCTGCGACTGACTGGACCGCCAGAGCGAGTCCACGGAGTCGTTTGGCTGGATTTTGCGCTAACGAGAATGGGTCTAATATATTCTCGACGTGAATCTCAACCAGTAAGCGGAACCCGAAAGCGCGCGAAGACGCCAGCGATTTCCCTGAGGATTCTGCTCCAGTGGCAGGCGGCGACTCGCTAGCTCTAGGTTTCTGGTCGCTATGTTTTTCTCTTTGTTTTGCATGGCCAAAAGAAAGGCGATGAGTTTCGTAACGGCGTGGGGCTATAAAGGGAATTCCCTTGCTTATTTACGGGAAAGACGCTTAGCATGTTTTTCTTTTCAGTACTTCTAAATGAGAGAAAGGGGTCCTATTCATTGCGCATTCAGAAGTCTAGTAGAAAGGAAGCAGATTTCCTACAAGTGATGAAAATCGCAGTTTTGAGGTAGTTTCCCGAAAGCCTAAACAATGTAAATATCGTTTTGATTTCAGCATGTACCTAGTCCAACGTGGGATTGACAAATAATCCAAATCAAGTAAATATAGGTTTCGGTGAATAAGAACATTCTTTGAATATACACCCCACAAAGAATCCTATGAATAGAGTTTGCAAATCATAGATTAATTCCAATCATGCATCTTGGGTAATCAAGCATCGAGTGGAAAACTAAATTCTAAGAGGAGTTTATTTTATTTACATATACTTGATATGAATCGTTTGCAGCTGATATGGGGTATGCAGGTGGAAATTAATCTCTTATAGGTATAACTCCTCCACTATTTGATGAAAGTGGTTTTAACCGTGTAAACATGAACCAGCCTAGGACTTTTTTTATTAGGCCCAGTAGATCTAATGTGTGAGGCTGGATATGCTTTTTGTATACATTTTGTTCCAAGTCTGAGCTCAATTGCTGCTAGAAAGTGAAGAGTAAATAATTTTCTAGCATTGCAAACGTCTGCGTATAGAAAACCGTATAGAAAAGATTGTTTTTGGGTAGATACATAATATCAATTAGCATTGAGTATTACGCTTGTCTGAGCAGATGTTCTGACTAGGTATATCAACATCTAAGAAAATATATAGGCAGATATACTACAGTAAGGCTGCTTATCGGTTTTAGCAGTGAAAGAAAGAAGAGAGGAAATTTTTGGGTTGTCACTTGAAGAAATTAGAGAAACACTATTACATACCGCCAAACCTATCTAGATTTCAGATGAAGAAAATTCCATGGAATCTCAGATAAAGGGAGTATAATAAAATCGAAAATTATCACCTGTTATCATAGTATTTACCGAGATCTAAGGAAAATAATGATTGAGGTGCTACTGCATGTATAATAGTTTCAAAGATTATTGACCTATGATCTTCTTTATTCAAGCTTTTTACTATATGAGGTATCCATAGAGCTTTTAACGATACGTGCTCATAGACTGAAAAAGTATCTAGACCTTTGAATTTCAGGGTGCGTTTAAATGCCGGTCTGGCATTAACCGGTGATAAACCGCTTCTTACGACATAGGCCGACAAAAAAATGATACATAATGAAAAAGTAAGAGTTCCGAGCTTTTTATTAGAAGCAAGTGTACCCGGAATTATCAGAGATTTCGGTTAGCTAAGTGAGCAACGTTCAAAGGCACTAATTACGAGATTGTTAGCATATTAGGTGCGAACGTAAGCCGGAGGAAATCGATTTTGAACAGCAATTAGCGACGAGAGTCCAGAGAAGCTATGTTACTAAACTTATGATATTTGAGGCTGAAAGCCATGGACTTTTTTGAGTAAAAAAAACAAAGCAAAGAACCAACTGGGGCTTAAGGCATTAGCTAAGCAGTGCAGAGCTCAACGAGTGTGTCTGGAGCTTCTTCTGGTGGGTCGTAACATAAACAAAAATATTCTACAGTTGAAAGAAAAAATCTTCATATCTTCAAAAGATTTCCTCCCATTTTCTTACGTGGAACATTGTAGCCTTAAATATATCCGGAGCCATGAAAATCCAAATTCATAATTCTTTCTTCTAAGATTCTTTAAAAAAAATTTTTTCGAATAACTACCGGCAGATTTTCAGGTTAGGCTATTGAGAAGCTTAAACTTCCAAACTGCTTCAAATTCCTTTGCGACTCCATGAATGAGACTGGGAGAGTACCCAGAAAATTACGAAGAAATGGAGGTTGACAGTCACAAAATCGCGCTTTAATTTACTGTAACTCATGTATGTGAAGATGAAAATGATGCCAAATAAAAAACTCTTCGTTAGTTCGTTATATAGAGCAAAGACTTTGCGAAATTCTAGAACTTCAAGAGAAGGACGGATGAAACCTAACAAAACTATGCGTACTATATAGATACAGCATATTGAATTACAAATTTACAAAACTTCCGTAATCAAAAACGTAGCATTCCATGAAAAGATCAAACAGTGACCAATTAAAATCAGAGGAACAAAATTTGAATGATACATTCAATATAAGTGATAACAGGGGATAAACGAAGACAGGTTCGTTACTCTACAACAAGGAGGAATGCTCGCGAGAGGATGATAATCAAAATACTAGGTCGTCTCGAAAGTTCCTTCGTATCATTTTAAAAAAATTTGCAAATTTTTGCTAACTTGACGTATTTGCTTCTATGCTATTTTACTAGAAAGAAGAAACCTTTCCCCTTGTAAATAGCTCTTCGTGGGCTTCCTCTATGCACTCACTACAAAGACAAAAATGTCTCCGTCGAGATAGCGAAAAGTGCCAGATATTCATAACCAAACGACAGAGCTTTTGGGACAGCCTAATATAAAGGAAGTTCTGTAACTTTTTCTCCAATTTTTGTAAAATCCAGAAATTCACTCCATACGCAGGAGTCTTGCAGAGGGTCCGAACTAGAAGTTTGCCCAAGAAACAGGGACGTTCACAGGTTGCGACCTAATACCAACTTTTTCTTGAAAGTAATAAATTGGAATTTGGAGAGATTTTCGAGAGGGCCTCGCAACACGCTTGGCTGATGTTTTGGACAGCGTTCTCTACTGGGCAATATCAGATTTGGGCTCGACTGGTAAAGTCGATAACTCAATTGGCTTTTGAGTGGCCCTGCTTCGCTCTTCTTTTGTTGCATTGTCCGGCTGAACGGCGACTTAATAAGCTTCCGAAGGAGCAGTACATACATGCCATTTATTCGCGATTGAAAACATCTATATGCGAATAATCGAATACAAAGTGTTGGCGCGAAAAGTAGATTACTCTTTGAATAACTTACGAGAAGCTCTGTTTTTCTGCCCTTTTACTTCCCGCCAGTACTCGAAAGAAAGTATAATTTCTGCCCACTTGTCATACCACTTCTGCCTTGAAATACACGCTACTGCGTAAACACGAACGATGGATGAGGGAATTAAGGACGCGACGAGGAACACATTCAAGGAAATTCTCGGTTGCCAATGTCGGGATATTGTTGCTGTTGATGATAAGAAAATCGAGTATTCGTGATGACGGAAACGCGGTGCCAAGCAGTGCTCAAGTAAAATACATCTGAAGCAATTTATGCTTCATTGCTCTCTTTACAGCAGAAATGGAGCGAAAACACATGCGGCTAGGGACAAGTTGCTGTCGAGAGCTAGTCTTGTGAGTATTTCACGAGACCGGATTGCAAGGACCAAGTCTTTTTTCCTAGGAGGGAATTCAGGTCCTCAAAATACGGTGTTGACAAGTCGAACGGTGTTTCTTACTTACAGCCTCAGACTTTTATTCTACTCAATATTTTCGAAATTTTGTACCAGTGATAGAGTATGATAGAGTACTGTATTATGACAGACACTTTGCATTCGTTACTTTATATGTTGATTTTTAGAAATTTGAAGGGACTACGTAAAAAAAATTTAGCTGGTCAAAATGAAGAAAAACGAGCTTGCTGTTATATACACGATTCATAACACGCAAAGACTGGGCACCGCTGCGTCCGGCCGAGATAGTTCGCGCATAGGAGAGAAAGCAGACGGTAAGAGAAACGAAAGAGAGCTCGATCAAAGAGACGCCGATACGTCCGCAATCTTTGCGTCCTATGAATCGTCTTATATAAATTGAATGAGGATGAGTATGACCATGAAATTATTTTTTACTGGCATGTATTTAGCATCTGCAGAATATTTGATCTTTTGACAAATTTTGGATTCAAAAGGTAGAGTTTCGATTAGCTCCGTTGCTTGAAGAGTGAAAATGTGCTCTCTGGCTAGATTTCTAATTCAGTTGAAACTGCTTTTATCTGAAAATAGTAAAAAGGAAAAACATTTAATTATTCGATAGCACAAAATTAGATGAAAGAAAATATTTTTCTGCTGCTTTGCGGAAAAAGTGCTATGCTTCCATCAAAATTACCAACAGCTATTTCTTATTTCTGATACTAGAAAAAGCATAAACCAGTTTTTCTGCCGAATGAAGGTGAAATCAGGTTTTGATTTTTATGGCGTACGAAGGCTGAAATGGCGAAAAGCTCTTGATTAACTCCTCTAAGTGCATCCCATTGAAAATTCAATTTACTTTTGACAGACGCTAATACCCGATAATGTAATTTGCTTCAAAGCGATGTAATCTAACATGGTAACATGAGCCATCTACATATACATACATGCCAAAGCTAGCGAGCGGCCTTTTTTTTACTAACTTTTTACTAAATCATCAGTTTTGCAGCACTGCGGAACGTTCCCATGCACCTAACCAACTTCTAGAGGAAGTAACTCGAGATGAATTTGAACAATATGAAGCAAAAAGTGTGAAGATGTGGAAACAAAACAGTGCTTCCTGGCAAATGTGTCTAATAAGACTAGCAGCTTCCACGCCCTTCACTGCTTGTTAATCTATAATTAATACGCCAAAATGTGTACTATTCCTAATTGGTTCGCTTCTATGGAAGTTGAAAAAGGTGAAAAAAAAACAAGTCAAAAAAGTTCTGCAGCAGCTGCTACTCTTTTGAAAATGGGATAGCCAGTGAAGTTGATAGTGAAGCAATGTAAAATTTCCATGTACTGCAAAACTTCTGAACCTTAAGAAAGGGGAGTGGCCATTCTGACTGGAATGCATTTATACAGGGTGTCCCAAAAGTAAGTACACACTTTTCAATCGTTAATATCTCTCTTCCCATAGGATCTTTTTCCGCCGTTTAAGTACCATTTTGTAGAGAAGGCTTCAACTTAGATTTACAGTATCGATGGAATCGCCGATCTTTCTTGGTTACTGTAGATTACGATAAGAATTTCCAGCATGTGGGACCATTGTGAGATATGCCATCCGACAAAATTTTCTTAAAAAATCTGAAAAATCGGATACCAGGGTTTTCGCGCACGCCGATTTCGTTACACAACTTTTTATGAGTGTTTTCAGCTTTTCTGACAGTGTAATTACAGTTTGCTGGTAACTCGGTTATTACGGTTTACCTGGGATAACTTAGAAAAGAAGCATCAGAGTCAAGTGGAAGTTTCATATTCGAAATCAACGGCTTCCACTACCATAGTATAAGAGTTTTTGGCTTGTTTGGTTTTGTTCCGAGGCTGAATATGGCTTGCAACGGCCTAAAATCCTTGTCGAAGTTCCTACAGTAATCCTACAGTAACGAAGAGCGATCGGTGGTTCGCTCGATATTGTAAATCTAAGTTGAAGCCTTCTCTACAGGATGACACTTAAATGACTGCGAAAGACACAATGCGAAGAAAGATATTAACGATTGAAAAGTGTGTACTTACTTTTGGGACACCCTGTATTAGGTCGTAACATAAGTCTTGTTACATTCAATCGTAAAAATCCCCATTCCTCCTCCAGATTTTTTCTCATCTTCAGATTACCTGCGGAATGTAGTTTTTCGGCATACACATGGCACACATAAAACAATAAATTTTGTTTTTTTTTTGAATTTTTTTTCGAATCCTTTTGGGCACGTTTCCCACTCCCGTCATTGAAGAGCTTAAACTTCCGCACTACCTCTACGTTAGCACTAACTCCGCTTTCACAATCTAATAACGTAAGATAGAAACATGAGAAAATATTAAGAAAAAGAGAAAAAACTGGAGTCTGAAGTGCACTTACATAGTTGTTGTTATGTTTACAATAAATAGGGTTTGAAAAGGTGAAGGTTATGAATGAATAGTCCTCTTTCTCTTCCTCATCTAAGCCATATATGAGACTGCCAAAATTTCCTGAGCTTTTGGAAAACGACGAAGAAAGTGTAACATCTTATATATAAAGCTGAATGTCTGTTTGTCTGTCTGTCTGTCTGTCTGTCTGTCTGTCTGTATGTCTGTACGTATGTTCCGAATAGAAAATTCCATTTCTGAACCGATCCGGACCAAACTTGGCACACATACACTACGGGCCCCGGCGGGTGTCATAGGCTACTTTTCGTCATCGATCGATATCGATTTTATCGATTTTTTTGCAAAGTTTGAGCTACGGGGCTGGGAGTTGGCACAGGGGGGTAATCGAGCATGGGGATTCCGAATACAATATTGGTTTTCGGGATTATCGATAAAAGTAATGGACGATCTTGAAAACTAATATTGTATTCGTAATCTGCATGCTCGATTACCCCCCCCTGTGCAAACTCCCAGCCCCGCAGGTCAAACTTTACAAAAAAATCGATAAAATCGATAAAAGTAATGGACGATCCTGAAAACTAATATTGTGTTCGTAATCAGCATGCTCGATTACCCCCTGTGCAAAATCCCAGCCTCGCATGTCAAAATTTACAAAAAAAAATCGATAAAATCAATAAAAGTAATCGATAATTCTGAAAACTAATATTGTATTCGGAATCCCCATGCTCACTTCCCCCCCTGTGCCAACTCCTAGCCCTGTAGGTGAACTCTGCAAAAAAATCGATAAAAATCGGTAAAATCGACATCGATCGATAACGAAAAGTGGACTGTGACACCCGCCGGGGCCCGAAGTGTATGTGTGCCAAGTTTGGTCCGGATACGGCGGAGCCGGGTAAGCCAGCTAGTAACTTATATTACAAGCTAATATATTTAGATTTATTTATCAAGCAAGACCCTTGCTTAAAGGGACTCATAACCACGACCAAATGCACTGGTTTTGGGAGAAACAAATACAGGATCTTGTAAGATACACTATTTATACCGTGGATACCTAGTATAAAATAAAATACCTAGTAAAGCATGAAAGGCATTTATAGTAGCACTATGTGAGCCCAATAACAGCGGCCCCTATGCAAAGTTACAGTCAAATGCGGCAATTAATTCTTACCGTCTAGTAACCGTAACCCAAAAGGTTGCGCTAACAAGACAACTAGGAAATTCTCGTTCCCTTTAACACATACCTATTGTTTGACATGAAATATATCCGTGAGAAGATTGGCATTTGTGAAGAGAGCGTTGAGACGCGTTTTTCCGTCGTGCATAGGTTTTCACGTGCATCTGCGTCTTCTCTGTGCAGATGACATTGTTTTGTATGTTTTTTTTGTGGCAGTCGCACAATCCCCTTCCTAATGATTTGTTAAAAATTGAGCAAATCCGTGTTTGAAAGTGAAGATTGAAGGCATCATCCAAGGTTTTCAACTTCTTGACATTCCACCAGAGTGATTCGGAAGAACTTTCTCGTCTTGTTTCCGTTTTTGACTCATTTTTGACCTCTAAACAACATCATACCGAGCTCCGGGTTGAAGAGTGACGTTCAGCGGCTTTCGGCTGGTTGCAAATCCTCGCAGTTTATTGAGTGTGAATCAGATCGTATCGGGATTACAGGCATGGAAAGAGCATGAAATGAGTAGGGCGCAGCCTATCGCCCTACTCGACTCGATATCCGTGTTACACGATTACTTTGTCACAGTATGCTCTACTTGATTTTACTATGTGGTTATATAATTTTTTATGGTAAGTATTTCTTAATCAAGCATAAGAACAGTTGCTCAGATACAGTCTTAAGGGTTATGCTGTCTACCGGGGGCTTTCAGTCCAGGTTTCGGTGGGTTATGCATTTTCTGTATTCTTTTTTTCATTTGGTCGTTCTACACACCTATTTCTTATCTCAATCTGTATCTAGAAAAATATTGAGCCAGTAATGCTATTGCTCTAGTCCCACAATAAGCATGATTTTTTGGTGTTAAGTTTTTGATTTTTTCGCGATGCAACAGTAGTAACTCTAACGCAAATTTTCTGTATCATTGCAGTCTTTGAGCTCACTCTCATTCTCAAAAATTTCGCTGAAGAGGAAATATGATATGTGACGTTTACGGGGTCATTAGATTGCAAATTCTCGAAAAGACGTGTTTTATTCATCTTAATTAAGAGGAAATAAAGACTCAATTAAGACTTGTTAAGTGTTCACAAGTGTATTATTTGAACTTATTGTGAATATACTTATACTAAGTAGCTGTAATTGAGGATGAATCTAAAACACAACGGATACTCAGTCAAAGTGACAAAGGGATTTCTATGCATAGTGTTAGGAGGGAACCAAGAACTTTGAATTTTAATCGATCTCCTGATTTCAATTGTGACCGAAAAAAGTCATTTTTGACTGCATAGTGAGTACTCAAAGGAAGTAAAACAGTCTTTGCGCAACAATATCATAGTAAAAGAAGCAGGATTTCTTGGATTATTTTGTCTATTGGAAAAACATTCTGCAACTTTGAAACATGTAAATTAACCATGTAGAGAATGCACCCTTTCTTCATGGTAATGGGAGATAGAGGATTAGATTTTGTAACAGTTGTCCGTTTCTATCCAATAGTGTGCATCGCACCTAATTGTAACGAGTCATTTGACTGTGGCATCCTCTGTAAACTCCAACAAATCAAACTAGATCAATTTCGCAAGTAAAAAAACCAGCAGATCTTCTCGTACTTTTCTGCCCTTCAAATCTTCATAAATTCTGATCCTCAGTATTCAAAAAAAACCATTTTATTAGATCTTTAACATGCTAAACAGTTGCGGCCAATTATATTACATGGAATTACCTGCAAAAACTTTTCTAGGGCAATTTATAATCCTCATACAACTTATTTACAGTCAATTACCGCTTATTTGCTAATTTCGAGATTCTTTTTGATCTAGGTCGAACCGAAAGTTCTGTCGCTTTGATTTTGAAAAAATCGTAACCTTTCCCTATGCGAACGTATCTGCTTATAAAAAGCATCGCTATAAAGAAAATTTCATCTAGTTTGTAACAGTATCCTCAATGCTGTTTGACAACGAGAGGCTCCAGAGATAAAAATCAGGAAATGAGAACCACTCAAACTCCCGATTTTCGAAAATAACTCGTTATAAATCTGAAACGCTGCAGAAAAATGTGGGGAGCATGTTTCTTAGTGGTTTTGTGAGCTGCTCTTTGTAATGATGCCAAGATTGTGCTGATCGAGCTTTACCAGAATTTGTGATTTTCGTGAAAAATGCAAAAAAAAAGGCAGGAATGACTGCAGCGTTTCAGATTTTTAACGATTTATTTCCGAAAATCGGCAGTTTGAGTGGATCTCATTTTCTGATTTTTATCTCTGGCGCCTCTCGTTGTCAAACAGCAAGGAGGGCACTGTTGAAAACTAGATGATTTTTTCTTTCTGATGATTTCTTTTGCAAGCAATTACGTTCACGGAGGGGACAGTTACGAATTTTTCAAAATTAAAGCCAGAACTTTCGGTTCAACCTGATACAATAAGCTCCAAAATTTTTTGCGAATTAAAATTATTAGCCCCCCCCCCTTTCTGCTATGAATATTCATGGTGCGACACTTATGGTTTGCTCGCCGAATTTTATTTTGGTTTGGAAACTTTTTTTTACTCAAGTTTCGTAGAGGTAGTGCTTAGGCTATTAATGAAATATCAAAAAACCAATAGGTGCTGGCTACGCTCCATATGCTCCACGACTTGGTCCGTACCGTTCAGAAGAGCATCACCACCATACGTCGCATTCACACGATCATCACACTGGAGCACGGCAACTGCAGCGCGACCAAGTTTGGCGGTTATTCAAATACTAATTATTCGTTTCTTTCACACCTATAATCTAGATCCAAACTATTTCATCGCTCAACTGCCCAACATTTGCTGAAAACTGTAAATGGGCAAATACGAACGATGAAGAGCTGGATTGGACTACGTTGCAGGCGTTGCCAGAACCTGATAAATATTTGTCTGCTCTTGGAGTTGAAAATTATCCAGGTGAGACTCATCGCCCTCGTTTTCTAATAGTTTCTGTCATACTTCACAGGGACACAGTATAGAAATAGAGCAAGATTTCATTTATCAAGCTGAGCTTATGCATAACTATTTTCTAGGAAGATTTTATGATCACATATTTAGCTCATTTTGAAAGCCTTCATAGAAAAGTGTATTCATTTTCCTCAATTCCCCTCTGTTCCTTGATGTTGGCGAATACATCAGTTACATATGATCTATTTTCAATTGAAACATCAGCTGCACCAATCCCAAAAAGCATCAGAGGACTACAAGTTTCAGAAAAGCTAGCCTGATTAGATGCGAGATTTTTTTTCTTTCGCCAACCACAAAATTGTAAAATAAACCAACTAATGGGCTACAGATTATGCATGGGTAACAAGAACATTGAGGCTAAACGTATTCGGTGCATATCAAGGACATATAGTTGTGTAGATGAGGGGATTCTGCGAATACGTAAAAAGAAACTTTACATCAGGGACAATGTTATAATGAAGCGATCATGTTAATTCGCAGTAATTTCTGGGTATATACTTTTCTAATGCATTTTGTAAAACTCCAGTTTCTCCATTTGTTCACTCACTTTAGACCTATGTCTTTTGTGAGTGAGAGCGCTTTTGTGAATTTGCCTAGAATTGTCAAAAACCGAAATATTTTTGAAGACTGCAAATCACAAAATCTATTTTTTATCTCTCCTACACTTCAATTTCTGGGTGATAAAAGCACGCCGAGTTACTCCTATTTATAACCATAATTTTACTGAAATTTACGTAGAAAATCCTGAACATGTGTATTTCAAATCGTGAAGATGAGTCATTCTATAGGGCATTTAAAAAATTGTGGCGATGGCGTGACGGCGCGCTACACGTACGCTACTCGCGGAAATCGCTATTCTTGGTTTTCATCTCTGGTCGGCTGGTTTTTTGGTTACGTATGACAATATTTAGACACTGGAAGTGACTGAGCTGAATGTGGAGGTGATTCCTTCTCTATGCGTGTTTCATGCTTTTGTGGGCTCAAAATCCACAATGTTTCCGTCGTCACGATTTTATAAATGGACTATACAGTTTTGGTGGTGATATTGCGTACAGCAGCATTTTACAGAGTAGTCCAAGAAATTCTTTGTTCTAGAATCAAAACCGATTTTGCATAGTGCCGTAAGGTCTTGAGGCTGCATCCTTAGTTCTCCGTGCGCTCGCAGTAGCCCTCGCAGTGAGCCGTCACCGCGCACTGCTCGCGACGCGGTTGTTCCTTGCCGGCACGCGACAATAGTATGAACGCATTCTAGCTAACTCAGAATTGAAGTGGCAGCGACAGATGTCTCTCTTCTAAAACTCAAACTGAGAGTGAATTCCCTTTAGCATCCCATTGATCTTGTCCACTCCAGATTCGGCCGCAGGCGCTCTTGTTTCAAACGCTAGATCTGGATGGGAAGGTGGCCAACTAATTTCCGACTCATTGCCCTGTTTATCACCAGGAATACAAGTCACAGCTACTGCTTGGAGAACCCTGTCGGCGTCTCCGAGCGAACTACCAAAACTCCAGGCAAACCTCAATCATGTCCTTTCAGCATTGTAAGTTTATCTGATTTTTAAGATCTGTGCCAAAAATGTCAACGAAGCGATGACGCCGCTACTGAACTGCGACGAATTCAACATCAACAATGGAGTGCCTGTGACTATGAATGTTCCTACACCAACTCATCCTAACCAGCCAACTCAGGTTAACCCGGCGATAAATGTAGTGCTCAAAACTTCTACGGAACATCAATTCTAGATTGTCTTTTACGGCAACAATTTCGTTTCACCAATGGGTGGTGCTATATTTCTACAGGATATTCTGCTACAAGGAAATTTAGAATGCAATGGAATGAGTAGAGAGAATTACCCAGTATTGTATCAAGGACGTGATACAGAAGAAGCATTGCTGCCGGAACAGGCACGTGCCGAGAAGTCGCAGGAGATTTCCAAACCGCTAAAGGTTGTTCTGATCTAGATGTTGAGCTAAGAATTGAAGTGAAGTACAGAACATAAGGGAGAATGTTTTAGTATTGATGAATATGAGCAACCAAATGTGCGCACAACGTTGCACAGGCTAAAAAAGGTGCCGAGAGGATTCATTACAGTGATTTCATTATTCTACTGGTTTACTTTTTCTTGAAACCTTCGCTGTAAAAAAAGAGAATTAGCAACACAATTTATTTTCTCATCCTTGGCGTGTGCAGAGTTGCTTCTGTCGGGCCGTTCCAGTGCCGTGTGGACGCTGTTACCAATGACCAATCGATCAATAAGGCGCATCCAGCGGGTCCCGGCACGGCACACGCACGGCATTGCATGGGGCTGGAACGGCGCTGCCACGCATCGGGCACACGAGCAGCGTCGGGCTGCTTTATTGACTAGTTCTATATACACAAAAAGTTCAATTTCTCACATATCCTGTTTCTGATTTCTTGACTTGATATAGACCTGACGGGCATAGTGTCTTTATTTCAGATCATAGACGACTTGTCTACTTTGGAGGCAATCGTTGGAAGCCCGATTGAAATAAACAAACAGCCAAAGAAATCATCAAGCACGGTGGATTTCCCGGATGGAAAAGATATCGATAACTTAGTGGAAAATCCGTTGCTGGAGCCAGTGGAGGGACCTGTTGGCCTTCCACCATCGCCACCTTTTCCTAGCAGTGCGGAAAATAGCCTTTACGAGACGTGCTTAGCGTTGGCGTGTGATCCATCAGGTAGTCAACTCCTTTATGAAAAAGTTTCGGTAATTTTGTATCCGTGCAAGCCTTTGGAAAAAACAGTTACTTTTTTAATACATGTATAAGTCGTACCCCGCTTCCACTGAGACAACGCCATATCGATTGACGCTCCGGTATGGCGTTAGCACGACACTGGAGCGGCACCG
Organism: Cylicocyclus nassatus; assembly: GCA_958299035.1. Lineage (NCBI taxonomy): Eukaryota > Metazoa > Nematoda > Chromadorea > Rhabditida > Strongylidae > Cylicocyclus > Cylicocyclus nassatus. The sequence continues at coordinate 22,062,616 of CATQJL010000326.1, forward strand.
AAATGGTGTTGGCACGAGCAAAGAACGGAATCAAACACGCCAATGAGCTCGCGTAGCAAACATTACCATGGGGTCTTTGCCTGTCAAAATTGTGACCGCTTTGCACGCGCTCGAATTTGTGCGCCTTTGAGGGTAGTGATGGCGCGGCTTGTATACCAATAAGATGGAATAATTAGTCGAAATGTATACAGCGTATGAAGCATTTTCTAAACTGCATAACATTAGATCTCAGCTGCAAGTTTTGGCGATCATCTGGCGACCATCGATGGGAAATCGGGACACAGGGTCGGCCAGCTAATCCCCTTACTGGAGTTCGAGGTCCACCTGAAACTGGTATGTCCGCAAAAAGTACTTTTATCGGCATAATTGACCTAGATCTTTTTAGCTCAAAAATTTCTGGTCGCCCCCTTTCTGGATCGCAACATAAGAAAATACGTTCTTGTATCTGACGTCATCGCTACTCCAGCAGCAGAACCTGTCTTCTTTTGCTTCTACGAATACTTTGCTACACAAGGACTATCGCTATCCGTATGCACTGAAGACATGGATTGTTTTTACAAGAAAGTGTCCGTCGAATTAGGAGAATCAATAGCCGTAATTTCTTCAGCAAATCTTGTTGATTTCTTTAGTGTAAAGGCCAATGAAGGTCCTTTTCTAGGACAACAAGAAATGGAATACGCGTTGTGCTAAGCTACCACAAGGACGTTATGAGGTATCTAACTTATTCGCTTTGAAAGCACAGGAAATTACAAAAGTGGAGACTAAATGGCCAAAGTTCAGCGCCTGCATGATAATGATTTAAAATTTGCGCTTGAGTTCATTTATTGCTGGTCCGTGTTTCGAGATATTCACGCATGCTGAATATAGGGTAGATTAGGAAATGACTGCATTAGATTAGTTTGAAAAATACATAAGGATTATTGTGTAAACAAATTCGAGATTTTTACCGCTTTGCGAAAACCATATTGGGGACACCACTAGAGAGCAAAACAAGCTCCAACAGATAGCGTCGTTATTTGCAGAAAGTTTGATCCAAATGTTTAGAAGCCAAAATCTTGAGTCATCTTTTAAAGCCAAAAATCGCATCTCCAAAACAACCTATGTATCTTCCCTGCTCGCACATATCATCTTGCATCAGAGCCGTATTACCAGTCTTCCGATTTTTGATCTGGAGCTATCCGTTATAAACGAGCGCCCGTCGCCGAATCGGGCGCTCATTTATTTTCGGCAGAACAGCTCGCGACATTGGAAGGCTGATAGATACCGTCCCAGGTAATCACAAAAACAATCCCGTATTTCTCCATAGCTAAAATCGAAAAGAAAAACGAAGATTGGCATGCTTGCCAAAGCAGTGGAGGATTTTACATAAGTAATTCTATACTATAATCTTTTAGAAGTCAGCCTAATATTTAGCCTACTACAACCGCTGATCCTTAGGAATATCTGATTCATAAAAGAATCGCCAAAAGCAATGTTTTCGTGTTTTTAATCTAGCTTTGCTCCTCAGTTTCTGAGCATAGGAAATTACAACAACTATAAAAGTCATTCTTGTGTATAGTTGAGATAATTTCTGAAAATTTTTTAAAAATTCAAATTAACCTTGTAAGAAAATTTTTTGGGCATCCGCAAAAATCTTGAGAAGCACCCCAAAACAATTTCTCGGGGTGCATGGTTACGCCACGTACCTTCATTTAAAGAATTTTTCCCCGCGCTCCTCCCCCCTTCCCGGAGGGAAATTCTGCGGCCGCCACTGGTAAGCAGCAACTGTGTAGGTAGGTATTGAAAGACACTCAGGTTTGGCTCCAATTTTCAGTAGACCACTTTTCGAGATTGTTTAGATTCCATTTCTAAATCTAGCTTTAGATAACTGACGTCAAGAAACAATCCACTCTCGCCGCCTTCCGTTTTTCTTCAGTGTATGAGATAATTTTAGTTGAGAGTGGTGGCAGAAAATCTCGGAGACAACAAAGGAGAAGTTGGATTTCTACCCATACGGCTAGCACGCGACTCCGCTGGACAGGACAAAATCTGCTGAAAATTCTCCTTGGAACGCTGCAATTTCTGATCATTTTTGTCTGTTCATAAACGTCTTTCGTTGTTAAAATAACGCAACATTGTATGACATTTACTTTATCCGGATGTTGTAGATTTGGGATTTTACAAATATTTAAAATTTATCTAGATTGTATCTATATTATCTATAAAAAAGCCTTCTATGTTTCTCAAGAGGCAATAAAGATTGTGTATGCGTCAGCTTATGTCCAACCTACATGTCCTCAAGCCAGTAATGCCTAAATGACGAAATGGCAGCAATGCCTGAATGAAGGGTGCAAGCAATTTTTTACGATGTTGCCTAATAGCTACAAAGGATAAAGTGTGGTATTTGCGTTACGTGTAGGTCAATACAATTTCAGCAAATTGATTTTGACCAATCACCGATATCCACCGTAACCACACCGAATAACGAGGTCTTGTTTAAAGACGACGCTATTCGTGATCAGTGTGAAAAATTACGACTACGAGATTTTCGGGCCCGCATACCTTGTCAGAAACATGCTCAGCACTGTGGAGTTAGGGAACGGCCATAGGGCAACTATGTCCGAGTTTGGCGAGGTTACCGTAGTTGCCGGGTCAGAGTTAGCTCAGACAGCGCGCGTAATGATATTACACAAAAACATATATCAAAAACAATAAGGTACAGGGCTCCTAAATTGCAAAGTCGTTTGCACCAGCGATCGCGCGACCGCCGGTGCAAACGACTCTGCAATTTAGGAGCCCTGTAAATGCTGGCTAATCAAAACACGTAATAGAAGAAAGCTCAGCAGTGAAGGGTTCTTCAGTAGGCAGCTGTTGTGTTGCTGCTGCTGCTGCTGAAATCATCGAGTTCTTATTGAGAATATGAATGCGATAATGTATATTACACAAAATAGCTATCAATAACAAAGGTAAATTCTGGCTATTCAAAAAGTGTGATAGAAGAAAGCGCAGCAGCTAAAGGGTGTCGTTCTTCAGCCGGCAGCTGTTCTTGTAGCTGCTGTTGCTGTTGTTGCTGTACAGGCTGAGTCTGCAGCGGTGGCGGTTGAGCCGTTGCGACTTGCTGTAGTCTGAGGGCTGTTTTCCGAACCAGGTCCTAAGGGAGGAATTTGAGACAAATGCTGCCGTTTTGGACTTACACCAGCAGCTGAAAAGAAAGCTCATGATTCTCATTGACGACTCGCGATAGAGGAACCAATCTAAAGTACAGTCCGTGCCAATCATGTACTCCCTTTTCAGTGCGCAATGAGCTTCGCGCCATATTCGCGCACATATGACTTGGGCATTCAGATTGGTCTCATCGACTGGAAGTCCGCACGAGGGCCCTTGCATTGCGCATGTGTAGATCCCATGCGAAAGGGAGTACGTAATTGACTTTGTCTGTATCGTCAATTCGTTGACCGCATGGACTACTCAAATGCTGCGGACCACGCGCGGCACAGTACAATGGCAAAACTGTACTGGGGCAAGCGTTTTACCTCGTAGCGCGTGCTCCGCAGTGATGTCCAGTCCGTTCGGTCAACGAATCGACTATGAATGAGGTTTTAGTAGTCTTTTTTTAGACTCTCCCCAAAGGTAAATACCACAGAGACGCAGTACATTTGTTGCATCTGACGCGTCGGTTCAAGAGCGTTCAAAAAGTAGCTAAAGGCGGCGCAAAGGCGCGAGAAACACGCGAAGCGGTAGTAAATATGGGACCGAGCATAGGATGCTGACTACTGTTGCCGAGGCTGCCGGGCTGTTGTTGCTAAGGTTGTCAAGGTTGCTGGAGGTGGCGGCGTTATCAGTGTTGACGGGTCGCCAGTGGAAAAAATCGCAAAGAACATGAGAGAAGGCGTTGATGAGCATGTGGGCAAACGGCACCTGCGAATCCAGTAACGCCGGCAACCCCGTCAACACCGGGACTTCGGTAACCTTGAAGGAACGGGCATAGATTGCCGGGGATCGGGGAACGATATCAGCGAGTTTGGGCCGTCTCCGCGGTCCTGGAACGGCATGCAACAACACTGCAAATGGATCAGTTGGCCGCGAAAGGCGGCTCAAACTGCCGGCCTTCGATCCCCTACCCGGTTGCCGGCAACGGTTGCCGAGGTTGCCGGCAACGGTTGCCGAGGTTGCCAGTCGTTGTAGGACCTTATAGTATTCTCCGTCTGTTATGCGCTCATTAATAACCTCGGCAACCGTTGCCCGTTCCCTGACACATCAAGATTCGTCTACCGGCAACACGGCACCGAAATGCAGGCAACAGTTGTCGAACCCGTGGCCGATCCCCAAGCGAAAAAACGTTGGGACCCAAACCAAACGCAAACGCGAAAAGGAGGAATGTGACGACTCATCAAAAGAACAGCGACAAGGTATGGAACGCACAGCTGATATAATGTTGAAATAGTAACTTATCTTCTGAAAACGGTGAATGACGTACTCTGGGAACTCCAGACGTCACAAATGTGGCTCCGCCAAGTTGCCCACTCGACTGTATGGAAGCGAATGCGGTGAAGTTGACGCTGGTACGTTAATAGGTGCAATGCCAGCATTCATTATTTGGCTATCTTGAGGAGTGAATCCTTGTCTGAAAGGTAAACCGTAACTGACGCAGTTCCCATCAGCAGTAAAGAGGTAGGGACCCGTCATACTTTGGCGAAAAAAAAAACCCAAAAGCGCCCAAAAAAGCCCAAAAGCGTCAGAAAGAGCCGGGACGTTCCCTTCCGCGCGCAAGTCTTGGCGCTAAGGCATGTGTGTTGATTTTGCAACCGAGTCTACTGGTTCATTTTCTGTCGTCTGCACATCAAAATAATGTCAGACTCCTACCAAAAGCTCGCTTCTGCGTTCCGGCTCTTTCTGGCACTTTCAGGCTTTTTCAGGCTTTTCGAGCTTTTTGAGCGCTTTTGGGGTTTTTGAGCTTTTCTCGACGGAGTATGAGAGTCTCGTAGAGGACATTAGGTCCTATGCTGACATTGCAGCAGACCGCGCGTCCACTTGACTGCCGCCTGCTATCGGTGCATCTGGGTGAGCCTATTGGCGGCCTAATGTCCTCTATCCGCGGCAAAGAAAGGTACCAAAAGAACTAACGGCCTTGCATGAATTTGGTGCGGCTGTCGACTCTCGGCTATTCTGGTGGGTAGCATTTTTGTTGTCATCTGAATACGCAGTTGTATTGCGAATGCTGACAAATACTGAAAATGACATGCAGTGTATATCAACTTACTGGGAAATTCTGTCCCATAGATTGTTGTGGCGGTGATGTCTGCATGGGGCCAACACGAATTTGCTGGTGGTTCACAGAGTAGGGCAGTCCAACGTCCCGTGGATCATGATGTAGAATTAACCGGAGAGAGGATGGCTGAAAGAGTTGATACTTCACATAGAAAAAATTACCATGGTCTCGTAAATGGCAACGAGGATGCTATGAGATCAGGTAGCTTACTCAGAACATAGAGCGGGTACCGGAATTAATTCCGCCATTAGGCCTCGGGCATACTTCACGCGATTAAAGGCAGCGTCCAGGCAGATCTGGACCTATGGGGATTTTACGTGGAAAGTACTTTTGGGGCCCTAACTAGAGCACTGCTCAAGCGGCAGCGCAGGTAGTGCCCTAGCGGCTGAGATATTCCCCTCGAAACTGGACCCGCGATCGTATTCGCATGGATTCATGGCAGCTTCGCGCCAGGATACACACTTTGCGCCATGAATCCATGCAAAATACGATAGCGGGGTCCAGTTTCGAGGAATATCTCAGCCGTTAGAGCAGTACCTGAGCTGCCAGTTGGGCAGTGGCTTAGTTATGGCTCCAAAATTACTATCCACATGAGATCCCCATGTTTCCAGACTTGTCTGGACGCTGCCTTTGAATCACGAGATCTGGCAGCTTGTCAGATGTCCTAAATTACACCACTTGCAGGCTACAGATGCTTGTGTGTAGCTTTTGTGATTTGATGAAATGCTGTACATTCAGAATGCGCTTACGACCAATTACGGACAAGTGGAGTATTGCCAAATCGCGTGAAGTATGGCCAGGGGCGGGCTAGGCATACATCACGGATTTCATCGCCTCGCAATTCAACAAGACAACTGCCACGAGTTCGTTTCAGGCAGACTATTTCTGATAGCTTCCCGACACAGCTCATCGCGACTAGCTATCCCAACCAATGCAAATTGATCAGCATACTATGAACTCGTAACAGTTGTCTTGTTGCGAGAATCGCGAGGCATGAGATCGCGTGATGTATGCCCGGCCCTTTAGACGCAGTCGCGTACTACTGCTCTTCACGCGATATGTAGTAGCATATGCGAAAGGACCAGTGGGCGGCTTGACCAGGGGCATACTTCAAAACAAAACGATTAGAATATGGAGGTGCGTAAAGCAAGAGCATGAGTTTACCTGCATGCGCGAAGTTGGCTGAAATGAATTTTGGCCAACAACAAAGTCGTGCTGGATGTTAGTGCTCCTGCCTGGACATGTTGCATTCCTGCTAATGGTTCACCAGCTTGCGCATATGATGCAGCACGATGAATCCCTTCGGGAAAGTGAGGCTGAGGCGGAATAGCCTGAAGTTAATGTAATCAACTATCTGTTAACATTTATAGTCTAGCAGATTTCTGCTTTATATGGTGTGACTGCATGCCGAGGTTTTGCGTTTGCGCATGTATCGTCGATTCGTTGACCGCACTCAAACGCTGCCGACCACGCGCGGTGCGGCTGAATTGTTGAGAGAGCACGACATGTACAATGGCGAATCTGTACTGGGACAGCGTTTTACACCTAGCGGCGCGTGCTCAGCAATGATGTCAGGTCCGTGCGGTCAACGAATCAACTACGCAAAAGCCACGCCTAAACAGCTGGCCACTTGCGTGTTCAAAATGCTGGGAGTTGCTACATCTCCACCTATATTAGTGAAAGAACAACCGCAAGGGGTGGAAGAGCTATCTTTTTGGGTAGACTAGACTTAATCAAATCAGGTCCTGCTGGTACAGCTGGTGGACGTACACAAACTGAGACCGGATGTGAAGGTGAGCTGCATATTACAGGGCTTTACAACCTGAGTGTCACAGCCGCCCCGCTCGGCCGCCACGCTTAGGTCCGCGCAGCGTTCGTGGCACGAGGCTGCGCGTCGACTGAAGCTTGGCGAAATCCGGGCAATATGCAGCAAACGCCGCGCGCGGCCTGAGCGAGGCGGCCGCGTTGGAGGAGCCGCGCAAGCGGAGGCTGTGACTCTTATGTTGAAAAGCCCTGTAGATTATCTGAGATATGCTTCATGAATGCTAACTTACTGATATCTCATTACTGGTTTGCTGCTTAGTTAGCTTTTTCTTAGCAGCTTCTTGTGTCAACCTCTTCTCTTCCTGAAAGAGAGAATATGATTATGAACGATGAATTTCACAAAAACATCCATGCAACTCAATGCGGAGTATAATCGCTAAAAAATTATATTATAAAATATGGAACGTCTACATTACACATCCTCTCCTTCCTCTTATTCTCATCCTATCAGTGGTGGACTAAGGCCTGGGGCAGAGTTCACGCGACTTCTCACCTCGCGATTCTTCAACAAGACAATTGTTACGAGTTCGTTGCATTCCGATCTCTTTGCATTGCGGTTGTGATACAGGGCTCCTAAATTGCAGAGTCGTTTGCACCAGCGGTCGCGCGAACCGCGCCCGGGCATCAATGGCGCCGCCTCGATCGATGGCGCCGGCGCCGGCAAAATGCCCGGGCGCGACGCGGTTGCGCGACCGCTGGTGCAAACGACTCTGCAATTTAGGAGCCCTGTAATTAGTCACGATTAGTTGTGTCGGAAAACTACCATAACCGAAATGCAGGAGGATCGGCATGCAATAACTCGTAACAGTTGTCTCGTTAAAGAATTGGGAGGCAATGCGCGTGAACTCTGTCCGGGGCCCAAGGAGGCGGAGCGGGGGGGGGGAGGGAGAGGCATGCAGAATGCGTTGCGAAAATTTCGAAAGTAAACCATACGAGTTATAAAATTGTGCAAGAGAATTATTTCAACTGGTAAATAACTGGGACAATTTTTGAGATTTTTAATGACCCAAAAGATTTTTGAAAAAATTTTTGTGTTCAGAAGTCCGGGGTTATGGGCCCGCAATTCCGGAGAGCATTCCAAGGCTTTCTCGCTCACACTGAAAACTCCCCCCCCCCCGCTTCCGCCTCCTATCAAAAAAAAATTTCTCGGATCTCCACTATCTGCTATATATTTGATATTGAATCCTTTGAACCAACCAGATTTTTAATAATATCGCTAGGACACACAGTCAAATCATATCGTACACCTAGCGCAGAAAGGCGACTTTCTTGCGCCGCTGGCAAGCGACCGCTTGGTTCAAGCCATTTGGGATCTGTAAAAGAGTACCTATAGAATGACGTAGAAATCATCGAGACCCACCAATAGTTCTTCTGTTCTCCATGAACTCATTTTGCTTAGCAGCTAAACTTTCTATCAGCTGTAAACGTCCAGTATAAAATGCTTCACGTAATCGATCAGCATCGTATGCGTACTGGAGATCTGTGGAAACTCGGCCTTCGCACTGGTGAGCTATAATAAAGCAAAGGACTATTATCGGGCACAACACAAGTATTAGCACTATTCTTTGCTAGGTACTAATGCTAGCAATATCACAACGGAGTCAGCGTGATGAATTGAGCGAAGCCAACTTACCGACTTCAGCTGGTGTCATTTCAGCTTTTCTGGGTTTTTTCGTCAAGGGGTCGACAACCATCGTCTGTCCGGTTTCACGAGGTCTCACAACAAGTTGGTTACGAAGCGAACATTGCCTCGGTGACCTGATATTTGAAGAAAGTTATGAACATTGGTAAACATACGAAGAAGGTGGTTTTTTCCTTGCAGAGTACCCCTTGAGAGCTTAATCATTTGAGATGTTGTAGAAAAATTCATTTGAAGCTTTACCTGTAAAATTTTATAGCTCGATTTACAAATGCGGAAATGTATTCCCAATTGTATCGAAGCGATCCTTTGGTTTTCTCGAAAGTGTGGCCCATGGCTTCCTCATTTCTCACAGCCTATAAGAAGTGGAAGTAACTAGGAAAGCAAATCAGATAAATCACCCACGTCAAGCAAAGCTTTATCCTCGACAATACTCCACTCCAGTGGCGTACCGAGAGGGGGGGGGGACGCGCCCCCCCCCCCCGAGAATTGGTCGCGAAATTTTTGAAAGTTACTCATATGGGTTAAAAAAATGTGCAAGTGACTTGTTTATTTTTGTAAATAATTGAAATAATTTTTAAAATTTTTAAAAATTCAAATTAGCATTGTAAAAAAAAATTTTTCGGGGGCGTGGCTCACGCCACGCCCCCTTTTTCCAGATTCTAGGGGTCGGGGACCCGCAAAAGTTTTGAGAAGCACCCCCAAAATTTTTTCGGAGTGCGGCTAACGCTACGCACCTTCTTTAGAAAAAAATTTTTGTCGCGCCCCCCTCCCGAGCCGAAATCCTGGGTACGCCACTGCTCCACTCTGGTCCCTCATAATCAGGCGCTTCTCTCACAGCCGGTGGTGGAGTGACTGGCTTGACTAGCTTGCGACCTCTACGTCGTTTCTTCTCCGTGGATCTCTTTGGATGATCTTCATTACGTTCTTGCATGTTCAGGTCGAAGTCGTCCGGAGGAGGATTGCGAAGTGCTTTTTCAAACAAACTCTTCACCGTCTCTGATGAAGACATACGCTAGAATGCTCACTTGCAACTTTCCACCTTTTATGGCACGTAGGGACCACCCACTAAGTAGTCAATACGGTCTGCCCCAACTGGGACCAGGCCGAACCGTCGGCGTGGATTTGCACGCTCGCAGCGATAAGCGTTTGCACTGCATATGCGCGCTGGCGGAGAGGACGAGGAGATCGAGGAGAGAGCAGACAAGCAGGCCGTGGGCGTGACCGCGAAACCCTAGCGATGCGGACTCCCGCCATGCCAATTTTGGTCGATTAGGATTGGGGCAGACTGTAAGGCGCGGTAGACAGGTGTGAACCTTTGACATCAATATTCAAAAATATCTTACGTGCAATTGAGTGGACCGTCTATCGATCTTGTACGCGATCTTGCGCTAGCTCTCTACAAGCCTGTGGAGTACTCGTCAACAAACCCAGCGGGTTTCGCAGCCCCGGGGTTCACGTTCCGTGGGTTCTGGAACCCACTGACTATGATCAACATTCAATCTCCTTGTTGTACATGCAGAGCTGAGTTCTCTAACCCACGTCCATGATTAGCAGTCTTGTGGGTTAAGCGCTGGGTTGCTTGGGTTACCCACCGGTGCTGGTCCCAGGATTTTTGTCCGGGGGGGGGGGGAGAGGCAAGAAAAATTTTGTTAATGAGGTTGTTTGGCGTTAGATTCGCTTAGGGGAGGGGGGAAGGGGAGGGTATCGAGCCTGTTGATCACAAAAATGATACGCATCGTATAGCCACGTTGCGAGGTTGAAGGCTAATTCCACGAGATTACTTTATGCGAAAAGCACCCAATTTCAGTAAACGTCGGATAAACTTCATGAAGCAGACTCATCCCAGATCAGTGGATTTGAGCCCCTACCGTACACTAAACTTCAGAAAATTGAAATTTTTTCGGATATTCGACTATCCAATAATAGTCGAAATTCGAAAGATACGACTATCCGACCATCGAATATTATTCGCGAATAGAAATTTTCGTTTATTCGACTTCGAATAATCGATACATAATGGTCGGATATTTTCGGAATTTTCGAATATCCGACCATCAAATATCATTCGAAAATAGAAATTTTCGATTATTCGACTGTCGAATAATACTCGGAAATGAAAGTTTTTGAATACTCGACTATCGAATAATAGAAACTTTAGATTTTCGAATACTGGAATTTTCGAATCTCGCATTTGAGTGATCTATTCGAATAGTTGACATTCAATTCGGTCCAAAGTATACAGTAACACACCTTAACCCCACAAAATAGTCAAAGAATGGAGTTTGCATTTTAGGACCGAGGCACATTGTAAGTCTTTAGACTGTTTGAGGTCCGAGTTTTCTCCCTCCTTTTTACCCACTCCCGATCTTTTCGGATTCGTGACTACCCCAAAGTTTTCAAAAACCGCTGTCGGTGAAAGTTCATCCTAGCAATAGTGTTTGCTGCTAGTGTATTACGTGATATCAGGCGTGCTGTGGTGGGGAGAACGGAAAACTTGAGATGATCACGAAAGAATTACGGATGAGCTAAGAGGTCGTAGTTAGATACCATGTTGATGGGCCATGAAAATCCAAGCATTTATGACATTAAATGAACTTTGTCATTGCAGGTATTTCACACTACGAGAGTCATAACATTTGCTTATTCATTCAGGTTCTCTTATTACATGCGAATAATTTTTTGCAACATTCGAAATTTGATTTTGAGCCAAATAAGAGCCAAGCCCGAATCATATCGTCGATTGGTTGGCCGCACGGACTACTCAAGCCCTGCGGACCACGCGCGGCTGAATTGTCGCGAGAGCACGACTTAGGCCTAAGGCATACCTCACGCGATTCCTGTCGCTGCGCGACTTGGTACCGACGACTGTTCATAAGTGGTCGTCAAAGCGCTTTCTTAGGGCAGGACTTGATCGGTTTGCAGCAAGTTACAGAAGCTACGCGTCCATGTGTTGAAGGACCGTGCACGATAAATTTAACCCATTGACGACGATGTGGACCACCGGTGGCCTACGCGCTTCTTGCTGCCAGGGACGATGTGGACCCCCGGTGGCCCACACCTCTCGCAAAGTCGTATTATTTGCAGGTCTAGTATTTTTTCCACATATGAACATTTTTTCCAATTTTTTGTATTCTTAGGACCTATAATCTCTGTCGTTCAAGAAAATGTTAATAGTTGTTTACAAAACAATGTTGCATTCCGTAAATAAGCACGAAGCCTTCCCACATTGAAAGTGTTGTGCAAAATCACGTCGTCCCACAGCGCCGCCGCGCAAAATTAGGCGTCGTCGTCAATGGGTTAAGGATATCTGGCAAAATGCCAGGTCGCGTGAACGTTGCGATTTAGCCGAATCGCGCAAGGTATGCCTTAGGCCTTAGAGTCGACAATTGCCACAAAAATAATCCTTCCTCTCCCGAAATCAAAACATAACTGATAACGCTAAAAAATCGAGTAATCAGTATGAGGACAAAAATGGGGGTCTACGGGAATGCCCAGAAAGATGAGCGCTCGCCCCTGCTTGTTGTAGTTTGCGAGAAGTGTTCTCTCGAGCAAACTTCTGGTCAGAAGTCCACAAAAGTCCATCAATATTCAACACTGAAGCGTTTTGTTCATTGTACGTGTATCCTTGACAAGAACAAAACTTCATTAAATAATAAGCTTTCCTCTATATGCTGTTGGAATACCGTGCATGGCATACTATAAAGTCGCAGTCTTCTCGAAATATTTGAAACAGCTTCTCAACGGCGAAATTGGCTATGCGCCACTATGGCTGCGGGTCCTGAAGTAAATGTAGTTCAAAATATACAGTTTGCACGGAACTTGGCTGCGTGCCACAGTGGGTGCTGGTCCTGCAGTGGAAATTGTGGTTTACATCTTCAGTTTGCACGCATTCACGTTGCTCTGATGTGCACGTTCAGTGATCGGCAATCGCTCAATACAGTTATTTCATATGTTCACTTCAGTGTTAAATAATTGCGTAATCACTTGTGCTTAAGTGTGTGAGCCATGGTGGTCGTGAATGTTGGTGGCAAGAGATTCCATACGTCATTGGAGACGCTTATGAGCTGTCCAGGCGCAAACGATGAGAAGTTATGCCTGGACTATTCAGTGAGTCAGTACTTTCTATAGTGATGCCCATGTATAGTTTGAGTTGCAGACTGAGGAGATCTTTATCGATCGCGATCCCAAAATGTTTGGATACATTTTGAATTACTTGCGTGACGGGAGAGTGCACGTCCCCAAAAATGGACACGTCATTGCGCTGCTGCTTCAGGAAGCTGTGGTACGCTCAAGATTCCGTGGAGACATAGGTTACACAGCGGATCAAGTTTCTTTAGTTGACGAGCATTCACAATACAAAATACCTTAGGCTGAATTCATATTGATCCGTAAGTTCCGGAACAGTTCCAGGACAGCGCACAATTCAAGCGTTGTGCTGGAATTATTGCGGAACTTAGGATCAGTATGAACGCAGACTTAGGGCTGAATCGCTGAATCCGAGAATGACACATATCTTGGGTATCATATAGTTTGAAACAACACATAAGGCTCTTGCAGGACGAAGGCGCAGATGCAATATCAGTTGACCGCTCGCGCGTATCTTCACTTTTGTACATCCTGCGCTCTGCGGTTAATATAGCCGCGTTCGCGCCTAAAGATATTCCGCCTTCTTCATGCAGCTGCCAGCGGTAAGTTCCAACCACGATTGGGAGGGGATTGGATTGCTACCCGCCTCGCAGCCGTTTCGCAGCTACAGTACATACCGTGCTAAGAACCCATGTCTGCATCTCTTCATTCTCCCTAGTCTCTGCTTAACAAAATGCCAGCGTTGTGCGCTCGCAAAGTAATCAGCGATGCGGAGGTGTTATTGCGCGCGAAATGTTTCGCCTACTCAGCGTTAAACCCAACTGTGTAATTAAAGTACAAATTCCCTCACGGCTGACATCGCAGGGTCTCACACCGACTTTGGTCCCAGCATTGGCGGGAACTTCTTCACTCGTCTCGTTATCAATATCGAGGACTACTGAAACAGCCTGTTTATGACGTTTGCTTTTCAAGATAGATCGCTTGGTTTAGTGTCAAAGGTAGGTGGTCCATTTTCGGAATGAAGGACATTTGGAAAAACCTGTCCCTGCCTTGTTCGCGCACTCAAAAGTTGAGAATTGTGACCGTATTGGTCGACAGACCCACCGGTTTACGCAACCCGGTGGGTAAGCTCAAAGGCAGTGCCCGGCATTTCAGTTTCACCTCTTTGGAGCCTTTTCGCCATGAAACTCATATCTGGCTTTTCAGCCTATGAAAATGGCAAAAATGAGCTCCTTTAGAGCTCTTCATATCCACATTAGCTAAAATATGCGTTGAGCGGGGTCCGGAACGAGTAAGTAGGGTTCGGAAGACTTCCGGAGTGGAATTCAGGCTTTCTGGACGCGCTTTTTTGCTGCAGACTTCACTGATTAGTTGGAGGTCTACTATTACAACGCTGAGAAATCCCAGTACCAAGTTGCCGGGACGCTGCTTTTAACCAACGAGACCGGTATTTACGAAGGCGGGTCATTGAACCCAGCAGAGCTTTTTATGTATATCAATCTTGTTTCGCGTTATTTTGCGAAGCCCTCTGGGTTCGTTGATGCTCACGGCCATTGGATTCGGCGTCACCGGTAAGTCCAGGTAAGCGAAAAGGTTAATAATTGAGTGCGCCGGGACACTGCGTTCAGAGTCAAATCAGAGTTTAAGCACTGCTGTTTCCAACAGTCACTTCTGTAGGCTAAAGCCTTTTTTCTTGCTTTGTACGGATGGTGAAGATGCAGTGGTTTAGAGGCAAAATTCTCCCTCCACTAGCTCTGTGAATAGTTCAAAAAACAGGTATCCAGAATTGGGGGAAGTATTGTGGAGATAGGTGCTTTTTGACTGATTTGATGGCATTTGCTAGTATTCGACCATATTTCTGTATAATTTGCTAAAGACAGCCTCAAGAGCCTGCTGGACTCTAGGCACTTGTCCCCCCCCCCCATTATCCAGCGAACGACTTGCATCGGCTTGCACCGTTTTGCAAGGGGCCACCAGAAGAAGGCGGCGGCTCCCCACCATTAGCAGGAAACTCGATGCAAGCCGTCCCAAAACGGTAGGGGGATTTGGTTTGTATATCTCAGCCGTACGTACTTACTCAAACAACTGTTGCAGCGGCGCAGTCACTGAGCTTCGCGCGGCACCTATATCTCAACTTTACCAGGCCCAGTAACGGCCCACAGGTGTGAGCTGGCGACCTGCGCACATAGCTAATGCCATGCTGACTGACGGTGGCCCGCACGCCTATATCTTACTAGCTGGCTTACCCGGCTCCGCCGTATCCGGACCAAACTCGGCACACATACACTTCGGGCCCCGGCGGGTGTCACAGTCCACTTTTCGTTATCGATCGATGTCGATTTTACCGATTTTTATCGATTTTTTGGCAGAGTTCACCTACTGGACTAGGAGTTGGCACAGGGGGGAAGTGAGCATGGGGATTCCGAATACAATATTAGTTTTCAGAATTATCGATTGCTTTTATTGATTTTATCGATTTTTTGGCAGAGTTCACCTACAGGGCTAGGAGTTGGCACAGGGGGGAAGTGAGCATGGGGATTCCGAATACAATATTAGTTTTCAGGATCGTCCATTACTTTTATCGATTTTATCGATTTTTTTGCAAAGTTTGACCTGCGGGGCTGGGAGTTTGCACAGAGGGTAATCGAGCATGCAGATTACGAATACAATATTAGTTTTCAAGATCGTCCATTACTTTTATCGATTTTATCGATTTTTTGAAAATTTGAGCTAGGGGGCTGGAATTTGGCACAGGGGTGTTCGAGCATGCTGATCACCCCCCTTGGGGATGATCAGCATGCTGGATTACCCCCCTGTGCCAACTCCCAGCCCCCTAGCTCAAACTTTGCAAAAAAATCGATAAAATCGATAAAAGTAATCGATAATCCTGAAAACCAATATTGTATTCGGAATCCCCATGCTCGATTACCCCCCTGTGCCAACTCCCAGCCCCCTAGCTCAAACTTTGCAAAAAAATCGATAAAATCGATAAAAGTAATCGATAATCCCGAAAACCAATATTGTATTCGGAAGCTGAATGTCTGTTTGTCTGTCTGTCTGTATGTCTGTATGTCTGTCTGTCTGTGTGTACGTATGTTCCGAATAGAAAATTCCATTTCTGAACCGATCGGGACCAAACTTGGCACACATACACTTCGGGCCCCGGCGGGTGTCAAAAAAATCGATAAAATCGATAAAAGTAATCGATAATCCTGAAAACCAATATTGTATTCGGAATCCCCATGCTCGATTACCCCCCTGTGCAAACTCCCAGCCCCGTAGGTGAACTCAGCAAAAAAATCGATAAAAATCGATAAAATCGATATCGATCGATGACGAAAAGTAGCCTATGACACCCGCCGGGGCCCGTAGTGTATGTGTGCCAAGTTTGGTCCGGATCGGTTCAGAAATGGAATTTTCTATTCGGAACATACGTACACACAGACAGACAGACATACAGACAGACATACAGACAGACAGACAAACAGACATTCAGCTTTATATATAAGACTAGCGACCCTACGGGTCGCTAGTAGGTGGGTGGGGGCAGATACATTGATATCTGCCATTAATTAACTAAAATCCCAAGAAAGAGAATTTTCATCTTCCCAGCGACCTTTCGCATGTTGTGAGTAGTAGAAACAAAACACTATGCTCTTAGGAAAAGAAGCTACTACCACTGACTATGCGCAAAGCATCTTCGCTGTTTTCTTGCACATACCTTTGCCCAGATACCACAGCTCTTAAACAAGGAAGATACCTCGAAGCACCTGTTTAGAGCAGCTGATTCATCCCAAAACTCACATTGATTTCCAGGAAAGTGCCATGTTAAAGGAAGCGTCAATTTATGTCTTCCAGCAGCCAAAAACTCAGATATGTCGGTAAAAACGAAGCAGCATTTTCTTTGATGATGTCTTGCCAGTGAACGGGCTCATTTCTTGAACAGAAGCTGGCCCAGCGCCTTCTTTTGAAGGACAATCTTACCGAAACTGTCCTGTCGTATAAAACCCTAGTTCTTTCCTTCCCTCAAAACCAAGCTCCTTATGCTTCCGCTTTTAGCAGAAGTATGGTTGAAAAGAAGGGTAATTTTTCCAGCAAGTTTCTGTATCATCAAAAATTGACACCCAAAAACTTTTAGCGCAATCATCTTGCTGCCCGAGCCCTGAGTCTTTTCTTCCCTCGAGACCAAGCTCCCTGTTTTTTGCTTCTAGGGACAAAAGTGTGGTTTTTGCAAAGTTCAGAAGGCCAGAATTTTCAGCAAAGATGATTTCCTGTCGCAAGAAGCTCATGGGTCTGTTTGGATGTATGTCAAGAGGCGCGATTCTTATTACCAGATGGGCAGTATATAGCACATACTTGTGTTTTATGAAGTTCCAGGATTATTTGAAATTTCAAAAGAAGTACATTAGAGAATTGCAGGAATTCTTCGATCTTATCATTTTGAAAGCGATTTAAAACAAAATTGTTGAAGGTCAAAAACCCAGGAAAATGCAGTTTATAGCAATTGTGTAACTATTTCGGTCAGTTTTCTAGCAAAAGTCGTCGAACTTATCAAATGGTTACTTCAAACAGCTAGTAAGCCGATGGACTTTGTCCAACACTTTTTGAACACTCCCATAGCGAGAAACTGAAGTTTTAAGTTGGTGACAGCCAGAAAAATCGCGCCTTTTGACCGTCTCCCGGTCTGTCTTTTCCTCGAGACCACTCTTGTTTTCAGAGGCAGAAGTCTGGTTGTTGCAGAGTGGAATGGCCACAAGTGAATTTTAAACAAGTTTCTGTAGAATACACATTGACACCCAGAACTTTTCAGCGAAAATATCTTGCTGGCTGAGCTTATGAGTCTCTCTTCCTCGAAACCAAGCTATCTGTGCTGTTTTGCTTTTAGGGGTAGAAGTATGGATTTTGCAGAGTAGAATGGCCACGAATTTCAAACAAGTTTCTGTATAATGAAACATCGACAACCAGAAACTTCTGGCGAAAACATCTTGTTGCCTGAGGCCTTAATCCTTACTTCCCTCGAGACCAAGCTCCTTGTGCTTTTTTGTTTTTTGGGCCAGAAGTGTGGTTTTTGAGTTTTATGGTTTTTTGCGAAGTTTGGGAGTCAAAAGTCTTAGAAAATGTCCTGTCGGATGAAACTCATGGGTCTGTCTCTCCCTAGAGACTAAATCCCTGTGCTTTTCTGCTTTCAGGGCAGAAGTACTAGTTTTTGCGAAGTAGACGGGGCCGAAAGTTTCTGTGAAAATGTCCTGTTGCAAGAAGCTCATGGGTCTGTCCTTCCTTAGAGACTACATTCCCTGTGCTTTTCTGCTTTTAGGGGCAGAAGCACTGGTTTTTGAGAAGTCTAGGAGGTCAGACGCCCTAGCGAAAATGTTTGTCGCATGAAGCCTCATGGTTCTGCCATTTTCTCGAGACCAAGCTTTCTGTACTGTTTTGCTTTTAGAGGAAGAAGTGTGGTTTTGCAAGATAGAATGGCCAGAAGTAAATTTTAAGCAAGTTTTTGTATGATTATTGACACCCATAAACTTCTGGCGAGAATACCTTGTTGCCTGAAGCCATGATTCTTTCTTCCCCCGAGACTGGATTTTCTGTGCTTTTCTGCGTTTAGGGGCAAAAGTACTGGTTTTTGCGAAGTCTAGGGGGTCAAACATCTTAGCGAGACTGTCCTGTCGGATGAAGCTCATGGGTCTGTCCTTCCCTCGAGAGCACTTTGTGATTTTTTTACTTTTAGAGGCAGAAGTGTGGTTTTTTTGCAAAGTAGAAGGGCCAGAAGTAAATTTTTGAAGCAAGTTTCAGTATGAATAACCATTGACACCCAGAAAGTTTCAGCGAGAGTATCTTGCTGGCTGAGCTTATTAGTGTTTTCTCCTCGAGACCAAAAGGGCCAGAAGTAAATTTCAAGCAAGTTCTGTATAATAATTGACACCCAGAAACTTCTGGCGAAAGTCTCTTGCTGCCTGAGGCCATAATTCTTTCTTCCATCGAGACCAAGCTCTTTGTCTTTCTGCTTTTGGGGCCAGATATGTGGTTTTTGAGTTTTGTGGTTTTTGCAGTTTGAGAGCCTAAAGTTTCGGTGAAAATGCCGTGCCGGATGAAGCTCATGGGTCTGTCCTTCCCCAGAGACCACTTTTCTGCTTTCAGAGGCAGAAGTATGGTTTTTGCAGAGTGGAAGGGACAGAAGTGAATTTAAGGAAATTTCTATATAATTAGATATTGACTCGTAGAAATTCTTAGCGAAAATATCGGTACTTTTCCGTTATCCGGACCCATTTCTTCGAAAGGCTCCCATGTGATACTTTCTTTAGTCTAAGAATAATTTTTTATAGTTTTTACGAGGACTGCCTCCTTGCCATGTGTCACAAAAAAATTGACACTTTTCGGTTCATTCTGACATGATTTTTTTTTCGAAACCATTTCCGGGGAGGTGAAAGAGGTTGTAGTCACTTTTGAGCTGTTTAATTGTTTTACATAAAAGCAAAACAAGCATGAATTTTTGGAATTAGATCATCTTGCTTGCTTTCAGTGGTGAATTAATAATGCTTTTCTCTTCAAACCCTTTTGGCCATGCGATTTTAGCCAGAAAAGACTATAAATGAAGCTTGAAGTCCCTTGCTGCCGCTTATTTTGCCTCTTAAATGATTTCATCTCACGCACTTCTCTATTCCGAGCAAGTCTAGTCTGTTCATCGATAAGAGTACGTCGTTTATTATGACAATGTTCACTTTGAAATGCTTAATCGAAATGAGGTTGAAATTAACTACAAAACAGATTGAACGAAAACTCTTAGTAAAACCTGTTGAGCATGTAAATGACATTCTAAATTTTTTTGACACGTGGCAGAAGGTTGGCACTCCTCCCTGTAAAGCTGAGACCAAATATGGTACAAGGATGGGCAACACGAAAAGTACCGAAATATCTTGCCGCCAGTGGCGGTCGCAGGATTTCGGACCGAGGGGGGCGCGACAAAAATTTTTTTAAATGAAGGTGCGTGGCGTTAGCCACGCACTCCGAAAGAATTTTTGGGGTGCTTCTCTAAATTTCTGCGGGTCCCCAACCCCTAAAATCTGAAAAAAGGGGGCGTGGCTGACGCCACGCCCCCGAAAAAAATTTTTTATAGAGCTAATTTGAATTTTTAAAAAATTTTAAAAATTATTTTAATTATTTACATAAATAAACAAGTTGTTTGCACGTTTTTGTAACCCATATAGGTAAGTTTCAAAAATTTCGCGACCCATTCTCGGGGAGGGGGGGGGGGGGGCGCCCCCCCCCCCCCGCCCCCCCTCGGTCCGCCACTGCTTGCCGCCTCAGTTTATAAGCATTTTCTTCCCTCGAAACCAGGCTCTATGTGCTTTCTGATTTTGGGGGCAGAAGTAGGATTCAAAAAGGTAAAGGCGGCCAAAGTGAATTTATAACAACTTTAGGTAAATTTACCGCCTTCGTCATTTCCGAGTGTGATTATAGAATTCTCAGCATGCTCACTTACCCCCGGATTAGTGCCATCTGAGCCTCGTAGCTTCAGCTTTGAAAAAAAGATGAAATCAATAAAAGTAATGGAAATTCTCAAAAACTATCTTTGCAGTGAGCGTGCTCACATACAACTTTGTGCAATGTCAGCCGTGTAGCTCTAATTTTACAAAGAATAGAAAAATCGACAAAAATAATAGGTTCTTCTAAGAACACTTATTACAATCGTAATCGGCATGCTCGCTTTCTCCATGTGCCAAATCCCAGTTCCTGGCTTAAACTTTGCAAAAAATCGATAAAGCCAGTGAAGGTAAGTGACAAGTTGTAAAATAAGAATGTGCTCGTGAGCAGCATGCTCAATTACCTGCCTGTACCAATCCCCAACGCCATAGTTCAAACATTGCAAAAAATCAATTAAACCAATAGAAGTAAGGGGTATTTTCTGAAATGTTATGATATTCGTAATCAGCATGTTCCCTTACCCCCGTATGCCAACTCCCAGTCACGTAGTTCAAAATCTGCAGAAAAATCGATAGAATGATAAAAGTAAAGGGTATTTATGAAAATGGTTATCATATTCGTAATCAGCATGCTCGATTACCCCCGCGTGCCAAACCCCAGCCCCGTAGCTTGAACCATGCAAAAAAATCGATAAAATGATAAAAACAACTGATAATTCTAAAAGCTATATTGTATTCGTAATCAGCATGTTCGCTTGTCCTCCTGTGCCAACTCCCAGCCCCGTAGCTTGAACTTTACCAAAAAATCGATAAAATGATAAAAATAACTGATAATTCTAAAAACTAATACTGTATTCGTAATCAGCATGCTCGATTACCCCCGTGTGCCAACTCCCAGCCCCGTAGCTTGAACTTTGCAAAAAAATCGATAAAATGATAAAAAATAACTGATAATTCTAAAAACCAGTATTGCATTCGTAATCAGCATGTTCGCTTACCCTCTCGTGCCAACTCCCAACCCCGTAGTCCAAAATTTGCAAACAAATCGATAAAATGATAAAAGTAATGGGCATCTTTGAAAATAGTTATCATATTCGTAATCAGCATGCTCGATTACCCCCGTGTGCCAGCTCCCGGCCCCGTAGCTTGAACTTTGCCAGAAAATCGATAAAATGATAAAAGTAATGGGCATTTTTGAAAATAGTTATCATATTCGTAATCAGCATGCTCGATTACCCCCGTACGCCAACTCCCAGCCCCGTAGCTTGAACTTTGCAAAGAAATCGATAAAATGATAAAAAGTAACTGATAATTCTAAAAACCAGTATTGTATTCGTAATCAGCATGTTCGCTTACCCTCTCGTGCCAACTCCCAACCCCGTAGTCCAAAATTTGCAAACAGATCGATAAAATGATAAAAATAATGGGCATCTTTGAAAATAGTTATCATATTCGTAATCAGCATGCTCGATTACCCCCGTGTGCCAACTCCCAGCCCCGTAGCTTGAACTTTGCCGGAAAATCGATAAAATGATAAAAGTAATGGGCATTTTTGAAAATAGTTATCATATTCGTAATCAGCATGCTCGATTACCCCCGTGTGCCAACTCCCAGCCCCGTAGCTTGAACTTTGCCGGAAAATCGATAAAATGATAAAAGTAATGGGCATTTTTGAAAATAGTTATCATATTCGTAATCAGCATGCTCGATTACCCCCGTATGCCAACTCCCAGCCCCGTAGCTTGAACTTTGCAAAAAAATCGATAAAATGATAAAAATAACTGATAATTCTAAAAACTAATACTGTATTCGTAATCAGCATGCTCGATTACCCCCGTGTGCCAGCTCCCGGCCCCGTAGCTTGAACTTTGCCAGAAAATCGATAAAATGATAAAAGTAATGAGCATTTTTGAAAATAGTTATCATATTCGTAATCAGCATGCTCGATTACCCCCGTACGCCAACTCCCAGCCCCGTAGCTTGAACTTTGCCAGAAAATCGATAAAATGATAAAAGTAATGGGCATTTTTGAAAATAGTTATCATATTCGTAATCAGAATGCTCGGTTACCCCCCTGTGCCAACTCCCAGCCCCGCAGTTCAAAATTTACAAATAATCGATAAATTTGGTAGAAGTAATAACAAGCTTCCATGCTAGAAAATGACAAACACGAAAACACCATCGAGGACCTACAGACAGCATCAACAAGCATGCTTATCCACCAGCGTACAGACAAGCCACCAGTGTACAGACAAAATCCCATTCGGTTTTATATATATAGAAGGATATATAAAGCTGAATGTCTGTTTGTCTGTATGTCTGTCTCTACCCTCGATATCAACCCATTCGTCTTCCCTCGACATGACGTGGAATATGTGGGTTGGTGAGGCGCCGGGCTCCACGCCAGGAGTCACGCCGCGCACGTCGCGTCTAAATTTTGTACCCCATAAAACTGCCCGGAGCTAAAGTGGCACGGCGCCAGTCTAAGGGGGTGGGGGGTGGGGGCAGATACATGGCTCGTGCCATAAGTAAGACTGCGCCAGGAGTGCTAGCTTCTGTTTTGCTGACATCGCTTGCGGCATAGCTTCGCAAAAAATTCGCGCGACCGTGACTCCTGACCGTTCCCCAGGCGCCGCCTCGCTTCGGGCTTGTGCCACGTTGCGGGAGCATGGTTTACGTGACGTGACGCTCAAAACAACATTGCGCAGTATACTTTGGACCGAATCGAATGATTATTCGATTATTCGAATAAATCATTCGAATGCGAATGATTCGAAAATTCGATTATTCGAAAATCTGAGATTGCAAATAATATTCGACAGTCGAATATTCGAAAATTTTCATTTTCGAATATTATTCGAAAGTCGAATATTCGAAATTCTCAACTTTCGAATATTATTCGATAGTCGAATATTCGATGGTCATTAATTCGATCATTCGATGTCCATGGAATATTCGAATATTCGATGAGCGCCGAATATTCGAAAATTCGATAAGAATTGACTATTCGAAAATTCGAAGCATCGAATGTTTGGAAATTCGATATCCACAACATATACGGGGTGTCCCAAGGGTATGTACAAACTGTTCAATCGCTAATACCTCTCACGAAGTCTTTTGCCGACCTTTGAGTAACATCCTGTAGGGATGGCTTCATCTTACAAATACAGCAGAAAGCAAATCACCTATGTTTTTCTTGTTGTGTTATCACGGTATAAACTTAGCATATAGAGCAACTGCGAAATGAGACATCCAAAAGAGTTTCCCCAACAAAAAAGAGATTTCAAATCTATGTAGCAGGATTTTACGTATGTTTAACTACGCACGGGCTTTTAAGTCTTTTAAATGCGCATTCTCTTTTTGAAAAGCGTTGGAAAACATCTGATGGTGTACTTGGCATAAGTTGCACAAGGCGTTACGGTTGAGTGCAAATTCTTTATACAGTGAGTGTCTTTAGAAGCCTAGTGTAAGATCGGCTTTTTTGTTTCTCATTCTTAGGCAAACGGCTCTTGATATCTCAAAACCCTCCTCAGTTTTTCTACGGTAATTTACAAGTGAAAAGCGATCGATACATCGCTTAATACTGTAAGTCTAGGTTGATGTCAGCCAACAGATTCACATACTGTTAGGACCCCTGTATGTCAGTCCACAACTCTCCATGAAGATAAATGATCTTCTTTGATTTTTGAAATTCCTTTACAACCGTCACGTACGCTTTTAGGTTCTTGAAGGCAGCGTCCCAAAAGATGTGTCCGGGAATTTGTGGCGATGTCGAATTGGACACCCTACCTAAGCGGTGACGAAGTTCGGAGCGAGAAAGAGGGTCTGGTGAGCTTGAAAATTGCTCCCAAAGTGGCCCGTCTTACGGCAGACCCGAATGCCGCCCGTATAGCGAATTCAAACTGCAAGGCCAGAGAACGCATAGCGCACACAGTCATGAGTGCAGGGTCCCGCAACGACTCTGCGTCTCTACCCTGCATGCATCTCGTACTCACGAGCCTACCGTAAGATCCGGGCCACTTACGTGGCAACTTTTAGGCCTGGTAGCCCCCTTTTTCGCTTCGAACATCAGTCATCGCTTAGGTGGGGGGACTGCTTTAACATCGCCACAATCCGGCACCCATCTTCTTGCCGGGGCTGCAACTGAACCGTTTTTCGTTGTAAATTGAAACATAAAAAAATGTTCATGCCTGAAAAAATTCATTCTGAGATGTTTTGGTCTCTCACAGGTAGTCTCATTGACATAATTTATTCGCATAGTATTCGAAAATCGAATGATATTCGAAAATCTAATATTATTCGAGAACCGAATAATATTCGAAATTCGAATATCGAATGGTATTCGATATTCGAATATTATTCGATTCGAAAACTTCCATTTTCGAATATTATTCGATAGTCGAATATTCGAAAATTTCGATTTTCGAATAAAATTCGATAGTCGAATATTCGAAGTTTTCAATTTTCGAATAATATTCGATAGTCGAATATTCGAGAATTTTGATTTTCGAATATTATTCGATATTCGAATATTCGAAAAAAATTTCGAATTTCCCAAAGTATATTGCGCAGGCTTTCACACGTTGTTCTTCTTGTCACACCACGTCAGATGCGCACGCAAGTGGCGCAACCCTGAAGCGAGGCGGCGCCTCACCAACCCACGTAATCCACGTCATGTTGAGAGAAGACATATGGGTTGATATCAAGGTTATGTCTGTACGTATGTTCCGAATAGAGAATTCCATTTCTGAACCAATCCAGACCAATGTTGGCACACATGCACTTTGGGGCCGGGCGGGTGTCATAGGTTACTTTCCGACATTGATCGTTATCGATTTTATCGATTTTTTGTAAAGTTTGACCTGCGGGGCTGGGAGTTGGCACAGGGGGTAATCGAGCATGGTGATTACGAACACAAAAAATTTTTTCTGAAATCGTCCATTACTATTTTAGATTTTATTAATTTTTTGCAAAGTTTGAGCTACGGGGCTGGGAGTTGGCACAGGGGGTAATCGAGCATGCTGATTACGAGTACACTATTAGATTTTGCAATCTTCCGCTACTTTTGTCGATTTTATCGATTTCTTGCAAAGTTTGAGCTACGGGACTGGGGGTTGGCACAAGAGGGTAGGTAGCATGCTGATTGCTAACACACCGGGAATAAGTATTTGGCATGTAGAAGTGGGCACAGGGAAAGGTTGTAAAGGGATAGGGATGAGATTTTATCATAGTGTTTTGGCAGGGCCAGGCGGAGCCGGGTGAACCAGCTAGTAGGCTCATAATTGCACTGGCGGCCCGCGCATCCATACACACGCTGCTGAAATTAACGGCGATCCGCTCATCCATATGAATTAACGCACGCTGTAAGCATAAGGGTTACTCGCGTGAGATACGATGCAGTGAAGGGATGCCATCGTAGCTTACAGGGTGGTAACACTTGCTTATGGGATGACAACAAGTTTTCTTATGAGTTGACGTTGATGGGTTCTAAATAAACTCATGTAGTTTGATCAGTAGTGTGAATGCAGGAACGAGTTCCACTATTTTTATTTCACATTGGTTATATCCACATTTGAGGTGACCCGCGCATGCAGGTGCAGCCGAGCCGAAGCCCACCCCTAGGGTTGCCCTCCTATGCTAGCGTGGGCCAACAAGGCAAAGGAGGCATTGAAATACAGGCTGGCTCGCTCGTTCGGGTGACAGGGTCGCTGCACACACTGGAACCGTTGCTGGCCCGCGCTAGCATGGCAGGGCCAGGCCCGGCACGTGTGGCCGCAAAAAATGTCCGACTTGCCTGAACGCTGCCAACCATACGGACTGGTAGATAGGCGATAGACTTGGCTGTTTAGCTGCTTCAGTAGGATGCGGCGCAATCATTGTCATCTGGTGTCTCGTTAGAGGGAAATTAAGTCGGCGTCCGCGGTTTCGCTACAGCAAAATTCCCACTGTCAAAGGCGTGGCTAGCGAAAACTGCCACCGAGCTTCCCACACCTACATTGCCTTCTGGATGCGCTGAATCCAGCGCTGTTTGAAAATACAAACAAGTGCTTTTTACGGCGTTTTCCTACCCTGGAGATAGCTGGAGGGGATGGGCTGGGGATTCTTGCCGTAAACTGTGATGGCTGAAGAAGACTGTAACTCCGCCCAATTTGGCGGTAATTGGCTGAGCGGCTCAGGCAGCCAAGTTGCGATGTTAGCAGGAGTCCCTCGCCCATCCCCTCCAGCTATTCCAGGGTAGGAAAATACCGTAGGTAAAAAGCGCTGTTTTGACATTTCGAGCACAGCAGCACTGGAGTCAGCGCATCCAGAAGGCCATGTAGGTATGAAAAGCCCGCTCGCAATTTTCCCAAGTCACTACCTTTAACACATTCCCGATAGGGCCGATTTCTCGATGACTGCCATTTCGGACCGGAGCGTATTTCGCAGAATTGAGTTTGCGTAATATTTTCAGGTGATGATGGGTGTCAAAACTACAGTTGTGGCGAACATCGCAGACGTTACCTTGATTTCCGTCCAACGTGCCACCAAATAACATAGACACTGCGGGCACGACGCGCGGCTGAGACGTTACACTCAGAGAATTGAAGGGACACCTCCGCCGCGTCCTGCTGAAGCAGGCGATCGCTTAGCTGGCGCCTAGTGTACACTCGAGTGAGTAACAAATAACTACATGTGAAATGCCAATTTTGCATGCGCAAATAGCTGGCAATACAATACTCAGCAGATCTTACCGCAAAATCTTGGAATCACAAGCCACTATACATACCGACATTTATCCGCTCTATTGTTTCGTCCCTTCCACAGTTGCTGCTCATCATATTGGCCATGCGTGCTGCGTCGCTGACCCGCAGCACGCGTGGACAGAATGTTGGCAATATGCAGCAACATGTTAGCGCTGAGGCTGACAGCCAAAATGTTCTGCCAGCATGTTGTTGCATGAATATGTTGTTGTACTTTGCCAGCATGCTAACCATGCCGCCGTGCAGACCAGGGGTAGCAGCAGATGGAAGGGATACGTATCTTCCAAAAAAATGTTCCATTTCTGTACCGATCCGGGCTAAACTTCGCAGCATTCACTTCGTGGTAGGCGGAGGTCCAAAACTACCTTCGTTATTGATCGATGTCGACTTTTTCTTTTTTTCGCAAACTTTGTGTTACAGGGAGCTGTGGTAGAGGGCTATCAGTCGCCGAAAAAGGGCGGTCCCCGCGGTCATTTGTGACAAATACGCATTTTGTACATGTGCGGACATGCGCTTCTGCAGGGAATCTGCGTGGGACTCCTCCAAATTCGGCGACATATAGTCCTCCACCTCAGAGCGCTGGAATAGGGATAAGTAAACTTGCTGATCACTTATTCAATACCACTTCGCACTTTTAGAAGTATAGCGGAAGAGACTAATGTGTTGAAATGGGGTCCGGTAAATCTCACCATCTAGACAAAATTGGGCGAAGTCACAGCTAGTGTGGCAATAAGAAGCGCATTTCTTATTACACTCGTTACACCTGTCTAGCAAGCTATCTGCATAGAGGTAATGGTAGATCTGATATAGAGAGTACATCGCAGTAAGGTTATCCCCATAGCAGTTTGATGTAGATGTCTTTGCTTAACGCAGTTCGGACCGCGAAATCGCGCGCGGCGAAAAAGAGGGTACTTTTAGCCGTTAGCCAGCAAACGGACCTTATTTCCCAGACTGTGTGCTACATCTGTAATCAGCATGTCAGATAAGATCGATACCCAAAGTTCTGAATGAATTCGAAGTGTTTGAATTTTGTCGCTTGAGAAGGACTTCCTTGCTTTCTTGAAAGATAGAAACAAGAACTCAGTTTCTCTGTATCCAAAAGTGTCTATGCTGTACAGGATACACATCATTATTGAAATCACGGTTTTTCTCATTGAATTTGAAGCAAAGAAAAGTTGCGACGTCGCACGCCTCGTTCGCGTTGCGCACTTCGTTGCAACTGTTGTTCGATTTGTTCTCATATCTCCTAAACAAATATCGCACAGCTCTACAGAGTTATTTGAAAAGTAGGAGCCTAGGCGTTTGACTTGATAACCTTGGACAAAAGAAAACCTCCTGTAGAGTTTAAAAAGACCTTTCAAAACCGCGTGCTGCACCATGTGCAGCACCGGTCCGAAACGTGTTAAAATGTTTTTATTTTAGTTCTATGGTCTCGGTACACTCGCTGAAAGACTTCACAATGAGCTACGTCTGTTCCACGACTACATCACTATTGATGCCGAAGAATCTGGCGGGGCGAGAGAACCTGAAGAAGCTGAAACAAGTCGCCTTTCATCATCAATTCATTCTCAGCACTCCTCCGGTGACGTCAGTGAGAGTGCAATGTATTCGGACACCTGTGAAGATTAGCTAACACATTCAAGTTGGCTAGTTTTGTTTTCGGTATCGAGCGGATTCTTTGCTTGGAATGTTTCTTTAGAATGTATCTTCTTTTTGACTATAAATGTTGCTGAACAGTGTGTTTCCGTTATTATGATATTCCAGGAATGCACCGTTTATAAGCGGCATCATATCTGGAGATAATTCACGTTTTAAAATGTCTAGTTTGTATGCAAAGATATAGGGCATTTGAAAAATCGTGACGATGGCGCGACCGCGCGCGACAGGCACGCAACTTCCGGAAATTGCATTTTCTTCGTTTTCATCTCTAGTCGAATGGTTTTTTGCTTACGTATGATAAAATTTAGACACTGGAAGTGGTTAAGCTGAATGTTAAGGTGATGCCTTCTTGTATGAGCGTTGTATGCTCCGATGGGTGGAAAGTCCGCAGTAAAATCCGTCGTCACGATTTTATAAATGAACTATACCTAACTAGCAGTGGCGCCCGAATCTCGGGTGGAGGACTACATGTCGCCGAATGTGGGAGGGCGCGCGGATTTCTTGCAGGAACGGATCACCGCGCATGTGCAAGGATGCGTATTTGTTGCAAATCACCGCAGGCCTCCCCTTTCGGCGACATATTGTCCTCTACCCACAGGCCTGGCGTTACATGCACAATCGAAATTACAGCATAAACTTCGCTTAGAGACCAGCCATGGCACGTAGCCAATTTCGAGTGGATGAACGCCTGAGTAAGGCTAAGTTCATACTGATTTGTAACGCGCAACAGTTCCATCACAACGCTCGAGTGCGCTGTACTAGCACTGTTTGGGGACTTACAATCAGTATGAACCCATCGTAAGGCAGGCGCAATACTTAATCCGTTTGATCATCCCGCTTGGGGGTGGTGCAGGAAGAAGCAAAGAGCTGCCGCCTGTACCCGCAGGAGATAATTAAGAGCGCGAGCACTGTGGAGCATATTTGGCAAGGATCCAAGAAAACTTGGCAAGGACGTCCTTTGACACCTGCCATACTTTATCCTCTTGATCTGCTGATCCGCTCAATCCACATGATCCGCTTAAACCGCTTGATCCGCTTCGTGCAAAACGCGCGCATAAGCAGTTTGTCATTTGGCGTCGCGTACGCCAAATTGCGTAACCATACGGAATTCCTTTTTACCTACGCGACGCCAAATTACAAATTGTTTATGCGCGTGTTTTGCACGAAGCGGATCAAGCGGATTAAGCGGATCGAGTGGATTAAGTGGATTGAGTGGATCAAGTATGGCGGGTGCCTTTAGGAACAAACCTTCATAACTTTGCCTGGAGATGACTTCGAAAAAGTTGAGAAACAGATTTGTAATCCAAATTGAATTCGCATTCACTGGGCCGAAAAGTAGGTGAAAAGGATTGTATTGGTAAGAACAACTTCTTTATAGAAACTTTTTGTTATGTGAATTTTAAAGTTCCAAATTGTTGAAGACCAGAACTTTCATTCAAAATTCATTCTTTTTCTTTGAGATAAAGGGATAGTTTGCCTTTTAGTCAATGAGCCAAAGCAATTAAAATGTCACACACATCGAGGTTTGTGTCAAAATGCTATGCACTTTGTCTCATAACTTTAAACCTACTAGCGACCCTATGGGCCGCTAACAGTTTGGCAGGGGCAAGCAATTTATTAGCTGCCTAGCTGTGACCACGAATCTCTCTACATTTTAGACCTTTTCTTAGAGCTACATGTGAAAACCCAGTTAATGAGGGAGTGTCGCAAACGCCGAGGTTCTACAAATCATTCAATAATTCTCGAAAGTCCTATCACAACCGTACGAGATTTGAGAACACAAAGTTGATAGATTTTTAAATATTACGCCCTCCCATGGAAACCTTTCCACAGATTCATTCCTAAAATAAGATTTCCCCTCACCATGCCTTTGATAAGATGACTTTTAATGAGCACTTCAGCTGACATATATGTATATGAAATTATGACGAAGATCGAATCATGAAAATAAGGTCTTCTTTTCAAATGAAAACCCATGATAGACCATGATCATAACATTTGCCAGCGCTATCTTATCGTAATATCTTGCGAATTCTGAACTTCTGACTCCCATCTATGAATCATCTTTGCTAAATTTTCCTGACAATCTCCATTTAAAGTCACCTCGAAAGCAGTCAACCTCAAAACGGATGCGTACAAAAGACTCACTCAAAAAATACCTTAGTTCTCAGAAAATTTGACCAAAATAAAGTCTCTTGTTTTCTCATGCCCTCAGCCATTTACAGATTTTTTTGTAAAGAACGCTCCACAAACCGCCTATAGAGCGATATACATGGATACTTTCCTACAGAAGAAAGAGACTGCCCTACGAGCCGCCCACAGACCGATATTTATGACAAATCATAAGAAGGGAAAAGTGTGATTTGCTTACCAGCCAATATTCAAAAAAAAACATCTCTAGAAGTCTCCTACCCAGCATTTTAAGAAGGAAAACTCCCCTAAAGCCGTTTACAGAATGTTATTTTGGGTATACCCTTCGAGACTTACAAACAATATTTTGGGACAAAACTGCCATAAAAGGTCTCCCTCTAAACCGATATTTCAAAAACCAAAATTACGTCTATAACGGTTGACTGGTTTAGACGTTATTTCAAGAAAAAACTACCCTTTGGGACCGTGCAGAACTATAATCAACTATCAAAAGAATCTACCTTATAGGACGCTTACAGATTATATTGGGGAAATGCTGTCCTGTGGGCTGCCTACAAATGTACAAACTTTCAAAAATATATTTCAGAAAACTGCCCTGTGAGCTTCTATTATACTGAAAAAAATGCCCTATGGGCCGCTTACGGACCGCCCTTCGAGATTTCGAGAAAAGCGTGTTTGTGTACTGCACACAGACCGATCTTTCAAAAAAGCACTGCCCTACAAACTCTCAAACCCGCAAAAATGTTCTAAGAACCAGCTACGAACCAACTTTTCAAGGAAAAACTGCCCTACCCATAAACCAATATTTTGAAACAAAAGGCCGATGTTGAAAAAGTTATTGCCCTATAAGAAACTGATGTTTTCAGAAAGGGCTGCCAGCCTCTTAAAACCTATATTTGAGAAAGAATCGCCCTACGGGCCGTCTCCAAACCGCGACCGTCAATTACAATTTGAATGCCCTATGGACCTCTCGCAGACCGGTGTCCTGAGAAATAACTACTATGAGGGGCACTGAGCTAAGAATCCCTACAAACGTGCTCTACGAGCCGCTTGCGGGGAGATCTGCTCTATGGAACGCCAACGCACCGTTTTTGAGAAAAAAAAATGTAGAGACCTACCAGCTCCTTAAAGACCTATAGTAACAAACCAATATTTCGCGAAACCACGAAAAAACTGTCCTCATTAGTCTTTTATTGAACCAGAAATGGATACATCAAGAGAAAAATAAGAAGTGAGCAAATTATTGCAGCATGTACATGAACGTGAGGCTATACAAGCATGTCGACAGCTAGACAGGCATGGGGCTCCAATACCAAAAACTCAGAACAAGGTTCGAATTCAGTCATACGCGCAGGGTTCAATCTTGCGAAAGAAGGGAGGGGTACTGTTAGCAACCTTACGAGAGTGTCGGCACCTCCCCATATTATAGCATTTTTGCACTCAGTAGTCACACCCTTTTCGAAAACATTCCTCGAGGAGGGACGTCACCCCCTATGAAAACACGCTAGCCTTGTTGGTAAATCTGTTCTCTCCGCACCCTCCGCAATCACTCGCCTCAGTCCGTAACTGGTCAACATGTAAGTGCAAAACCTTGCCATTCTTTATTATAGAATAGAATGATCCTAATTCCAAATCTTGACACTAATCATAGGGTTTGCCATTGAAACTATGTCAGTAATCCTTCCGGAGTTATACACAATAGCAAAAGTTCATCACATGCAACTTAGTTAACATTATGTCCTGATTACTACTTCCTACTTTCAATTGGAGTCCATACTTGCACTTGAAACTCCTCAGCTTTTGATGGCGAGTGTTGAAGGCACAGGTTTTGATGAAAATTTGTTTATCTATACGGTAAGCCTATAACTGAAAAATGCGCATTTCAATGCTGACTCCAAATCTGCCTTTCGTATCCTTAAAAGTTAATTCCAAGAAGAGTTATAAAGGTTTGTTTCTAATGGATGTCCTCGCCAAGTTTTACTGGACCCTTGCCAAACTTTTCTCCTCAGTGCTCGCGCTCCTAATTATCTCTTACGGCTACAAGCGGCAGGCCTTTGGTCCCTCCCGCACCGCATCGATCCCCTTCATCCACTTCGCAATTGATCGATTTGCTGATTTGACCAATAGCGAAGTGGATGAAGCGGACCAAGCGGATCAAATATGGCGCGTGCCTATGCCTAAGGTTGCCTTTGCTGACTACTGGGAGACGGCATGAATAGCATGCGCAAAGGACCAGCCATCTGCGCAGTCGGCGCCTGTCGGCAGAATATGTTCCTTTACCTGCCAGCTTCATTTTGAAGCACCATGGAAGACGGGGTTCAAAGATTTCTATATAGTCGGTGTCCTGAGGTTCCTCCCATAGGTGCCGCCACAACGCAACTCTGCCGTCGACGGAGGAATAGAAGTCCCCCATCTCTTGACAGTGACGCCGTCTCGATCGGCTCGATTACGCGCCGGTCATTGCCAATGAAAGGAGTACCGTGGATTGAATTCTCTAGGAAGACGCGTCAGAAGCAACGCAAGTACGCGAAAAGCATGCGAAGCGGTGATCCTTTGTTCCTATGGGAGCAAAGCCAAATCGCCAACCATACATATTCGTCAGCGAAATAGAGAGCTTTTCGCTCAAAGGCAGCAGCTCGGCAAAACCGAACATCCCGAAATTTTGACATGGAAAGTTGCTTGCACCACAAACATGAGAACAGAGCAGGTCCGAGCGCACAGCATGCTGCCCTTGCTTAAAAAATCAAGTTACGCGCAAGCCATTCTAATACGCGCGGACGAGCTTGTGATTCTTCCTGCCCGTTAGAGAAGGCATGCCCCGCAGTGCTGTAACTGCGAGGGTCCCGCAACGATTGCCCCTCCAACCATGGCGGGACGTGCTCCACTCGTCCAAATTCAAAATGCGAGGCCTTGGGAAATGGTGGTTCTTGCCATTTTCGCGCTTATCAAGGTGGATTATCGGAATCAGCGCCTCGAATCAGCCCAGGTAAGCAAAAAAACTTCAAATCGAGAATCTGCCGAGCCGCTGCCTTTGAGACTGTCGAAAAAGTGCGAGGAGTGGAGATGAGTCAAGCTTGACTTGGTGTAAAAAACATGATTTTCATTACATGATTTCAACTCTGCCGTGGTAGTTTGCAGAATATCTTACTTGCAACTGTTATGTGTAGATTAGGTGCAGCCATTTGACCATTTCTTGACTGTACAAATGCTTCGTTGTGTTCTACCCATACATTTCGATGATATTCCTGCATGAAATGTGATACGTAAAAAACACCCACGATCTCCTTTAGAGATCCAGAGACCTTTGTAAAGGCGAAGTTGGCTATGTGGCATTTGCCTGGTTCCTAGTTGAACAACCTACTGTAATTTTCACACATGTCCAATTTCCAGCAGGCATCTGCCTACCGGCAGCATGCACACTGATCAGTAGTCGCTTTTCACGTGATCCTTAATTCTCGCGTTTATTTTAGTGTTCAGTAATTGTTTGGGCATTCATGTTTAGGTGTGTGAGTATGTTTCACGTTGTCGTGAATGTTGGTGGCAAAAAGTTCCATACGACGCTGGAAACGCTATTGAACCGCCCAGGTGCAAAGGATCGAAATTTATTTCTGGATTTTCCAGTGAGTCAATGCTTTCTACAGTGAATTCATGCATTAGTGTGACTTGCAGTCTCGCAGCAAAGTATTCATCGATCGTGATCCGAGATTGTTTGGATACATTCTGAATTACTTGCGTGACGGAAGAGTGCACATCCCTAAAAATGGACACTTCATCGCGCTGTTGCAACAGGAAGCTGAGGTACGCTTATTATGCATCATAAATGACAGCTCGGCGCACATAGTATTCAAACATTTTTGTCAAGTTGGTGAGTGCCTACGAAACAAACTACCCTATTATTACGATTACAAGGCGCACTTTTTGTTTCGTCGAATGCGAAAGCTCGGCCGCACCGTTGTCTCTCGCGATTCGGTTTCTCGTCTGCATTTCTTTGAAGTGGAAGAAGCCTGTTAGAAGGGCTTTGGTCGCGAATTTCCTTGGCGTGTTTGTGCTGCCAACGTTTGGCAAAAACTTGTGCGCCTCATACTTGCGAAATCAAGGTATTCTACGGTATAATAAATCCGAAAAGGCACTCAATCACGGTGGCTTCTCATGTTAAGCTACGATAAATGTACAGTGACGACAGACTGGATAAGATTGCCTAAAGTGCTTGTTGATGAGATGATCAGCTTGTTGCGTATCATCTTTACTTCAGTGGTTGCGCTGAGAGGTACGCTGAGTTGAAGGTAGTATGATGTTAGAATACGCAGTTACATGACTCCTCCTTTTTGATGATGGTCGAAGTCCTTTTCTTTCTGTATTTAGAGAGTTTGCGAATAGGCAAGTTAGCGGATGTATTGGCAACTTTTGGACTTTACGTGGCGTACGGCCTTAGACTTTCATATGTATGAATGCTCTTTCCTGACGAAGGCGGTCGGTTCGATATGCGAAGCAGCTGCGGTTAGCGTGTTCGAGGCTCTTATAGCAATGAAGCTCGTACGCCCCCCACGCTTTGCGCGCATAAGCGACTGTCATCTTGGATTTTTTGGCTGTTTTACGTCTCTGACATAGTACACGCGATTTCGCCGCCTCGCGATTCTCCCGACACTGTTATGAGTCCATTCCATGTCCATCACCTCGCATTTCGTTTAGGATAGTTCACAATTAGTCGTGTCGGAAAATTATCATAACCGAAATGCAAGAGGATTTACATGCAATGGGCTCACAACGTTGTCTTGTGGGGAATTCACCAGGCGATGAAATCGCGTGCGTGAACTATGCTCGAAGCCTTAAAGGCACTGTCCACCATAAGTTATGGGTGTTGAGCTTTTGGCAGCTTTTATATAGAACTCCCTACCAAGCCAATGCACCAAGTAAAATGTCGCTTTGAAAGCAAGGAAATCACTTCGGAATTGCGAAGAGGCATGAGGACGTCAAGTCGGCGCCCCCCACCCCCCTCCAGTAATGCCCATCCGTGTGTGCCCATTCAATCACGGCTGCGGAGAACCGGCCTGCGTGTTATCCGGAACGGGGATTGTAGGGGTCTCGCGAATTCTCGGCTTATATTTGGAATCAGGGACATGAGAAGGCCCCGGGACGACCAAAACATGGAAGTC
Organism: Cylicocyclus nassatus; assembly: GCA_958299035.1. Classification (NCBI taxonomy): domain Eukaryota; kingdom Metazoa; phylum Nematoda; class Chromadorea; order Rhabditida; family Strongylidae; genus Cylicocyclus; species Cylicocyclus nassatus. Next base: position 22,098,540 of record CATQJL010000326.1, read on the forward strand.
GAGGATCTGAGTGGACGGTGCCTTCAAATGGATCGGTCATGCGAAGTCGCGCCTGCGGCGATGAACGACGTTGCGGTATGACTCGTGCATATTCTGTTGTGCCCTAACAAGAGAAGGAACCATGACTATGGCCTTCTGAGACGTGATGTTTATAGGGGCCTGCAGGATCGCGAGAGTCGGACGTGCGTACAGCCATTGCGCCGCGCACGTCAGATGTGCGTCCGACGACTCACGTAGGTGCCAAACTTATCTTGTTGAACAGGTTCATTCGGTTCACCACCTTTGCTGTTGGACAGTGTAGTGATTTGACCTATGAACCGAACGAACCGGCTGAAGCGGATAAGTCTGGCACCTACCTAGTGACATCGGACGTGCCCGGCGAAATGGCCGTAGGCACGTCCAACTCTCGCGATCCTGCAGGCCCCTATACCAGACTTGCCAGTATCCTCTTCTGCATGTCTTGGTGACCTAGCCGATTTCGCCTAATCGGTCTTTTGCATGGTCAGGCCCAAGCTTGCGCACCGCGAAGGGCGCCCGTGTCTGATTGAGGTTGCGACCTGAACGGGAACACTTACCCATACGGGAGATTGAAACGTATCATCCCTATCGCGCAGTGCTGTGCTGCACTGAATACATAAATACTGATATCGAACTGGCGCGTTTATCGAGTGGCTCCATGTTCAAAAAGATTCAAATACATCAGCAAAAAAATTCAACTGAGAAGGACTGGAACCAGAAGCGTATCACTTACAAGGGATGTCACCAAAGGTGCGATAGTCGGAGCCGAGTCTCCGCCTACCTTCACTTTTGAGCTGGTACGGGGTGACCACCTTCACTCTTGGGTTTGAAAATTTTTTTTGCTGAAGCTCAAAAGAAGGAAAATAAGCAAAAGGAACGCAAAAGAAAGTATTGAGAGCATATAACTATGTAGTAGGCCGATCCCGGCAGTAACCGCCGAGAACCAGAATTTCGAATAATAAATTAACGTAAAATCATGCGAAATTTCCACTGTTATAAATCTGGTGGTTGAAGATGTCAGCAAATGCGACTTCATAGGTTTTGAAGGGTAAGTATTGTTCTACTAGATAGTGAAAAAATTAGGTCGATTTGAGCATTGGCCGCCGAGAACGAGAATTTTAAATAATCAAGCGATTTTAGGTTACTTAGTGACAGCTGACGTTTAGAATCTTATAAATCTGGAACTTGAAGGTATGCAATGTTGCGACTTCATAGGTTTTGTAGGGTGAGGTTTGCCCTATCAGAATATATCTTAGCTGTACCGATCTATTGAAACATCGCCGAGATCCAGGCTCTTAAAAAAGCAGGTAAAAAACAGTTTTTCAGCTCATAACTTTTCAGAATTGCATATATCATGTTGCGACTTCATAGGTTGGATTCTCCTCTTCAAGAGCTTTCAGATGATATATAATATGCGGGGGTTTCACGCCTTCCACGGCATATGCCCGGGGGTGGAGACTTTTCACTCCAAAGTCTCCACTAGCGGTCTCTGGCCAATACATTAACATGGGCGAGGTGGAGACTTTGAGGTAAAAAGACTCCACCCTGGGTTAGAGCCGCAAAAATCGTTGAACCCCCCCCCCCCACATATTTTATATCATCTGAAAGCTCTTGAAGAGGAGAATCCAATCTATGAAGTCGCAACATGACTCATGCAATTCTGAAGAAGTCATGAGCTGTTGAATTTCAAAAAGCGCTTTTTTACCTGTTTTTTTAAGAGCCTGAATCTCGGCGGTACCTTGATAGATCGGTAAGGCGAAAACATAATCCGATAGAGCAATTCTTACTCTGCAAAACCTATGAAGTCGCAACATTGCATACCTTCATACTCCAGATTTATAGGAGTCTAAACGTCAGCTGTCACTAAGTAACCTAAAATTGCTTGATTATTTAAAATTCTCGTTCTCGGAGGCCAATGCTCAAATCGACCTAGTTTTTTCACCATCTAGTAGAACAATACTCACCCTTCAAAACCTATGAAGTCGCATTTGCTGACATCTTCAACCACCAGATTTATAACAGTGGAAATTTCGCATGATTTTACGTTAATTTATTATTCGAAATTCTGGTTCTCGGTGGTTACTGCCTGGATCAACCTACTTTTTCCGCTGTACTCTATAACAAAATCTACTTAATAAAATTCTTACAGTTCCGCTGAGTTTTACTCCTAGATACACCATTTCATAAGTACTTTATTTTAGATATTTATGCCGCTTTATACATAAAAAATATGCTTTCAATGATCTCTTTTGCATTTGTTTTGCTTATTTTCCGCGCATGGCGGCAACGACCTGGTGGATAGGCTCAGTCGACGTAAACCCCCCCCCCCCCCCCGGTCGACATTTTGGGAGGTGAGTGTCCGACACTACCATCTTCACTTTTGGCCGGCCAGTGGTAGCTGGAACCACCTTCACTTTTGGGGGGGGGGGGGGGCCGGCTCCACCTATCGCACCTCTGGATGTCACTTAACTTAGTATCGCCTTCCAAGATGATACACATATATTTGGAATCAGCTTCGAACGCTGATTCTAAATATGCTGCTCCTATCTGTGGCGCGTTATTCTGAAGGAAGTTATGGGATTGTTTCTATGCGATGCCAAACATTTCCATGCGGTGAGGCTGCCTGTAGATGGAAATCTGCCCAAAAACGGTATCGGGGTACTAGAATTATACAGAGTGAGTCTTTTGTAATTGACAAGAAACTTTATGCAGTGACAAGAGACTTCATGCAGTCAATTAGAACTTAAGTAATGGTACCGTAATGCTACTAGATCAACTCAGGCAACGGATAGGACCCCTCCGCCGAAGAAATGGCAGGGTCGCGGCGTTTCCCCAGCGGTGGGTCTCGCACTCGTCCGGCGGAGCCCTCCCATTTCTGCTCCGGAGACCTCCCATTTCTGCTCCGGAGACCTCCCATTTCTGCTCCGGATACCTCCCATTTTCTGCTCCGGATACCTCCCATTTTCTGCTCCGGAGACCTCCGATTTTCTGCTCCGGAGACCTCCCATTTCTGCTCCGGATACCTCCCATTTTCTGCTCCGGATACCTCCCATGTTCTGCTCCGGAGACCTCCAATTTCTGCTCCGGATACCTCCCATTTTCTGCTCCGGATACCTCCCATTTTCTGCTCCGGAGACCTCCCATTTTCTGCTCCGGATACCTCCCATTTTCTGCTCCGGAGACCTCCCATTTTCTGCTCCGGAGACCTTCCATTTTCTGCTCCGGAGACCTTCCATTTTCTGCTCCGGAGACCTCCCATTTTCTGCTCCGGAGACCTCCCATTTTCTGCTCCGGAGACCTCCCATTTTCTGCTCCGGATACCTCCCATTTTCTGCTCCGGAGACCTCCCATTTTCTGCTCCGGATACCTCCCATTTTCTGCTCCGGATACCTCCCATTTTCTGCTCCGGATACCTCCCATTTTCTGCTCCGGAGACCTCCCATTTTCTGCTCCGGATACCTCCCATTTTCTGCTCCGGAGACCTCCCATTTTCTGCTCCGGATACCTCCCATTTTCTGCTCCGGAGACCTCACATTTTCTGCTCCGGAGACCTCCCATTTGTGCTCCGGACCCCTCCCATTTTCTGCGGCGCGGCTCTTCCAAATCTGGCGGACTCGCGCCGGGCAAATTTCTACGGCGCGGCTCTGCCAAATCTGGCAGAGCCGCGCCGGAGAAATGGCGTACCTTTGCAGCAGGGCCGGAGAAGCCTCCCAATTGCCTGCCAGTGATGTCACCGCGACGGACCGCCCATTTGCCCCTCTCTCACTGGTCAACTGGGTCCGGCGCGACTCTGGCAGATTCGGACTGTCCGGCGGAGGGGTCCGGTCGATTGTCTGAGAAAGAGTATGCAAATATGGCATGTAAAAAAGTCAATAACTCTCTTTAGGGTAATGTGCCGCAGCTAGAAACAGCATATTTGGAATCAGCGTTCGAAGCTGATTGTGTCTCATCTTGAAACACGATACTAAACAATAAGTCAAGTGACAGTGACATCCCTTGTTAGTCCAGCACACCACACACCGTTTTTTCTGACATGAGTGCAGGCTGGCATTGTGCTGGCTGCGCGAACTTAGACGGAAAGAGCCCATATCTCCTTGCATAAAACGCACAACAGATGCTGAACAGGGAGTCGCGCTTGGCTTGCCGAAATCTTTTGCTGGAACTCATCTCAAAAAGCCGTGGTTACTTGTTCTTTTTTGGATGAACCAAGCTGGTACCACCGCGTTGTAGAGCTACTTATATTAGCGGTGCAGCCGCTGACTACCAAGAGTCAGTAACGCGGAACGGCCGCTGGGGATAGTGGTGTTACGAATCAGCACCAGAACGGAGCATTCACGCCTTTTATGCCACTGTCTGGGCGTAACCCAAATGCTCTCGGGTGAGCAACCGTATCATGCAGAATGAAGGATTGCCTTCATGAAAGGAGGGCCGCCATATGCCATCAAGCATAGTAAAGGGGTGACGTGGCGGCTGAAGTGGTCAGTGTGCAGAAAAAATTTCAGCGACGTACATGACAATTACAGTACATCACGCGCGATGCATAGTCGTGAAGCAAGCTTGCGCGGAACCGATTTTGAGTGAAGCCTATTCGTTGTATGCTATTGTAGGCAGATTTGCGGAGTCATCTTGTCTGTAACTAACAGTGGCTTCTGTTTGAGGAGCAAGGCGGGATAGATTGGTCTTAAATGGTGTCGAGTTTGCGCGCTCGCCAAGAGTTTACAAAGTGTCTTGTAAGTATTGGTGGTGCTAGACGAAGGCGAATGCCCACAAAGCGAGACCGTGAGCGTCCTCTTTCATGAAAAATGCTCGACCGCTGACTAAGTTCGCATCCGTTGCGAAAAATGGTTAGAGGACGATATGTCGCCGATAGGCTCCACCCTTCGCGGGCAATTGGCACAAGCTCCACTTACCTAGTGTATCATTGGCGGTGTCACCGAAGCAGCTCGAATCCTGCGCGATGTCCTTGTTTGGACTCCGCATCGCGTTTGCGAACGTGTCCTTTGGTCATTTCCAGGGATTCCAGCCGTCCGAGGCGACAATCCTGCAGATAAAAATACATGTTTATAGGAGTTGCGCGATGGTTGCAGATGTCAGCACCAACTTCTCTTTTTGGCGACATTTCGTTATATTTACTCTTTCAGAAAACTCTGAAACCGCAACTTTTACTATCAGTTGCGTTTTCCAATCTTTTTGAACTTGTTTTGAGGAATTAAGGCTGGAGGGTCCATGGAACTGATCTGGCAATGAAAATCTCGCACCTTCACAAATGCCTATCGTAAACCTCGTTTAGCGCACTGTCTGTATAACAGTAAATGGCTCATTAAATGTTTTTCTGATTAGTTGAAAAATTCAATTTTGCCTTATGAAAAAAATTTTTCGGGGCTTGTTCGGAACTAGGGCCCGCCAAGATTGTGAGAAGCACACCGAAGAATTTTTCGCAGTGCCTGGCGTTAGCCACGCACCTTCATCAGAAACAGTCCTCCCCCCCCTTCCCTGAACGAAAATCCTGGGTACTCGTCTGGTAGATGGGTATTCTGATATAGGGAGTATAAACAAAGAATTGTGATTTTATGACAGTTTGTAGCAGTTTTATAAAGTTTTTTTTTTCAGTACTATTGTCTCGATTCACTCGCTGATAGACTTGAAAAAGAGCTTCTGTTGTTTCATGACTTCCTCACTATTGACGCCACTGAAGAATCGGAAGGGACAGAAGAACATGAGGAATCTGATCTGAGTTGGCTTTCATCAACTGATTATTCTGATTACTCTGATGAGAGTGTTTATTCGGACACTGAGTGACATTCTTGTAGAATAATTTTTGGTAATAAGCGTATTAATCCATTGGAATGTTTTGTAGAACTAATCTGCTTTTCACCTATAAACATTGGAATGTTTTGTAGAACTAATCTGCTTTTCACCTATAAACATCTGTGGTACAAGATTGCTCCATTTTCGTTTCCCACAAAGCTCGATAGGAGATCTGCCAGCGGACCTATTGACATCTTTCCACGCACAAAAATGCCGCAGAAGTTTTATAAACGTCTCAAATTTAGTGCATCCGGAAAAAAACCGAGTGAGCTGGATTTATTCGATTGTTTGTGGCAAACCGTTCAGAGCAAAAAAAGGTTCTGCGTAGAGTTACCGACTTATGTCTTTCGAGAACTGCACTAGAAACTGCGTTATTTCAGGGTATACACTGTGTGCAGGCTGTGTAGCGGTTATTATGGTAGTCTTGCATGCAAACTGTTCAATCTCTTTTTTTGTGCTTTTTATTTTGCAGATTTGCAAAAGATTTTCATGAACTTTGTCCATAATGCGTCTGTCGGTAGTCGCCTTCCTCTTTCATCAAGATTCAAAACTAGTTTGCAGATGTTCTCAACTATGCAAAGAATATGACTAGAGGTTGAAAGGGCAACAATCGTGAGCTACATGAGATCATACACACATGAACTTGGTTATATGCGAAGACGCGCATATGTACAGGGCTCCTAAATTGCAGAGTCGTTTGCACCAGCGGTCGCGCAACCGCGTCGCGCCCGGGCATCAACGGCGCCGCCTCGATCGATGGCGCCGGCGCCGGCAAAATGCCCGGGCGCGCGACCGCTGGTGCAAACGACTCTGCAGTTTAGGAGCCCTGTATATCTAACTTTCGACTTTTCCATGCTTTTGCGCTAATCTGCTTTAGTGAATGTCAAATCTGATCAAAGGATGCCAATATGCACCCGGTTAGAAATTATGTGTCAGGAAGAGAAATGTATCCAAAAACTGAGAGATAATGGAACAAGTAATGCTTTGTTGGTCAAAAAATTCAACATTAAATCTCTTAGATCGGCAAGTAGGAAAATTCTACAAAGAAAAATTGGTTTTGCTGTATTATGGCCGCTAAAAATGGATGGTCTTGACGAAGGAGGACATCAGTTTTAGTCCGATTCCGACATTTGGACTGAAAGATGCTGAACGCTGAATTAAATAGGAAATGAAATAAATAACAATTAAGAAAAATTCAGGTATACGGAACAAGTTGCTTTAGTTTTCATAAATAATCAATTTATCAGGTTATCCTACAAGTTTTGACTTTCAATCGCAACAAGTCGTATACTTCTCATCTCTAGATAGGTGTCAAGGTACCATTTGATAGAGCAAAGCAAGCCCTACAAGAAGGGCTCTTGCTTTCGCAACAGTCAAATTCCATCTCGAAATCGAAGGCAAAAACTAGAAGGAACTTGCCGCCCACAAAATAAATTGTAACTCCGTCCAAAAACCCTAAAATTCCCAACTTGCTCACATATACCCTATTCCATCAGGAATGTATAAATGCTGTTGCTGTATTTTCTTCCTCGTATAGAAATCAAGAGAACGAGAAATTCCATGTTTTTGCCCCACATTAGTAGTCGTATACTACAGACAAGTAGAAGTAAGACCTATTCAGATCTCTACAGGTTCTAGTTCTCGAGAAACGTCGGATTTAGCTTCTGTTAGTCGAGTGTCTCACACTAAAACGAATATTTCTCGAGAACTAAGGCCTGTGGAGTACTCGAAATTCACGTCTTACTTTTACTTCGATGTAGTGTACAACTACTATTGTGGGAACAGCACAGCATCGCTTTGGCAAAAACATGAAAGTTCTCGTTCTGTTGACTTCTATTCACGATAAAAATACAACAACAGCATATTAAGTGTCTGGAATGGTACGTTGGTGAGCAAGTGGATTTTCTAAATGTTTGGACGGACGATTGTTTCCCTATTTTTCGGCTGCTTTTAGTCCCTGGCTTCAAACTCGAGGTAGATGTGAACTGGCACGAAAGCAAGGACACCATCTTGTAAGGCTTTCCTTTGCTGTCACATGGTATCGTGAATCCTATCTGCAAATGAGAAGTAGATGACTTATTGCGATTGAAAGTCAAAAGGGACGGAACTAATGGGACAACCTGATATACCAATTTATTTTCTAATGGCAGATAAGAAATTTTTCCGCGGCACATGAATTTGCATAACTCGTTCATGTTTTGATGAGCATACTGAAAGACATACATTATGGTTTTAGGAATAAGAACGCTTTAGACGATAGTCTATGGGTTCGATTCCCGTCTGCGACGCCATTTTTTGCATGCAGAAAATAATAATTGGAGCTTATGCTTGCGACTAAAAACTTTTGAACTTGTTGCACAGATCTTCCTGCAATTTCGCGCCATCCGGAACGATACCAAAAACGTGCATGAGAGCAAGGTAATTTGGACATCTGTAACTAAAGAAGAGATAAGGCTAAGAAGTTTTTTTTATCCTCGCATGTGTCCCGCTTACGCAGGGTCTGCTTTTCTTGTGAGACGTCTCCATGTCGTCCTATCTGAGGCAAGGTTTTCATCTATGCCAAGTTCTCGCAGGTGGGCCTTGATTCTGTCCATCCACCTCATCTTGGGTCTACCTCTGGGTCGTTTGCCTGGCGCCTCCACAGCCAGGGCTGACTTCGTGATGTGACTTTCATCCCTTCTGCGCACATGCCCATACCATCGTAACCTTCTTTCCTGCATTTTCTGGGCAATTGAAGCTACTTTCATTCGTGCTCATATAGTGTCGTTGCAGATGTGATCCTTCAGTGTGACTCCTAAGGTCCATCGTAGCATCCTTGTTTCCATGACACTGAGCTTGCGCTCCTCGTTCCGCGTACACGGCCAGCACTCACTGCCATACAGTGCTGCTGGGCGGATAACGGTCCGGTACAGTTGGGACTTAAGTTGCACTGGCATTCGTCTGTCGCACAGAACTCCTGTTAAGGCTCTCCATTTCATCCATGCTGTGTTCATCCTGCCTGCGACCTCCTCTTGTAAGCCTTTCTCCGCTGAGATATGGCTGCCTAAGTACTTGTATGACGTCGTCTTCTTTAGCTCTTCACCATCGATGCTTATGGTACCTGGAGTTTGTTCCCCCACTTCCATATATTCTGTCTTCCTGGTGTTGAGCTTCAGGCCATACAACTCTAGCCTGTTTTTCCAGTTTTGCACCTCGTTTTGTAGCTCCTTTCTGGTACTTGCTATCAAGACCACATCATCTGCGTAGAGAAGTGTCCAAGGGGGCTCACGTCTGAGCGGTTCCATTACGGCGTTCATCACAGCGATGAAGAGCAAGGGAGAGAGAACTGAACCTTGGTGAACTCCAACCTTGATCTGGAATTCTTTCGATTGCCCTGCAGCTGTTTGCACGTGGCTTGATGCGTTGTGGTAGATCAACTTTATCCACTGAACGTACTCCTCTGGCACCCTATGTTTCCGTAAGGCCCACCATATAACTTCATGTGGCACCTTATCGAAGGCTTTCTCCAGGTCCAGGAAGGCTACATGCAATTCCTTCTGCTTCTCCCTGTATCTCTCCATCACTATCCGAGCGGAGTGGATTGCATCAGTTGTACTTACTCCTTTCACGAATCCGCACTGATTCGGTGACAACTCTATGATATTTCGAAGTCGTGTTTCGATTACTCGCTCGAAGATTTTTAGAGTGTGGCTCATCAGTCGGATTGGCCGGTAGGATGCGCAGTCTGCTATGTCTCCTTTGTTCTTCCATATCGGGATGGTCGTACTGGTGTACCAGTCGCGAGGCATACTCTTGCTACTTATGACTTGACTGAGGAGACTCGTTAGCCATGTGGCTCCGATTGTCCACATATTTTAAAGAATTCGCTTGGTATGTCGTCTGGACCAGTTGCCTTGCCATTCTTTGTTTTTCTCACAGCCAGCCATACTTCTTCTTCCGTGACTGCTGGTACTGGTCCTTCTATGGGACTGGCTTCTGGGATGGAGTTGATGGTGAGGTTTGTGGTAGTAAGCTCTTCGAAGTAGGTTCTCCATCTCTCGGTGATGTCCTCTGGTTTTCTTAGCACTCTACCAAGTTTGTCTTTGATATGGAGGAAGTGTTCCATATCTTTTGTGGATTCCGCTCTTCTTTTGGCTATCCGGTATATCTCACGTTCTCCCTCGCGAGACTCTAGGTGGTCGTAGAGCTCTTTCAAGTACACCTGTTTTGCATTCTTTACGGAAGCCTTCGCAGCGTGCTTGGCTTGTTGGTACTTCTGACGATCGTCCTCCAGTTTCGTCTTATGCCATCGCTTGTATGCATTCCTCTTCTCCTTTATGACTTTTTGCACTTCGTCATTCCACCACCACGTTTCTCGATTGATCCTTCTTTTTCCTGGCTTCTACTTCCCAGGATCATGTGTGCCACTTCGTGGACTCGTTCTTTCAAGCTTTTCCAGGATTGATCTGGGTTATCCTGCAAGCGTGGTAGAGTTGTTTGCAGTGTTTGTTTCGCCGCGTTGTTGTCTTTCAATCTCCACCATTTGATGCGTGTCCTGGTCTCTGTGGCTCTCCTGGTGTGCCTATTTATTGGGATTCTAATGTCGAGAAGCAGTGGTCTGTGCTGAGGTATGCAGCTCTCACCTGGAATGACTTTGCAGCCCTTTACGTTTTTGAGGTCACGTTGCCGGATAGCCCAGAAGTCTATCTGTGTTCGTCGAGCGCCACTCGCATATGTTATGAGGTGATCATCCTTCTTGATGTAGTATGTGTTCGCCAGCATCAGATCATGAGCTGAGGCGAATTCCAGAATGCGCTCACCTTCTTCGTTGCATGTTCCGTATCCGTGGCCTCCGTGACATTTTCCGGCTTCTCCTCGCCTTTTTCCCACATGTCCGTTGAGGTCCGCTCCTAGCAGGAGTGTCTCATCCAGTGGAATTGAACTGATGTGGTCATCTAACTCCTGCCAGAACGCGTCTTTTTCGTCATCCTTACATCCGACTTGTGGAGCATAGGCGGTGATTACTCGTAGGACCTGTTTCCCAGTGTCTATCTTGATGCTCATCAGACGATCGCTTAGGCGCTCAACGTCAACTATATTGCTCCTGGAGTCTCCCAGCTATACCAACCCCGTTTCTGGTGCAGGTGGCACCGTTGTACAGGAGCTTATATCCATCCCCGATGTCGCGTGACTTTGCCCCGCTCCACTTTGTTTCCTGTATGCAGGCTACATCGACTCGCCATCTCTTTAGAAGATCTGCTAACTCACGAGAACGAGAGGTGAGTGTACCCATATTGATGGTAGCTAGACGGAGAGTCTGCGATGCCTTGGTTCGTTGCCTCTGATGAACTAGCCGCTTTAGCCGTCCCCGTTCACCTTGCTGAGACGGTAACCCTCGCCCACTATTCGCATTCGTCGGGCTCGAATGCGCGTCGCCTCCGGGGGACGCCCTAGCCTTTACTCGAGATACTTTATGAGACACTAGCTGGCTTGCCCGGCTCCGCCGGGCCTGCCAGCTAGACCCGTGTACGTATGTTCCGAATAGAAATTTTTATTTTTGAACCGATTGGGACCGAACTTTGCACACATACACTTCGGGGCAGGGAGCGTGTCACAGCCCACTTTTCGTTATCGATCGATGTCGATTTTACCGATTTCTTGCAAAATTTGAGCTAGGGGGCTAGGATTTTGCACAGGGGGGTAATCGAGCATGCTGATCACCCCCTTCGGGGTGATCAGCATGCTCGATTATCCCCCTCTGCCAAATCCCAGCCCTCTAGCTCGAATTTTGCAAAAAATCAATAAAATCGATATCGATCGATAACGAAAAGTGGGCTGTGACACGCTCCCTGCCCCGAAGTGTATGTGTGCCAAGTTTGGTCCCGATCGGTTCAGAAATAAAAATTTCTATTCCGCACATACGTACAGACATACATACAGACAGACAGACATTCAGCTTTATATATAAGATGTCTGCATTTGTGATGCGACGGGGTGTTTCTCAGCCGGCTTGTCGCATGCCCTTTTTTGGAAGGGCAGCCTGACGCTGGAATTGTGAGCAGAGTTTTGCCGCAGAAATTAGGCTCAAGGTGGAATCGAACCCGTGACCTTCAGCACGGCAATGTTACGTAGAGCACTAACCACTAGGCTAACTCTACTATAAGGCTAAGAAGGCTAAGAAGTTGCAGTGAACAAATTGTATAATACAGTGCCTGGACAGCTGAAGAAAAAAATTGCACCCATATAGGAGCAATGAGCTTTAAAAAATTGGATGCGACTCTAGCAAATTCACATGCGATCTTAAAAGTCAAAAACGGATTTTTAAGCTTGAAATTTTGTGACTCACTGGGGGCGCAACTAAACGGCCAGAAATTCTCAGGATAGAAAATAGGAAGGTTGCGCCATGATACAGCAAAACTGCAGCGATCAAGCTTCTATCTTCCAAGGAAACTCAGACGTGGCCCTGTTACGACACCCCTTTTCTCATTTTTGTCGCATACATAAAATCATAACAACATTCACATACTATACCATAGAACTAAATTTGCACAGATATTATTGAGCATCTCCAAAGTACAGATAAATTCTACGGATTGTACAAAAACATTACGAAAGGAATTACAAATTAGATGGTCATCGCTGATAGGGATAAGCACTTTTGTCGAATGTGAACATGTCAATGAGGTTTCGAAAGCTGGTCATTTAGGAAGGGTATTACTCAATATCTTTATCACACGTATCGTCTGCGCCCCAGAGAGGTTCCCATAGGTACCACGTCATCTCGCTGCCTTTCGCACTTTTGAAAGTGTTAACTTCGGGCACTTCCGTTGAAATCTCAGGAGAAACGTGTCAAAAAGAGCGAAAGGCAGCTTCGCACCACGCACGCACGCTGGTTCACATGGGAACCTCTCCGGGGCGCAGACGGTACATGCCCTTAATGATGATTGAGCTTTCGAAAATGTCTGTTGACGGGTACAGACAGATTTGTCGAAGCAGTCAGTCAGTCTGTATCTGTTGTATGTTGTATCTGTACCGGCTTGTTTGATTATTTGCTATGCAAATCTCTTCTAAGCATGAGGGTTTTTTTCAGTAAAAGAATTCTTTATTGACTAGTACTCTTTTCTGAGGTCAACCGCAACCTTTCGATTATCTTTCTTGATCTGAGGTTTTCAAAAAACGTCCTTTTGAATCACGAGGGCATAGTCCAGTATATCTTCTTTTTGCGGATCTCTCAGACTTCTTTAAGCTGGCTACCGCCTTTTTAGTAGTTCGTCGTCCTTTAGTGGATTTTGGCTCCTCTTCCTTTGTCTTTGCACCACGTCTCGTACGCGGTGTCTTCTCGGTCTTGTGCTGTCTGCTAGCATGGTGCACTGCGAGATGTAGACCTCTCACGTCAGTGTTGTCTAGAAGCTGTTCTTTCGAGCGGGCTTGTATCCACTCTCCTACGACGATGTGTGCTATGCCTTCTCGAGCTGTTGTGGTGACGACGAGTGTCTCTCTCCTATGCGAGAATCTCGATCGACTGTCGTTATCGCGACTTCGGGAGCTGCTCCTTCGAATGCGAGGCATCGTTGGTAAATTATCATCAAATTATTATTATTTTTATCCAAATTCCCCCCCCCCCCTCCCCACCGTGGGTGTCCTCTTTACGACCCCGGTGCGACAGTGGCATCACACGCTTGACCCTGCTCCACAATCATCTCAACAACCTGACACGTACAAGGGAAGCTCGCTTGGTCGAATGGGCGATTCGGAAGGTAATGTGTACCTAAAGATAGAGCTGAAGACGCTTATCTAAGCATGTTCCTATCGAAGTTATAGGTTTTTTATTTTATAATGGAATGTGGTCTATAAGAAAAATGACGATCTGTGAATAACAACATCTATGGACAACATTCGAAAACGTTCAGATGATATTAGATTAGACCTACGATGTTCGGGTGCTTTGCCTGAGCCTGCGCACCTTTGTGTGACTACCGTGTTTTTATGTTGTGTCTTGTTGTGTTGTTTTTTACGAATAAAAATGCAAATGCGCGTAAAAAAGCTCATAACTTTCTTCAGAAGGGCGCATCAAATATATAGAAGTATACCTGATGTCAGCGTTTAAGGCTCTATCCATGTGTACACATCGCCTTCCGAATGGCTACTTCATTCGAGCAAACTTCCTATTGGTAGTGAAATTTTTCTCAGAAAAGCGATAGAATAAATAAAGGACTATACAGATTGTGCTCAGATTTGTGCAATTTTCACCAAAACAACAAAACAAAAAGACTGACAGGCTAATCAACGACCAACGACCTTATATAACTTCATTATTACTATACAGTGTACAGTCTTTCCCAATCGGGTGCGCGTGGCATCTGCGCAGCGTATGCGTATTGTTACAGAGATCCAAGTGATTAAGGAGGAGCAGACAAGTAGGATGCAGGCGTGAGGTTAAAGGCAGTGCCGCGGTAGAATTTGGTTTTCCAGATTTTCACCTTTTCGGGGCCTTCTCGCCGTGAGAAAACATCTGGGCTTTTCAGCGCATGAAAATGGCGAAAATTTATTTATTTATTTGGTACGCCCGAAGGCGTGCTTCGTACAAACCGAACAATTCTCAAAACAACCGGAGTAAGCTAGACAAAACACAAAGAAGAAGAAGGAAGAAAATAACAACATCGTGAAAATGAGCTTTTCAGAAGCTTTCTAGGTCCGCATTCAGTGGAGAAGTGGACGGGGCCTGGAACGGGAAAGGTGGGGTGCGGCTTTTTGCGGCGTATCTTCACTGTATTCGGATCTGGAAAGCTTCGAAAAAGGCTCATTTTCGCCATTTTCACACGCTGAAAAGTCCAGGTATGGGTTTCTCATGATGAGAAGGCCCTGATAAGGTGAAAATCTGAAAAACGAGATTCTGCCGAGACGCTGCTATTAAACTCCAGCGACGCGGACTCCAGCCCAGCTAACTGGCCTGATTGGGATTGGAACAGACTGCTCAGACAATTATTGCGACCACCCACGAAAGGGCCCCGCCGACTTTTCATCCATGCCGTGAGTGGTAGAATAAACGCATACAAATACATGTATCCATTTTTCTGATTGTGCATTCCTTGTAATCATTCTCGTGATTCCTTGCTGAGAAACGACCTGCTGCGTTTTATGCCCTCCAAGATAGTATGCACACTCATTTTGGAAGCCCTCTTATGTTCAGACTGACTATCCTTCCCATATAAGTTTGTCATATGAACCGAGCAGCTATGGAAAGCTGTTTCACAGGCAGCGTTCTCTACCCAAACTGGCATAAATCTTGTTGAAATGCCACTTCCAATTCAGATACTTTTTTTACTGGTAATAGTGGATCTTTCTGAAAAGCAGCCGCACATTTTAACAATTCAGTATCTTATCCGTATTCGCAGTTTACTCTTGCTAACGTCCGTTCACACACCAAATTCGGTGCGGTATACTTGCGATGTAAAAATTTGAATTTGTTGCTTTTTGAATAACCTGGTTACTCAGGTTGCGTTTTGAGCAAGATCATGTTTGGCACGTCCGTCATGTCACTCCCTTGTTCGCCAGTCCAGATGTAACATCTGACAAGGGAAAGTTCCCAAGTCAGCTCAGCCAACCCGGATGAGTCATGTATCGCCGTAACGGGCTTGAAACGCTGATTCCAAATCTGCTTTCATTTTCTGCGGAGCAACTTTCCCAGGAGACTTATGAGCGTTAAAAGTCTAAATTTGTCATGTTCAAAGTGGCTCAAAATCAGTTGAAAGCTGTAAAACAACATCTAACGGAATTTCATTATCTGTGTTCCGTCCTTGTAATCAATATACTTGATACAAAACTGATAAATCACTTTTATGTGTTATTGTACAGCTTTCGCCAATTTTAAGCCACTTAAAACATGACAAATTTAGACTTTTAAACGCTCATAACTTCTCTCGGAAAGCCGCTCCGCAGAAGAGGAAAGCACATTTGGAATCAGCGTTTCAAGCCCGTTAGGGTGATATATGACTCATCCGGGTTGGCCGAGCTGACTTGGGAACTCTTCCTCTTGAGCACCATGCTGGGCTGTGTTCCCAACCTTGGTTTCGTCCCAAACTGAGTTCTTGCTAATTTTTATTTTCTACACTCATAATTCTCTTCGGGTATCTCTTATAAACATTTGAAATTCCTCAGATTTGTTGGTTCTGACAACCACTTGTTAATATATCTTCCATTCTGCTGTTGTTCTTCTTAGGTTCAAGCATCGCTCGATATGTATCGCTCGACTTAAGAACTTTGAGAGCTTTGCTCCCTTAATGAACAAATACTGGCAGCCTATCACTAATCGGATCGAAAAGACTAAAGATGCTTGTGGGCGAGTGTGTCGTGGACACGAATAAGAATGGTATGCCTAATTTATTATTAGGGCTTTGAAGTATCGTTGGATTGTGTATTTTTAAGTGCTTCGCGTTTTAGAGCGATTATTATGATAAACTCCCACGACGACTGCATCAAAGAAGGAGCGGAATGTTCTGAATGTAACAGAACGAATAGAAAGTTAAAATAAGCTGATTTCTGTCAACTCTGGAAAATAATACAGCGGCCGTTAGACTGTAATTGGAGCCCATAGCGCTCGCGCACCTTTTGTGCGAACACGGAGAGATACAGTGTTCAATGAAGATAACAAAAGATGAAGTGCGACACTCTAATTTATGCATTTTGAAGCACTTCGTTCAGATTTATAACAGAAATTTTCACAATCATTTTGAGAGCGGCGTCATTAGCTTAAGGGAAGAATGGAATGAGCGTGGTTTTGAACCAACTCCTGAGAAATTGGGTGTTTAACACGTTGACGACCGTGTGCATCCGCGCGTATGTGCGCCCTGACCACTTTGGCGCTTTCGTGCATCAATTTATCATGTGTAAACGAGAAGTTCTCAGGTAACTTCTATGCAGTGATAACACTGGTGACTTGGTTTGTCATATAGAAACACACGGCATTGCGGTAGCTGTTAAACAATCTAAACCAGCCGTAGATCATCAGTCCATTTTGATGTGGTCAAAAATGGCTCGGGTCAACGTGTTAAACAGTCGCTGCCGAGATGAGTGGAGACATTCAGATGATACTCTTACTACTTGGGAAAAAACCATTTATTTCCAATAGAACAAGCTAAAAGAGCCACCAATATGCGTTAGGTAGGTGCCAGAGTAAGCGAATATTTTGTTCAGGTTGGGGTCCGGCGCAGAATTGACGTCACTTGGATTGATGCCAGCATGGTGGAAGGCGTCAATTCTGCGCGGGACCCCAACCCGAACAAAATATTCGCTTACTCTGGCACCTACCTTACCTCAAACAATTAGTGACATTCTTACTGAATCTGTCATACTGGGTTCAGGGACCCACAAGGGTCGTGAATAATAGCAAAATTTGTGGTAGTGGTCTTGCCTGGGCGCGGCCTTCAACGTGCGACTTGTTTTATCATCTTTGTTTTAGCCTCCGGTTGATGCACCAACTTTTTGGTTGCAGCCCATCTGTCAAGTAGCAGTCAGAGCTAATGTGAGGACGAGTCAGCACGGAGAGGAAGATACAAGTTTGTTGTTAGTAGGCTATAAGGACTTAGGATGAGCCGCGATGAGTACGAGAGGCTCTCTGCTCCGTTCGTTACAATAAAAGCTCGCCTATCGTGATCGAGAGCCAGGTCCTTGGTTTGTCACGGCTACCTAAGCGCAACTCGCTTGGCAGTCCTGAGGGCGACGGAGATTCCGGAATTGTTAAGACGAACGAATAGGCGCTGAAATTAAGGTGAGTGCACCTGGTTTATTCCTCCCGCCTCATTTACATGTATCACTTTGTAAAACTTAACTAGAATATCCCCCTTTGCTCGTTCATGATTAGAGTTATTGCTCACGGAGAGACTGGATGCGCTATCCTCATATAAGGTATATATCTTCGGCACTGGATACGTGGCAAGAAAGAGGCACAATGGGATTTCTGCTCTCTCTAGATAGCGTAAACATGCAAGGGTTGCTTCATTGTTTGAAACGCAGGAATTAGATTCGCCTAGTTATCTTAATCTTGAGAAAGTAAATGGTCCTGTAAATACAAAGAAAACTTTTTAGAAATCAAGGAAAGGTGAAGATGAGCGGCTACTTCTCATCAGAAAATCAAGTATATTGTTACAGAACGTACTTGTGTGCGAAGTTACTGACTCAGTCAAAAAAACATCTTTTAAATTTGAATGAGGTAATGGCTCTACCAATTTTCGTGAAGTTGCCGGAATAACTTGAAGAATGTACGACATTCCATGATATTTTTGTAGAAGAACTAGAGGCAGTTTCAGGGTAAGGAAATAGAGCTTTACAGCAGTAATCATGACAACTTTGTCAACTGGTTGCGACCTAGTATCTATCTGCACGAATAAGAAGCAGCTTCCAGTGCAACAATGCATCGCTTCAATCTATTGCAGTGGTTAGTTTTCACTACATCAAACATCAGAAGCATGGTTTTCCTTCTTTTTATGTATTCTTTGTGTTATGACGAAAGCCTGAAAGAATACTTTTCATCGCAATAACTTAGTTACTTCAATGACCTAGTTTGCATTCATTTAATGCAAACTGAGTTACCCACGACAACACATAAAAATATTTCAACCTCTTTTGTTTAGCTTCCTGTTCTGGACCATCAACCTAGACCAACGCAGTCGTCTATGCATTCCGTCGAGGTCAAATGAGTCGAAGGGCTCCATTTAACACAGTACATCACATGAGGTCAATGGAAGCGAAAAGCCTTAATATGACTAAGCACTCAAGCACTTTGTGGACATTTTTGATCTGCCGCGCATCAATCACAAGTGAAACTCTCACAACCTCAAAGACATGCTGACAGAAGGCGCATCAAACCTTCAAAATGGTGAGCATTATGATTGTTTTCTAGGAAGGTCAAGCTCCTTCTATGAAGAGGGACTGCCATTGCGTAGGCCACGCGTAGTTCAGTAGTATCGACAAATAATATGGCACTCTTCAATGGCAATGGCTAGAATCATGGCTCAGAAATGGCCATAGAATGCAAAATTTATAGAATTGCGTTCTATTTTCGTGAAAGTTATCGGAACAGCATTCGCTATCACGAATGTCTCAGCGAGACTACAGTACATATAGCAGGGTTGTGTTGTAACTATAAAAGCATAGCTAATGTGGCACGTCTTTTGATGCCGCAATCTACTGAGCTCAACTACATCAAGTAGTATACGCAAACCAAGGCAAACGTGCATCAATCTGAGTAAGTATGTGAGTTGTATCTGCAGAGTTCTGCTCCAGCCAAGACATCAAAGAATAATCCTAAATGAAAAGATTACGCTGATATGTCGCTCTAGGCGTTGTTTCGGCGATTATCAAGTGAGTCAAAAATTGCATGGGTTCTATTAATTCTACTTCGATCATGCCACCCCACTAAGAATAATATACGCGTTCAAGCAGCTCGCGCACCTTATTAATGCGATCATGGGGGAGTCTACTAAGTTCAACGAATGTAATACATGTATGAGACATGCGCGAGCGGTTACGCGTTCAGCTATCTCTCATTGAACAAAGCGCGATTAGCTGCCCTCGCAAATTATCGGGTGTAGTAAGGACTCCTTTTCTGCGGCTGTAAGTGTTTCCAGAAATAACGTAATCTCCAGTTATATGTATCATCTTTGGAAATTCTATTAGGGTGATCCAAAAGTAATGGAAAATCTTGATTTCTCTTGAAAATTCAGGGGTTTTTTTGGTTGAATATGAACAATCAATGATTTTAAAGCTTTTGTATATAGTGACCCTCGCATGTCTTGACAGCACCTTGCAGAGCCTCACCCATAATCCCTCGAGCGGCGCTTCGAGGAAGTCAGCAGATTGTTTGAACACCATCCGAATTCGCGCTGCGGTAACACAAAGTCCCTGGACAAATGATAATATCATTCGAAAAGGTTTTTTAAGTTTTTTGGTAATTACTGAAATGTGCAAAAATTCTTCACTTTGGCATAGAAGAGGCAGATTATTTGAAAAAGAGCGGTTTTGCACAGATTTTTAGGTTAGAAACATGTTTTAGCCCACAAATTTTTTAGACAGCAAAAGTAGAGGTCAGTTGCATAAATATGGATAGAGCGCAAAAAGCTGTTTCAAATGGCGCTGTCATACGATTTTGTCATATTACGTGTCACAAGTAAGTTACACGAGTAAGTTACGGGATTTGTCTCTCCGTCATTGCGTAAGCCGGACCGAGGGAATGGCTCCGCTTACGGCAGGCAGCGCAGACCATCAGCTGACGCTTCTCGGCTGTCAGCTCATCATGGATTCTTATAACAGTAGAGCAAGGTGGCTGTAAGATCAGCTTACGGATTTCATGTGAGAGGGTCAGCGGAGATCATCTGAGTTGAGGAAGGGTTTACTACGAGCCTATGTCTGCAATGTTAAGGAATTATTTCTTAACATTTTGACACCATCTTAAAGGCTGCAATATTTCCAATATCAGTACGTGCATTGCTTAGCTACGAAGCACAATTTTGTTTCTTCATAAATTTGAAATGTCAGCGTTATGAGGCATTTTCGCAGAAAATGTGTGATTTTCGTTTCTTCATCAAGTATGCGCAAAGTTCGCTAGTCGAAAATAATGGTAGAGAAACTGTGAATCAGCGATTCTGCTGCAAAATGACGTGACTGTGCTCAGAATTTTCTCATTTTGGTTTGAATATTTGCAACATACTCATTCTGCATCTCAAAGATGTATATATAGAGAGTACGAACTGATGAAACGATGTGAAGTCTTGCTCTCGACTGCTGAGGTCTGATGTGAGCATTTCATGCACTTATATGTATGCTTGCGCTCATTTCAGAATTCGCGATTGCCCTGAATTTCGAAAAATTGCTGTCAGCGAGAATTTCTTTCTCACAACCAGATAAACCATCCCCGTCCCACTATCGAAAGAAAAGAAAAGTCTTTACAAGGAAAGCAGTCATTTGTTAATTCGCTTTACTTCAAAATATTTACAAAATCCTCGTTGACTGATCCCAGTATATCGTTTTTGAAATTCCCTAGTGGATGCAGTAATCTACAGTAAGGAACATAGATAGGTGTCTAGCACCATATGTACCGTAAATCCGAATTGAAGTCAGCTGTTTCCAGCTCCTTTTTGAACATGAGCTGCAACTTAGTCCTTCGAACACCTCATATATTTGGGTGAGGTTTTTGAAGCGTGTTCTGCAAATGACTATGTGCAATTTTGTTAGGCAGTTTGGATACTGTAAAGGCTGCTGCATGACGAAGGCGCAATACCTTTGGGCGCGAACGCGGCTTTGTTAGCCGCAGAGCACATAAGACAAGATTTACAACGGTGAAGATACGTGCGCACCGAGTTCGCGCCCGCTCAACAAGTATTGCTATTGCGCTTTCTTCATGCAGCAGCCTTTAGCTAGGTTTATGACGAACTTTAAGAGACCTGGCGTAGCTTTCGGATAAAGTCCGAGACTAACTCCAGTGATCATATTTAGAGTCAGCGATCCCAGTTTACTTATTTCAAACGAAATTAGCTTTCCTGAAGTTTCTTTGAAGGACGATTTTTTTCTCACCAATGCAGAATGGTTTTCAAAGTTCCTACAGTGATCTTACAGTAATGAAGAGCTATTGCTTATCGATTCATATTAAAATTCAAACCGAAGCCATCTTTACGGAAACATCCGAACGACGGCGCAAGCAAGTAGGTCAAAAGATACTAACGGTCAAACATTGGGGACAAATTCTGAAAAACCCTTATATTCAAGTACGTTCTGAATTTGAAAGAGTTAGATCACCTATGACAGGAAGCAATTCCAACTTGTGCAACGCCTTTACTTACGATGGATACCAACTCTACAGTGCCTGCTTTTGTGAATGAATCAAAACCAATCTTCTTTTGTATTCCGTGCCAGAAATTGACCTGATAGTGTGATGATCGTCATTATTTTTACGGTAATCATTTTTTTGTGAAGAAAGATCATATTACTTGCGCACCCCAGCGATTCATTTCATCTGTTAACCGTAATAGAAACTGCCGTTCACTTTGCTATTTTCAGAATCAATCGGTTCATTGGAAAATGAGTAGTGAAATCAAGATTGTGCTAATGCTGTCTGTGGTGTGTTTCATTGGAGTGGAAGCATGCGTAGGACCCCATTGCTCGATGGTGCTACCAATGGGAGTACCGGGACCAACACTGCCAGTCGCTTTTGTAAAACAGCCATGGAATGTACAAACATGGGCTACTTTTTGGAAAAAACAACCAGTGGTACAAAAATGGAAATATAAGCTTGTGGGACAGCCAGCGTGGGGACCCAAATTAGTATATCCAGTTTTTACTGGACCGCGTGCCCCAGGAATGTGTGAGTTTTT
This sequence comes from Cylicocyclus nassatus, assembly GCA_958299035.1. Taxonomy (NCBI): domain Eukaryota; kingdom Metazoa; phylum Nematoda; class Chromadorea; order Rhabditida; family Strongylidae; genus Cylicocyclus; species Cylicocyclus nassatus. The sequence goes on from CATQJL010000326.1 coordinate 22,120,709, forward strand.
CGATTTGAACTTCGCCAATGAATTTCAATGATTACAGTTTGGTAACGCTATATGTAGGATCATTGGGAAAGTGATTGCTTCTCCATTCATGTTGTCTGCGATTACCGATGAGGAATAAAATTTACATGCATTTCGCCTTTGTTGTACCTAACTTGGCAAATGAAAATTCCTTAGCCTTTCCTTGATAGTAGAAAATGATACACCTAGGAAAGAACTTGCAATTGCAAAAAAGCAGGTTCCTAGGAAAAGACACATGGTCATTCAGCCCCACATATTTCCTCCAATTTGAAGTAAAGGTCATATTACGGTCAAAATTTTGTATACAGAAGCAGTTATACGGCACTCAAAAATCGTGAAGATGGCGCGACCGCGCGCGACACGCACGCAATGTTCGGCAACCGCATTTTCTTGGTTTCATCTATACTTTTGTGGTTTTTCTGCTTACGTATAATAGTAATCAGACACTGGAACTGACTGAGCGGAACGTTGAGGTGGTGCCGCTTTGTATGAGGGTCCAAGCTCCTGTGGGCGCAAAGTTCGCAGTCAAATCCGTCGTCACGATTTTAAGAATGACTTATACTCCTTCTTGATGTCACTGTAGAAACGAAAAAAGATCTTGAAAAAAAGTTGAAGGAAAAACCATTCACTTAGAAACGGCTACACGCTAAAGAAAAAGCCTTTTGCGTCTTTTGACTCGCTTTCATCAGATGTGGTATACTCCTTATATATACAAACTATGGAAAAATAACTATATACAAAAGCTAACACGTAGTTTTGCACAAGTTCACAGTCACCTAAAGGCAACTCCAGGCAAAAATCATGAAAGCCTATGCAGCCCACTAGCAGAACCAGGAGTAAATCCACTGCCTTAGTCTTTTAATAATTATTTGACATAAAACTGTACCGTCTCTAGTGACCTATTACAGCTAGTAATCGCGAAATTATGCTCACTTCAAACCTTTGATAGTAGTTTTTGTGGTAAGGTTGCTCCAAGGGCTCGTTATTAGCGCATAACAGGTTGAGAGTTAGGCAGGATTAACAGAAAGGTTTTACGAGAAGTTTACACCTGTACGTGTATCACAGACGGGAAATTAAAAATCCATATCCTTAAATCAGTTTTTTTTTTGGCAAAGTTACTTCAGAGCTTGTCCTCATTGTATCCCAGATTTGAAAGCCACACAGGCTTAGATATCTGAAGGTTTTTGGGAGTTTGAACACTGTCAGCAATGTATAACATATCCTAGCAAGTACATCTTTTGCAGGATACATACCTGATTCCATATAGCTAAATCATTTGCTGTAGCCATAACTTCCAAAATTCTCCATTTTGCGAAAAGAAACGAAAATTGCTCACATCGTCAAGTTAGTGTTAGTATTAAATAAGCTTTGGAGCACTAAATTCTGGATTTTGCAATGTTTGATGATCATGTACTATGCATGCCTTCAAATCTGACGACTTTTAGAAACTATTTAGCAAAATTCTAACAAAGAAACTGGAGAATAAGAAATTGTTTTGAAGTGCAAGGAGTTGGTCTTTTGGCTATCAAAGCTACTTCAAAGTCTTAAATTGAAATTTTGAAGATTAGCAGAAAGAAGATTTCTGCATCGGATATTACTTGAACTACTTATTGCTACAAGATCAACGGGTGGGTAATCACGAACAAAACTTTTGGGCCGACTTAATTTTGGAAACTCCCTAGATAAACAGTCATCTCTCAAATCGCTTCAAGAAACTTCGGTGAGGAGGAAGCAAAAGTACAAACCTTTGCTTTTTGATCCCACTTGAGGAAAAGGCGCTACAATGCTATGCAAAGCTAGCAAAAGGATGAAACTTCTCATTCTGCAAACTGAACATGTGCTACCTTCACGGAAGTGCTGGCAACTTCGAAAAAAAAAGTTCCGTTTCACGAGCGGCGCATGTGCTCTTGGTGCAAAATGTTGGACTCCGACTTACGTCACTAATTCGGAATTTTTATCGCTTACACAGAAGCCGCCACTTGTACATCAGTCACATTCACAATTTCTGCATATTTTAACGCAAGTCGTATTTCGAACTCTCGGTAGCGTCAATCGTCGCCAAGAATTTTCAATAGTTTCAGAAAGCTGAGTTCTTTCTTATGCCGGGGAGCAACCAAACTCTGGCTCATCAAATTTCTAAGCGCCTTGCAAAATCCTGATTTTCTCTAGGGGCTAAGAAAACAGTCTCTATCGACGGTTTTTAAGCAAGTAGTCATCAGCAGAATTTTGACGTGAGCATAGCAAGCATCAACTTTTGCATCTCATCGTCTATAGTCATCCGATGTAAGCCTAGGAATGTTATAACAATCCTACGAGTATAATATCAGTCACAATCTACAGAGAAAGAGAGAGAGGCAAAAAATAGAGGAAAATACCCATTTCAGCCAAAAAAATCGCATTTGATATAGCACAAGTTCTTTTTCATAATTAATTTATGGGGCATTTTCATGTTATCAACTTGTTTACCGTTTGACCAAAGGTGACACGCTGTTATTTTATTGTTGTTTACTCAACATGCACTCGAACACGTTCGCCCCTATTGGATAAAGATCAGATCCTTAAACAGTAAGTGTATTTTGGTACTTTCAGTGAAGTTACTTGCAAGAATTTATTTCAAATAAAAAAATCGAGCACTAGATAATGGCACTGGCCAATCCTTTATTTCACACCAAAATAAATATCATGACATTTGTAAATGTCCTCGAGGATTTGTTTTCAAATTGCCTCGACACACTCCGAGCCCTGGGTTCACAAGCCAGAATAGAAGGGTGCTCCATGGTCAACCTCCGTAACACTTAAAATTTTGAGATTTCAATAATGAAGAGTATTTAGTAAGTATTATACGATACAGAAGAATTATACCTCTTATAAAAAACAACCTGTAGAGCGTTATTTTGGAGGGGAGATAAGTTACGGATCGTCAGAGGCGAGAAAGCCCAAACATAAGGCGAGTACCATCTAATCATATATCTAACTCTGGGCTCCGCCATAATATCTACAATAGAGAAACATGCCAAGATTCCTAGAAGGAGTTCAGAATACGAATATATTCTATCACTTCGCCATATTATACATTTTCTCCAACTCATAAACATATACTTTGGGATGTTTTTTCTCGTCATATCTTTCGTAACTATTGCGTGCAAGGCAGTCTAGACGAATAAAAAACGCGTCGAATGGTGCACGCTCAGAGAAGACGCAGTCGCGACGCGCGCACATGTCTACGTGCGGGTGTCGGTGCATGTGCGTGTGCTGAAAGCGTTTCCAGCTTCGTTTTCGGTTTCGCGCAAACCGACTAGATGCTTTTTCCCGTATTCGCGACCGCAACTCGGTTTGTGCGTTCTTTGAATATGCAAAACGACATGAAAAATTCTGCGTGCGCTATGATCTCACATGGTCGCGGAAACGGCGAAAAATTCATGTGAAAGCTGAGAACTGCGAATTCTTGCAGCAACAATTCTAAGAGACAGTTATGGTTTTTAGTGTATTGATAATACATGGTGTGATTTTGTCAAAGTATGTCAGACACTGTGAAATGCTATTAACTGTTCTGTGAGTGCAGACAAAAAGTAAAGAGATTTTTTGTCACTTCTTTTTTATTGGTCGCTTTTTTCTGTCCTCGTGCCTAGTCATATGAGTTTTACTTCCCTATTTCAACGCACCGTCATCTACACAATGAAATCAAAAATAATAAATGTAGAGATAAAATTTATTGCATAAGAGTTGGTTGAAATGGTTAAAATATGACATGTGGGAAGTGTAATGCACGTGAATGAAGAATTCGCGTTCGATGAGGCATGCTGATTGTATTCGCTGACGATTCATTCTTCTACCTCCGATTATATTGATGAATATTTCGCAATGAAAATCACATTTTGTGTCAAAACAGAGCATTGTTGGTATACGAATGTTCGAAAAAGAAACGCTGAGGGTGAGCAGAAAAACGCATTTGAAAATTTCGAAAATCGTGGTACTTAGTCAATATTGATCCAGTCACGACACGTGGGTCACCGATGGCTCACGCATTTCTTGCTGCAACGACCTTGTAGACATTGGTCCACCCTCTTACAGAGGCAAAAATTTTTCAGATTTGTAGTTTTTCGAAAGGCGGCGGGTTCTGATTGTACATTCAGTGGCTGTGATCAGTAATCGATCGATAAAATCGATAGTTTGACACAACATAAAGGGAGTTTTTCTACTTCCTATTCAGCTGGTCTTTAACGTACGATACACAGCTGGGTGCGTAAAGATTGCGTGATTGTCCGCGCTTGGATAGCTGTGTACGATGTGATTTTGGATGTCGCGGGTATCTCTCTCGGGGCAAATTCGCATTCTTTATCGACAAGAGATATGGAAGAGAGCTTTGGGGTTCAGACTAACTTGGACTTAAAGTTATAGTTGAGCTCTAACCTGTTATGGCTAAAATTATATGCGTGTAGATGAATTGGGAAAATGTTCGTTCTCAGGTATATTTACAGAGAACTCGTTCGTCAGGTTTTTAATTTCTTCATACATCAACGAGACAATTCGTTTTGAGCACTTACCGACGTTGACAGTAAAAGAACGGCAACTACCCAATGAACACGTGATGATTGAAAATTGTCTAGGACAATTTCTACAGTAAAGTCGCTGACTTTTTTGAGGGTATTTATCTATCATATAAAATGTGCAACTTATGAATGTGCAGTTTTGCAGGACTGGACGTATCGAAGGCTCATCGCTATTTCTGATAGTAACTTCTTATCGATTGCCGTGCTTGGGATTAGAAAAGCGGAGGACTCAGAGGGGGAAGTTATCGTAGTACTTGCACTTCTGGGCAACGCACGTTCAACTGCAGCGTTCATCAGTACAAATGCACATGTGAGTGTGTGTGTGTGTGTGTGTGCATAGGGGAACAAAAATAGGGGGGGGGATGTCTAATGCCTAATGCCTCCCCACGTCTCACCCGTGCACCCGCGTGTGTCTCCTCTCTCTGCGTGTCGCGCCGCTTGCTGCCTCTCCATCGCCGCCCGCCACCCCCCGCATATCAACGGCGACGACGACGCGCCAGTCGCGCCGGACGCGGACAGCGCACGCGATGCGGTGGAGGAAGTTATTTGAGCGTTCCTAGCACGTGGGGAGAGACCCGCGGCTGCAACGGAATGCACGTGCGCCGTCTGTCCTCAATCACACGATGTCATTCTCGGAGCAAAGTCCACGCGCTTTGCGCTGCACACATACACACACACAGCGCGCGCGGCGCGCAACACACCCAGCACCTACTCGCTCTCCTCGCACCCTTCCAAAACGCTCTTCGGAACATTGCGTCTAGGCGTAAACACAAGCAATGCACCGTCTCATCACCAGCACCGTACACCAAAATTATGCGCTTGCGCGGGTTGCGTATGCCACGTTTCTTGCACACTTTTTTTTCACACCGTTACGTTTATTTACGACATCATTGCATTATCCTCGTATCCAACAATAGGAATCAAGATGTGGTAATCAAAACAGTAGGTGTACAATCAATTACTCAGTATGAGAAAATGAAGTAAAATAGCGAAAGAAATGAGAGAGGTGGCACTCTCTCATTGTTTTTGTCCTATATGCTGAAAACTTACCAGAATACATTGATGGGTCTTAAAGCGAGGTTTTTTCAAAGGGTATTTTTGGCAAAATTTCGTTTTGCTTTTCACGAAATTCTTGTTGTATGAGGGTTTATTTCTGGGATTTATTAACCTTGGTTTTGTTTTGAATATCTAGGATTTTCCCAAGGAAAACTCTACCAAAAATCACACTCTTGCAAGCACCCATAGTTGCGTGATATCACTTTATCATTGTTTGTGAATCAATCTCCACAACTCTTTGGACTTTGTTCTCCACGGTAGCAAGATAATATTTTGCTGACTGAATGATCTTTGAGTGTTCTAAAAGTCTAACTATGCAGACATGCGGGGAAAACTTTACTTGAACTCGGAGCATGTGAATCATATGATTCGCGAAAATACGGTCCCTGACTTATATCATGTGAAATGATTATGACAGCATGGTGCACGTAAATAAATCTTTGCTAACTCGTATCATAATGTAAACGGTTATGGAGGCTATGAAGTAGGCAGGTAGTGGCATATATCTCAACAGCAGCCCACCCCCTCCCCTTCCCCCGCTTATTCGCACACCCTACTAATAACGACAGATCAGTGATGCCTTCCACCGCTCACCAAAAAGATTCACACCTGCCATTTAATCACAACTTTGATGGTTATGCATCACACAGTCATGTGCGGATCAAGGCACATGGCACTTCGCTAATTTTTTAATATATTAAGAAATGAAAAACATCCAAGAGTTTCCACCCCACCCTTTCTTCGCCCGGTCCCTGTTCAATTCACGTGACGTGCCACGTTGTCGTATGGTGCAAAGTGCGTTTTCTCAGAAAATGGGCTTGTGTCTCGTCTTGTCTTGTCTCGTCGTCATCGCTCCTTGCCTGATTCTTGACGATCACGTAGAAGGTGATGTTTTTGAAGGACATATGGGCATGATATTTATTTTTATTTGATCTACATAAAAGGTTGTTGGGAGGGGGGGGGGGGGTGGATGGGGGATGGGAGAGCGAGAGAGAATCTTAGCCAAAGAACTAGATCGTGCGAGGCATAGGAACAGGATTTCTGGTGATTTTTGATGACTAGGAAATAGTTGTTCTGACGGAAATTTTGATGAACACGGAGGATCTTCGTTAAATTTCCCGCTTGAAGTCGGCATTGGGCAGCGATTTCCTTAGCAAGGTCACCAAGATATTTGTCTCAGTCTGGCCTTACAAGAATTACTCCGCATAAAAATAAGTGGTCCTCTGCAACGACGGGTTTTCCACCCTCGAGCGGGACGAGCGGGGTCGCGACGAGCGGGGGGCGGCATGTGCCGAGCACGTGGCCGTGGGCCGTTCTCTGGCGCGTCGCCGCCACGCCCCCTGTCAGTCTGGACGTTTGTCGCACGCACATTCGCTGCTGCACACTCCTCGCCAAATGGACACCCAGTTAAGCATCAAAACCTTACTGACCGCTGCTCGACTTCTGGACGGAGGTCGCGAGGTGAACACCCTCGTACAACCTCATCCCACTATGCAAGATGTGCCGACGGGCACGATTCCGTCATCACTTGATATGCAACCTCTATATGCTGGTACGTAATTATGTAACTATCGTCTTTCTCGACCACATCTTCCCTCAGTTTTACTTGTTCGAAAATTCTCTCAAAGCCAGATTTTTTATGATCATCTCGAGCCATACTTTGTAAATTTTCGACTCTCAACAATTGCACTGCATTCGCCTCATTTCAGATTCCATGCAGCCTGAACTCAGGGTTATTATCTCAAGGAAGATGCGTGTTGAGCGGAAGCTTTGTTCCGCTTCAACAAGCGCTCAACCATACTGTTCCTCGTCCCCGCCACGGAAAAACTCATCGAAACACAGTCGGTGAGTCATTCGCCATAGTTCGCTCATGCAAGCTGTTTTATCTCTGCAAAACGCTCGCCCACTCCTCTTACTTCTTTGCATGGCAAAAATTCTCCAAATCTGCTTGTCTGCGGCTTTGATCCTGCCTCAATATCGCCAATTATTCCATCACTCTTGCAGAGCCGCCCACAATGAGCTCGAAAAAACTCGCCGAGCAAATCTTCGAGGATGCCTGGAGACGCTGAAAACTCTCGTACCACCGCTTGGCGATGCGTCTCGTAATACAACGCTTGCATTGCTGACGCGTGCCCGTGACCACATCAAGGTGAGCGCTCGTTCACATGTTAATCACGTGCGCGCGCACGTGCGCGTGTAACGCCCAGCCCACACGGGTCTTCGAGTGGAATGATTCGGTGTAGGAAACGCGCATGCGCTTCTTGCAATTCCACTCTTCCTCGTGACATCGCATACGCACGCACTGTGAGACACGGAATAATATGGGGTATGTGGGCTGCGGTGAAGCGAAAAGAATGATGGGGGTTTCGTCCGAACTTGCGCCATACGCACATGTGCTGACGTCAGAGCAGTGCTTGACATTTTCGGAAGTTTTTGCTTGGAAGATTGTTCCAGTTTTGGGTTCTAAAGAGTTTAGCGAGCATCGATCGGGTTCGGACGGAATCTCTATATGTTATGAAAGCATAAAATGTCGGGATTTGCAAACGCCCTTAAACTATGCATTTTGCAGCAACTGGACGAGTGCAACGCGGTTTTGCTTCAAGAACGGGAACGATTAGAAGAGCAAAAGCTCCGATTGCAAAATGAGCTGGAACGCCTGAAAGAAAGCACGTCACAGTCGACGTCGCCACGTCCTTCCTCCACCACCTCGTCACGTCTTTCGCGTGATTCCCCGATTTTCCTCGAATATTCGCCATCTTCGAAACCGGCTCAATCTCCTCAGCCTATAATCATTGACCCGATAGCAGAAGGTCTACTTCCAGCGTTACCCATTTGCTATCCACGGCCATCATTATATCCCTACCTCGATCTCACACCTTCTCATCCTTGTGCCTCGTTTGATATGCCATCATTCTTGCCAATTCATCTCCGCGTATGATGATCGTCATCCCATAATTTCTCGCTGTTTTTTATGTCTACTGTTTTTCATTGTCATTTCAATAAACTATTTGTAGTATTTCTAATGGCGCATTACAATAACCGAAGTATAGAAATGGCGAGAGATATCTCCACTTACCATACACGCCATCAGCGCAACAGGTGATTACATTTGAAGTCTCGAAAACATGTGCGATTCAGCCCACAGCACCAGTCGGACGTTTGTGACCACGTGCATTTCAACGTGCACAGAGTGTGTTGTGTGTGTTCCGCTGCTGCCATCAGCAGCGATACGGCTTGTTTATGTAAACAACTGTGCGCTCGCCTTGTCTTCTGATTGAAGAACTGCCTTTGTAGTGCTGCAGACACGGCTAGCTCTCCTTGGTACACTGGCATAGTTCGTTCATGCACTGCCTCTCTTGCGAGAGTGTCGGATCACTTTTGCAGAGAGCGAGTGATATCCCTTCCAGACGAGGAGGAATCCCCAACTTGTCGCGCCGAACAGCGAAAACAAGCCATTCGAAATGTGTGCAGCAGCGTGTTTTCGCGCAACGACGGGCGCAAGATGTTTTGCTAGGCGCGGCATGCGCGCCAGTCAGGCCCCACGGCCGCGATACGTTTGCATTCGTCAGCAGCAACAGCACGTGTCGCCCCCTAACAGCATGCGCGCGCTGCGCTATTCGGGCCGCAGTCAACCGTGTGAGCGCCCCGCGCCATGACGCATCAACGCACCGGGTCCTCGCCACCTTTCGCCCGTCTTCCCAACGATCGCCCCTTGCACGCGGTACACCCGTACGGCAATGCATTGCGACAGCCAGGGGGGCGACACAGCAAATCCGCCCGCATCAGCGCTTTCTTTTATCTAGAAAAAGCGCAAATAAGAAGGGTTTGTGTATGTGTTCGCATCAATGCAGCGCCAGTGGGGTGATAACATCTGACTAATCATATTGAACCTGGAAAAGCCTTTGTGATCAATTTCACATCACGCTCAGATTACAAACGAACCAAATTTTACATTTACCAACACTACGCTAATTTTGCAGCCGACGACACCTTACTAGTACCTCGTTTTAGAACGTTTTGTAGCAGAAACGAACTGTGGTAATGTGTACTCCTACCAGTGGGGGACCGGGGGGGTGGGGGTCGAGGAGGGGGGGGGGGGGAGGTGGCGCTTAGAATGGGTCGCGAAATTCTTAAAATTTACTTATATGAGTTCAAAAAATGTACAATTGTCTTGTTTATTCTTGTAAATAATTAAAATAATTTTTGAACTCTCTAAAAAATCCAAATTAGCCTTAATGCGTGGCGTTTGTCACACACCAATTGAAAAAAGTCTTTGCCGCGCCCCCCGGACGGGAATCCTGGGACTTCCATTGCCTACCAAATGCATATTTAATTAAACCAAAAAGAACCAATGACAAGAAGATCCCTGCAGACAGGTTTTAGCCTTACAAGTCGTGAAATAAGCACGTGGCGTGGCAATACGTAAATTATGTTAGAAAAGACTCAACAATACTTCTGCCTTCATAATGATACGTTACCTGAAATCAATACACACAAAATTCGGCCTTAACGCGCGCAACTGTACAAAAATAATCCTTCAATATAAAAACTAAGTGGCTCATTTGTCCATCCTGTCAGAGAATCATTTGGTGCCATTTTCAGAAGTTGACTTTGTATTTCTCTTCCCTTCATTTATGGTGACTCGTCATTACTTCAGCAAGATTTGGTCTCTCCATGTGCTTTCAGAGACTCGCCTTGCTCATCATTTACGTAACAAAGTGAATAACTCTTCACACACAATGAATGTAATGATTTTATGCTAAAGTTTTGATAATTCTGCGAAGTTTGAGCCTTCTTTGATAGTCTCTGTTGAGGGATGAGAGAACAGTTTCTTTAACAAAACCGTGACGTACGCATGCAACGTTGGGCAATTGCTCTTTGGATTTTCTCTTCCTTTCAGTGTTTCCAATTTGATATATATTCCGCGTGCACTGTCTGAGAATTTCAAGTCTCAAACACATGACAAAAAGAAGAAAACGTTTTCATTCCTTGGTCACGGAAATAAAATGGACAAAAAACTCGTTGATTTTATGGTGTTCACACCGATAAAGAGCAAACAATTGGTGTCTGGAGCTACAAGCAACGAATTAGCACTACCAGTTACGATTTGCAAGTTTATTGACTGTTGTTTTTACAGTTTTGCATGCATATTTGCAGACAATTAATAAAGTACACCCCCCCCCCCTCCCCCCTTTGACACATTGCCAGGGTGATTGGCATTTGCATCTGAGAGCGACAAGGAAGTACGAAAGTGCAGCGGGATAGTTTCGGGTTGAACTTTCTTTTTGTGCTCCATGACAGCGAGAAATTACAGATCAGCCAGGCATGCGAAATTTTGTCGCATGGAATGTAAAATGTGCACAATGAAATAGGTTGATTTATTTCAATAACCAAAAAGCTTTTTGATTTAAGAAGGTCGTGCGAGTTGTGGGCAATCAGAGCTATTTGTTTCGTACGACTATTCCCGGACTAAGGCTGATGATTTATGGTCGCGGAGCGGCGGAAACGTGGCGGTTGAGCATTTATCATCGCTGGAGCGCACATGATGCGCAGAGTAGAGGGAAATAGCGCAGCGTTCGCTCTTTCTCATGCGAACATCAGCCTTCCTCCGGGACTAGCGTTTGTCACTTTTAGACTGAAATACTCGGCATTAATGTAGTTTCTTTTGTTATCAAAAATTTTTCTCCGTTTCTGTTGAATTCAGAACCACAAAATTTCATGCACTGAATTTCTTCAAAAAGACTTTGTAAAGCTATTCAAGTAAACATCTTCGGTAAAACACAGAGCACGATCGAGTACTTTCAAAAGAAATTGGAGAAGTGGCCCAAACAACATTGGAACATTCTCGAAATCTGTACGGGAACGAACGCTTTACGAACAACTCGTCCTTTTTCAAATCGTAAAGGAATGCGAAAACATGCGAGCTATTGAAAGCATCGTCTTTTTCCACGTTAATTATTGATGCAAAACTAGAATATTGAAAATTTAGATCAGTTATGTCTTTGACACATGTCATGTTGATATTAATCTAGAGTATAATTAAGACTTAAAATCAATTGATTACATTTTTGAATTCGCTTTTTGCCACAATATTTTGATATGATTTTCTTTTGCGGTGATTCTTACATGGTCGTGCTGATGTGTCATACTATGCCTCCCTAAAAGCCATGTGACCTTGACGAATTTGACTTTCTGTATTTATCTATGAAATTCTTTCAATGCCGCTCAGTTTAATCAGCCAACATTGAATAAACGTGACTTGTACGAGCAAAAACTCCGAAAGTTTGGTGTCTGGAGCAGACACTTATCGTTTTATAGCTGGGGCATCGATACGCACTGAAATTCGTCTTTGAGACAATTTATAGAGTAGTAAAATTTGTTTGACGATAAAATATACAAAACTAAAGACGATGCAGACCTTGGGAAACCACTAATGTAAGGAAGTTTAACCTTCTTTTAAAACACCAAATTTATTCCAATATCCAAATGCCAAAGCTGCATTGCGGACATAATTACCATAACTTCGACATTCTAATAATCTTGTAGCTTTTTCAATTCTCTATCAAGCTCACGCATCTTGCATGTGATTCGCACTAGTCCTGAAGAAATTCACAATATAAAGTACAAAGACATTTATCACCACATTGGCATTTCGTGTAGAAAATAGGTTGAATAGATTATACTCCTACACCCTATCATGTAAAAAAATACGAGGGCATTGTGGGGAAGAGGTTTGGAGGCATTAGAATTCTATCCGTTAATCAATAGAAAGAAAGTCTAGAAAGCGGTTTGAACTTTTTTATGGAGAATTTTTATGGAGAATTGCTCGCAATTATAAAAGTTTCGCCCATAAGTGTGTCATTGAAATGTTTGGAGAATTACAATTGTCTCTGGTCTTATGAAGTATAATTTGGAGGGAAATATTCATGCACTTTATGAGTTTTCTTGAACAAAAATCCATATTGAAGGAACTACATGCTCTCAAATACAGACAGTCAATTTGCGTTTTTTTTGAAAATTTAATTTTACTTTTATCTGAAGTTTCTAAGTACTCTCCATTCAAGTGGAAGAATTTTGTGCTGATCGGTTGTATCCACGATAATCATGTTTTCAAGTTTTTTATGACTCGACATCTCGATCTGTTCTTCGTTGAATCCATGAAATGCATATAATAGGAAATCCGTTACGTGTTTCAATAAGCATTTGATAGAAACGTGACATTTTCTCAGACATTTTTGAACGACTTTTAAAAATTTTTGGTACAAGAGATACGGACCATTCCATACCATACTGTGCCAAATTGCAACTTTACTTTTTGATAGAAATAATCTAGTGTATGGGGTGACTCTGAAGCAGTTTATCTTATCTTTTTATAGAAACATCCATAGAGAATATTTCGAGCGCTCTTCTGACTCAAAACTGTCGATTACGTAGGCGAACACTGAAAAGAGCAAACTAAAAAACTATCAATGCATTTTTTTTTCTTTCCGCTCTCTCTTCTCTCTCTCCATCCATGTGACCACGTAGAAATGTGATGGACACATGTTTCCATATGTATCCGTTACTAACACTGTAACCACGTGTTTCATGACAAAAGGCCGCGTCAGCAACGCATTAAGATAGGCACTGTTGAAAGAACTTGCTGTACATAGGAAAAAAAGTTGAATTCTTTCTATCACGCGAATCACGTTCGCTGATGATGTGTGAATTTTTCACGTATAAAAATCGTGATAATTTAGATGCGAAAATTCTGCAAATATTTGCTATCAGTGCACGTCGTCTCTGCAGCTGAACCCCATGCCATCAACAGAGCACATTTCGAAGCTATCAATGTATTCTATTATCAGCGTTCGGTTCAATGCTCTCCGAATTCTGCGCCGTCTGTTCGCTTCGCACTGCTGATCGTGGAAGCGCGTGACTCTCTACTTCTGCACTTATCGTTCATAGACCTTTGACTCGATAGCGGACGTCCGTCCCCGACTCACATGAGCATCAATAGCTGCTTCTATTTTTGGCAGCTAAGCACATTTCAGCACGTTTTTGCAAAGTGCTGCTTCGATCTGCAGTCAGGAAGTTTTGCAGGAAGGAATACCTAAAAGCAGAGCTGACATCGACATCGAGGTAGCTCAATACTTGCAAACCACATTTTCAATAGAGCATATTTTGGCAGCTTTGAAAAAAATTTAACGAGACTTTCACACTTTCAACATTGTTCTACAACGAGTATAACAAAGTCGAGCCATTTGTAGCTCGATGTGCACGTTGCACAACTAGCGCGATACTTCACGGCATGTGCGTTCACAAATTGGCATTTCAAGGAATTTTCTACGATTTAGACTTTCGCGATTTCGACAGCGGTTTATGACGCTGTGACTAGTCAAATAATTTTGCATATAAATGTGCACTGCACAACAAGCGCAGTATTCCACGCCATGTGCGCTCAAAATTGTTTCTTTCAGACTTCCGCGATTTCGACAGAGCTCTAATATGAGGCTATATCAAAGACGAGTCATTTGTAACAATACGTATTGCACAACACGCGCAATAGTCGACGACTGTGACTACAACTTGAATTTCTAAAAAAAACCCATTTCTTTTTTTATCTCAAGCAGATACAAACGCGCGTAGGTACCTATTTCTCAACAGAATCGCGCCACCATAAAAATTTTAACCTACTGTAGCCCGTAGAGCCGTAAGTTGCCACGTTTGGTGTGCATTCTCACATGTTGAATTACAAATGACTCCAGTTTAGCTCTCATAATTATAGGCATTTCCGATTTCGACCTTTGCAAAGTAGTTGATAAACGTCATTTATTTTATCATTATCCTTATTTCAATGTCCATTTTTTGACATATATGACAACTTTAACTTCTTACAGCTTGCTAATGCTATGACTAATCGAATGTCAGACGCTGTAAACCGAGTCATTTGCAACTTCTTTAGCATCGTCGGTAACTAAGGGAGGGACAAGTTTGAATGAGGGAATGAAACTGAAATCTCTGACTTGGGCTTCTCGCGATGCATAAAAAAACTTTAGATTGGGAAAACGAGTCCATTAAGTTGCTAAAATCAAAGAATCCTTCGGAGCAATCTGCGTAAGGAAGATCAGCTGCTCATGATGACTTTACTCTCTTCATGAAATCATAAAATATTTATCAATGAAGTGAGGATCAAATGACTTCATGTATTCGGGTTGCAATAAATTTTTTTCGTCGCTCTAATTATGGTGACAAAAGCATCAGAGTCGCTCATATACTGCTCTTGCAGAACTGAGATTGAGCAACCAGATTTGCGCGTGAACAACAAGCTGCGACTTTAATGCCGGAAACTTGCGCGCGCGAAATTCTGGCGTTATTGGCGTAGCCATTTATTCACGCGCAAGTTTGGTCGCCTAATTTCGGCACCGCAAGCACAATACGTAAACGGAAAATATACCAGACTGTGACTTACTTTAAGGTAATTTTCTACGAGATAAAGAATACTGAACCGTTGACAGTCTAGCGATTCAGAATATGTCTCAAAGTTTTTGTTTACACTGTCGCGACGTAATTATCGACAAAAACAGACGAAGTTTCAGACATTTGCGAGACACCTTGGTATTTCTAGCAACACTGACACATATAATGTTTCACAAAATCAATGTTCAAATGTCCACTCTTCTACGGCAAACTGCTTTACGATCACTTTGGCCACATGCATTTGAATTCGTAATTATTGTGCAATATCTGCAACAAAAGATATAAATAGATGCGTATGTACTAAGATCGAAATCTTTACACACGCGTACACTCAAACACATGAAAATGTTGTTTGTCCCAAACATACCCTCAACACATGAGAGTGCGAATAATAGTGGAAGGTATTCACGTGCGAAAGCAGTACATACGCTCACGTGATTCCACATGCAGCAGAGCTTCCTTGTACTTATCTGTTGTTATAAAAACATTGTGCGCCATTGTATATATCCTCGTACATGCAAACGTTAGTCATTGCTCAAATGTTCGAAGTTAAAACACTGTTTGTACGTACACTTCGTGAAAATTCGAAAAAAAATCAAACGTCGGAGTTAAATTGCTATTTGATACGTGGTCAGAAACTAGTATAGCGAATAACTTTTAGAGTCAAACTTGGTATAAATAAGCTGGTAAACTTAACGCTTATGGTGTTCCTACGTTGACAACAACATTAGCGTTCAAAAAATAAAAAAATGCGCTCTTTGGCCTTTTTAAGCGCAAGTCGCAGGCAAGTTGCCGGCATCTGCAAGAGACAGCATTTGCTCCACTCAAATTTTGTCGGTAATGCAAAAAACTATATTCATTCATATATACTAGCTAAGTTGTCTGCAGTTGCACAGCGACACATAATTGGATCTAGGAACGCTGATCATGTAGATGTGTACCTCTACAATTGGATCTCTTGAACTACATTTTAGTTATCTACATTATGAGGCATAAAGGAAAACTGATTATCACAGGAGAATGTGCGAAATGGCTGCTTAAGTATGCAGTTTCTATGCAAAAAGTATTTTTGGGTAATCTCACACTTCAACTTATCAAGCCCAGAATTCTTACCGGAAATGTAAAAGGTTAAGAGGTAGGGACATTTCTTAACCTCTTCGAGTAAACGCACGGTAGCTTATTTTACAAGAAATGACTATGCTAATTTGTTATCAGGCCGTTGAAATTAAAATCATCACCAGTTTTCGCAGATGTTGAAATGTGCTTTCTCATGAAAATTCTTTGATGAGGAAGTACAATTTTTTTGAACACGTGAACAATTACTGAATACCCTGCATTCAGGCGAACGATAGCATATAGCACTTTGATCAAGTTCATCCTCTATAAAACCTTAATCAACTTGGTTTGTTACTTATATGTAGTGGAAGTGGGTGGGGAACTCAGTTCGCAAGATACAACTACATAACGGATAAATTCGGTACATCTTTTGAAATATCAAAAAGGCAGCACCAGAATAAATTTTTGACCATGTCTTTGGCCGCTTCAGACTTGTTTGTGTATCTGAAGAGTAGGCTTGAGACACATAAGGATGACGAAATCTCATAAGTCTTCCGAAGAACCGGACCAATCTTAGGGTATAGATTAAGTACGACGCCCTACGCGCAATTCTCACTTTCAACCGTTGTCTGTACCACTGGTCAATTATTTATTTATTTATTTATTGCATAGGGAAGCTCTTATGGTAACACAAAACAACAACAAAAAATGTCGAACAAACTGAACACAGTAGAACGACCTTGCTAAACTAAACACAACAAACAAAAAGGTAAAAGTGTTAGTACGAAGGCTGAAGGTAGCTTCTTATAATCTTTTTGAATAGTTATAGCTTGCTACGAACATCTTTCTTCTCAAAATTATATCCACATCATGGGCCACTCGGCACGTGAAGAAATATTCCCCTATATTTGTACTTGCCCTTGCTAGTATAAGCTTCCTAGTCCTTCATCTAATATTGGAGCATCTAGTAGTGAGTGATTGAGTTATTCACGTAAGGCTATTTTCTCCCTCAGTACTCGAACGATGCCTTCACACTTTTTTAAAATAGTTTCACGGATCAGATCTGCTCATTAGAGCAGTATGTAGCAGTTCAAGCATGTGTCTAATTATTCTAGGACGCGTACACCAAAAATTGTTTGGAAAGTTCTCGCAATAGTCATCTTTGACGCAGGGACGTACCTAACCATAAGAGATAAAAGCATTCTCAAGCCGTGTTAGTTTGCCTGTGCCTGTTCGCGCCAGCATTGTGCCAGCACTGTTTCCTAGACGTGCTAGCGCCGAGCCGGGGCGCGATCGATCAGTACGCGGTACATCCACGTGGGTGCCGGCACAGCGCTGAAACGGCGTTGGCACAGCACTGGTGCATGAACTCGGCTGCCTGAGGACGAACCGAGACCTTTCCTACAGAGCTGAAATAGCCAGCCTTTCAAACACAATTTCTGAACCATCTGGAAAGCGCAATCTCCGATGTCAAAAAGTTTTGAATATGTCTGCAATCTCAATAAGAAGAAACTTCTTGACTCAATACTTTTTTCAGCACGACTGACAGACTATGATTGACGTCTTTGCAAAGTATGACTTGCATATACATATTTTGCAAGTTAGCTGCAAACTAAAGGCTTAAAGAGAAGCAGATCTAAGATTAATTCAAAAACAAGTCTAAAATTGTAGTCCGAAAGCCAGCCACTTGGTTAAAGTGGCTTTCAAATGCTTATTGTTGGATTTATAAGTTTTGCACCATCAAGATGGAATTCATTTGATACATGTATAGCAAATAGAGAAAATCCTAGGATTTTCAAAAATGCTTGAACCAAAATTATTAGGTTGAACCGAAAGTTCTGTCGCCCAATTTTCAGAAAATCGTGACATCTTGCTGTCTCGATAGTCTTGCATGGCAGAAATGTAACTAGGAAGAGTGACTCGTGCAATTTTTAATACACCTTGCTTGCTCTCTCCTAGGCTCTGACTGCAGAGATAGAGATGGGAAAGTGTAATCATTTCAGGTTCGGGATTTTGAGGCAAGCCCGTTAAAAATTCCAAAACTATGCCATAACATCCAAGCGAGTATCCTAGATTTTCTGACCCCCTCTTTCTAGGTGAGCAAAAATCGCGTTGTTCGAGCTGTTTTCTGAAAAGTTGTGATTTTGAGAAAAAATCGCAAAAAAATCAATTTTTTTTAAGAAACCGATTTTTTGGCGTTTTTCCTCGAAAATCATATCTTTTTTGAGAAAAGCTCGATCAGTGGAAATTAAGCTAGGAAGGGGGAATCAAAAACCTAGGTTACTGGCCCTTTAGGATTTTATGGCACAGTTTTGCAATTTTTAACGGGCTTGCCTCAAAATACCGAAATCAAATTAATTTCTTCTTCGCAATTTTAACTATGCAATCAGAGCATGAGAGAGAGAAAGCAAGATGTCATTAGAAAGTACATGAGTCGCTCTTCCTAATATTATTTTTGTAATGGAAAACTATAATGACGGGAAGAATTTACGATTTTTCAGAAAAAGTGCGACAGAACTTTCAGTTCAACCTAATATTTGGCACATGGCGAGGGTTACATGCATTCTAAGTTCTAAGAGAACACTCAAAAAGTTGTTCTCTACATTTTACTAGCAATAATCGCAACGTCTTTCTAGATCTAATTTTCAGTTTTTGCTTCTATTATCTACTTTTCCTAACTAGAAATCCATGATCGATGTTTCTACTCACAGGGTGTCCCAAAAAGATGTGCATACTGTTTGATCGTTTATAACTCTCTTGCTTTTATGTCTTTTGCTGAGCATGAGGTACCATTCTGTAGAGCGAGGTTCACTTAGATTTAACGTATTGAGCGAATTATCCAGCGCTCTTCACTACTGTAGGATTACGGTAGGAACTTCGTGGAGGATCTCAAGCCCCTACAAGCGGTATTTTGCCTCAAAAACAAGGCCAAACAAGTCAGAAACTCTTGAAGTGAGCTAATCGAAGTCGTTGATTCTGAATATGAATTTTCCACTTCAGTGTAGTGCACTTTCTGAAGCTATTTCAGATTTACGGTAACAACTGTTTTTCCAATGTTTGTCAGAAATATGATTACGTCATCAAGAAAGCTCGAAAAACTTGTGAAAAGTTGTGTATTGAAATTAGCGTGCCCGAAAACCTTGCTACACTAAATATCAGATTTTTTTGAAATTATTTCATCAAAATGCCTATTCTACAGTGACGCTATATGCTAAAACTTCATACCGTAATTCTACAGTCTACAGTAATGAAGAGTACTTGGGGAATCTCTCCATGGCGTAAATCTAAGTTGAACCTCGCTCTACAGAATAATAATTTAAGCTCGGCAAGACATGAAAGCAAGAGACTTATTAACGATCAAACAGGTGCACATCCTTTTGGGACGCCCTGTAGTTATGATCGAATTTTATTAAGCATTTCAAATTTATTGTAGAGCTTGACGGAAGGAAGAGGGGCAAAAGAACTAATTTTCATTAATGAGCTTTTTTATTTGTGAAAGGAGGTGTCTTAAGTAAGCAGGGAAAGCTTTAGAAACCTTAAGTAAACTTGTGCGTGAGTATTGAATATTGAATGCAGTCTGTTAAACAGCCAGATCTGAACGTCGACTGTTCTGGGCGAGACGGAGTTCAATCTCTCATTTCGTTTGCGCTGTTAGAAGCTGTACGTGAATGTGAATCTAATTACCCCAAACAACAGCACTGCCCGAATGAGCTCAAAGCAGATTTAACATGGTTATTACGAGCTTTGTCGGAAAGTTCGCACTCCCTCTTAATAATACATTACATCAGGTCAAAATTCATTTTCCATGCTAAAGTGAATTTTGTACTGACAAAGGATCGCAACCTTTTCAAAATGACCTGTTGTTCCCCTGCAAATGCAGCAGGCAATAAGCAATAGGATTTGTACACAGCACTTCCATGTTCCCTGCAAACTCGACCATCGATAAGGATAAAAATTTTGGGGATGATGTTTTGCATACGTTAATGCTGCTATTTGTTTTTTCTATTAGAGTCTCGGCATAACCTTTCAGATATCCCTTTTTTGGGTTGTGCATACCATATAGGTGACCAGTCAGGCCAAAATTGGCATTGCGGGAAAGCGCGACGCTAGCGCTTTGCATCACGCCTGTCCTGCTTGTCTGCTCTCTCTTCAATCTCTTCGCTCTCTCAGACAGCGCGCATATGCAGCGCAACCTCTAGCGCTGCGAACACTCCAAATTCAGCCTATCCCCATTGGGACAAACTGTAGCATAGTCTTACTACTTGTGTTAGAACAGCTCAGCATAGCTTTGGAGAAAGCCTAAAGTTTTCTATTTTTTCGATTCCTAGTTAAGAAAAAATACAGCAGATAGGCATAGGAATGTCTGATGTGCAGAGGACATCCTTGAGCAAGTTGGGGGTTCGTAGGATTTTTTTAGAGAACGTGAAATTTTCAATGATGGACATTCGGAACCCTTTATAGATCGATCTTGGTACGATTACACGATAACGAGCTCGTGGAGCCTTGCTTTGGGCTACCAAATAACACCACATGCACTTTTTTGGTGTTCATCCTGCTTCGATATCGCATGATCGCCTAAAATGCGACATTTTTCTTTCCAGCCTAATGACTATCGGAATGAGAACAACTGTATAATATGCATGTTAATCCCCTTATCAGCAAGCCACACATATTTAAATGAATCTATTTTTTATTGCTCACCTTACCAAACAAGTTTTTTCTCGAGTAAAGCAAGAATCTTTAAGGAGAAGTTCTCATTGTAGTCACCTGACTACTACTTTGAAAAACAATCTTGCAAGAGACTCGTGCTTGTCTCATGATTTCTCATGAGTTCTTATGATTTCAGATAAGAATGGAGTTTCCCAAAATAGCTGTCTTTATCGTATCTCATTTATTGTTGGAATGCAGACGATTTTTTATTACGAACATTTGATAATATTGATGAGGGCGGAAAGAAGGGCTGTTAAGCACCCTAATTTTACCAGTACAAGACGCACCAATTTATTTCCTGAACTCGACAGCAACATACAAAAAAAAATCGGGAGCAGACCGTATAAGTCGCTGCGTTTGTCTGAAGGTAGCGTGCGGCATAAGTTTCGTCGTCCGAAAACACAATGACGCGGCTGAGAGGCTCTCATGAAAAAACGAAAAAAAGGTTCATCTTGTACTCGTGCAATAAGGGTACTTCACTTTTTCCCAAATGATTTGTAGCTGAAAAATGTCTGTTATTAGAGTCCTGGTACATACGTTCTTTTTGCATGCAGTAACGAGTACGAAATATTTGCTGTATTGTAAAAGCATGGCATGCAATTCTTGCTATCCCAAATTGAAATTCTAAGACGAAGGCCCTTTTAGTTAAGAAAGCATCATATCTGCATGAGTTATTAAGCGAAGTTAAGTTGACCTAAAACTCTATCACAATGAGAAAAAGCGAAGATTTTTTGGTAAGTTTGATGCATATTTTGATGCTTAGCTTGCCATTGACTTCCTTGGAGAGCAAGTATTTACGTTTTTGACGCCTCGTGAGTGCACATTGTAGAAAAAAAGCGAAGGGAGAGTTCATTCGAGCTCGTGTAATTTGAGGAAGCTTGCCAAAAATCTGAAAGTGTTGCTAAAATCTATTCATTTAATTAGCAACATAGGCAACGTGACCTTTTGATTTGAAAGAAAACTGTACTGACCAAACTAAATGTATCTATGATTTTGATCAAATGCCAAAAAAGTTGTTTTCGCTGTAATATGTTATGTTCTCTGGTTATGAAACCTAGGCATTTTCTTGAAGTCATATACTTTGTCATAAGCCACTCAGATTTGTTACGATGTTTATTTGGTCTAACGTTTCGGCAAATATGCCTTCCTCAGAGACCTGGAAGAAATTCTTACACTTGTTTTTCATACTATGCTGTCAAATCTCTCCCCTTGACTAGTTAGTTCGATGCCTTACAGGTAAACGCGTTAAGATCCTAAAACTGTAAGTAGCCTACCGTAACTTCCACCGATAGCGCGACTGTAGATGTTCAACTGCCACTGATGGTAACTATGTCCGACCAAAATGGTCAGCATGAGTAGTGGCCGTATTTATAAGTGACAGTATGATAGAAATGGCATCAAGTCACTGGTGATGGAGAGTTGTTCATTTTTTCCGTCTAATTTCGGTTCGCGCGAAAGAATGTATGCTGCTTCAAGCGCCTTGCGAGCAGCGACTCTCGATTCGTAACCCAGAGTAATGCACCTGATCTTAAGCTCTTAAGCCTTGGACCTAGTTTTGCGCTAGCTCGAAATATCAACGCGAGTATATACCGTGACGTGGTCGGATCCCTGCAACATCTTAGGGACCAGCTTCGAGTCAAGTTGAGATCGGAGGGGCAGACGCAACGAACCAACGTGCTGAGTAGAAAGTTATTACCACCAATTCCCTTTCCATCATCCTTCTACAAAATACCTGAACCTTGTCATACCGCAGACGTCAAATTTCGAATTCTTTGCTCGGGCATACTTAATGTCTTGAACAAGAATAGAAACACCAAACACACAAATTTGACCCATGCACAGTGGCTTGAATTCAGAGAGTTGAAAGGACTGATTGAGAGCGGAATCATACGCCTCTCTACTAGCGATAAAGGTGGGGAGTTCGTTGTCATGTCCCAACAATTAGACCGTGAGATTACCGAGCACTATCTTTCCGACAACACCGTTTATCGCCGTAGAAATGAGAAGGAATTCCCTTCTCAATGTAAGCGTTTGCACCACGTGTGGATGATGCTCGGTAAAGAAGCTGGAGTCAACGAAAAGTTCCTTAGCAGACTTAAGCTTGACAACCCATGCTGCCCCGTATTTTACAGTCTCGTGAAGACGCACAAGCTCTGCGCGTGACATGCACTCCGTGTCGGCCTCGGTCTATAAAATTCGACCAATCGTCAGCTGTGCAAATGGACCAACCGATAGAATATCATGGTTCCTGAGTAAAATTGTAACCCAATTTCTCGACAAAATACCGGCCCATTTGACGAACACCAGACATTTCCTTCACCAATTGCACCATGCTCAGATCCATCAAGGCTGTGCAACAGAGTCATTTGATGTAACGTCACTATACACGAACGTCTCCAACAGTGACGCATTACAAGCGCTTTCTGAGTTGTTCGATGCACATGGTAATACTGTTTCGATGTATGAACTCAGTAAAGCGCGCATAATGACTTTGGTCAAAGAATGGCAAATGAGGTAGCAGCCTTTGATGGCTACTTCCCATCAAAGTCTAGGCATTCCAAAGTATGGCAATTGCCAAAGACAACCAAACTGGCATCAGGATACCACTGTGTTTACCATTCATTTCCGACAAGGTCAAGCACGCATTCCAAAATTGTATAACACAGGCTCAGCTGGAGCAAGATGTTGTCCTCGTTAACATCCCGCGTAGCAACATTGAGCGACAGTTAGTGCGTAACCGTTTATACGACACAGCTTGTGTTACGATGAACTGTGTTATTTGTCCTTACGGAAAAACGGGAGACTGTGCTAAGTTTGGCATTGTTTACAAAATTGAATGTCTAGATTGCCACGCAACGTACATAGGGGAGACTGGTCGACAACTCAGCGTACGTGTTAATGAGCACTTGGCCAGTAAAAGGCGGGCAAGCATGGCAAGTCCGCTAGGGAAACATAAAGGTAATGACTACAACATCAGGTGCATTATTCTGGGTTACGAATCGAGAATCGCTGCTCGCAAGGCGCTTGAAGCAGCACACATTCTTTCGCGCGAACCGAAATCAAACGGAAAGAATGAAAAACTCTCCATCACCAGTGACTTGATGCCATTTCTATCATACTGTCACTTATAGATACGGCCACTACTCATGCTGACCATTTTGGTCGGACATAGTTACCATCAGTGGCAGTTGAACATCTACAGTCGCGCTATCGGTGGAAGTTACGGTAGGCTACTTACAGTTTTAGGATCTTAACGCGTTTACCTGTAAGGCATCGAACTAACTAGTCAAGGGGAGAGATTTGACAGCATAGTATGAAAAACAAGTGTAAGAATTTCTTCCAGGTCTCTGAGGAAGGCATATTTGCCGAAACGTTACACCAAATAAACATCGTAACAAACCTGAGTGGCTTATGACAAAGTATATGTTTTCGCTGTTTTTCAAACTGTGCGAAAATTATAAATTCAGAAACTCTCAATCTGCTGTACTTTTTCCACTCCAAACGAGAAGGTCACAAAGCTCAAACTAATTACCTCGGATATAAACGCAACAACTGCAGTTTTTGAGCTTGCTCAAAAATACCGAAGTTCAAGTCTCTTTATATCAGGTCATTCGAAAGTAATTTTGCTTTTTTCAAATGGGCGCTACATTTGACGGAACAAAGTTTTCTGAGAGACCTTGGGAGCATTTGATGTGGCATTTCATCCTCTTTCTAATAGTTATGAATTTGTTGCAAAACAGTCGATGATCTTTCAGAAAATAACCAAAATCTGCGACCTATGCTTTTTGAAATGGTCAAGTTTCACAATTTATCAAAACTTTTATGTCAATCCTCCGAAAAAGTCCAAGTAACGTATTTATAGGACAAACCCTACAAAATGCAAAACAATTTTTTCTCCTTCTCTTAGCCTGTCATACATCTATAACAGAATTTTAACTGATGCTACCGATTTACATTCTTGGACAGCTAAGTCCTCGTAGAACATCAAAGGAAGAGCAGCTCGGGCACTATTCGATGCAGCATTTTCTCCTTTTTCTAACTGGTGTTTTTTGTTTCCGATTCGTTTAGTTTTCGCGAATATGATCATCATACATTTTTTGAACGAGCCTCAGGCTGTACGCGAAAAACTCGAAATTCGATATTTCGCCACAATAAACTCTCACTTGCTTTGTAAAATTAGTGCTAGCTCATAGTACCATCTTGGTAGACTCAAATTCCGAATGAATATGATGTCTGATGCTATTGTGGCTGATGTAGGCCTGCCAATATCCGATGGTTTTGTCAAAAAAATTTTTCAAAAAATTACGGCGAAGTGTGAAAAAGAGAAAAAAGTTGTACTATATTCTATAAGGTTTGCTCTATCGAATGCTACTTGAACTCCTTTTGAGGATCTATATAAAAGTTCTAAAAAATCGTGAAACTTGACCATCTCAAAAAGCATGGGTCGTAGATTTTGGTTATTTTCCGAAAGCTCATTTAATGCGCTGCAACCACGATTTGATTAATGTTAGATAGGCGATGAAATGCTGCATCGAACCCTACCAAGAACTCTCAGAAAACTTTGTTCCTTCGAATGTGGCGCCCCTTTGAAGAAAGCGAGATTACTTTCGGAATGACCTAATATTTGCCATTCATTTCAGTTTTTTCGCGTTCTTCTAAGCTGACTTTCCTCTTGATTCATAGTGCTTTGCTACAGTCGTCCTCACCCCACTAGAAATTCGTGAACAAATTTGAATTCGAACTCGGGTAGGCAGGCTGCGCAGGGAACGGCCTCCCAAGCCCTCAATGTAGATTGATGCATGTTTTTTTCCATTTTGTCGTCACTGCACGCTATTTTTGTGTTGTTAAGATGATCCTGATAGAAAATGACGATTTCATTGCTGTTGAGCGTTTTCATACTGTTATGCTCGTTTCTCTGACTCTGATCTCAGGTAGGCTTGTGAAAAAGTTGAAGATGGGAAATTTGTGATACAAAGTTTATCGAAGCAACATTACAGAGGATTGGATGTCACGACCTCACAATTGAGAGACCGAACCACTCATCACTATACCAAAATACCGCAGGGATGCCTTCGAGACGTATTTCTCTCAGCGAAAGCAACTGAATGATTGAAAGCGGTCGAAAGCTTAGAAGCTATTAGCAAAATGTCGCTTGGCGAAATTGGAATGCAGTTTTGGACCTACCGTCACAATATGCAATTTTGTGCATCACATCACTGAGAGATTGCCACTGCGATTTTTTATCCTTTCCTTGTTAGAAAGTTTGTTCCTTGTCCCGAGATGCGCAGCACGACTACGATTTATAAAATCATTAAACGAGAATGTCGATTTGAACACTTGCCTGCATAGTAGCATGATGGTCCAAAGATTTCGGCCATACAGCGCTGAAAGGCAGAAAGTACTTCTTATGCATCAGTTCTAAGAACGCTATTAATCGAGCTTAATTGAATACTCTTTCATGTCTCGCGAGAGGAGAAACCTTATTCTATCTGAGGCAATTCACATAACTGCTATTACGACGGCGAACGTAAACTTGGGCTGATATACGCGATTACTTTTTGCAAAAAAATATATATTTGATATAAAAACAGCTTCTCTTTAAATGTAGCTAGGGTCTTGCAGTAATACGAAATAAACTCTATAGTAATAGCGCGAATCTTCTTAGCAACGATTCGACTTCATTAAGCCGCATGCACCAATATCCCCGCAGAGGAGGGGATCGCAGTTTACAAGCTTTGTACATAGCTCTAGATATCTGGATTTCACAGTGTCTACCTATCCAGGATATTCTCACCATCCTTCACTACGAATATATTGAACAGAAGCGGGAAGCTGTACAAGCCGCATTTTCTAGCTTTTTGTATGATCCCCTGATGATCCCAGGGGGATCACATTCTGTTCTTTGAAGTCATTTTTCTTTCCTTAAAGTTGATGAAGACATTCCAAAGTTGTACTGATTATGTAATAAACTGGTGCTAAGCATATTGCTGATGAGAGCAAATGAGTTTCTGAAACATCAAATTTTCGATAAACCTCAACTTTCGAGCTGTGGTTCATCGCAAATTTTCATGACTTTGAACACCCTCTCAGACAATCGCCGGGGGCAGGCGGGCACCGGAAAAATAGATTGCTGATCTCTCGCACCCCGCTTGCGGATTTTTTGGAAAGCAATCGGGACTTTTCGGAAGACCGCTTGCTGAGTTCTCGATTCCTCAGAGATTCAGCAATATATCTGCAAAAGATAAGCGCGAAAAAAAAATTCAACAGGCGGTCTCTCAAAAATCCGCTGACTCAGCAAGCGGTCTTCCGAAAAGTTCTGATTGCTTTGCAAAAAATCCGCGAGCGGGGTGCGAGAAATCAGCAATCTATTTTTCCGGTGCCCGCCTGCCCCCAGCGATTGTCTGAGCTTGTTCTTACAAGAAACATGATTGGCACTGTTGGGCTAGATAAACAGCACAACTTTGGAATGTTTTCATCAACTTTAAAGAAAAAATGATTTCAAAGAACAGAAGATGGTCCTCCGGGGATCATCAGGGGATCATACAAAAAACTGGAAAATGCGGCTTGTACAGCTTCTTGCTCCTGTTCAACATGTTCAAAGTGAAGGATGGTAGGAATACTTACGGATGGGTAGACAACGTAAGATCCAGATATCCGGAGCTTCAGAATATGGAGCTTTCTTTGTAAGCTGCGATTCCCTCCCCAGCGGGGATGATAGTGCATGCGGCCCCAAGCCGCAGGAAATATGGTGGTGAAGAAATTCTATGGGCCGCATGCACTAACATCCCCGCGGGGAGGGGATGGCAGCTTAAAAGAAAGCTTTATATTTCGAAACTCCAGATACCTGGATTTCACGTTGTGCACCTATCCGTCCTATCCGTAAGTATTCCTACTACCCTTCACTATGAACATGTTGAAGAGGAGCGAGAAGCTGTACGAACTGCTTTCTCCAGCTTTTGGATCCCTGATGGTCCCCGGCGCTTTTCTTTGAAGTCATTTTTCTTCCTCCGAAGTTAACGAACAACCTCCAAAGTTGTGCAGATTATCTAACCCGACAGTGCTAAGCATGTTCGTGATAAGAACAAATGATGTTTAGAAGTCATGAAATTTTCGATGATCCACAGGTCGAAATTTGAGGTTTACCGAAAAATTCGACTTTTCAAAAACTCATTTGTTCTCATCAGCAACATGCTTAGCACTGTTGTGTTAGATGTTCAGTACAGTTATGGAAAGTTTTCGTTAACTTCGGAGAAAGAAAAATGACTTTAAAGAAAAGCGCCGGGGATCATCAGGGATCATACAAAAGCTGAAAAATGCGGTTCGTGCAGCTTCCCGCTCCTCTTCAACATGTTCATAGTGAAGGGTAGTAGGAATACTTACGGATTGGTACACAACGTGAAATCCAGGTATCTGGAGTTTCGAAATATAAAGCTTTCTTTTAAGCTGCGATCCCCTCCCCAGCGGGGAGGTTAGTGCATGCGGCCCTAAGTCTGGTCTTCTTCTAAGCACTGGTCAGATTTTTTTCATCGCATATTTTTCAGTAACGACCTTTTTAGAGTCTCAAAAAAGCCTGCTATAGAATATGATTAGAGCATCATGACATAAATTTTTAAATTCACAAGTGGTGTTGCCGTGGCCTGTTTCATAAGCGCCGGTAATTTTGGTGCATTCTATCTTTCATACATGAAGAGAATGTCCCCAGGAACGGTAGAAACTTTACTAGCAAATGTTTCTTCGTCCTGGTACTGATACCAATCCTGTACGTAATATCAATACGATACATAGTACCCCGTTAAATACATGAATAGAATATTGCTCACCAGTGGACATACCCCGACTGCTGGCTCTGTCAATAAGGTATCATGAAAGATATCATTCCTATTTATTTATTTATTTATTTATTGCATAGGGAAGTCCCTATGGTAACACAGAACAACAAAAAATCAAACACAGAACGACCTTATTAAACTGAACACAACAAACAGATAGGTGAGTCTGAGTAGGAAGACCGGAGGTAGCTTCTTAGAATCTTTTTGAACAGTGATAGCTTAGCTACGAACATCTTTCCTCAGGATTATATCCACATCATGGACCACTCGGCACGTAAAGAAATGTTTTCTTGCATTTAACCTTGCCCTTGATAGTATAAGCTTCCTAGCTCCTTCTCTAGTATTGGAGCATCTAGTGGCAAGGAAATTTCATGCGTCAGGCTTACATCCTCCAAATAGTATTTTAGCACCACCAGGCATATTTGTCCTCCCCATAAGGCGCAAAGACCAGGGGACGTAGAGATCAATCGTATGGTTGATTATAGTTAGGAAAAGCTCATACATCTCATTCATCGTGGTGACGGTCATGAAGGATCCATACCAGTCAACATCAGCTAGGCGCTGTCTCAACCTGTTTAACACATTGACGACCATGCAGATTTTTAGTTGTCTGCCTTTTGGGACCAAGGCCTTTTTACGGACCAGCCCACATTTCAGCCATAATTAAGCATACTACAGTAGATTTAAAAGGGTGACAAAAAACGTAGAAGTCATTCCTAGATTCCGTGCAAAAGAAAACTCATGGACTGAGTTTATTTCAGGTTAGCAGTTATTCTACCAAAATTCAAGCCTTGACACACATGGTGTGTCAAGCGGTCCCACGCGGTAATCATTGCTTGACACACCTGTGTGTCAAGCGGTCGTCAATGTGTTAAATTTGCATTTCTGAAATCCCTGCACCTGACATACTCAGTATAGTTTGATTCGCAGTGGCTTATTTGAAATCTAAGCGAAGTGATCGCTGTTCCCGAGAGGAGCCTCCACACTTATGTCGCTGACCAAATTATCCATATCTATAAAAATTAGATCCAACAAGTGTTCCTTGCGTGTATTTGTGATTTGACTTGCCTCGACGTTCGTAAAGCCTACACATTTTGATGAAGCTTCTGATAGATATCGATGCTGGCTCTGAAGTGAACTGGCATTCCCAATTCATTTTAGCTAAGTTGAAATCTCCCAAAAAGACAGCAGAATTTTGACAGGTTAGCAGATCGGTAAGAGCTTTTATCAATTGTTCTGTACCAGAAGCGGGACAGGAAGGGGTACGGTATACCAAAATAAGTCTCAAAGTGGTAAAAGTCATAATGTCACAACATAAAATCTCATAGCTTTCTAACACAGACTCTTCGAACAATCGAAACGGATTAAACTTCTCAATTGCCAGGAGCACCCCTCCTCCCCTCTTATCTAACCTGTCGCGTCTATGTATTATATATCGTACTTCCAAGGCAAACCTCCAAAATGAGAGCTACTGGAAATATTTTCGTTTAACCAACTTTCAGTTATTGCTCAGTAGAAATCTTATATTCAGTCAAAATAAACCTGAGATAATCCTTCTTGCACAGAGAACGAGCATTAGCTAGCATACACTTTGAGAAGCTACCTTTAATCCGGGGGATCGTTGACTGTTTGAAGGCACACGCCCCGGCGTACCAGATTTGTTTTGGACAAACCATTTTGTCCAATAAAATCAAGACCTTATGTTAGTCTTTGCTGGTGATCAGAATACCTTGCGGAAACGATTGCGCCTTTCGTTGCGTAATCTGTCCCTCTCCTCTGAAAGAGAAGGGCGGATATGGATCCCATGTGCAAATGGGAAGCTTTTCAACTTAGGTGCTCTCTTCAGCGCAAGGTTTACAGAAGAACGAGACGGCATGACAATTTCCAGTAGCCTATTATAGGTGGGATGAGGTTTTCCCATTCTATACACGGAAGTGGGTATGCAATCAATAGAGAGGTAGTCGAAGATCTGACTAACACAATCTCTATCATGGTTTACTCCTAAGCAGTTACTAGAGCATCTATTCTCTGGGACATCGCTTATCACTAAAGCTTGGAGACGATCACGGTCTTCACACGTACAACCAGATTTCGAATTCGATTTTGATGAAGGTATAGATGTAGAACATTGAATAGAGGGCAAAGGTTGCGGCGAAGATTGCTCAATACAGGATCTAATCGTAAGGCGCTTGTTAATACGCAATGTATCGATTTCTTTACCCATTGTTTTAAGTTTAACAAACAACTCACGATTTTGCTCGGCGACAATTTCACAGAGTTTCCGATTTTCCATCAAAAACGCCACGATGGATCCTGCGTACACTGGAACATTTGCAGTCTCCATCTTCCGCGGCTTCAATTCTTGAGGAGTGGCGTCGAAGTGTATCCTGCGCTTCTTTTGTCGTTCGATGGGATTGAGGGGATAAATGGGGGTCTCTAAAGCCATCTTGCGGAGGTAGAAAGGCATGGATAAAAAAATTAACAGAGGACTTTAGTCAGAGTCGTCAAGAGCCGATAGGGGCACTGCAGAGGGATCACAAATCGACGCTCGCAGGCAGGCCACGGTGCCGAATGCCGAATATTTCTGTACAACATAAGAGTGTCTCTTTCCCGCTTCTATATGCCAGTTCCCTGCGCTATGTTTTCGTAACCAGCATGATCACTTACCCCTTTTGCACTATAGGCCGTCCGCGCCGTGCGCGGAGAGCAATGCTGTTGCGTCCATCAAAGACAGTTCATGACCGGAGGAGGCACAGAGAAAACAAACGACCAAAGTGCACGGGAAAAGAGGAGTGACGCGCGGCACACACTTTGCACACTCCTGCGCCCTGCGCGGAGGGCCTATAACTCCCAGCTCTATAAGTCAAGCTGCAAGAATTTTATAAAACTGGTGAGAGCAGTGGTAATTTCTAGAACTGATTTACTTTCGTTATCACCATAATCACTTACTTCTCTGTGCCACTCCCAATCCCGCAGCAGTTTGCAAACAACCGATTAAACGGATAAAGCTTACCGATTATGTTTTAAAAAAATATATATTTCAATCTTCATAAGCATACTCACTTTCCTCTCTGTGCTGGCTCCTGCAAAATAGGATAGCCAAAGAGGCCCGCCAGCGAACCGTATGTGCGCAGAGTGTGGTCCAGATCCGATGGAATTCTCTTTTAGGAACATATGAACATGCAGTCAGACATTCGGCTGTCTGAAAAACGCTTAATTATCAATAGCTAATCATTATGAAGAGCTATCGGGACTTCAGGTACCTCGTCGTAGGGCCGGTTTGAAGCTGCTCTAATTTTTGTGTCTTATGCGAAATTGGATGTATCATTAGAGAGCGTTATTCTTGGTGTTTCTGATGCAAACTGCTTTTCATGGAAGTCTTTGGAACAAGATGGCAGCCCTACAGTTTGCCCCAATCGGGATCAGGCTGGACAGTCGGCTTAAATTTGCGCGCTCGCAGTCGCGTTTGCGCTGCATATGTGCGCTGTTGGAGAGATCGAGGAGATTGAAGAGGGAGCAAACAAGCAGCCGTGGGCGTGACCGCGACGCCCCAGCGACGCAGACTCCCGCCATGCCCTTTTTGGCCTGATTGGGAAAGGGGCAGACTGTAAGAGCACAGGAGGCTGAAATATGTTACTAAAGAATGTCTTTTTGTAAGAAAATCCCCACGAGGCTATGCCAATGAGGTTCTTCTAACAGTTATTTACCGAAGGCTGTGATGGACTAGCATATGTACTAATTCAAGTAAAAAGTTCCTAATTTGGCGTACCGAGGGGGAGGCGGGGGGGGGGGGCGCGCGCCCCCCCCCCCCCCGAGAATGGGTCCCGAAATTTTTCAAAGTTACTTATATGGGTTATAAAAATGTGCAAGTGACTTGTTTGTATTTGTAAATAATTGAAATTATTTTTAGAAATTTTTAAAAATTCAAATTAGCTATATAAAAAAAATTTTTTCGGGGCGTGGCTGAGGCCACGCCCCCTTTTTCTGAAATTTTTGGGGTTATGGGCCCGCGAAAATTTTGAGAAGCCTACCAAAAATTTTTTCTGGGTGCGTGGCGTTAGCCACGCACCCAGAAAAAATTTTTAAATTTTGTGCATCAGTCGAAAACTGCCCAAACTGATGCCGCTTCCATTCGTGCACTCTCTAAGTTCGGAGTTTTTTTTATCAGAAGAGGAACAGTAATCAAAAAGGAAAGAGCAGGCAGTAAAAGTTGTGCAAAGAAATGAGGCTGAAACGTCCAAAAAGCCAATATCATGAAAACACAAAAACATTCGCGGTTTCCGCGATCGTGATAGTTGTATCAGTCCTCTTTGGAGAGACCTGAAGATATCGAGGATGCAGCAACTCTCCGAAATACAAAGGAGCGTTTAACAGAGAATTCACAAAGGGGAAGCTGCAAAGGAATATAGATAATTTGCGCAAGATATGACATGACGTTTTTTTATTCTTGAATCCCGCTTTAAAACGTAATTTCCTACATCACAAGAAGCAAGAATGCGATAATGAGACGAAAATGGGCAAAGTTTACAATCATACCCGTCGAAGAAAGTCAAAAATTACCATTTCACGCCGCTTAAAACCGCATGTGGGCGGCTGCAACGCATGCAGCACGTTCCGGCACAGTTCGGGCACAGGCCTAATACAGAAATCAAGCCTATCGAAAAAAATTGGTTTCAAAAGAAGCTGTGATATCATAAACTCTGAACTTGAAACTGAAATTGGAGAGAACTTATGCAGCTACTTACTTACTTACGCGTGACGTACAGGCTTCAGCACAGAAGCTTTCAATATGTTCATCGCTTCAGATATCCACGATCTTCTTAGTAACCGTCGGCGGCTGCGCCCAGAGAGTTCCAAATGCGAAAATTGTATTAAGCACTTTTCCACATCACAGTAAGATATTAAGTAAAAAAAAGGCGAGAAGGAATCACTGAGAATCATGGAAAAATGGACAGTTATCTACAACAATACGTTTGTTCAGTATCGCAGGAAGTTGATGATGCTAGACAACGCGAATTTCAGATCTCTGAATTGCCATAAACTTTTTGAGCTGAGCCCCTAAAAAGGATGAAAAGTAAAGCGTTGGAAACGGTGGACAGCTCAATTTCTCAAGGTCGCTTTCACGTTATCGAAGAAGTGACCTTGCCGCTTGGCCATCTCTGCGCCATTACTGAAACTACGTGGCACGCAAAAACGAGTGCTTTTTGAAAGATTTGTCATGGCCTCGCTTGCAGACTGATAGTTCTCATGGCCTTCTACAAAAAAAATGTTCAAGGACAAGATACTGGCAGCGGATCCGCGCGGACAAGGCTATCGATTGCTCATAGAGAGAAATGAATATCGAGACAGCGTCTAACTTTGCTGTGCCTGCAACTGAGTCCTTTCTTTTCCTTGGTTATTATTATTATTCAATACTGCTTTACTGCTGTTACTGATTCTATTGTATTTAAATATTCACTACTGCTGGAGTAAGATGTTTTGATTAATTTCATGCTCTCATGTGTGCCAAATAATGAAAGCAAAAGTAGATTGAAGAAGCACATTCGCATATAAGGACCTAGCTGAGACAGGTTAGACATCGCAATGGTACGTCCTGAACTTCTAGTATTCATCCAGAGGACCATTAGGAAGGAAATCCCAAGATCCCTCGAAGAATCTGGAGGTCTGGAAGTTCTTTTCAGATAGAGTCCTTGGCCCTCTCTCTCATGCAACTATAACACTGCACCGACTTGACAGGTGCTACAGTCTGGTAACCCTTATTGAAAATTCTAGGAAAATTGCCGGAAGGGAGCTTTTACCCGTGACAGTTGCTGCCTGCGATGGCAACTGGCATTAGCGATAGCGAGTCACACAAACTATAGACTCCTTAGCGAAATGCTAAGGAGCACAAGTTTAGTGTGACACCTATCACGGGGTGCCGAGAAGGCACAGCATTCACCGGCTCTTGCACTACAAATGCTACAATAAGGTGACTTCCGAATACGCACGGAATGCTTTCGTACTCGCCTAGAAGGTGTGATCATGTGTGCAAATGGACTTGAGGGAAAACGAACTGCTTTTTAGAAGCTGTTGTAACACCACGACCGGAAAGAAAGAAGTCGCTTCAAGTAATTACAATAGGACACTCATCTCATTACCCCAGATTTAATGATGGACGATAGTTAAGAATTTAGGAGAAGAAGAGTCAGAAGAACTTATAGCGCCTGGTTTGTAGAGTGCTATATAATCCGTGCTATATAATAGTGCTACATCCCTGGCAGAATTTGCTGGCAATCATATCATGTAGTTTTCGTCTTTGGTTACTAATCGTCCTCTCTTTCCCCCGGGAAGCTCTTATCTGGATGTCCCGGGTCTGCTTTGGTGATGGCAATGTCCTCTCCAATGTAAAGTTCCTTCATCGCTTCTATTAGTTTTGTGAATTGCACTTCCCTTAGATCGGGAATGATTTATATATTGTGTGTACGTGCTCTGCCCCAGAGATAAATGGTTGTTTGGAGATGGCGTACCGGTGACTCAGACACGCTAGCAACCTAGCGCAACTACGCTTCAAGTAGTTATAGTTATTTATGGCGCGTGCCCTACCAGGTATAAAAACTGACTCGCAACATTGGAATTGACGGGGCTTGTTCTCCATTCATGCCCTCGCGATTTGGAACGAGATTATGAAAATGGGTTAAGGCTAGGCGACGCAGACTGTATCAAACAAAGATACTTATGGAACTCTGCCGCGCTAAGGATAAAAGAATAGCCTTACATGGAGGTTCCGGCTTCAAACTTTATCATTTTTTGAGACAATTGTCGTGCATGGCGAGAACTTTCTGATAACTTCAAACTTATATAAGCGAGAAAAAATCCTACAGTGTCAACAACAAACCTGCATGGCGAGAACTTTCTGATAACTTCAAACTTATATAAGCGAGAAAAAATCCTACAGTGTCAACAACAAACCTCCCCCCCCCTCCCCGTATTTTTATCGTTCTACCTAACCCCGTAATGAGACTCCCGACGAGCCGACGAACAAGGCAAACAGAGCGCGCCTCTTCGTCATGCGTCACATTCTACCGACTGACTACTGCCTTGGAATTTCTAACCCGCGCGACCCTCAATGATCTATCGACCGACACCATTGCTAGCTGGTGCGACGTATTATTTGCAACAGCCTCCCTCTTTCTTTAACGGCATTGTGGGCTCTATGTCCAAGAGCACCTACCGGGTCATGGCTCGGAATGCGGCAAATTATCACTTCTCTTGCCGCGGATGCCGCACTCGCCGGGGAACTCACTGCCTGAGGGACACCTCACAAAAATGTGGCGCAACCCTACTCCACCCGGTAGCGCCACTTTTGGACTTTTCTTTGGTGGGAGTCCGAGGAACGGTGCTCGCCATAGAGTAATTGTGGCTGATTGTGCCACCCCTACATATTACCCGAAACTTCTTGGTCTGGGATGACGAGCTCAGCGACGAGTAAGAAGAGCGCTGAAGAAGTGGAGGAGAGGGGAGGGGGTGGGAGGTGACCATAAGTCACCCCGATTGTGTCCAATTGTGTTTTTATATCGTGGTACAGAAAATAACCTACTTTACACACAGAGTGTTCATGTTTCGAAAAAAAAATAGTCTGGTCTGGTAGTTGCTTTTCATTCTGCGTAACTATCCGTCAGACGCGCCTACATCGCGGATGGAGATGAAGATGGCTGGCTCAAAAGCATGAGGAAGAATCTCTCGGTTCTTCCGTGATATTCGTTTCGTCCACCCCTACATAAGGGTGTATAATTTGGCGAACCTCATTGAGCGCCTAACCTCCGTTTCGCTTCCTAGGCTTCCGCCAGATTCGCTAGAGCATTGAACACGCTCGTTGTTTCCCATTGTGTAAGCAAATTTTCGAATACGCATTTGATCGTACTCAGAAGCCGTGATCATGTGCGCAAGAGGAAAAACCGATTGCTTCGTAGAAGCTGCGGTCATATCTGAACTGGAAAGGAGGAGAAAGCTGCTTTTAGAAGTTTCAGCAGGACAATTATGTTCACATCATAGGATTAATGATGGTTGGTAACTCAGCATCCAGAAGAAGAAGGAGCAGAAGAACTTGTGGCACCCTGCCTATGGAACGCTATATAAGCGCCTAGTAGATAGTCGTTGTATGTTACGCTATCTAGTCATCTTCTTTGACTTCTGCTACACTTGTCTATCCTTCTTCTGTAAAGGGGTCCTAGCTTGGGGCCCTACCGATATTTCCAGGATAATGTTGTTTTCTCTGTTTGCTGTATCTCTCATATTGCTCCTGTAAGGAAACCTTTTCTTTTTCTCTCTCGGCTAAGTGTACTCTCCAACAGAGATAAGCGCGGATCTTAAGATAATTTAGTGTGCCTGTAGGTGTGAGTGTGTGTTCTCCGCTCCGGTAATAAATGGTTGTTGGGAGATTGTGTTCCGTTGACCCGAAATGATCGTAACTTAGCGTACGATTAGTTTCTTATGGTTGTTTATGAGGTGTGGCCGCCATGGGAAAAAGCAGCGTTACAACGTTCTTTACTCGGCGGTATGTTGTGTAACGACCATTCGGGTCCTTCGCGGCGTAGATTGATAGTTATGGGCTAAGATCGCGCACCCTATAGACTGCGGCAAATAATAGAACTTAGAGTAAATTCCGCCACTACGGATCTGAGCGCGACCTTACATGGAGGTTCCGGCTCCGGACTCAATTATCTTTTTTTGGCCATTTACGATAATTACTGTGGGAAGAGAAGAAAATTTTAAAGTCACTATATAGCTACATTTGTATATAAGGGCTTAGTTGGGACGGAGTAGACATTGCAATGGAACGCCTCGAGTTACTACTACTCATCCTGCGCACCATTAGGGAGGAGGCTCCCAACTTTCCAACGAGGGATTTGGAGGACTGGTCCTTCCAAAAAAGTCCCTTTCCCTCCCGCCCATGGATCTTGGGCACGGCACCCCATTTGTGCGCTGCTATAAACTATTCACCCTGATCGAGAATTTGACCCGTACCTTCCTCGACCGCCTGACGGATTTTACCATCTCTGAATAGTGTCGTGAGCTGTTCCCCCTCGCTGTAGCTGCCTATAAAGGCAGCTGCTGAGTGCCAATCGCAAATCATACAAACTACCGTCTCCTTAGCAGAAAGGCTAAAAAGCATAGATTTTTTTGCAACACGTGCCAGGGGGTGCCGCGAAGGCACAGAATTTACCGGCACTTGGCTATCAAGTGTCACTACAAGCTGAAATACACCGACGCCCCGTTAATTGATTTTTCGCCTAAGAATAGCGGCTCCCTGGTACTTGCTATGGAGCAGGTTTGGCTGATATTCAATAATCTGCCTAAAGCTATTATTCACCCGCGAAATGCGCTATTGCTGAGGAGGGAGCAAGAGGAGGAAGAAACAGCCGCGGCCCAACGACCTTCTACTAGCTGGGATTGATCGTTTCCGTTGTATACATCATTTTGGGATATTTTTGTTTTTTGGCATGGCCTTTGTGTCTCATACTTGCAAATCCCTCTAATAAACTTTATTTGAATTCGTTGTAATTGTAGCAAAAGAGAGAGATAAAAAGAAAAGAAAGAAAGACAAGAGTACATATCCATCTTCTTTCGATAGGTGTGTCTTTGACAGTTAAATTTTTTCCCAACTTGATTTCAAGCTAATAGAACTTACAGGGAAAAAAGATTGTATCAGTCCGTAAATTTCTCGCGTCTTGTAGCCGTTCGATTAGTTCCCTCTCGGGTACTTATTGGTTTGATTTTGTCCCGCAAATACTGCGGAAGAAAGGAGAAGGGAGTAAGAACAGGGCCTGAGACCGTTTTCGGGATCAAGCAATTGCTGTTCTTAACCCCCTAGAAAGCCTGGACATTTGGCACGTATTTGCCGGAGTGAGAGAAGAACACATTAAATAAGATTTTTCTTTGAAAAAAGCTTTAGAATGCTGTAAAATGCTGTAAAATCCTAAATTAATTTTATATAAAATGGAGAAAGAGAGAAAAGGTATAATTCCTCTGGAAAATCGATTTTTCTACATTCATAATAGGATTGAAGCATCAGGGGGAAATGAAAAACAAATAGGGAACATGCTTCGCGACCGTTGAACACTTTCCAGTCAGAAATTGAGACTCGCTACCTTCGTATTTGGGAATTGACTTTCATAAGGCTCACAAGTTGTATATTACATTTATTTTTTTAGAAGAGCCGCAAGGGTTTAAAACACATAGATTAGTATTTATATGCATGATATGTATGTTTAGCTATCCGCATTTCCTAAACTGTCGTATATACGTAAGCTCTTTTGAATTACATAGTTCTTGTGGAAATTCTTTTGTTCTGTAGGTCGATATTGCTTGATAGACAAAAAAATTAGCATTCTGAATGCCGCCAATCTTCATTCCTATACCTAAGGCCCGTAGCCAATAAATTAGAACCTAGCATGTACGAGAGCCCTTATTGTTGGTGAATGTTTTTATTCATGATCGCGTTTCGTTACAGCGAGCTGCCGTCAGAACGAGCAGAATCTTCAAAACAAGCAGAGAGGTTACTGCGACGTATACGTAGGGAACGAATAAGAGAAGAACTACTTACCAAGAACCGGTTCAGGGAAAGGACGCCGGAAGATAGAGAAGATCTTAGTGATTCTGAGCAGCTAGATCCGAAGCAGGTATACCAGGCCGCCAAGATCTTGGGAAGTAGAATGGATAAATTTTCTGGCAATGAGGACAAGACTTTCGAAGAGTTCCTGGACGAGTACAAGGATATCGTGCTACGCTTTTCCATTCCCTCCCCAATAGCAAAGAAGTTGCTCCCATTGTGTTTGTCAGGAGGAGCAAGGTTTGAGTATCAGCAGATTCCTGACCACGAAAAGATGGCATGGAAAGATTTGGTAACGGAGCTGGCGAAGAAGCTAAAAAATGACTCACTCCTCAGTAATATTCGCTACGAGCTACATCACATGACTCAATGAAAGGATATCGTTGGAGAATTCGCAAAGAAGATCTACAATAAGACAAAAACTGCATTTCAGGGTCAAGGAGAAAATGTTGTGACGCGCATGGCTATCGTCAAAAGTCTTAATCCAGAGATCAGCAAAGCGATCAGGAGACTGCCTGACACGGATGAATTAAAGCTATAGTACACAGAGCCGAAAAGGAACATCGGATTTTGGAGCAGGAGAGAAATGAAGACAGGGGGCCCTCCAAGCCGCCAATGCGCTTCTCACAGATGAGAAGATCAACCGTCTCGAACAAGAGATGAGTCAGATGAAAATGACGCCACGGTATAAAATCGAACGTTCCGAAGAATAAGTACAAGCAAGGCCAGAGAATGAAATCCACAACACGAAGGAGAACGAGAAAAAAGTAATTTTTCTTTTCTAATTTTTATTTGTGACTGTTAACGCGAAAATATTTTGAAAGTGGTGAGTATCAACAAGAAGATGAACAAGAAAAGAATTAGTTATGAAAACGCAAAGTTTTATTTTAACCATCTAAATGCACGTCAAAGACAAACTAGTTTCTGATGCGTTTGATTTTACCTTTGATTCCTTTGGTTTTCACCCCCTTCTTGTAGTTTCTAATTCTGGCGACATTGCCAGCTTTGGTCTGCTCATAATTCCGAACAGAATGCCTCCAAGTGTGAAAGAACTAAAGAGCTATGAACAGAAACGCACATTTGAAGCTTTTGAAATATTAGGTTGTTACATAAGTCTTGTTACACTTAACTTCTAACGACGATAAGTCATACACCTCATAGTCTTTGCAGGACTCCAAGGTACCATTCGATAGAGCAAAGCAAGCTTTACAAGACGGTCTGCAAAAGTTCGCACCAGCTCCGATCCACCATAAGTTTGCACTCAAAATCTGAGTCGTACTGAAATTCAAAAAGTCGCGAAAAATTCATATCTTTGTTCAAACAAATCCTACGGATCTCCAACTTGCTCACAAAAATTGCCCACTATATCAAATACTCAAATGTACCGTTGCTGTATTTTTTCCTCATTTAGAAATTGAAAAAAGGATTTTTTTTAGTTTTTACAAAAAATGAAGCTATGCTGTTTCTACTCATGTAGCTGTATACTACAAGCCCTTAGAAGTATAACCGTATATTTTCAGCTTTCCGGAAGATACAATTTTCGAAAAATACCGAATTTAGCTTTTTATCACTCGGGTGTTCAATGCTAAATCAGGTAATTTTCGAAAACTAGGGCTTCCGGGAAGCTGAAAATTTACGGTCATACTTCTAAGAGCTTGTAGTATACAGCTACATGAATAGAAACAACATAGCTTTATTTTTGTAAAAACTAAAAAAAATTCTTTTTCTTGATTTCTAGATAAAGAAAAAATACAGCAACGGTACATATGAGTGTTTGATATAGTGGGCAATTTTTGTGAGCAAGTTGGAGATCCGTAGGATTTGTTTGAACAAAGATGTGAATTTTTCGCGACTTTTTGAATTTCAGTACGACTCAGATTTTGGGTGCAAACTTACGGTGGGCCGGAGCTGGTGCGAACTTTTGCAGACCATCTTGTAGAGCTTGCTTTGCTCTATCGAATGGTATCTTGGAGTCTTGCAAAGACTATGAGGTGTGTGACTTATTGCTGTTAGAAGTTAAGTGTAACAAGACTTATGTAACAACCTAATATTTCAACACATTCTATACGTTCTCTGATCATGAAACCTGGGCATTGTTTGCATTTTTGCCGAAACGTTAGACCGAAATAAAGAACTTAACAAACCTGCGTGGCTTACAACATAACTCATGTATTTCAACACATTAAGAAAGTAAGCTCTGCTACATTGTCTACAATATGAACCAAAGCAAAATCTATTGATTGCACGAGAAAATCGCTTGAAAAGATCTGAACTGGAGCAAAACAAAGATTTAAAATACGCTATTTTCACGCGTACAAGGCGCGGGGGATTTTTTTCCAAAGTCGACCAGCCCAAATCCAAAGAACTTCGCAGTTAAAGGACCTTATGCCTTGCTGTATATTGCTTAAGAGAATCGTACGGCATAAGGATCGCTTTCCGAAATAATTTGAAGCGGCTGAGGGGCTAAGTC
Organism: Cylicocyclus nassatus; assembly: GCA_958299035.1. NCBI lineage: Eukaryota > Metazoa > Nematoda > Chromadorea > Rhabditida > Strongylidae > Cylicocyclus > Cylicocyclus nassatus. Next base: position 22,162,445 of record CATQJL010000326.1, read on the forward strand.
GAAAAATTGAAAAAGGTGCGCCTTGTACGCGTGAAGTCAGGGTACTTTTTTCGCCAGATTTCTCGTTCAAATCAAGAGTGAGATTTTGCAACTATGTTCAGCGTGAAAAAGAGAACACGAGCTTTACTATGATAACTGCTAGAGTTGTGTTCAGGATAACAAGAAAAGGGTGCCAGAGCCTGATGTGCCGCGCCTCGCTTTGGTTTGGCGCGATAGAGCAGACGAACAGAGGAGAAAGACTAGAGCCGACGGGGCATTTGGCATTGGTCGCAGATGCCCGCGGAGTCTCAGCGAACTTTTGAAACTCAATCTTGTACTAAAAAATTTTACTTATACTACTACGGAAATTTATAGAAACGTTGTTTCTAGCACAGAAAAGCTATAAAAACCTCTTTACACGGGCTGAGATGTTTCTGAGATATTAATCATGATACTTGTTTCATTCACTTTCAGTCTGATCAGATAATTCTGTTTTTATGGTGAAGGCTGTGTTCTTTTATGTCGCTCATTCAAAGGCATCGTCCACCCTAAGTTGAGGGTGTTAAGCTTTTGGGCATAGAATAGTAAGTCCCCCTATCAAGCCGATACCCAAGTCGGGGCGAAAAAGCCGCTTTGGAAGCGAGAAAATCGTTTCGGAATGGCGAAGATGCACGAGGACCCCCTAGGGTCCTCGTGCATCTTCATTAGGGTGTCTCATGATTTCTTACCGTTTCTAACCTAAACAGCTATAAACACGGGACACCTAAAAAATTACGATTTCAAGATCGTACTTCTGTATGTATGAGCTATATGATCACGTGCGTTCGAGGAGCACGGTACGTCAATGGCGGACTTTGCCATTGTACTCCACTCATTTTTTTCTTTGCCATTGTACTCCACTCATTTTTTCTTTATTTCTAAGCATAGAAAAAATACGGAAACTGTAAAATCGAATTTCCGATGTGTCAAGCATATGCTAAAATAAATGGGAAATTTCTAAGAACATTGGGGCAGAGATACGAATTTTGACGGTGTTCGTTACTATCAGATTTCAGCTTGAAACTTCACGTGTAATACGAATTAGGCAGATTCTTGCACGGCCCGGCACAGATGGGGGGGGGGGGGCAAACTGGACTTCGTTTTTAAGGTTAGATAACGGGGATATCTTTTATGAGGTTCAGGCGGAGCGACAAAAAAAAACAAAAAACAACAAAAGAACGACAAGCATGTCAGGTTCTAGGAGTTGAACGCGTTCTTTCATTTAGACACGAGGAAATTTCAAGATGGGGTGTTGCGTAAAAAGTAATGCAAAAAAGCAATACAATATTCAAGTTTCTCACAATTTGAAATGCTTTACCTGCATTGGAGAAAAGCCTAGACCTCAAACTGATTTTTGGACAATCTCAGTGACGGAGCTTGTGTCGAAAATCGCAAATTGCTCATATCATCTGTAATATCCTTTCTAGGCGCTGCACTGAGCCTCTAACGTGAAAAAACTATAGAAATTTTATACATAAAGCTTGATGTCAGCTTGCCTGTCTGTATCTCTGCATCTGCATGTACGTATGTGCGGAATAGAAATTTGTATTTCTGAACTGACTCAAACTCAAACCAAGTGAAACGAATTTATTTTTGAATCGATTTTTACCTACTTTTTCTGCAAAGTTCAAGCTACGAGGGAGTTGGCAGGGGGGGGGGGGAAGGAGCAGTGAGCATGAGTATGTGAGCATGCTGGTTACGAATACAATACTAGTTTTTGAAACCTTCCGCTACTTCTATCGATTTTATCGGTTTTTTTGCGACGTTCGAGGTGCGGGTGGGAATTCGCACAGAGGGGGGGGGGGGGGAGGTAAGTGAGCAAGCTGATTACTAATACTGCGGGAATAGGGAAATGTTATGTAGAAGTGGGCACAGGGAAAGGATGTACAGGATAGGGATGGGACTTTTATCATAGGCCCGTAGTAAACTACCGTCAGGGCATCTCCCCTGAGGCGGACCGGAGTTGATATCTTGGCGCCTCAGTCCAGCATCCGGCGAGCTATTGATCTGGATGCAGATCGCTTCCTGGACATTATAATCAAGTACGCTCTCGAAAAGACAGCTACTTGGTTCGATTTGGTTAAATGGGTAAGCCATTGGAATTACACGCGCGCGGCCGTGGTTCGAGTCCGCCTAGCGACACAACTTTTTGCATCGCCGGGCAATCTTTGATAGCGGCCACTATCCAATCGATGATGATCGCTATCAAGGATTTCGCCAAACAAATGCACGGATAAAACAAAAACACATTTTGTGAAGAAAATTTTACGAAAAAAACGAAATGATTGCAGCGCGAATTTAATAAAGTGAGCAAATGAGTTCTCGTTTTGGACAGCTTCAAAAAAACCAGTAAAGTTTACAAAAAAGAGAAGAATTTGCTTTTTTCTGTCTTCCTCGCCAAAATCAGCTGTTCATCCATCCTCTCCTTTTCGGGCGCGGTTGTGCAATTTTGCGCCGATTTTGTCCGCAGTGTTAGGCAAATTGCTGTGTATCGTAAGTTACTCAGGAGCAACTTACGAAGATTTTCTCTGCGTTTCCTCTTTAGCACACTATTTCGACATCATCGCTCATATCATCTCCCATGACCCGGCAGGGAGATCATCTCCCTGCCGAACTTCACCTGAGGCTCACCTCTCAGGTGACGTTGCATCCCTATAGCATGGGGAAATGGGCGGTCGTCATTTTACTGACAGAAACTCACATGAAGGTCTTAGGGGAGATAATCTCCCATGACCGAGCTTTACTACGGGCCATAGTCTTTCAAGAGGGCCGGGCGGAGCCGGGTAATTAGCTAGCACACTCATATTCAATCCAGTAATGCAGTCCAAATCGTAGAAATCGAAAGTACAGTAAATAGAGTTTTGCGGTGTGTGACGAAGAGGCTCTCCTAGCGCATTTTGCTTGAATTTTCCTTTTTCAGCTTTTGCGAGGTTTTTCTTACCATATCAAGGTGAGATATTGTAATTTTAGTAGCAACTGTGTAATGGTAATATTTCCATGGAAGAACAGGGCTGCCTTGGCTAAGCTTGCCATTTTTGTCCTCGAAAACTGTTCAAAAAAAAACAAATTGTACGAATGCTTTGAAGTGGTGCAAATAAGCCTGTGCAAGTGACGTAGGATTTTGAGGCAACGATTTCTAACGTTATTGCGTATCATGAAAACTAGCCTCGGACTGCGTGAGGTTCAAACTTTATCCTTTGTGGATGTCTTGATCAGCTGATTTGCTTTCTGTGCCAGTACCTGGGCGTGGTCCAGACGCAGTCAATCTTTCAAAGTCTATAATTGAAAAAATGACTGCTCGTTGAATTTTTGACTTGAAATGAACTTGAAATTAACGGAAAGCGTAATGTTATTTAGTATTCAGTTGTGCATGTTTCGCATCATTCAAAAAATCCTAACGATTATTTCACTGTTCTGTGATTAACGATCCCTTTTCGACTTCTATAAATTTGTTAAAAGTTTAACATATGCAAAAAAGGGAGATACAGCGCGAAAATGTTGTCAAAACTTCCGGCATCTTCGTCTTGCTCATCCAAGAATTTTCATAAAGCAGCAAACAGCTTCGTTTTCGATAATACATCAGTATACTCCTTTATTCATCGTCAATAAAGTTCTAGTTTAGTCTAAACATCGGCGTCACTCTGAAAGGCTCCATCAATACTGTGATTTCATATTATAAGTCATCATCACCAGAGTGAAAAATAGCAAAATTTTGGCACTATGATGTAGCCAAAATGGCGTCATGATTTTAGAGGCGTTACAGCGCCCTTCAAAATTGGCTGCATATAAAAAGGAGAGCAATGAGCCAATAATGAAGATGCTTTGGCCGAAATACTTGGCGATCTCGGCAAGTTTTATCTTTCATCTTTATCTCCGCGATCAACGATTCTTTCCAGATCATCTTTATACTTTTTGGATTGAATGTGTCGGAGGCAGACCAGTCATCTGATGAGGGTGAGTTCGGCCATGTAAGAAAAAAGAAAAGCTCGGTATCCTTCAAAGGTTTGTTGCATGTGCCTTTAACTTAATATGAGCAATTACACACTCTCTACTGCACAAATGATCTGCTCGCTTCAGTGACTAGCTCCAATCAAGAATGGAGAACGAACACTGATGACTTTAAAGCGCTATAATTGAAGTATTCTAATTACTCCATTATCATCCCCATCCCACACCCCTTCGTTCAGGTTTTTAAACAAGCAATCACTAGAACAGAGAACTATACATAACTCATAATAGAACTTACCGACTATGGTTTTACAAGCACATAACTGCAACTGGACCACACCTTTGCTCTACCGACTGCTCGGATCTTTCGGCAGAAGAAGAAAGAAAGAAATACAAGAAATAAGAGAATTAGCGAAACTTTGCCACGACAAAAAAACATGGGTTTTCGCTTTGATTTTCTGAGAACTCTTTGGCGACACTGCAACACTATTACGCACATTTGATAGAGGATGAAAATTTGTTCCGAGTGCGACCGACATCTTCCGCGAAGCGTGATGCTTGGTGTTCTGGATGCAGGAAGAAAAAATATTGGAACGAACTTAAAATTTACGATAGCTCTGTATAAGTGGCGAATTTTTTTGATGCTTCCCAGATTTTTTGCGGGCAGTTAAACTCGAAATTTGAAAAGAGGCGAAAATTATTGCATTCATTTACAAGTGTAAACAAACACTGCCACATTTTTTTACTCAAGTGACCTCCAGAAAGTTCGCGACCCCTTCGCCTTTTTCTCACAAGTTGAGAGTTTTGCAATTTGCACTGAGTCATGTTTATGTGTTGGTTGACTTTTTAGCAGTGGAGAAAGCGAGTTCTCCCAGTCTCTCAGTCTCTTTCTAGATGAATAGCGACAACTGATTACATTTCAGGTGTTGCTTACTGTAAAAATGGCATCACATCGAACTTAGAAGTCAGATCATCAATAATCGCAAAGATCAATGACTATCGTCAGAGAGTAGCTGCTGGAGAGCAAAAGAATGGGTGGACAGCATGGTCTGGACAGCCTGGTGATGTCCCCTCGGACAATCTTTATCTTCCTCCGGCAAAAAATATGAAAAAAGTGGTAAGTAAGTCCCTTCTAACCACTTTGATAAAGACCGGTCGGCGAGCCCTCCAGTTGTACTGTACTACACAAGTAATCATAAAAATTTTCGGCCTTTTGCAACTCGTATGCACGTGCATCCACTGGGAAGGGGAGGAGATCTTACAAGGGAAGGATACATCGCAGTGACGAGTGGATAAACGGTGTATACCGCGTATACCGTCTCCAAGCGGTGATCTCTAAACCATATTCCACATCCGCTATGAGATCATTTTGGGGGAGCTATAAGGGATTTCTGGTGCAGTGCATAGTGGCTTCGACTGCGGAGCTGGACGCAGGGCTCGGCACGAGGTGGCTAGATGAAAATGGAAAAAACGAAGTCCCCCTTGACTTTTGGGAATTTTTACGAAGTCCCCTTTGACCCTCAACCAAATTTCCTCTAAAAACCTGAAAAATTCCCCAAAATCCCCCAAAAAACGAGACGTCGACTAAAAAAAAAGGTCGCCGTCGCCAATTTTCCGTGTCTCTTCGGTCACAAAAACGAAACCCCCTTTGCTTTTCGTCCCAAAAACGATACCCAGCTTGCTTGTAAGCCACCTCGTGCCGAGCCCTGGCTGGACGTCGTGGGTTCGATTCCTCTGGGATGCCATTCTTTTTGCATTTTTGTAAGTTTTAGTAGGCAAGTCGCAAGACCTAGTATCAAAAAAAGTTGATTTTCATAATATGAAGCAATATGTTTACAATCATACAATTATTGGCACTGAACCGCCGTCTAACCTAAAAACACTCGTTTTTAGCCTTTTTCATTGAATACTTTACACAATTTTACGTTGAAAGGCCTTCGTGAACATGTATGATACGAAAGCACAGAATGTGCAAAACAAAAAACACGTTCACAGTGCGCGCAACGAATGAAAAAAATTCGGAATCCTTCAATGTAAAATTGAGTAAATTATTTAATGAAAAAGGCTAAAAACGAGTGTTTTAGGTTAGACGGTGGTTCAGTGCCAAAAATGTAAAACAATTGCTTCATATTGTGAAAATCAACTTTTTTGATGTCGACAGATTTTGCTACTTGCCTGCTAAAATTTACAAAAACTCAAAACAGGTAGCATCCCAGAGGAAGCGAACCCACGACGTCCAGCTCCGCAGTCCAAGCCGCTGCACCAAAAATCTTTATAACTCCTCCAGAATGACGTCATAGCAAATATGGAATGCGGTTTAGCGATCACCGTCTGGGGACGGTATACGCGGTATACACCGCTTACCCAATCGTCACTGCGATCAAGTATTCTTCCCTTGTTAGAGGGGATGCGTCATATTTAGCGAACCTAGATATCTGTATCCTTCTTTTTATAATGGATGACAAGACATTGCCACAAGGCTGAAATTGCTAAATTATCACTGTTTTGGGTTAATCCCTGGAGATCTCCAGAGATTACCCCGTTTTCGAAGTTGTCTATCTTTTTAGAAAGTCGTTGAATAGTTGCATTGAGGACCTATTATGGCAGTGATAAGGATGTTTTCGAAAAAAATGGAATATGTAGGTTGTGATTTTTTCGTTGAACCTCAGCTCGTAAACAGCTGTTCATGAAAACTGCGATTTTTTTTAGGTTTTCCCCCCTCGTTTATTTTCCGCACATCTTGAATTCCCGCGCATGCACGGAGAGCAGGGCGCACAGATCTTCTGGGGTCAAACTGCAGTTCGTTTTGGAGGATGGAAGCAATGGGGATGTCGTTTTCGTAGGGTCCTGGGAGGAGCCCCGAAAAAAAATCGACCAACATGTCAGGTTTTACGAGTTAAACGCGTTCATTTGCAAGCGCGAATTTCAAACGCAAAACTACAAACAATGGCTTGTTTACACCGCACAAACAATCACATGGCATCGAGGGCTATGTGCATACAATATTACTCCAAACAACGTTATGTAAGAAGTCTCAACAATTTATGTGCCCTAATACCCGTTCTCGAATTTGTTGGTTTCTAGACCAACACCAAACTACTTGGGGTGGTACGGAGCATAAATATTGGAGAGTTCACCTAAGTTTTGGACCTTTTTGATTAGGACGATAAGAACGCATAAAATTCTACCATGTGGTGAACAAAATCAAACATTGCCTCTCCTTTTTTGAGCCAGATTAGCATAAACCTATGCGCTGATGTATGTCGCGCTCCAGTCACATGCGGCGTCCTCTGAACTCTGGCGAAAAATGCATCGCCAGATTGTTGAGGCTATAGATTTGGTTGTCTTAGGATTTTTTCGACATACTGAGCACTAAGATGGTACATATTCAATAGTAGAGCCTGTAATCACCTCAAAAAAATGTTTTTTTTTTGCTTTTTTGTCATATCAGAAACTTCAACATACGCTTTGTCCACTTTTTTTATTGTTATATTGATTTAACAAAGGTTTCCCTACTGATTCTGACGTCAAAGGGGACTTCGTAAAACTTAAAGTCATGATGGACTTCTTTTTTTGTAAAAATGCTCCAAACCAGCGTGTGCCGGGCCCTGACGGAGAGCGGGGGGGGGGGGGGGTGAGTGAATGAGGGGTAGTGACTGTGGGGGGGGGGAGGGATGGGATGGGAGTATTTATGGAACATTTGACAATAACATTGGCCTATTTATGTCATAGATAGGAAGTTCTGTTCGTCCATGGGAGGGCTGCAAGAATGTGTGAGTTAATGGGGGCGAAGTTGGCCAACTTCTCAACGATTTTCACTAGCATAATTTCATGTAGAAACCCAATTAAATTGCGCGATCTGAGCAATCCGATTTTATATACAACATACTGGAACATGCTTTTTTTACGGCTCCAAACCGGATTCCGCAGGAAGGATATTACCTTTGCTTACCACTACCGAAGCATATTCGGGTACAGAATCAGAACACTTGCATTGACTCTACGTATGCGTACACAGGGTGTCCCAAAAATGTGCCTGCTGTTTGACTGTCAATAACTCTCTTGTAATGAAGTATTTGGCGAAGCTTTAGGTACCGTTTTGTAGACCTGGCTTCAACCTAGATAGAACGTATAATCGAATCAGCGATTGCTCTTCATTACTGTAAGATTACAGTAGGAACCTCAACCTTATGGTGTCACTGTGAAAAAAACTGCCGTTTCAAACATTTTCAAAAAAGAACTTGTGCAATGGGGTTTTCATGGACGCTGAGTTCAATACCTAACTACGTACAGGATTGCGAAGCCTTCTAAACGGTGTAACCGCTTTTAGGAACATTGAAAAAATGGCCAATACTGCTTATCTGCACTTTTTCATGAAGCATTATGATAAGTGCAAACTTCACATGCAAAATCACCAACATCAAACAGTCCAGTATGAGAGTTTCCAGGTTTTGTTTTATTTTTGAGGCAATATGGCCTTTTATAGCTCAAAACCCTCTTTAAATTCTTACCTTAATCCTACAGAAACGAAGAGCGATCAGCGATTCTTTCTATCTGGTAAATCTAAGCTGAAGCGTGCTCTACAAAGTGGTACCTAAAGCTTCTCGAAACATTTCGTTAAAAGTGTTATTTACAATAGAACAGCAGGCGCAATTTTTGAGACACCCTGTATTAGGTTGATATGGAAGTTCCTAGGCAATTTTTGAACTTCCAATTTTTTCGCTCTTTTTTTGCGCACCCGGTCTCATATCATATAGTAGAAAAACGAGTGGATTTCATCCATGTCTGACTATCGCTCGATTTCGGTATTGTTGTTATTTTGCTTCTTACTGCCTTAGCTCATCAGCTGTTTCGGTGAGCAGTGGTTTAATTCTGCAACCTATGTAGCTCTTGGTCTACTGACGCACTGAACGTCTTCTTCATGCGGTTTATGACGGGATATATTACCTACGCACTCGACAATTTCAGACTCTCAAGAAGGCCTTATAGCCTAAACGTCAGTGAATAAAAGATTTTAATCCCGAACAAAATTCTATGTAAACAGCGCATATTTACTCAAAAGCAGATCTTCAGCGGCTACCAAACTTGAGACAATCTGCCATGTAAATTTTCGAAGACTGTTTAGCCACCTGTTCCCGCTACACCAAAGATGGTGCTGTGCATTCGTCGCATGGTTTTATGACCTAGCTAAGCGGTGGGTACTCTCGATAATATAAAGACCTATGCAAGTCGTAAATATGGCAGCGAGTCTATTGTAGAGATGTGTACATCTCTAGTTATGCGCCAAAGTCAATTTACGTGCGAAACAAAACAAGCTTATGCAGAAATTTCTTCATCCAAAAAGAACTGCTTAAAGTCACAGCAGCAAAGAAACTTCCTGCAAAAGCTTTGGGACTCCCTTCGAAACTTGATACATGTGAAAATAACATCTTTTTTTCCCTTTAGAAGCAATTTTCAGCACGGATTGCGCCACGTGCATCACATTTTGCTGTTTATTACTTTATTATGTGACTGTCTTAGGCCTCGGGCATACCTCACGCGATTTCAGTCGCCACGCGATTTGGCAATACTCCAAATGTTCATAACTCATCCTACGGGGTTTCTGAATGTACGGAAGAGGGGGCATTTTATCAGTCTACGAAAGTTATACATGCTATGCATTTGAGGTCTTCCAGTATTGAATTTGAAGACATATGGCAAACTGCCAGATCGCGTGGCGACTGAAATCGCGTGAGGTATGTCCCTTGCCTTATACTGCTTCAGTCGTACGACTGCTCACTCGAAAAAGAAGCTAGCCGTATTTTGACCAAAATGGAATGCAGCAAAGACATCTCAGAGCAGCAAGAACCTACAAGAGGATTTGTCTTTGGGTAGGGTTTTCCAAAGCCTTCCTATAGTAAAAGTCGCTGATTCTACTCCTATATCATAAATGGAAGTGCATGAAGCTCGCCGTGAGCGCCACAGTATTTTTGGGCCCGTGTAAAAATGTGTGAAACTTTAAGTATTATATTTGTTTTTCCAATCAATCTTGCATTAATTGTGTTCGTGTCAAGATAGGATAACTTACTCAATTTTATTCAGTTCACGCGACGATTTGCATGACATTCCATTTGGCTATCTCGGAGCACACCTCCATAAGATTTATTGGCATCGTCTTACCAGAGTCGCGCCTGTGACATACACCAAAAATGATGAAGGATTGAAAATTTATGCCAATGTACTTCTCAATGAAAATCATCTCGAAAGCAAGTAAAAACCCAACTTTTAGATGATGCGTGATACTGCTTCAAGAATAGGTTGCGCAAACAGGACATGTTACGAATCAAGCTCTGGGGAAAATATTTATATGCGACTATGCATCACCGATCAGAAGTTAGTCTGCTTTTTTTGCTATCTATATACAGTTGTTGTGCTCTTGTCTAGATTCTTTGCAGCTGAAAAATAGATGCTGTTCCCTTCAACCCTCATTAGAACAAAAAACAGAACGGTGATTACCTGCGAAAGTATCCCTGGTGGACCTATTTTGATATGCAAAATTTCTTCTTCTCGATAGGGACATGAAAGTCTCTTGATGTAATTGAAATCGGGTGATTTATCTGCGTCAAGAGTATAAACTGGACCAACATATTCTCCTTGACTAGGAAATCTCTTGCATAAGTCTGCCAAAAGCTAGCTTAGCCAGTAGCTTCAGAATTATGTGCCATCCGCAGAACTGCAAGGACATAGCTTTCCTTACGAGTCAGAAGGTCTCAAAACTTTTTGATGATCCGAAGTTGACGAGCACGAACTTCAATACACGAAAAAGGCTAGAACGCCTTAGGTTCCGAGCATACCCGAAATTCAGTCGCCATGCGATATGGCAATCTGCCAGATCTGTTCAAAATCAACACCTGCAGACTATTAATTTACATCATGTACAACTCTCGCAGATCGATAAAAGTACTTCTGTTCATTCAGAATGTGCTTAGGGTGAGTCATAAACAGTTGGAGTATTGCCAAATCGCGATTCACGTGGTAGAGCAGACTTGGCATTTCACCGTATCCCAATATTTTCGCAGTGTTTTACCAGTATTTTACATTTGCATAGGTAAGGAAAAAAATATATCTTGCTCTTGAAGAAACGTTTTCTGAAATTTCTGCTATGTAAAGAAGATGGTTAAGCAGTAGCAACGATATAAAAAACGCAGCTATTTGGTCTGTTTGAAGGTCAATTAATGGGGTGTGGCACAACCCCTAAAAAGCTGTGGCTGCCACAGCTTTCAAGGGGGTGTGCCACACCCCATTAACTATATCAAAAAAACATTTTTAGCAAACAGTATTTATATAAATCGATAGCGTAAATCTCGTAGATTCCATAGGAATGTTTTGAGCCTGATTCGTCTTCTTAGCTCTGAGTAATATTTGGTGAAAGCACAGCGATCGGGCGGAGTGGCCGAGAGGTTAGTGCCCTTGACTACGGCGAGGAAGGTCACAGGTTCGGTTCCGCGGTGGGCCTAATCTCTTTGGCAAAACTCTCGCCCCACGAATCCAGCGTCAGGCTGCTAATCCAAAGGGAAAGCAAGCGACAAGCCGGCTGAGGAAGACATTAGTCGCATCAAAATGCTCTTTTATGTCTCATCAAGTATTCGGAACAAAAGCTAGGGCGTTCCCCGGAGGCGACGCGCATTCGAGCCCGACGGATGCGAACAGTATGCTAGGGTTACCGTTTCAGCAGGGTGAGCGGGGACGGTTGAATAAGCTAGCTCACCATAGGCGAGTATCCAAGTTCTCAGCGTTACGTCTCGCCACCGTCAATGTAGGATCACTCACTTCACGGCATCGCGAGTTGGCTGATCTTCTCAGAAGACGTAGGGTTGACATCGCCTGTATTCAGGAGACAAAATGGAAAGGAGAGAAGTCACGAGACATAGGTGACGGGTACAAGCTTCTGTACAAAGGAACGTGCAACAACAGGAACGGCGTCGGTATAGTGGTCTCAGAAGCGTTAAGAAGTAGAATCACGGACGTCGATCGAATAAGTGATCGACTAATGTGCATCAGAATGGATATGGGGAAAAGAATTCTACGAGTCGTAACCGCATATGCGCCACAAGTTGGGTGCACGGAGATAGAGAAGGATGAATTCTGGAAGCAGCTCGATGACTGTATCGACTCGATACCGCGCGACGAGATGCTACTAATAGGAGCAGACTTCAACGGGCATGTAGGTGTACAACGAAGTGGTACAAGTAAGTGTCATGGTAATCACGGATACGGAACACGTAACAGCGAAGGAGAACGTATTCTGGAGTTCGCCACGGCGCATGACTTGGCACTGGCAAACACATACTTCGTAAAGAAGGATAGTCATCTCATCACGTACGCCAGCTGGAATCGGAAGACACAGATAGACTTCTGGACAGTACAACAAAGTGAGCTTAAGTATGTGAAGAACACCAAGGTCATACCCGGAGAAGACTGCATACCACAACATCGACCACTAATTCTGGATCTGAATATTCCAGCCGACAAGCAAAGAAGAACAACAACAGGGCAAGTAGCACGGATCAAATGGTGGAAGCTCAAAGACAAGGACCACATCAGAGCAGCCATGGAATCTGCCCTACCAGAGTTGGAAGAAGAATTAGAAGACTCCTGGAAGAAGTTGAAGAAGAATGTCCATCAAATAGCAAGCAGTCTACTAGGACGTACGAAGCCAGGAAGGGCAAAAATTGACAAAGAAACCTGGTGGTGGAACGAAGAAGTGCAATCCATGATCAAGAAGAAGAAGACAGCGTACAGAATGTGGCAGAAGCTGAAATCAGAAGAGGCACGGCAGAGATACTCAGACGCGAAGCGGGCAGCCAAGAAGAGTGTCAAAGAGGCAAAAGAAGCGTATATGGAGGTACTCTACAAGAAGCTGCACACTCGAGAAGGCGAACGAGACATCTACCGACTCGCGAAAACAAGATCAATCGCCACAAGAGATGTAGAGCACTTCTACAGTATCAAGGACGCACACGGGAAAATGCTCAGGAAGCCACAAGAGATAAGAGAAAGATGGAGAGCACACTTCGCCGAGACAGCGTCTACAAGCCACGAGTACACAGTGACGTCTACAGCTGAGCCTGTGCATGGACCAGTTCCAACTATCACCGAAGACGAAGTTCGCGCCGCAATAATGAAGACGAAGAACGGCAAGGCGACAGGCCCTGATGACATCCCCAACGAATTCTGGAGAGCATGTGGTCAAGCTGGAGTTACATGGCTAACACGACTGCTCAATCGGGTGATAGAAGCCAAGAAAATTCCGAACGACTGGTGCAGAAGCGTGACGGTACCAATATGGAAGAACAAAGGTGACGTAGCTGACTGCACGACGTACCGCCCCATCCGACTTATGTGCCACACCCTGAAGATCTTCGAAAGAATTCTAGAAGCACGACTGCGAAACATCGTGGAGCTAGTCCCTAACCAGTGTGGATTCGTCAAAGGCCGCAGTACAACAGATGCCATCCACGCTGTCAGAATAATGATGGAAAGAAGCAGGGAAAAGCAATGCGAGCTGCACGCGGCGTTCCTGGACTTGGAGAAGGCGTTCGATAAAGTGCCGCACGACATCATATGGTGGTCACTACGAAAGCACATGGTGCCGGAAGAATATGTGCGATGGATCAAGATGATATACAAAGATGCCAGAAGCCACGTACAAACAGCAGCAGGGCCATCAGAAGAGTTCCAGATCAACGCCGGAGTTCATCAAGGCTCCGTACTGTCACCCCTCCTCTTCATCACGGTAGTGGATGCGATAGTTAGAGACTTCATACGGCAAAGTCCGTGGGCTCTGATGTACGCAGATGATGTGATGCTGATGGCAAGAAGCAGGAACGTACTAGAGGCCGAGGTGCAGAAGTGGAAAAATGAACTTGAGCTGCACGGCTTGAAGATCAACACCAGCAAGACCGAGTACATGGAGGTGGGACCTCAAACGCCTGGAACTATAGAAATCGAAGGCGCCCCAATTAAGAAGACCACGACATTCAAGTATCTAGGAAGTCGCATCGCCGCAGATGGTACGCTTCAGGACGAAATAACCAGCAGAATAAATGCAGCTTGGTCGAAATGGAGAAGTGTCACAGGAGTCCTGTGCGATAAGAAGATGCCACTCAAGCTAAAATCCCAGTTGTATCGCACTACAGTCCGCCCGACTGCTCTGTATGGCAGCGAATGTTGGCCGTGCACGCGCGAAGACGAACGAAGGATTGGTGTGATGGAGACACGCATGCTAAGATGGACAGCGGGAGTCACGATGCTGGACCACGTCACTAACGACACCATACGAGCTACGATGAAGGTCGCCCCTATCGTCAAGAAGATACAAGAGAAGAGATTGCGATGGTATGGACACGTTAGAAGACGAGCGGAAGATCATGTCGCTAGGTTGGTGATGTCAATCGAAGTACCTGGAAAGAGGCCAAGAGGGAGGCCGAAATTGAGATGGATAGACAAAGTGAAAGCGGACTTGAGAGAACTTGAGATAGAAGAAGATCAAGCTGAAAATCGAGAAGTCTGGAAGAGACTAACCAGAGCAGCAGACCCCCTCTGAGGGAAGAATGCAAGGATAAAAAAAAAAACAGCGATCAAAAGCGAAAAAGGGGGAAAACGAGATTTTGGTTGGCTTCTAATTCCACAGTTTGAAGGTCTTCTGAAGCCGGATTCCTGAAGTGGACAAAGAAGGAGTAGTGCTTTGTCTTGAGTGCAAAAACGGATAGCTAATTCACCTTTGAAACAAAGTTAACCATGTTGGAATTTGACCATTTCACTTAGGTAGCCCAGTATCTTGAATCTTCAAAATTCGCTCACACTTTATCTACAGGGGGGTTAATCGAGATGCTAATTATGGATATGTTGTCCATTATGTTTGACAGGGCCTTTAAGTAATGCTATCTTAAGTGTATAGTTCAGCGGGAGGGTCTTATTAAGACACCAATCGGGGGGGGGGGGGGGGTCGTAACCAGCGATCGTGTGCCACACCCCTTGCTTGACCCTGATTATGAGCCGCTGTAGCAATGCAGACGCGACCAAAGTCGCGCGGCGTACGTCCGCTACCATAGACGCTTAGAACTGCTGGTATACTAACGACAAGATGGAGACAGGGCTGAGCACGAGTTGGCATCAGGGCATTTTTCAAAAGGAAGTGCCCTCTGATCTTGAAAATTTCGTCCCCTTTGACTTGTTTTGCCTTTGTTTGGTCTTGACTGCGGAGCAGACCGAGAAATCAAATGGTTATAAAATGCGGGAAGACAAAACATTATAAAATCTCTTCTTCTTTGTGTGTAAATTTGCAGGGTATAATTTATGCAAAAAAGTGTGAAAACTTGTGAGCAAAGGGTCGGTGCCAGCTCACCTGGCACGATGCCAGCTGATTCAGAAAAAAAGTTCAGCACAGCTTTCATTCACAAAAGTTTTCATATATTTTCGGGGCAAAAACGATATTCCCTTTGCTTTCCGCTCCAAAAACGATATCCAGCTTGGCTCGGTGCCAGCTGTGCCAAGCCCTGGGTGGAGATAATCAGGGAATCTGTGAAAAGACTGGAATTTGACCAACAAACTGTACATATAAAGAAATTTCCAGGAGCTTTCTAGTGAAGTACTGGTCCTTTTTGCAGTACTGCACAGGTTTTTAGACTCGAAAATCTAAAACTGTATCTTTCTGCAAAATTAAAAGGCACAACGACCTGATTTCCCATTCAGAGGAACGATACTAGCCTAGACATATATTTTTGGGCTATATCTATGATTTTATCCGCGTAATGAGTTGAAATCGATCAGTATGCAATCCGTTTCTCGTTTGATCAAACTGGAACAGTTAAAGTGTTGCCACTGCTGAAGTTTCATTCTCCAAACTTTGATACTTTTACTAAATTTGATGGCTCAAATGGTAAAAGCCTACATGCATTGCTGTTATTAGTTGTTAATTTGAGTATAACAAAGAACAGAAGATGGCTTGGACGATTACTTGTTTAAAGCAAAAAAAAGTCATTGATCAGAGTTGGCAAATATGCAATCAATTTCGTATTTGCAATCCTTCAAACTTCCAGTAAACTCGAAATTGGGGACCAAATATATGAAATGGGTACCAAAGGAAGCTGCGAATGTGAATCGCCACTGACTTGTGAGAATTCGTTGTGCGTTGAAGCTATTTTCCCTGGATCGAATTCCTCCGGTGAGCTTAACTTTCAAAGCTAATGCAGTGGCATTTTTCTAAAGCTGAACTTCAATAGAACTCTGAACTTTTGAAAGTATTGCAAAAAATATCTTCCCATGTATAGGCTGCTGCATGACGAAGGCGGCTTTATTGGCCGCAGAGCGCTTGAGGTGCGGGATCTACAACGGTGAGGATACCCGCGCGTCGCGTTCGCGCCCGCTCAACTAATATCGCCATTGCGCCTCGTCACGCAGCCTTTACTTATGTGAATCTATTTACTGCAATCGAATTAGGATTCAGTCAGCCCTACCCTCCCTAAACTCATGGAGGTGCTGTTGTGAAAATCGCTGCCAACTTCCTTAAAAAGGGGAGAAACTCATAACCTTATCACATTTGCGGTCATATAGCATGTCGCAGCGTCTACAAAGCGGGTATAGATGTTTTGAATTTATGAATTCTAAATGAGAACATAGTCGACTTTTGATTCAAAAACTTCTCTACTTTCTTCAGAGAGCACTTGGTGTGCGTCGTCCGAAATAAACGACACGATAAGAATGTACATGCAAAATACTCATAATTATCGTCGGTAAGTTCTCCTTTATTTCATGCGTAAATTTTCAACAAATTACATGTTTTTCTGATTGCTTCATAATCAAACTTACAGAGCGTTGCTCGCTTTGGGAGAAGTTCGGAACAAGCAAGGAAAAAAATTACGCGCAGCCACAAACATGAATCACCTGGTTACTACGCTTTGACTTCCCCTAACTCTTGTAATGATTCATCAATATTTACAGACTTGGGATTGTGCACTGGAGAGAGAAGCTCACGATTTTCTCAGAAGCTGCCCAACGGAAGGCTACGAAAGATCTGATGATAAGAGCCCAGCGCAGAATTTCTACCGCGGCACAATTACTGCAAACGAGCCAACATACAGGGATATGAATAAGAAGGCAATTGTTTTGCCGTGAGAGTGAAGGACTCGAAAAGTTTGGTCTTTAGACGGTCACAGAGTGGTGGGAACAAGTGCAAAAGGTTACAGGTCTTGACAGAAATGCCTACTTTCGTTCTAAACACAGGAGTAGTGACATAAAATCCTACACTCTGGTAAGTTCACTTGTAGAGGGAGCGAAAAAAATGGAGTCTCGGGCGAAGAGACAACGCTGGTGCTATAATTTCATGTTATCATTGAAGATGGGCTGGGCTTCGAGTGAAAAAATGGGTTGCTCCATTGCTAAGTGTGGTAAGGATTGGGTGGAAGCGTGCCGATATTATCCGCCGTAAGATTTAGTCACATAATCGTAAATATTTCAAGGAGTATTGAAGGCTATGCTGTTATAGAGGAAACCAAGTCAACGCACAGATGTACATACCTGGCAAGACATGCTCTAAATGCAAACCTTGGAACAGGATCATTCGATGCGGACTTGGACTATGCTTATCAAAGAAGTGAACGTGTCCCTCATTTAATTGGGATCTAGTCGGGGTGTATTTTTCTCTTGCTCTGTGCTGATTTTTTTACAATAAATCTTACATGGCATGCAAAACTTTGCAAAAGTGTCGTCATAACATCACCCAAGCATGAAATTTGACTGAATGTAGTCATTGATCGTAATTGCGTATTTATAATCAATGAGGAGAAGGACAGGCATATTTCTTTAAATGCCGCCCCCCCCCTCCTCCTTTGCACACCTACTTGAGCGGCCCTCCTTCCTCTCTCTCTCATCTCCGTAATCTCAGGTCACACTTTGGAATTCGAGGTCTGTGCACCTGTTTTTGTGCGATTCTACACAACTAATACGCTTAAAAAAGACAGGTGACGGTAATTTTTCTCTTACAACTGTAAGATACTTGGTGACAGTGCCCTTTACAGTGAAATGTGCACGCTTAGATGCGCCTTGAAACGCTGATTCCAGTTCTGTTTTCATTATCAGCTGCGCGACTCTGAATAAATTAGTGGGTTTTTTCCGCTTGAGGTTTACGAGATCTAGGCCGTCAGAATCGTCAGTGTCTTTCTGGAGAGGATATATCAAAGAGATTTTCCCTAAACTTCACATTGGACGTAGGTGTCCGCGTAAGTAACCATCCCAACGATACTGGTAATTCCTATCATCAAAACAGTGCAAATTTTAGTGGCAAGAAATGTTCTTAACTTCTTTCGCAAGAGACAGCAGATGCCGGAGGCAGATTTGGAATCAGCGCTTCAATATGCATTTGTTGGTGTACGTTCATTTCGAAAGTCCACGGTCACCAAGTATCCTTCCCTTTTAGGTAAGAATTTCTCCAAGAGAGTTTCTCCAGTTTCTCCTTCATCGAGTAAGGAAAATCCTGTCACTAAATTACTGTTGCAGAGCAGGATCTAAGCTTGCTACTCATTACAAAAATATTTAGTTTGCGGTCTCTGGAGGTAAGTCGAGCAGGGTCAGGCACAAGACTACAATGTTCAGACAGCCTGATCTTTTGAAAGGCAGCGCTTGACCCCATTGACTTTCTCTCGAAGAGAGCGATTCAAGATTTATGCCGTTCGTTAGCATACTCGTTTGAGATTACATAGTGGTGTATACGCTTCTTGTTTTGGCTTTGGAGCCCATGGAGAGAGCACTCATTGTGTAGAAGCGGTGACTAGGTTTTTGGGAAAACTTTTAAATGCACTATCTGGGAACGTTATGAAATGAAATTTTTAGCAGTTTAGTAGAAGTTGTTGGCTTGCTACACTTTTAAAGGCTGACCACCTCGTCTCTAAAACCAACTTAAACATGTTTTGAAATGACGCTTCTCACGCTGGAAAGCATGAAAATTGAGCAGGTAATGACTAGAGCTCACAGATTTAATTTGCCGCGCTGATTACTGAAGACACCCGTTTTATTAGGCTGAAGAAAGTTCCCGAGCAGTTTTGAAAATTTCATTTTCAAACTCATTTTTTGCGCACTCGGTTGAATCATATCGACAGGTAATTTACATGTTTTTATAGAAGAATGTTCAGGCTTTCTAGAGTTACACGCAATTTTTGTCGGTGTTAAGCCGTACGACCTGGGCACCAAAAAAGAAAGTCTGTGCAACGATGAAAATCTCACAATTTTTGTTTCTGCTGCCATTTTCTAGCAGTAAACAAAGAAAACCAATCAAATGTTGACTGAATGAGAAAGCTGTGCATTTCAGCACCGCAACTGCTCTCGGATTTTACAACACGCGCACAAAAATTACGAGCTCTCAAACTCGCTTCTGACCGTACCTGTTTTCGCAGTTGGCGTCGATTTTGTAGGGACCTTCACTCCTGGGTGACGGGCCCAAAAAATGTGCAAGACCTTACCCCAGCGATAGTTGCAGAGCATAGATTTGATTCGCTTCGTGCAAAAAAGGAAGACTCTGAGATTATTTACTGACAAAAAAGGGCATTTTGAGGGTGCGAAAATGGTCGATTTTTCAACTTTCCGGAGCGGGGCCTTGAAGATGTGACATAAGCTATAAACAGCCCAAGTAGGCTCCTACATAACCACCGGATATGGGTTCTCCAGCTCTCTCCGTGCCTGGGGAATTTCTGCACCAACAGGCCGAGTTTCAAGTTGACCTTTTTCCCTACTCTGCGCACGCTGTTGGCCCGAAATGAAGTGCTGAGGACCCAATAAAATAAGTATATGTTGTGCAACATTATTTTACAATGGACTTATCGCTCTCAGAAAGGTTCAATCTGCTTGAAGTTACAGCACTTCGAAAAAAATTTCACAAGTGCCCGGAAACTTTCTTTACATCCTATTAGTGGGTGGGCCTTTTAGTAGCTTACGGTAGGTGTAAAGTAGGGAGTGCAGATTTCTGGAATTGACTAAAACATCATTGGTGGAACTATTAGGTATGCCGTCTACAGCCGTAATCATTTTTGCAATTCTATCCACTCCCCAATACAACCCCCAGGTCTGAACCCACGCCCAAGGCTGCTTAGATTCCATGGCGCGGAAGATTTCTAATGCTAGCTTGAATTTTTGAAGCTTTTGTTAGCTCATCAGACAAGAGCATCGCTTCGTGAATGTGCAAAACGGAACCTAGAAAAGCTATTTCTAAAGTTGAATTAACTTCGGTCTTCTCTCAAACATCATCAGTTTCAGAAGGCTAGCGGTATCACAGCAGATCACGACTCATAATAACCGCTTAAGAACTTTAGAAAAAACTTAACTTTAGAAAAAAACCAAAACATAACTTTAGAAACCCACCTTTGCTCCTGTATAAATTTATAAAGTATCCTCGTGATACAGAAGATGCGAACAACGAGCTTTGATTTTTATGTCATACATGTAATATCTACGAGGTAGGCTATGTAGCTATATGAGTACTCTTTTTCTTCTAACTACCACTCATGGCTAATAAGGTACCCCAGACCTGAGCTGTAAGTGAACAAGATAATTGAGCTCTCGCTTCGCAGACTACCATCAAATTGACTCTCCTTCTCTTATACAGTTGTCATGAAACGGAAAATTTTTCGATAGAAAAATGCGCTTAATAGTGTATAAAAAATCTTATGTATCACCTTTACGCTTCATGCTGACAAAACCGGTGGAACGTGAGAACATCTTCGAAATCTGAATCAAATATAATTCATAAAAGTTGTCAGATGTATTTGCAGGTTAGCAAAACTTTGGCAGCATTTGAATGCTAGGTTAATTTTAGCGGTTTTATACCAGCTTTTTGACGATGTTTTCCTTACGATAGATTTTTACCGAATACCACGCCATTGATGATAACAAGTCTCTTGATGTGTCCCTGCGAATATCCTTCAGGATTTTTTTAAGAATTTTTTTTCAAAACTTATTTTTTAAATATTGCGCAAAACATGATGCGTCAAGCACCGAACTCATTTTTCATTGAACTTTGTGTAGAAGCAAGGTACCCTTCGGAGTAAATGTCCTCTTACCGATTTGAAAGATCATCATCTTGAAATTTCGAGTACATTCATGCGCATCTATAGAAATCAAAGCTAGAAATATAGAAACTATAGGCATTTCAGTAGTGCAGTCTCTTTGTGCAACCATAGAAAAATACGCTTAGAGTAAGCACTCAGGAAAGATTTGCTTTTCGTTCCGTTTAAAGTACCTGTTCATTAATCTAGCTTATTTTCGGAGAGTTCCATGAAAAAAGGAAAAGCGCTAATCACTTTGACTCATCCATTGAACGCATTATTTGGGTAACTCTTGAAGCACTTTATCTTTCTCGAACAAGAAATGCGAACTCACAGGCTAATATCTCCAGCATTTTTGTTTGGAAACAGTGTTTTGATCGGCTCACAAAGAATTGACATATTCAGATGTCAATATTGGATAACCTTCACGTCCGCCCTCCCTACCCCCCCCCCCCCGGTGTGAGCTACTACTCACTTTGCTATGTAGCTTCTCTATTAAAATAGCTTTTTTCAGAACTGATTCAAGGATGGATTTCCCCGCGATGGTTAGAGCGCTGAAAAATAGTGGAAAAACATTTGCTTGAATTACACTTCAAATTTCCACAACCCATTGCTTCGCGATGCCGTTGATTGAATTATGACTTGCAGTTTTTCCCTTCCCTTACTTATACATATTAGTAAAAAATAGAGAGAGGATTTTGGTACTTCTTCTTTGACTTTGCGTGCAGAAAGCTTCATGATCCCTGTCATGAGCATAAACAAATCGTCCGCGTACAAATAAGACCATTTCTTTTGTAGTCTTTTCAAACGGAGAGATTCAAGAGCTTTTTCTTGTGAACTGATGCCACGTTTTTGTCATTCTGGGGCCTTTCCGTAGCCTTGATTACAGATCTGTGCAAAATATGCAGAACCCCAAGAAAACCGATTTATGGAAAAAGCATATCCTGAAGGCAAAAAAGACTTCTAGTACTTGTGTGGGCGGAGCTTGCCAAGGCGGGCGTGGCTTAATGGCACTTTCGCGGGTTCCTGGTCCATTTTTTCCATTCAGAGGCCACATTAAAGGACCGCATCAACGCAGACGTCTTACTCCTAGCGCCTTCTTGTAAACTTAGTGCTTTGGGGGAGCATAATACGACTGGATGCTGCCTTTAAATTGGCAGTTGAAGATTGTTACAACGACGCAGAATGTCAAAAACTCTGGAATGTCTCGAACCTCTTACAGAATACAACTTTGCGGTTTTTTTATTTTTGTAAAACTTGGAGTTCTCTGGTTTCCCTGCCATGATAGTACAAAACAAATACATATTCTGATAATCAAGAACCGACCTCAGAAGTGACCTCAAGGCTGGACTATTTTTAGAGATGCTTAAACTCTTCCCTTTTTTAAGTGGCTGTGTCCTCCGTGGAGGAAGCGAGTTGTGGCTTATGATATGTAATCCACAACTAACACAGTCAACTCATGTCAAGGAGAAGCGGTCCAGCTGCTCCTCAATGTTCTGTATGGTACGCTCTGCAGATGTGGCTGCCAATTGACGAATCACCCGATCCTTGGTGCACTTGCACTCACTTTCAGTACCGATGTGTAGTTGCGTACCAGCCTATTTTTATCTCGTGCACACACCTGAAAATGCGTTATGATAGCATGTCAAGAAACTGCCAGCTACTGCTAGTTAGGATTAAGGAAACTATTCCTCACAAAGTATTCCAATTTTCACAGATAATTTCGATTGAGAAAGCAACTCGCAGTGTTGAAAATCTCAACGAAAGTATTTCCTCACATATTAGGTTAGGTTGTAAATGATAGATCGTAGAAGTTGAGGTTTCAGTAAGTAAACAATGACTACCTTCTTTGGTTTCTCCCCGAACAAGCTACGTCTTGTACGTATATCCTACTTATCCCGGTGATAGAGCCCCTAATCCGGGCGGAAAAGATGGGTTCTAATTTTGTTGGAACCTTCGGGAGCCCGTAACTTGGTTTAAAAATGTTTTTCACGAGAAAGTTTTGGATGGTTAGGTTACAGAGGTTCGAAAAACCATCAAATGTTCCGAAATTTATTTCGTTAAAAGATTCTTCATTAGACCGTCGCGACGAAATCGCACGAGACCGTCGCACACCATGCTCAAATAAATTTTTCTTATTTTTGATCGGTGCAAACAATCGCAATCTATTCTCTATCAAAATGCAGCTGAGAATGAAAAGAAATACAATTTTTGTTGAATCTGAGCATTAGGGTTTCATCGCTCGGTTTTTCCATCGCGACGACCTAATGAATATTCTTTCAAAGTAAATGTAAAACAATGATGGTTTTTCGAATGCTTGTATCATCGGCTTTGCATATGCTTTTGAAAACAATTCTTCCTTAATCCATGAGTGCGCATGTTTCAACTTTCTAGTCAAACCTCGCTTTGATCACGTATATGTTCTGTCTAATCTTACTGCTATCTAACATCTGATGAGTATTTGAGTGTAATTAAGCTGCACCTTTAGTTATCTAAGCTCATCTGGACACCCTCGCATACGAATTTCAGGTTGATCCAGGCAGAAATGATTTTATTATTGGATGGGCTTGTAGTACTTCCAAGTTGAGGCTGACTGCTTAATTTTACTTCTAGAGTTGCTTAGTTCAGATATAAGCAGAAAATTTGTACAAATTTCTCAGAACTTGTTACCCTTGAATAGGATTCAACAACTTTGGACTTTCAGCCTATCCAAGCAATTTTGCAAAAACAGTGAAACTGCTTTTTTCAAAACTATTTTAGTACAAATACAAATAATGATACAAATATGTAACACAAAGTATTTTTTCCATTTAAGCGGTCTTAAAAAAAGTTTTTGAGGCTCTCACTTCTATAATTTAGTCCTCAATGAACTTCGCAAATTTGAGCAATGCTCTAGTTTGATTGCGAGAAAATGAAGAATTCCATTACTTACGCAATCGCCTTGACCATCTTGAAGATCTGAAATTTAAAAAAAACTTTAATTCTCCGGAAAACATAAGAGTCGTAACCTTGAAGCACTCCGCCATTGCGTTCAAATTACTTTTTCGCCCTTTTTCCATGCTAGAAATATCTTATTTGGAGATGGCTACGTCTTCGTCAATTGGGGTACACATTTTTGCGACATGTAACCGGGTGTTAGAAAAGTTTCTGACCTAAAGTACTTCCAATCCAGTTTTAAAATTGCTTTTTGTTTCATTGTTCCTAGACACCATCAAAACCGCAAAAATCAGGTATTTCAGTGTTTTCCCTGATTTTTTATTTTGTTGGACCGTCAATATAGCTTTTCAGGCCCTTTTTCTTTGAACTGCTATTACGAAGAGTAAAATAGCTACCAGAAACTTCGTAAATCGTCTGAAACCCCTTTCTTTTTAGTTTCTTGTGTATGCTCTCGTTTTTGTAGAAGTGAGTTGGTTTGAAATACCGTGCTCTGAAAAGCAGAGAATTCAGTCCCAAAACCTTTTCGTTGAGGATCCGGCACCAAAATTTTTAATACATGTTTGAATACTTTCATGCAAGCGAAATCTTTGAAAACGAGCGCGATAAGGAGAAAGTTGTGCTACACAAATGTACATCAAAACAAGACTTCTCAAGTTTTCGAACTAAAAAATTTCAACTCAAACCTGCGCAGCTGTTTGTTGTAATTGAGCAACGTGAAAACTTCACTGTTCGCAAGTTACTGTTACAGGTCTTATACTTTATAAGTAAAGTGTAGACTCAAGATTTTTGATAAAGGGAAAACGGAAAGCAGTTTCCAATTTTACATTTTTTGTTTCCATTTTTCCGAGTTGGGCAAACTAGGAAAGATCAAATATCGCACTCGCCTCCAAGACTGAAAAAAAGTGATTAGCCAAAGTTTTTGAAGTCTTTTCGAACAAAAAATTTTTTCTTTGTTGATTCAGAAGTAGGCTTAGCGCGCACACGTGATACAAATAAACGAGTTATTAGGTTGTTGCAAAAATAATGTCCGTTTTGCAAATTTTCACTTTGGAAGGCTATAACTTCGTTCAGTCTCCATATTTTTGAATGCAGTCAAGACCATCAGAAACATCAAACCTTTCTTAACTTAGCGCGCCCTTGCTCATACTGATATCGCAAACGGGAAGAAAACCATGCGTCAGAGAACTAAAAGTTTTTCTCTTGAAAACCTCGTCTTCAAGGGCTTACAACTCCCTTCAAGCTTTGTCCCTATGTCTGCTAATTAGCTTATTTTGTAGCTGCAGGCCAATAGTATAGGTGTATGTAGAAAAAACTCCAACGAAGGAGTTCTGCGAAAAGAAAAGATAAAAATTCAAAAATGTTCACTCTTTTGAGCCTATTTGTTGTAGGCTTGTAAGTGCCTAATTATGAAAATTTGGATTTCTTCGCGCACTGAATAGCTAAGTTTCTCTTCAAATAATGTAGTTAAGGTGTGCCAATTTCAAGCTTACAGAAATGGACGAAGCTTTGGCGATTGCCTTGATTATGAGAAATTTTTGACCCATAGAATGCCAGCAGCGAGTGTCTATATTGACGCGTCAATTTCTCAGCCCACATTTCTCCAAAAATCTACATAAGCACGCAGTAGGTAAACAATGTTCACTAAATACATTTGCTATGTTTTCAGTAGAGTTCGTTTATTTGCTCCTGAATTGCGGTTAAGAAAGTGGAAGCTATGAGATTCTGATTTTGAGTGCGGATGTGGAAAATGCTGGTGAAATTCTCACAAGTGAAGATAGCAGCTTAATTTCACCGCCATGAGAAAGTACATGAAGAGAGCTTTCCAATGATATGCAGATGCTATATCGAGAAAGAAAGTCTGATGGGAAAAAAGTTGTTTGAAATATAGGTCTAGAAAAACGGACATTATTTTTGCAACAACCTAATAGAATGCTTCAAGCGAAGTACTTGAACCAGATCTTTTTGGAACGCCACGTTTAACGCATGCATTTCTATGCCACTCTTGAAATAAGAGTCGCGAAACGGAAATATTGAGAATGGGACAACATATACTGTTGTCCCATTCTCAATATTATTATTCTCAATATTCTCAACATATACAGTACTGTTAGAATTTTGAAATTGCGTTCTAGCTTTGCGGTTAATGTAATATTTTCTTTGTTAATAGTAAAAGTAGTCTCTTCTTTTTTCCTAAAAATTTTATAGTAAGTGGAGAAACACTTCCTCATTTCTTAGCGAGGAAAAAACAAAAATAATGAAAAGTAATTTTTCAGAACCGTGGAAATGCCAAAAGTGGGTTCTTCTGACAATTTCCATTGACTCCTTCTAAAAAACTTTCGTAATAATTGAGAATAGCACCACTGTTCATCTGACCATTGGCTACTTACGAGCATTGCGCTATCATATTTTACTTCGCAATTTTACCAAAAATTGAGATCTTTGAAGAAAAGAATTTCAAATAAAAGTTCGAAAGAATCCAAATTCACTATAATCCGAGATTTGCTTTTTTTGCTTGACATCTACTCCGAAAATTTGAAACAACATTTCAAAAATTAACCAAACTCGATAGAGATGGCAGGTGAAGTTTTCCTAGAATTATTGAAAAACGACAAGAAGTTGGAAAAAAAATCGAAAATGGAAAGAGCAGAAAGAAAAGAAAGAGCTGCATCGAATATAAGTCCAAATGCATCTGAATTTACAATGCACTAGGCTACACGTTCTTCAAAAACTGACAAAACTTGTAAGATAACTCAATATGCAGTATGTGGCGTCCATTTGGCAAATATCGCCAAAATCGTGGTTCTTGGAGTATATATTCTCGAAGGCAGTGTCTCAAGAAATTAAGGCTGGTATCTTTGGGAACGAAAAGCCTTCGCGAGCTTGTGCAACTATAGGTTGAAAATCTAATAAGAATGGGGTGATTTTTTGTACCGCTAAGTTGCTAATAATTCCACGTCTATCGACCACTATAACAAGAGTCATTAGGTTAGCCCATATGTCTTGCATTGGAAATTTTCAGCTTTAGAAAAAATCATTCGGTTTAAAAAAGGTTGGAATAAAAAGTTCATAATGGCACAACACGGTGGTACAAACGAGTTAGAAGAAGCACCGAACTCTGATTTTACGCATTTTTATAGATGAGCATGCTTCAGAGAGTATATTGGGTTGAACCGAAAGTTCTGTCGTTTCATTTTCATAAATTAACTTTGTGCTGTTTCAACGGATTTGCTTGCCTGTAATTTTATTAGCAAGATGTCTTTCGTTTTCAAACGCTATTTTGCGGAGCTTCTGTTTCACACTGGGTGCGGAAATAGAAATGGAAAACTAAAACCCTATAAGACCATTTTAAACATTTTGAACATTTTATTTTGACCATTTTAAGTTAGGTCACCAAAAATCTGGAATGCTGCAGAAAAATCTGAAATCGTCAGTACATATGTTTTTTGACCTACCCTTGGCAACTGTGAAGAGTTTGTGCTGTTTGGAAGTCTCTGTGAAAAGTTATAAATTTTGAGTTTACTATGGAAAACGCCAAAATTAATTAATTTGTCAATTTTCGTGAAAATCATAACTTCTCACAGAGACGTCCAAACAGCACAAACTTTTCACAGTTGCCAAGGGTAGGTCAAAAAACATATGTACCAGATTTTTCTGCAGCGCTCCCGATTTTTGGCGACCTAACTTAAAATGGTCAAATCTTATATGGTCTTAGTTTTCCATTTTTCTCTCCGCACCCAATGTGAAACAGAAGCTCCGCAAAATAGCATTTGAAAGCGAAAGACATCTTGCTAATAAAATTACAGACAAGCAAATCCGCTGAAACAGCACAAAGTTTAAAATTTTTGAAAATGAAACGACAGAACTTTCGGTTCAACCTAATATCAGATTGATTCCAAAAAATGGACGATTTTCCAAGCCTTTTTTCAAGGCAATTTTTCTTGGTCAAAATTTTCTTCTTTAAGATATACTAGTTGACTTACCCGGCTCCGCCCGGCCCTGTCATTATTATATTCGAAATCAGCATGTTCGATTACCCCCCTATGCCAACTCCCAGCCCCGTAGCTCAAATTTCGCAAAAAATCGATAAAATCGATATCGATCGATGATGAAAAGTAGCCTATGACACCCGCCGGGGCCCGAAGTGTACGTGTGCCAAGTTTGGTCCGGATCGGTTCAGAAATGGAATTTTCTATTCGGAACATACGTACACACAGACATACAGACAGACAGACAGACAAACAGACATTCAGCTTTATATATAAGATGTAGCATGCCACTGAGAAGCTGTTTTCATGCATCTAATGGTGTTTGAAGCGGGCTTTCCTCATCTTTTATGAAATCACTGAGCTTTAAATAACTGCATTCGAATTCAGAATTTCATTGCATTCACTTTTCGGCCGAAACTCAAGCGAGTGTGAATGCCGCATCTTCGAAAATTTAGCTATTGTATTTGATAGAAATTCTTTTATATAAAGCTGAATGTCTGTTTGTCTGTCTGTCTGTATGTCTGTCTGTATGTCTGTACGTATGTTCCGAATAGAAAATTCCATTTCTGAATCGATCCGGACCAAACTTGGCACACATACACTTCGGGCCCCGGCGGGTGTCATAGGCTACTCTTCGTCATCGATCGATATCGATTTTATCGATTTTTTGCAAAATTTGAGCTAGGGTGCTGGGAGTTGGCATAGGGGGGTAATCGAGCATGCTGATTACGAATATAATAATGACAGGGTCGGGCGAAGCCGGGTAAGTCAACTAGTTGTCTATATTATGCATTCTCAACCGTATTTTTGAAGAAATCCAGACTGAGATATCGGCCCTTCAACTTGGGTGACGGTTGCTGTCATTTTATGACCCATAAGTTTCTTCTAATCGCCAAAGCGTTGCGCAATTCTGTAAGCATAGAGCTAGAGCATCCTAATGGCAGTTTTTGCAAGAACATCCGGCTGTTTGGTACGCAGAAAATCACAATTCTATACTCGGGACATTGAAACATACTGAAAAATGTTCAAACAACTGACAGCTTTAAATTCTGATTTTTTCCTTTTCGCAAATTTTTTGTCCAGGTCTTTTCAATCGCAGTTCATACTAATAGCTTGCGTCTACAAGATAGGCCACTTGTCATTCAAACTAACAAACTCTGAGGAAGCTATGAATTCTCCAAAGCAAGGTTTAAAAAAACCTTTATGGTTTTAGTCCATATTTTTGTGCCCTTTTGTGATGTGTGTACAAATAAGTTTGCATTGCAAAAAGTTTGCTGCTTTGAAGGTCTTTACCGTATTCAATGTGGATTTTCAAAAATTTCATAGCACGTCAGAGCGACAATTCGCAAAGCGGCCATTATTTTTGCATCAACCTAATAGTTTGAATTTTTCTCACGGATACGTTCTATTCTTTGAAAATGAGAGAATTTTGTGGTGATCGAATATTTATAGCTAATTGTGGTTTTCAAATTTTTCTCGACATTATTATTATGTTCGTATAAATCAAATATACATAGTAAAATAGAACAGTTATTGTGGGTTACAATATGTGATAAAAAAAATAAACTTACTCTCGGATATTTTATAGGTGCAGTTTTACATTGCGTAAGACTTATGGACCAACCTGATATAAGGTCGTGACTTGAGTTTTTTGACACTTTCTTCACTTTTCTCTTAAAAAAGTTCAAAAACTTTAGCAAAGTCCACTATTTGGCATATGAGCAATGGACAAAGGACTATCTATTGGCAACATACCTTCTCAATTACGGATTACAGAATATAAAATGCACTTTTGTGACAGCACTTCAAGCTCCCTTTTTCTTTTATCTATAAATCCGCTTTTTTTATGCTTCAAAATTTTCTATAAATTTCCGGGCCGGGCACATCGGCATTGATATGGAGGCAGTTTGGAAGTCTACGCTCCTCAATAATGCATATTGGAAATTTGCCAAAAAATTCGAAAACATTGCGAAGAATTTAAAAATTGAATTTTTCATTCGCGACATGTATGTATTGGAAAAAAAGCAACTCTACACTCGATCTGAAAATGAGCAAAAACTTCTGAAAAAAGTTATAAAGGTTTTTTGTCTAAGTGTAAAAAACTCGTCCTAATTCAGCTGAAATCAATGTCCATCGAGTAATTACTGAAATGGGGACAACCATACACATTCCTAAAGTTTCAGCAGCCGCTTCCACATTAGAACGAAATTTTTTTTTTACTTCCCGCTCAAATGAACACCTAAAACCCGAACATAGCACACACACTAATGATGACCTTCGGCAAATGAAGTCTTGTCATGAAAAGGGGTTAATCGAGCGGCCGCGCATTAGTAGGGCGAGTGTGTGTCTCAACCAAACGTTATCTCAACGATACACACTCATCCGTCATGCAACAGATATTACTGCTGATTCTTTTATTTAAAGGAGCTTTTGCGAGTACGGTATCTCTAAATTGATATGATTATTATTTTTGGGTATTACGGTAGTTTATGGTAGCTTTTACAGTACGCCAACCCACTTGCCCGAATGATGATCTACCAAAGCTGGATAAGAATGGTCGATTTATTCAATGCATACCAGGTATTTAAATATAACACTGTATTTCGTTTCTTAAATGGTGAAGGTATTTTATGGTTTGAGCTTATTCTCTGAGACCTCCTATCAATATTTTTTTTCAATTTTTGCCGCAAATAGAATTTTAGGAATAGCAAGTGAAAAATCAATCCACTTTTTTCAATCAAGTGATAGTGCCCATCGTTTTAGAACCTCACTCTCCTACTTTGCAGGTTCGTCATCACGCATAGTCTGTGGAGATGGATATGCATGTTTCTTCTCCGGAATGAACTATATGTGCTGTCCTTCAAGTGAACCGACCATAAAAAGTCAAATTGTTTGCCCTGGCCAGTCGCTTACAGTACTCGATTCGAGTGGCCAACCAATGAAATGCAACACTTGGACCTATGCATGCCCTAAGGCTAGTTTTAATTTCGTATCTATTTCTAAGCATTTAGGGTTGTTCCCTTCGTGATCTTCAATCCATCATCTGAATCATGCCTCAAATAGGGTCGAATTTATATCAGCAAGGATTGTGTAATAATTAGATCTGGCAAAGTTTTGATTAAAGTTTCTAAAGATTAAGAAACCTTATTACTTCCTGGTCAACAATTCAAGAAAACTGGGACTTTTTCTGTTTGTATTTTGAAATCACGCAAAAAATGACCATTTTTTTGCGTTAGAAAAGCAGTTTCTACGAAATATCCGTACACCAAAAGTCTCATCAATCAAAAACGCAAACGAAGATGCGTGCACAAAAGCAGATACGTTGCAATCTGGAGTGGACAGATACTCCAAGTTTTGCTACAATACTTTTATTCTGGACAAATTTCCATCTTTCAATATTCAAAGCTCCAAAAAAACTGATGTTACTCATAATTTCAAAACAAAATCCGATATTATTTGAAGGTAGACATGATTCATAAAATTGTGCCTGTGACTTGCTTTTATTTGTAAATTATTGGAATAACTTTTTCAGATCTTCAAAAATCCAAATAACCTTCTACCACTTCCCTATATCCGAAATTTTAGGGCTAACTCGCAAACGCTAGAGCGAGGATATCATTCCTGGAAAGAAAAGCTACTGCAATGTTGATCATTCAGTGCTGACCTTGAAACAAATAACGGGTAGTATTTGGATGAATACGTTAAATACCCCATTTCTTACATTACTGAATATGGTTATTTTCAATCTGACAATCCCGATATATTAGGTCGTTGCAAAAGTTTTGTCAATTTTTTCAATCCATCGGCGAACACGTTAGAATGGATACAAACAAACATTTCAAAATGTATCCGAAACAGAAATTCTTCCTCTTTCCAGCTGTTAAACTCCCATTGTGTTTCGTTGCGAGAATGATGAGATATTTACAATTACAATCACTCGTTTTTAGCATGTCCAACTTTCGCTAATTTTCAAAATTTTTGTATGAGACTTTCAGAGGAGCCCTAATAACCACCAGATAGGGCAAACCTTTTGCCAACAGAAGCGGTTTTTTGTATCCCTACTGCTTGTTTTTCAGAATTCCTACGATTTATTATTTGGAAGGACCAAATTTTACATTCAGCCTATTTTAACACCGTAGAACAATTATGTTAAACATTTCACTCACCATTCGATGCAACTTTCTCTCCTCCTTCTAACACTTGTCTTTTTTGCTAATACAGGCGAAACTTGTGTGGAAAATTGCAGTATTTCTTAATTTCAGGAGTGCGCACGGACTGACCTATGTTTCAAAATTTTTATAATTTGAAGCGAAAATCGCTCATTTACTTTGTAATAGTAGCGGTAGTATAATCGAGTGTTGAAAACTGAGTATTCTGTAGGTTTTGCAGTGTTTGGTGCAATAACAGGTTATGCGATTTTTCGAAACACAAGATTTTTAGAAAATTACTTAGCAAAAATCTGAAAAAGCAGCTGTAAAAACGAAAAAAGTTGCATAAGTTGGCGAAATGTTTGCCCTATCTGGTGGTTATTACTCCTCCGAAAGTCCCATACAAAATTTTTTAAAATTAGCGAAATTTGGACATGCTAAAAACGAATGGTTGTAATTTCCAG
This sequence comes from Cylicocyclus nassatus, assembly GCA_958299035.1. Taxonomy (NCBI): domain Eukaryota; kingdom Metazoa; phylum Nematoda; class Chromadorea; order Rhabditida; family Strongylidae; genus Cylicocyclus; species Cylicocyclus nassatus. Next base: position 22,195,018 of record CATQJL010000326.1, read on the forward strand.
CAAATATCTCATTACTCTCTCAACGAAACACAATGGAAGTTTAGCAGCTGGAAAGAGGAAGAATTTCTGCTTCGGATACATTTTAAAGTGCTCGCTTATCTTCATTCTAGCTTGTTTGCCGATGGATTGAAATAAACTGACAAAACTTTTGCACCGACCTAATATTTTCACAGTCTGCACGTTTTGTAAGCGCGTCAAGTAAGCTAATAAGTGATTAGTTTTATGACGTCCAAGCAACCTTGAAAACTGTGGAAAGCCTACTCATCTGTGAAGCGATAAGGCTGCGTATACAGTTGCTCGTGCTAGCGCCGTTCCCGTGCCTTGCCGGAACGTCGATCAATCAATACAGAGCGCGTACATGGAGGGGGCTCCAACCGGCGCTGGCGCAGCGCCGGTGTAGGACGACTGTGGACGCTGCTTGAGAAAAGTTTTTCTCAATTCATATATCCCAAATTGAACCCATCGTTTTTTTTTTGTTAAAAGAAATGCTTTCTCTTTTACGCAGTTCCTACTTATCTGCTTCTTATTTCAGGCCTCACAAAAATGCTCACTTGTCGGACGTGATTATATATGCTGTGAACACATAGGCGGAACTGCCCAAGTAGACGCTACGGAAAAGCCACGAACAAAAGCTTCAAAAGTACCCAGTCAACCTTTGGAATGCCCATCGAATTCGATAGGTCTCCTGAGCCGTAATGGCCTTCCGGTGATGTGTAATGCAAGGAAGAGATGTCCAGTAAGTATCTTATGCCTTGGGCGTGCGATCCCACTCACCATGTGATTTTGGAAGTGTACCAAAGCATGTATAGCTCATTGTACGTTGCTTTTAAGTAAACACAGTATAGCAGTGACATCAAACCAAGATTATGCTTTCAAAATTCGCGCGCTGTATCGCGTTTGGCAAGTAGCTCAGTCGCTTGATGCGTGCTCAGATCTAAAACATTGAGAAAATAGCTTATTCATCCTGTCATTTTCAGAGCAAAGCGTATTGCCATCCTGTAGGAGGACAGTCAATTTGTTGCGAATCGTACGAGTTTGCCTCGAATATCCTTGACTCCACTGAAAATAATATTCGACGTTCTGAAAATAAAGCACCACTGCAAGTACTGGATCGCAGCAGCCTGACAGTCGCAAACAATGGTAATTTAGCAGGCTCTCCATATTTGGTTATCATGTACAAATTTAGCGCATTTCAGCTGAAGTAGAGAGATCTCCTTCAAGAACGCCTGTGCCTAGAAGTAGATCTGCTGAGCAAGAAAATTACCAAAGGTAAATCCTCCATTCAATTTTATTCAAGTAATTTTACTATAGGCTTGCCGAAAAGAGTCAAAATCTCCAATTGGCTGCACATAGGCAGCATTTTACGAAACTTCACAGCAGTAAATGCTCCAAACAGGAGGGCAAGCGTTAGGCGACAAAACGTGCAAAACGCAAGCAACGTAAATCCCGTAACTCAAAACTATGCACCATTTTTTCATTGGCGTCGGGTTATGTATCGGCCCCGACCCCCACTCCCCTGTTTTTGGCGGAGGAGACGTTTTGCACGGGGAGTTCTTTGGGGTCCAAAAAATTGGGTTTGTCGCCTAACGCCCTACACCCCTCCAAACATTTTCACCATGTACCAATTGCGATCCCAGGCCCCCATCCTCGCCCCTCGAGAATGAGTCGCAAATTTTTTGAAATTTACTTACATGGGCCACAAAAGATGCAAGTGACTTGTTTATTCTTGTAAATAATCAAAGCAATTATGAATATTTGAAAATACCAGTCAGCCTTGTAATAAAATTTTTGGGGAGGGGCGTATTGACAGCCACGCCCTCTTTAACTAGATTTGGGGTTATGGACTCGCAAAAACTCTGAGAAGCACCCTAAAGAATTTTCGGAGTGCGTGGCTAACGTCAAGCACCTTCAGTTCGAAGAAATTTTGCTCTCCCCCCCCCCCGAGACGGAAGTCCTGGGACCGCCACTGCCATGTACCGTACCACCTACCGTAAGCCATAGTTTTTCACCACTTGGCTTTTTGAAACTCGGCCGAAACTGTTCTCGACATTTGACCAGGCTGAAGGAAACCTCCATTAACACATGCTTTCATACAGTATTTTAATGTAGTCCCATTACAGCTGTGATTACTGCTTGATGTACTGAAATGGTTTACAAATTTGCTTCCTATTTACTTAAGCAAATAATAGACATCTACTTCTTCAGTGAGGCTTTTTCTCAGAGCAAAGCATACTCCTACAAGATTGCCTTCGTTCGCATAAAATGGAAAACTAGAAATTTTTTATTGCGCCAAAATTGTATCTTTGTCCCAAAAATGCTATAGTACTCCATCCTGTTCATGCATATATTGTTCTAACCAAATTCACATACAGATCCGTAAATTCTTCCATGGATTAAAATTAAAAATAATAGACCAAAAAACGAAAATGTCGCTTCTCGGGGTTTTTTTTTTTTCATATAAGAGTAAAAGTTCGTCCGCACCATTTTCGAAAATTCATAACTTCTGATCCAACCGATTTGACTACTCCTATTTTTGTGTGAAAGAGTAAACCATGCTCTTTATAATGACATCTTGGCTGCTTGCTAATGATCATCTGTTGCATAGATGGGAGCGATAGAAGAAAATTAGTCAAAATTCGAATTTTCTGTGTGTAGGGTCATAAAAATCGGAAACTTGCAACAAAATCGAAACAGTCGGTATTTCAGGTTCTTTCACCATCCCTTTCTAACAGTGCAAAGTTTACGCCGATTGATCGTCTCTATGAAAACTTATGATTTCCCTGAAAAATCAAAATTAATCAAATTCGCCCTTTTGTATTACTTGCTCGAAAATCATAACTTTTCATGGAGACGCTCAATCAACACAAACTTTGCACAGTTAGAAAGAGCTGGTAATAGAACCTATAATACCGACTGCTCCGATTTTTACTGCAAGTTTCAGAATTTTTATGACCCACAGAATATCGAAAATTTGAGTATTTTTTTTCTACCGCTTATATCTGTGCAGTGTATGCTCATTAAAACGCCGCTAAGACATCGCTACGAAGAGAACGAGTTGCTCTTTCAGCCAAAAATAGAAACATGCAAATCCGTTTCTAAAACCAGAAGTTTTGAATTTTTGAATTTGGTGCAAACGAACTTTCGATCCAACCTAATAGATTGTGTAACGAATTTTGTTTTCCGATTTTGAAGCGGTATAAGTTGTTGTTCTCACATAGTACGGAGGTGTCGGCATATTATCCGATAGAGCAAAGCGGCTCTATAAGATGAAAGTTGAGCGTAAGTTGAATTTTGCTCCACCTCGACTTTAAAACCAGATTGTAAAAAAAACTCTGGAGGAAAAATTAAAAATAATCGTATCTCCGCCTAAAAATTTCTATGAAGTCCCAACTTGTTCAAGCATTTTCCCTGGCTGGCAGTCGAGAAATGAAGAATTTTATGTTTTTGCCAAAGTAACGCTGGGCTATTCAAATAGGTAATTCTATACTACGAACCTTTGGGCGCAGGAAATGACAGTTTTAGCTTACCCTTTCAGGATCGTTTACCTTGAATTCGATACTTCTCGAGAACTAAAGCCTGGAGGCTAAAAATTCATGTTTACATTTCTGAAAAATGTAGTATAGAGTTACTTTATTTGAATAGCCCAGCATAGCTATGACAAAAACATTAAAACTCTCATCTATTTGATTTGTAGCCAGGGATAAAAATCTAATTTTCCCGATTTGCACCCCACAAAGAATTACATGTATAAGAATGTCGGATATGGATAGTGTATATACGAGCAAGTGTGGGGTGCATAAAATTTTGGCAGTGATCCAGGTTTTTTTTTGCCATCAACAAATGATTCATTGGCTTCTATCTTCAAATGGATCAAGCATCATGCAAATGAATGATAGCTCAAGTTTCTCTTCAAAGATAAAAAGAATATTGAGAAATTCTATTTATTGAGAATTAAGAACTGTTCAAGCTGGAAAAGGCTTATGAAACAGAAAGCGAATTGTTCCTACCGAAAACTGAGGCTAAGTATGTAGTACGCTCGGTCGCTGTTCATAAAAATAATGTATCACCGATCCGTTCCACTTTTATGCAAAATTGAATAAATGTGATGAGGAGCCCAATTTCCTGTTTAACAAGTGCTCTGACGTAGCGATAATGCAGACTTAAAAGTCTGTGAATCTCCCTGATGTTACGTCGATGTATATGGTGTATTCCAATTTCTGCATCTTTTCCTATTTCAGAGCCAGAGGAATATTGAATTTCCCTCAAAAGTAGTGTTATTTGTTTACTTTGATCGAAATTGTCCTTTATACATTTTGCGCGATTGCGTGCCTTATTGCCTGTCACAATCACAAAATGGTATATTGAATTTGGAACCAATACCTGTCAATCGTGTCAACACAGTTTAGTGTTATAGCTGTAGAATGCAAATAAGTCTCTCCATCTTTTTCGAGGAATGAATTCTTAATTTCAAACTGTAGTGTGGAATTAGGCCAGGTTTGTCGAAGTGGAAAACGCGGCATTAGCGAGATTTTTTTCGAAAATTGAGGCTAAGTGGTAGCAGTTTGAGCCGTCCCTGTCCCAAATTGAATGTCCCTTTAGTTCGTCTTTTTCTAATCCAATTTTTAGCTGTAGAGCAGCCAAGTTTTCATTCTGTTATAAAAATCACAAAGTTCTGTGCATGTTCTTTGAAATTCCGAAACTTCTGTATCGGTAAGGCTAGGTAGGTACTGTGCTTCTAACTGCTTTCTCCATTTTACCATTTTTCGACCCAGTTTAGGGAAGTAAGGGCGCTATGAGAGAGTTTAACATTATCAAGCCAAAATCGTTTGTTTCATCATAGCCAAACTTTCCGATAAATGCGATGGCTAATTATATTATGAAATTTTTGCTACGCAAACAGATTCCTCATTCCGCTGTACCGAATATCAGTGCACCAGCTCAACTTGCTGGAAAAAAATCAATAAATCGATATTAACTAACAACTAAAAGTCGCCTATGATTTTCTTTGTCCCGGTTTGTATAACAATTTCGTCGCATAAGTCACGCGACCGTCGCAAGAGTTATGCTACATTCGCGCCTATTTTTCAAAAAATGTGAGCAGTATTGTATAACCGCTCCAGTTGGTAATTTTACTCTAACTCTTAATTTGTTTCAGGCTGAAGGTAACAATTTCATGAACATTTATTTTAGAAACACCATCCAACTGAAGCAAAGCGTGGAGAAGAAGGCGGCTGTCAGAACGACGAGCGGCTCAGCTTCAACCTTAATCTCAAGCGAAGCTTCTACAAGAAATGTTCCTGTTTCGGCTGATGGAATGGCTGAATTGAGCTCAGAAAGAGTTTTCAACACTCCCACTACCACTGAAAAATCAGAATCGGTTGCGACAACGGAGCAGATTCGAGCGGTACTGGAACAAGAGTGGAATTCGGAATTCCTGAAAGCTCAAGTTTTGATTAGTTTCAGCCCCCTAAGCGAAAAGCACCTGCAGCATTTGCCGCTGTTTCTGTGCCAGAACAAGGAAATCAAGTCAAACCTCTCAGCCCAAATCTTCCTTCTCAGCTGTTCTCCGGACAGGTTCGTATAGCCCCTAGAACGCTTTCGTTTTCTCTACTTCCACTTCCAAGCCATCACACCTTGGATGACTCATGGCTGACCAAATGGAGAATAAATAAACGTATGTATACAACTGCTAACAATGAAATTCGTATCAGTCTGGCAACTCAGTCATCATGACTAATCGTTTCCCATAGAAATTCCACTGGGGGTATTTTTTCTTGTAGAATTTCCAGAGCTGATTCACAATGCCGAAAAGTGGTGCTAAACATGTAACAACTGATTCAGTACTAAGAGATAGTTATAACAAAATCAACAGAGTTTATCATGCTAATTTTGCAGTCTCATATTTTTCAGATTGAGAATGACCAAGTATGCAGAGAGTGCTTTTTGAGCCTCTTCTTGGAATCCTTTTGTTAATTGGGCACGATAGCGAAAAAGCTTGAATGATTACATTTCGTGCAGAAATCCTATACAATGCTGCTATCGCTCATTATTCTTGAGCAATAAGCAGCATTGTATAAGATCATTTAGTCGCGAAATTTATAGTAGGTTCAGGCTGCTCGAATTTGGAAAAAAGCAGGTGCGTCCTGTACTTGTGAAATTAGGATAGCAATCACTTGTTTTTGGTCACCAGCAAAAACAAGTACCCTAATTTCACGCGTATAAAGCGCACATTTTCGAATTTTCAAGCGAGCCGCTCAGCCGCTTCACTGTATTCCGGAAAGAAATCCTTACATCGCACGATTCTCTCAAGCAATAGACAGCACGTTATAGGGTCCTTTGGTTGTAAAGTCCTTTGGCTTGTCTGGGCTGGTCGATTTTGGAAAAAAATCCCCCGCGCCTTATACGCTTAAAATTAGGGTATTTGATTAATTGGCCTAGTTAAAGCCGAATCACAATTCTCTCTCAGCATAGCCGCTAAGAGAACAAGTGAGGCTGCATCCAGAGTTGCAAGTGTGCCAAGTCGTGCCAACGCCGCTCCAGCGCCGTGCTGGAATCTACGCGGATGTACCATTTTGATCGATCGACCAACCATCAACACAGTTTCGACGCGGCGTGAGCACCGCGCTAGAACTTGGCTGGCACCCGTACTGGACGTAGCCTAAAAAATAACGAATGTTACTAAAAATGACATCAGTAATAATACAATGATAGTAGTATCAAGAATTATATTTCATTTCATATTTTTTCCTTGGTTACGATTTCAATTAGCTTATTTTTTTCAAGGATAAAAGAATAATGGCTGAGCAATTTCTAATGCATCAAATTCGTAACGGCTGGCCATACGATGAGAAGTTCTACAGGCCAGGTTGGTTGCCACTCAATGTTTCCCGTATTTGAGCTTTGAGCCCTTTCCTTAGATGTCGACACATATTCGCCTCAACAAAGGCAGCGAATGGCTCAGATATTCTTCTCTGACAACCAATGAAACGGGACTTTATTGCATTGAGATATCCTTGCTGTCTTTCATTTGCTTTGAATTTCATGTCTTCAATTCAAATGACGTTTTTTGTTGTTTTCTCATCAAATTTTATTGCTGTGATGTAATATATATGAAAAATAAATGTGGTTGTGCAAGTTAGACCCGCATATTTATTAGTTACAGACCAAATCGATGATATTCCGCCTGCCTGCACCGTAAAAGCTAAATTGGAGTTAAATGGGTCTTTTTCTTAAGAAAATGCTTGCCATGATGACGTGCTTTCGTGTGCTGCCGTCATTTTACTTTTTCTGCCGTCTCTTGTTTGTCTTAAACGATGAAAACGCTATGAGCAATGATGCTTGCAGAAAGTAAAGCATTCGTTGAATAAATCCTTTGCAGTGAAGTATTCCGTACCTTTTGAGAATAAATCTAAGAAAATCATGAAAATTGACGTGTTTGTCACCATACAGCAACCAGTTTTTTACTCAAGAGTTATGAGCTTAACTGTAGTTGCTGAAAGAGAGAAGAAATACATATAGAATGTTTAAATCTTATGTAATTTTTATGTTTGTGAAAAATGTGGATCTTTTGCGAAGCTGACATCAACGGAATTGTCTGGTTTTCTTTAAAAACCTATTTTTGGACCCATTAAAAGCGATTTTTCCTCGCCTTCTCATATAATAGTTGTAACAGAAGTATAAAAACAGACGGACTGATGACGAAATGTTTTCGGAAACGAAGAAAGAAGACAAGATTTCTCTGACACCTTGATTTCTTTTGTTGATATGTGTGAAAATCTTGGATGTGGTCGCAATTCATTGTGAGTAGCTGGAAAAAACTCGGCAAGTTGAAGAACTACAATAATTTTTATCAAAGCTTTTTGAGTACTTTGATCCCAAAATTCTGAGATTCTAGAGTACTTAGAAAGAATAACATAGGTGTTTTTCTTTGCAGCTAGGAAGCAATTTTCCGCTATCTGGAAGTGTTTGATTACACAAAAATTGGTCTTAGTGGAACATCAAGTTTGCACCAAATAAAAAACTGTCTTCAAGTGCATGACAAAGGAGCAAAGCTCAAATGCTGCAAGTTTTGAATTGGTAGAACCCTGCGAACCCCCCCCCCCCTCCCTCCTCTTCATTCTGTGATTTTACAATCACGGTTAAATTTTGGATTGGCTTGACGCAACTCCAACATTTGTGTAGTCATTATACCATTTAGTCCATTCCCACATCACTATCAAACATGCTATGGAATAGGCCAAGTCAGATTGTCTTCTAGATTATGATGTGACCGCAGAAGACTGATAACAATCTTGAGTGTCCTCTTTGAGCAAAGAATGGCTGCTACTTTGCTTTCCCTAACAAAGGGCTAATATTATTAAAGACAGCTTGAACACTGCAAGAAAGTTTATGGTGTAGCATTTATGTATTTATTTAGTTAAAAAAATCGGCTTAATTCTGACAATCTTTTACGAAGAAGCAGAAACGACGCAAATTATGTGAATATATACGATAGATTAAGACCTATACAATACCACTCTCAGAATGTGCAAAATTTCCGTGAATGTCGCAAAATTTCGGGAATTCCACGAAAGTCCGCGACATTTCAGGAATTCCGCGCCATTTACGGAAATATTGCATATTTTGAGTGTAGTATTGTATAAGTTATTAAGTCACAGCACAAGTTTCTGTCGCATTTTTGCTTTTTCGTTTAGAATAGAAAGTTTTACAATTTTATAATGAGCATAAATGACGGGTATAAAGTATTATGCATGTTTTTTTCGATAGACGTGACATACATCGAACATTTTGCGAAACATTTCAGTATACTGATAACTGTAGTTTATATCTGCCCTTTACTTTTTTCTCGTTTTTTTTTATTTTTGTGAAAATTTCATGGGTAATAAAGCTACTACACAGCAGCTCATAAGTTCCAACTTCATAAGAACTGGAAAAAAAATGACAGCAGATATATCAATCATTCATAAAAACCTATTTTATCCCTTTTCTATGTGCGGTACATTTACTTTAAATGAAACGTGCACACAAACTTGAAGTTACGAGTTTACAAGAAATACTTATCTCAAAATTCCTGTTTCAACCTGTCGTTAAAAGATTTGCAGGGTCCTTCCTCCGTTTGCGGTGATGTTTTTCAAAATCATGGGTTGAAGTGCATACTTCTTACCATCCAAGGAAACAATCAAGGAACATGTTTATGGTAAAGACATCGTACCCGCACTTTGCCGATACTATGATATGCATGGAGAGATAGAATTATCACCCATTACGAGGCGCTGCACTTCGTAATAGAAACGATAGAGCACTGGGATTGACGAGAGCCAAAGCAGCATCTGTCGGGTCTCTTGGACAAATTGCTGGGATACATAGCTTTGGAAAACGAATGAATAGGCGTTGGTCTTCGAGCAGGCTTCGATAGCTAAAGACATATAATACAACGCAGAAAGCGTTTAAAAAATCCGAAAAGCGGTTTTTATTTGTATTGTTGAAGTATGGATTAGAGTAAGTCAAATTTACTTTGGAATGAGAACGTTGAGAATTGCGTTTATTCATATACCGGGTGTCCCAAAAAGATGTGTCTCTGTTTGACTGTCAATAACTCTCTTGTAATGAAGTCTTTCGAGAAGTTTTAAGTACCATTTTGTAGCACTGGCTTCAACTTAGATTTACAATATAAAAGGAATCACCGATCTCACTTCATTACTGAAATACGGTAGAAACATATGGTGTTACTTTGAAAAAAGCTTCCGTTTCCAAAATTTTTAGAAAATGTGAGAAATTGTTCATTACTCAACTATGTACAAGATTGCGAAGCTTTCTAAATGGAATAACAGCACTTGGAACATTGAAAAAAGGCCGCTACTGCTTACCTGGCTTATTTTTTTAATGAAGCATTATGATAAGTTGCGAACTTCATATTTATAATCAACAACTCTAATCAGCCCAGGTGAGAGTTTTCAGGTTGTTTTTTCATTTCTGAAGCAATGTATGACCTTTCGTGGCTCAAAATCCTCTTCAAATTTTCTGCCGTAATTCTACAATAATAGAAAGCAGTCGTAATCCTCTTCGTACAATTAATCTAAGTTGAAGCCAGTTCTACAAAGTGGTTCCTGAAGCTTCTCGAAAAACTTCATTACAAGAGTTATTAACATTCAAACACATCTTCATTCATCATTCATCATCAAACACAAGGCACATCTTTTTGGGACACCCTGTATTTATTTACATTTTATCATTTTCATATCATACGTTTAATCAAACTTGATTTCATAGGTTTGCATCGTACAAAGTTTCATAGTCTTATTCTGCGTAGAGAATTTTCACACAATTAATTCATCTACAACCGTGGAGAAAGACTGATTTTTTTAAACTACTTTTTAGGGGGAGTGAATTTTCCTCAGTTTCGAAAACTCCTTTAGAAACTCAGGCTTCTCGAAAACGCAATGTCTAGAGTTTTCTTAGCCAACCATTAACGGCGATGAGATTTTGCACAACTTTCGCCATCAAATTTTGATGACTTGCGTCATCATGGGCCGTTCTCTCAAGTAGTGATGTTGACGTGAAAGTAAAAGCTAGTAGGGCTGATTATTGGAAACCCATCCCATCTGCTGGAAAAAAACCAAAATTGTCTGTTATGGTATGGGCCACCGGTGGCCCATGCCTATGTCAATGAGTAAACCACGCATACAGTGGCAAAGATGTCTGAAGAATTGATTCTTATGAACGCTTAAGAAATTCCTTCCCTTAAACTATATTTCACGTGGAGAAAATGTCTCTCAAAATGGAAATCCATGCACTCGCGTGGAATTTGTTTCAAAATATTTTTTGTAAAAATGTTCAACAAATTCTCTTGGCTAGGAAATCGTCTAGAATCTCGTTAAGTGTCAAGAGTTCACGAGATTAGTTAGAGGTTTAGAAAAATGACGGAATATAGTAGAACTTTGTCTCATTTCATTTATGACTTTTTGTAAGATCTTCGGATCAGGTTTTTCAAAAGTCATACGTCATTAGAGTATTTTTTTATGGTCTAACTTTTCCAGCTAACATTTCTTATTCTGACCTGGCTAGCGACGCTCCCATTTCCTATTACCACTGGAACGAAATGAAATGATCCGAGCCTTAATTTGTATACGTCCTGTGCATTCTAAACACAGAAACACAGTTGTTGACGAGTAGCAACTTCAAAGGTGTTTTGTCCGAATGCAGTCATGCAATGTGTGTTCGGCAATTGTTTACTGTAACCTTCGATTTTGTCGCGACCGCACCATTATTGCAGCGATTTCAGCTGTAGTCCATTAACAATTCCACCTAACGCCGTGCTAACAAAGAAATTTGTTCCAGTGAATAAGTTATTCCAGATAGTCGGTATGTAAATATAGTTGATTAGGCATCGGCTCATTCGAAAATGTAATCGTTAGCTTGCTGTCATTAATATGGGTACAGTAATAATGAGGTCGCTGATCTGGACAATTGTTCCTCGTCCGGCATGCCATTATCTGTATTGGCTGAAGCCACTTAATTGGTATTTATTTGGGTGAAGCTGTGCAGAAATTATTACGAAATACTAAATTAGGCTAACCATTTGAGCTCTTGTTCAAATGCAGAAGAGGAACCAAGTTTAAAAGCGGAAAATTGCTCCTTGGCTGGCTTACCCCGCCCTATTGGCTCCCTCCACCCACACCCATGAACCATGAAGGCGAGAAAGTGTAGGCGCGAGATACATTACAGAAGCAAGGAAGCGCAGTCGACCGCTCGAAAGCATATAGTATGGTTTTGCATGTCTTTTTGATTGATTGATCGCGTTATTTCATTAATTCCTCGTTCTTTGAAGTAAAAAGCCAGCCACAAAAAGCGAAAGCGGTGACACTTACTCTTTACTTGAGCTCACATGAAGTCCTGCAGTATTTACCCACCCTCGCAGTAAAGAAAGATTTTCCCAAAGAAGTTTTCATCTTGTCCTATGGTTTGCACGCTATCATCATATATCCGCGTGAGTTCTTTTCTCCGACCATTTTCGTTTTCCTTTCTCAGTCGTCAAGACTCTGCAGTAATTTTCCATCGAGTATGAGAAAAAGTAACTCAGGTTTGAAGGTCTTCTCAAAGATTCACTCCCTCTCATACATAACGGTAATAAGAATTCACATGCTTACCAAATTGAATTAGGTTTCAAAGCATATTTGAGGAGTGGGGGAACTTCCACATTGCTATTCGTATGTTCTGAGGAGCATACAGCACAGCAGGACTGTTATATTGGCAAAACAACAAGGAACCAAGGAAAACATCTTCCAGAAAAAATCTACTAGTGTATACGGCGCTGTGAAATCCATCCTAAGCGCTGTATTCATCTGGTCGATATAACAGCAAAGAAATCTGTTTTGTAAGCAGAAAACATGAAAGACTGTCAAGTATCACGCAAACATGTTTTTGTATGTATTCCCTTGCAAATGCGTGGTCCGCAATAGTGCGAATACGCTGGGCGCAACGTCTTCGCGCACCATGTTTAAAATATGGTCTGTAAAACAGGCAATTAACAGTTTCCGAATTGACCGAGATCATACTACGAGGTTTGATAATCTGTAGAATGATCAATAATTATGGTACTACGGATCTTCCCAGACATACGATCTATGTCATTATTTGATTGAGCATTGTTTGTCGCGACGCGCATATTTGCACTATCATGCCGGTTCTGGAACACTGCCAGCGTCAGATTGACCTTGAAAAAAACCAGCTTCTTACACGTTTTGTACCTTCGAAATCGCTAAATAATACTCACCAAGCGCAGCAGCAAACTAGGGCGTTCTCGATGTTCCGAAATTCGCGCGTTGTGGTGCAAATGCACGCGATGGGTCAATTTGCCACTCAACCTTCACCATGTTGGGTAGCCATAGCCTGTCGTATACGTTTGACCACGTGGGAATAACTTGAAGCATATGCTTTGTACTTATTCGCGCACTCAAAGGACAGAAAATTTGCTCGAAAAAGCAGAAGGCAGCACACGTGCATGTCGTGCAAATGCTGTTCCACGTGCCAATTGCGTGAAAATGGAGTGTTGATGGACATTTTCGTGGTGAACAAAAAGGGAAAGTCATTATTTCTAAGCAAAGCTGCAGTGAGAGTGAATAGGTTCTTGAATGCTGCTCAAAACGCTGCGATTTTCATGATGGCTTTATGGCTTCCTTGTTCGGTTGTTCGGTTAGGAGACTTGAAGGACAAGGCCAATTTCGCGTCGGCATACTAAGTGTTATTGCTTTTCGGAAATGTCATTGCTGCGATGCCGCCGCGAACGTCAGTGGAAAACGAAGACGCGAGCGAGTGCTTGGCGTCATTGTTGTGCGGGAAAAGTAATGAATGCCCATCGTCGGTGGTGGCCGAGTGTGTCGCGCGTGGATTTGGGGGCTCGTTACGAGCAACGAATTGATTTAGGCACAGCCGCGCAGCCGACGTGCGTCGGTGCGACACGACGAACACAATCGCGGGCTGCCGCGATTGCATGCCTACCAATCGTTCAATAATCGTCGAGGTACAACATCGCGGTCGCCTCCGCTCAATGTGCTGCGCTGTCTGTGTGTCTTCCTTTATGATTCACTGGTCCGCCCCCTCACAGAACAACCCCATGCGCGACCATGAGCTACAATCATCTTTTTAAAGTGAGTTCAAATTTTATGATACCTTTGATCTTTGACATTCTTTCTTCATTTTCGATTAACCAACAATCTTCTTTTCTTATTTACCTTAATTAACCCCACTATCTCCTTTTTCCTCTAATCTTTTTCCAAAAGTTCACCCCAAACCTCCTGGGAGAGTTTTTCACAAAAAATCTTGGGACAGCTGTCAGTGTCAGCACTCCCGTTTTGTTCTCATTCTTAATGTCACTTTCTCCTTTATCTCGCTGTGTTGAACCCTTTGTTTTCTTTCAGATAGTAGTGGTCGGCGACCACAATTGCGGAAAATCTTGTATACTTCTCCGATTTGCCGAAAATTCTTTCCGTGTTGATCATGTAAGCACTATCGGGGTTGATTTCAAATTGAAAACTATCAAATTGGGCCGTGATAAGGTAGGAGTTCTATCTTTATTTTGAATGAAAGCTATTGAACTCTATTTCTTTCTCAGATTCGATTAGAATTGTGGGACACAGCTGGTATGGAAAGATATCGTACTATCTACAATTCCTACTATCATTCGGCTCATGGTGTCATGTGCGTGTACGATATGACGAATGAGAATTCTTTCAATAGCTTGGAGAACTACTGGCTAAAAGAAATTAGACAGCATGCTCCGCAAAATTCTGTGTTGATGCTTATCGGTAACAAGGCCGATTTGGTTAATGAACGAAAGGTGAGATATTCTGTTCATGACTGTGTGTTTTGATTTTGACGTCTCACATTTCTTCTATTACCGCTTCTTTGAAATCGTGACCCATGGGCATCTTGCCAGTTTCTTTGTAGTATCAAGGGCGCCGCAGTAGTACTTTGGAAGTTATGAATAATGCATGATTCATATGAATGATTAATGCGCACCTTCATATATCATCCAGGAGTCGGAAATAGTTTTTTTTTACTTTTTTGAGATGCATATTCAATTATCTGAGCCTGTCACGTACTTCTTTTCGGACTACCGATTATTAACCCCCCACGACTTTTCAAATGTGAGCTAATTGTTGATGTTCCATCGCTATGTATATAGACATTTCTCTAATGAGGTAATATGGCGTGTATATAGCATCACTTTTTTGTACTTGTCATCGTGTTTTTAGCAAATGAGAAGGAACCTTCAGCCATATTCGACTCACTTATCACCAGAAATTTCTGGCTTTTCGGATTTAGGCGATCAAAACTTACACTCAAAAATCAAGTTGCAGTTTTTGATGAACAGACAACCATCACAAATAAAATACTACGATATAGTAGTCTCTACATAGTTGTCACCTATGAAAGCGATATAATCTGGTAGTATTTGATTTGTTACATGTGAGGTTACATTTTTTTCGATTTCCTCCGCATATCATTTATGCCATGCGGATTTGATGAGCTTTAGCGTTATTCCCATAATCATGTGTCGCATGCCCTTTTTACTGCAGGTTTTGGGTTATCCTCATTTTTCATGTGACACAGCGATTAGTCATAGTGTCTCATGTCTGATGGTTTGCATATGTTTGACATATGTTATACGAACGAAGTGATCGGGTTGGAATTGGGCATACGTCTTTTTGTGTAAAGTTTAATCAAAACGGTTTATATCGAGATCTGTACTTCAAATGATTTTAGTTGAGTTTGCAATTTGGTGGATATTTGAGCCTCTCCATTAGCTATCGCACTGTTTGCTTTACCTAGATCCTGTCAGTGGTTTTGCCTAGAAAAACCTTGAGCGACACGGTTTCTCGCACTTCATACTACGCAAGCACTCATCTAGACAAATAAAGGATCAGTCTCTGCGTCTGACACGATGTTGTTTTTCTACTACTTGAGCAAAGCTTCATTCACTTTTCTGTTTTCTCATTTGTTTTTGAGAACTTTACGTTGGCTACTGGCAGAAGTAAGGCTGGTAAGCAGCCAGTAAACAAAGTTTCACTTATTTGAAACTATGTTTTGCTGATACAGCCCGTTGACGTTATTTTGACCTATTCGATGGTGTGTATGTAAGAGTAGTGAATCTCTTGGAGTGCGAAGTGAATAAGTTCTGGACGTTTTTAGTGTCATGCTCATAAAAATACTTTTTTTAGTGTCATGCTCGTAAAAATATCATAAATGACCCAGAAACGAAATGTACAGGCAAATGTTGATACCTGGAGTTTCGTATGGGTTTTATGGGCATCTAAGTAATTTTGTGGTCCAAGCGGCAGCTCAGTGTATTCATGACTGAGAAAATCATTTTGAACTCTCCCGCACATTCATTGCGGACCAATCGGCGACCTAAAGTGCGGTGTGCTGATTGGCCGCTCCGAAAGAGCACGGTTTGGGAGTTCAGAGTTTTTTTTTCGGATGCGATAATCGTATGAAATGTCGCTTGGGCATAGGCTTTGATGATATTTCAAACAACATTCACATAAGAAGTCCAGGATTTACTGCTAGTTAGTTGGAGCAGGAGAATTGGGGTGGGGTCTTATATCTTTCCGTTGACAATGTACACCAGCACTTATGCCTTGAGCGTTACAGTCAGGATAGATATTCTTCAGGTCGACTTCAGACGCGCGGAACAATTGGCAACTCGCTTGGGAGTGTCGCTGTATGAGGTTTCCGCAAAAACAGGTAAATCCGATCACCTCTTGTCCTAATCTCCGTTTAGCGTTTTTTATTGGAGTTGGTTTTTGTGTGTTACATGTTAGTAGTTCAAGCCACCAAACAAGTTTGCGATTCACATCCATCCTACGCTTTTCATATTTGGTCTATGAGTCATGACACATTATCGAGATCTAGAAACGCTTCGCTTGACTTAACCAGTGTATCTCGTGTAAAAAATGAACTTATCCTTAGTAATGGGTGACTACGTGGAAATGATACGATATCCAATAGGTGGTTGAGGTTGGTAATAAATTGTCGTGTTTGCTGATTGCAGTTGAGTCATTCCTTATGATCTTTGTGTCATTGCACGCAATGTGCGCTTTTGCACATCGTGAACTTCGGGTCCAAAAAAATGCAAGAGAGCGAGAAATTGTTGCCGCTTACTTCACTTCGGAGAGATTCGTAGTACCTGGATGGGAAGAAAAGATGAAGGAAACTATTGCTTACTTAAAGAGGTGCCTGCTTCGAAAACTTAGGATGGAGACGACAAAGACGGACATTGTGTGCAATGACACATATGATCATTAGTGACGACTGGACTGTATGTTCACTTTTTCTGCTAATTCATGTATTTTCACTCATCATTCGGCTTACAAAAAGCTTTTTTGTCCATGCAGTTGATCACTCAGACGTACTGTAAGCGACTTTGGTCAAGTAAGGGTGCGTCGGCAGGAAATGGTCTGCACCTTGGAGCTTAAACTGTTTTGCGCTGGGGTCGCAAATGTGCACCCGATGTGTAGAGCTGCAACGATATTTGCGTTAAGGCTTTTCGCTCATTTTTCTCCGCAAACAGATGTTTCTATACTTTCATATTCGTCGCTTAGCACAGCTTCGGGTCCAGGTTTTCTTCTGTTCTTGAAAAAACTCCCAGATCTTACAAGGAAAGGGTACTCGGTGACCGTGGCCATATAGCGATGTATACAGTAAGATGCACCCCGAAACGCTGATTGTAAATTTGTGCTCGATATCTGCGAAACCATCTTTTGAAGGAAGTCATGAGCCTTTTTCGTAGAATTGCATACTTTTAGTAATTAAAATCACCATATTCGTTCCAAATTACCTTTTAAAGCTATGAAGAGTATCTTAGAGGGAGTGTTGGTGTATTTATACCTATCTAAATCGTATTCAGCAATTGAAAACTATAGAAAATTTTTTATTGATGGTTTTGACCCTCCGCAGCAGCGCAAATCATTCTTGAAAAAAAATCATCCGAACTCCATTCAGGCTATCGTTTTGCAGATTTGGAAGATAGTATTTGAAGCATTAAAAGGCGCATTTTATGATAATCATATCAGCGTGAATGGCCGCGGTCATAAATATCCTTTCCCTTGTTAGTACTTCGAAAACTTTCATGACTTCTCTATAGAGTGGGAGCTTTCAAGCAGTGCTTTCACAAATTTGTTAAGGTACAATATTTTATCATTTCTAAGGGATAATCACTTGGATTGTCACTAATTTCTCCTTTTCAGGTATAAATTGTGAGGATGCTTTTCACACGCTGGCTACGGCAATGAGGGAGAAAGTTGTTGCCGCTAGCATGCATTCCGATGAATCCGATGACCACGAGGTAAATATACCCTCGCTGAAAGGCAATTTGCCAGTTTCTGATGAGTTTCTTCTAGGAGTTCAGTTCAGCCTTCCACGTGGACGGTGTCTTAGGAAACAAACGAACTTCCAGCTTAAAGTCCACTTGTTGTTTTTCAACTCCCGAACCTACATTTGTATAGAGCTTTCTCCACCAACTTCTCTGCACCATACCTTACATTATGCTTTTAAAACCTAAGTTTGCCTTAATCGCCGATCCTTCTAATCGCAGACCTCCACTAACATAAATTTCCCCATATTCAGTGCTCTTACCCTTTCATCATCCGAAACTGATGTGTACTGTGGTGCTTGTTTAGAGTTTATTTTTTTCATTCATAAGCCACTGATGTCGATTACACGGGTGTCATTGCTTTGCTAATCATAGAGTTTTGACAAGCACAATCTTTCAGATTTTTCCTATGTTCTTTTGGGATTCACAATGATATGAATTTGTAGGGTTATATAGAATATTACTAGCTAAGAAACACGGTCACACATGCGATACTGTTCTATCAATTTTCTGTTAATGATGTAATTTTGATTTTTCATGTTTGTTTGTCCAAAGATAGGTAATAATGAAGATTACAGTTAGTCCATCAGCTATGAATTTTCACAAATGTGGGTTTTCGCAAGTATATTACAAAAAATGAGGTTTTGTAAGGAACTGCCATGCTTTTCTACATCTTTTTAACGTCTGTCAAATGAAAATATTCATTCAAAAAAGAATACATGTGAAACTATCATGTAATGTACAAATACACTATAACACATATACTGGTGTGACTAAGAGAATGGCAATTTACACTCCGTTCGACAAAAACAAATCGACAAGCACAGGCTGAGCAAGATTCACGATTTACGATAATTGCATAGTAATTTTTGCATGGACGGCTATGATGCCTAGAAAAACATTGACATATCGCATGTAGCTCGTCAGCAAGGTTAAATGGACTGATATAACGATGATGAGTAGTTATACTGCAAGAAAAGCACCCGAAATTGAAGGCAATGAAGATACGATACAGTACGCAGTGTTCCATAATCGAAAAATCATTAGGAGAGAAATTTTTTGAACAGCACTCACGGAAATAAATCTCTTTTGGCCGTGCACAGGCAAACTTGGGTAGCTAAATTTTATCTGTGAAACTGATCAAGTGAACTCGATCGTGCAACCCATGGCAGCTCTTTGTTTATTCGCAGCTGAGCATTTCAATTCTATACTCCAACCCAGACTGTACTTCGTCGCTGTTTAGTCCGCCCCGAGGAAAGTGGTATTGGGCATGAGTTAAGTGTTGAGCCTCGGTTACGAATGAGTCATAGGAGCTGCCGTTCAGGTACAGATTTACCTGCAGACTGTCTTTAAGAGTCAGCTGGCGCTAACAGAGACTTAGGACAAGATCAAGACCTGACTAGTCGATAGCTAGTATAGATTTTGAATTAAAACGATGAGCGCAAATATAGGTGGTAGTTAATGTCGAATTTTGGAACATCATCTGTGAACTGTACGTAAGCGAATGACGTCATCTACTCCCTGACTCGTGTAGGGATATCTCTGAGAGTCAGAAAGTTAGATAATACTTGCACAAATGACACTTTCAGATATAATAGAGCTTCTAATAGACTAATCAGATTGAGATCATGTTCGAATGAGAAGCACATATCGGGCTATACATGAGTAGACGTCCTACTAGGTGGCCTATTATCGACGGTTTGTAAAAAGTTGTAGTTAGAGATATTCGGCGTGTCGACTTCTTGCAAAGTTTCAAGACCTTGTGCCTTTTCCACGCTGATTCCGTACATATCGGAGAGAGCTAAATAACTGGTGAGGTGTTATAACTTAATTTTGTAACCTACTTGATACAATAATGGATTATTACCAATAATAACTGTTCAATAACATTTGAAAAAACAGTTTGAAAAAAAAATCAACACCTTCACATATTGGCGACATTTTACATGGAAACAGCATTTACGAACACATACCTCCAGGTGTAGAGACTCCAGAAGCGAATGATCCATAGGAATGTTCCATTTTTCCATTCATGACATTATATTCTGGTGACGACGAATTAGCACATTTAGGATAGAGGGAATTAAAGAATGTTGTTGTTTGCACATAATCCAAATCTGGATTATTTTGAGGGATAGATATGTAGTCCTGTAAAAGTCATGATCATTTTTTAGAAAAACACTTTTTCACAATTAAATGACCTTTGAAGATGCGATATTTCCACCATCACCACAACTATACATTTCCGGGAAGAAATTTCCATCAAGGACTTCGCACTTCACAGTCACGTCCGATGGATCGTCTGAATGGAACACGGTATGTAAACAGAGTCGAACAAGATTGTTTACATTCTAAACATAAAGGAACATAGAAGTGAACAAAGCCGCTGACCAATGAATCGAGCGCCTTTCTCTGGTAAGATCGGGCGCTTATAGATTATACAACAGCATATGAATATGAGCAGAGTGAGCAGGGCGGTAGCAAGTGCCACCAGTGTGGTTGTGCCAAAGTAAGCTGGAAAAAGGTTGTCTGTGACGTGAAGGTAACAGAAACTAGTTATAAGTATAAAAAAACATAGAGAACATGGAAATAAAATACGACAC
Source organism: Cylicocyclus nassatus (assembly GCA_958299035.1). Classification (NCBI taxonomy): domain Eukaryota; kingdom Metazoa; phylum Nematoda; class Chromadorea; order Rhabditida; family Strongylidae; genus Cylicocyclus; species Cylicocyclus nassatus. The sequence continues at coordinate 22,215,493 of CATQJL010000326.1, forward strand.
TAGAAGGGTATAAGTTGAGAATAAAGAAAAGAAAAGCAAGAGAAGAAAAAACCTACCGAAAAGATTTCCAACACCACGTGGCTGCAGCGTCACTGTTTTCGCATCTGCACCAATACCATTATTAGCCGTGCAATTATAGGCACCCATGTCAATCTCTCGTAAATCACGAATTATCAGTCGACTTTCGACACCGTAAGACCGTGGAATTTGATGGACCTTGAAAAGCAGATCTCAGAGAATAACGGGTAAACTGCTATTTCTAACACAAACCTGCATCTTCCCTGAAGCATAGTCAAGATCTTCGCCATTCTTTTTCCAGTTCACTTCCAATGGTTTTGGTCTGCCACTGACATGACAGGACATCTCAACGGTTTCTCCAACGTCAGCAGCCACCTCAGCCGGAACCGTGATAATTGGAGGGCCTGAATGAGTGGCTGACTTCAAAAACTGATACCGACTCTAAATGTAAAGATAAAAAAAGACGAGAGTGTTGCTTATGAAAAGGTTCATACAATACAGACATCTGATTCCCGAATTGATTTCAAAAGACAAGGCATTTATTTCCACAGTTACATATATGAGGCAAACTACTGGTGCTCATTCTAGCAACTTTTAATTCCAAAAGGAAGGCTTTCAATTATATATCAGCAATCCCCAAAGATCATAAAAAACGCACCTCGAATGTGCAGAAAGTGCGATACGGAAGCATGTTTGAATCCTTCGACTACTGCAGTGCAGATGTATTCACCTTGTTGCCAGCTACGAGCATTGCTAATCGAGATCCTAAAAATGTAAAGCGATTACTAAATGTCATTGTTATGACCATAGAATGGAAACGCAGTCAAACTGATCATGCAAAAAGTAAAATAATAAACACTTGAGAAGATTGAAAGAAAAAGATACAACTACAGATTTCACCCGAAACTTGGGAAAAAATGCACCATTTGACTACTTACACACCGTAACTCAGCACATACGTCCAACGCGCAAAATCAAAAAGAAAGTGAAAACCGCTTGCAAATTATACCGTATGCGTACAGTAACAAAAGACGAAGCCGGATTGAAAAATTTGCGTGTTGAAATGAAACGGATGAACAGCATTTTCGAGATTTGTGATTTCAAAGATTTTTTCATTCTAGGGCGACGCCATCAAGTTAGATAATTAGTAGAACGAAGTCAATCAAATAGACATCAAATAAGGAAACCATATTCCAAACAAATAAAATCATACGTGTCTCCTTTGGAAAGAATCTGATCGTCTCCTGCTCTCGTCCACAAGATTGTAGGACTGGGATTCCCGACAGCATCACATCGAAATGATGCAGGTTCGCCTTCGTTGACTTCCTTCTCTTGCGGAGTGGACATGATTCTAGGCCCGACTGAAATTATGCATTTATTCAAAAGTTCGTTGGCATCATGATAAACACATGCAAAAGTTCTTGGATGCTCATGCAGTCTGTCGAATCAGTTTACGCTTGAAATTTACATCGCGCACTCTTCTCCTCCATCATGGCGCCCTATGGTCTTATACTGACATGTTAAACCTGTAAGCATGCCAGAGATACATTGCTGAGCGAAAGCGCAAACTATACGCCGTAACAGGTGGGGTCTTCTGCTGCTAAGCTGCAGTGTCAATTCGTCCACAGAGTTGTAATTGCTCGTAGAGCAGTATAATGCCGATCTACAATGCAGGCGAGGATTGCCAAACCGCAATCCTTCCTGTGTGCTGATATTGCTGAGCTTGCGTGTTTAGCAATATCGTGGCACTGCATTGCGTTCATGTTATTCACGTTGTTCCCGCCCTTTTCGCATTTACCGTGACAAACCCAAAAGCGCTGAAAGGCGTCTAAAAGCGCCAGAAAACGTTCATTTGCGCGCACCACTTCTGGCATTGGGGTTTAACACATTGTTAAATGCTATAACGCTCCATCTACCCAAATTATCACATTTTTGTTCCGATCACGCTGAGCGTTAGTTCAAACTTCGCCATACAACTACTCCTAATTACAAAGTTAAAATCAACACAATTTAACCGCATACACAATTTATCAAGTGAGACTCGTTCGAAATTTGTTAACGCTTACAGGATGGCCCCACTCCAAATGAACTTTTGTATTGTGTATGATCATTATTTCTTTTGCGAGGTGAAAGTAGTAATGCGTCTAAGCTCATCATCACACTTCTTACCCTAAAGTCGAGAGAGGATAAATATGTATACTTGCGCCAAAGGTAAGCTGTGGTGTTAAATGAGGTTTTCAACACCAACGCTCAAGTGCTGAAACTTGCGCGCCTTCGGGTACTTTTGAGCGAAGTCTGATGTACGAGCTTAGAAGTCTAAAGCAAAAACTTGAATCACAAAGCAGATTCAGTATCAAAATGATTTTATGGCCCAGCCTTGCTTATTCAGCAATCGTTCTGTTACAGGTTCAGCTATAGTGAAATTATCGCGGGCAGAAGAAAGAGTAAAATATCCTTCAAGTGGAACTTCACGGGCTTAGATCCGACGATTAGGACTAGCCTTGGAAATCTGACGAGAGTGCGAAAGAAAAAAAAACCTCATAATTTTTCAAGACAGAAAAAAAACTATGTGAACACTAACATGACACATCAATCCACATTGATGAGCGGCTTGTCCCGACGGAGTTTGTCGCTTGACATGTGTACTCGGTTCGATGATCTTCCATTTTCAAAGTTTCGAGAAACAGAGTCTAAACGTGAAAATCTTTTACAATGAAACTTGATGACGGGTTGAGTTAAACTCACATCAGTTGTATGTGGAAGTAGCTGATTACCATTTTTATACCATGCAATTCGGATATTATCCAAGGGCTTAGCGTCTACATTACAGGCGAGAAAAGCTGAACCACCTTCTCGAAGTTTTTGATGAGAAGCAAGTGAAAGATTCACTCTTGGTGCATACTGTAGCATGAGCTTCACGGAGTCGCATTCGCTCTAAATCAATGAGATTTATCAAATAATGACTAGTTTCTTCAAAGCATAATATATCAGCATTCCTGCTCATCTTTGCAGTTTCAGCGATATACTGGGTTGTTTCAAAAGTTCTACCCGCTCCTGATCTATCAGCATAACTCTTCTTAGAAATGATCATTGCAGTTACAGTCTACAAATCTTTTGCAGTTCTATTCATACCCAATCAACTAACTGCAGCAACAAGAGAACCTTTTCCTAGACGTAACTTCTCAAATATACTAATCTAGTAGAATTGCCCCAGCACTGCTCATTGTGTATCACAGCTAAGCGCTACTGCTGAGAATTTCACCGAATTCTCAGAAATTTGCAAGAAAGTCCGTAAGACCCACTTAATTCGCTTTACAGAGTGGCAGAGCATGCACTTGTGGAATTTTCAAATTTTGCTGGACGCTGACAATCGAGAAAATTTTTTCGTTTCTCCAGCAATATTTCGTGATCTCATTATATAAAGCAAGTTTTCCACAATCGTATTGCGCTTATGAAATTTATGCGACCTATAAGCAAACGACCGGTTTTGTTTACGCCAAAAATTTGCAGGCAAAATTTTTCTAAAACCATATGTCGATAAACCATTTCGTAACACAAGTCTCGGGTAGAAATTATGGTTCGAAAGATATTTTCCCTCTGGCCTTAGATTTTACGACAGTAAAGCAAAAAGGAAAATCTCCATTTTTGTTTTGCTATCCTATCAGGTGCGGAACCACAAAACGAAAAAACTCCATGAAAGCGAAAGTATGCACGAAAAATTAGAAGGAAAGAGTTTTCAAACAGTGCAAACAATGTTCATGAATAATTTTTCTCTAAAACCAGCAGTTCAAAAAGAGGTAAAACAAGGTAGAACATTCGAAACAACCCAATAAATACCGTAGTGTTCTACGCACCCGGACAGTGCTTGTATTATATTTCGCTAAGCCAGAGTCGCTTCAGCTTAGTACGAATCATTCAATAGCAGACATAGCTCTGCTGTTTCACACACATTTATTACGAACTGATTGCCGCAAATTTTACTGAGAAGATAATTCATACAAGGTAGAAGTCCGATTTTTGATTGTAAAATCAAAACCTACGTTCTCATGAGGCTAATTTCTGCGGCAATTGGAACTTGAATACTTCACACTTTTATGTGGTGATCTAGCTACAACTAGCTCGAATTGCAATTCCCTGCAATTCTGACAAGTTCATCCTAATACTGCATAGCTCAAATCAAGAGCTGAGATTGTAAATAAAAATTTCAACGATAGCAAAGCTAGTCAGCGAATCTGTAAGCAGCAAATCGGCAGCTATACACCGTAACATTTTCTTTTACTCTATTTGATCTTTTGTTTCCCAAGAGATTCTAACAGAACTCGGTAAGTAAGGTAACAACATGGTAAATCAAATTCGGTAGTCCTTCAGATTAGAGTTGGGCACAGCTGGCACCTGGTCAAGGTGGATTTCGTTCTTGGAACAAAAAGGAAAGGGGATATTGTTTTTAGTCGAAAAGACACAAAAATTGAGACGTTTATAATAGAAGTTTCGTTTTAGGGGTTTTTTACGAGGGTTTAGGGTCAATGGGGACTTCATACGAAATTTTCAAGATCAAAGGGGGCTTCGTCTGAAGTTTTCCTGGACATATAGAGAAAAATCTTGGCAACGACTTAACATCCCGTTTGTGCACTCTGAGAAAACTATTAGTGAAAAATCACTAACTAAGCTGAAGCCTCCGACGGCAAATCCTCAGGAAGTTTACTGTAAACACGAGTTTCTTTTGTTATATTAGGTGTAGCGTGTTTCTTGAACTTTAGAGTGACCCTTGAACATAACCTGTTTCATCTGCTACCATACATTCGCGACTCTCCAAAAAATATTAAAAGGTTGTTGTTGATCACAAGAAATGTCTTCATTATTAAGTAACATATTAATTCACTGAATATATATCGCGTAGGTAACGTTAGGGACACTACATACAGGCTGACACATTTGCATCAAATTTCAATGAGATATACCAAAGAGAACTCTTTTTTTCTCAAATTAAAAAGCCTTCTCGCATATCAATTCATCCGTAACACCTTAACAATTGGCGCAATACCGTCTTTGATGTAGATCACTGCACACTATTCACTAAAGGGAACAAGAAAGACGTAGTAGGGTATACAGCTATGGCTTACATGTGGTGAGCAACGGGAAATTTCTTGAATTTTAAAAATCCTTTACCTTACGGTGATTATTAGGCGATTATTACATAAGTCTTCCACGACAGTTGTAGAAAATTCGTCCAAAATTGGTTAGGTAACGTTTTGACTCGTATTATTCTTTTTCAAGGTTTACATTAGCTATTTTATTTTGAAAAAAATCACATTTCGAAAAAAGGAGTTCGAGAAAACAATTTTTGCAAACGAACAGTAAAAATTTACGCCAGTAAGAAAGAGTAGGTTATGAAACATAAACTAAAAGAGAACACAATTTTTGGATCTAACACTTTTGACTACCAAAATTTTAACAAAATGATTTCAGTGTTTGTCTTCACTATGACAGCAATATGATAGCGTTAGCCTTTGCTTTGAGCACTGCTAGAAAGAGCATGATTTTTGTATCTATGGTTAATTGGTTATCTATGTGGTTGGTTATAAATGGCTCAATAAATCTAGAGATACTTAAAGATTTTCGAAAATTGGTGCAAGAAAGACTTATACTCCAATTTGATAGAAAGAGTGCAAATTTCGAAGGCGAATTTGATTTCACTTTTAGAAAATTGCAGCTTATCACTATCTCAACGAATTTGCTTGATAATTGTTGATCTGTTGCTAAGCGTAAATCATGTTTGCTGCTATAACACTATGCAAGGATAAAAGAGATAAAGTGACTACAGCTTGATTATTCTAATTTAAACAAAATCTGGAACTGTGAAAACGAGATTCCAAACGGTTAGTTCATAAGTTTTTGAACTGTTATTTCTAGCTAAGTAAAGCATGATCGGGCAACATCTGTACGAAAATGACGATTTGTGAAAAAAAAATGTCACAAATTCCCTCTGCTAGTTTGTAGTATTGCCCTCCAAAACAAAATGTCTCAGAGAGAAATCGACTTTGCTCGGACACTGTCTTCAAGGTTCTACACTCGGTTTTCTGCTGACAAGATAGCTATGAACTTCAAAATGAATAGATATGAGTTTGACTTAACAGATTACATGACTGAAATCAGAAAAGCAAAAAAAGTTCAAAACCTAAAGCTAATTCAGGAGGTATAGGCTGCAGCATGATAAAGGCGAAATATGTTCGGACACGAACGCGGCTTTCTTAGCCGCAGAGCGCATAAGGCACAGTATTTACAACGGTGTAGATACGCGCGCCCCGTTCGCGCTCGCTCAGCTGATACTGCTTCTGCCTTTGTCATGCAGTAGCCTTTGACCAATTCGCGGGCATTTTGGTCAGAAAGATAAAGTATGAATCCACACCCAAAACAAAATCATATGTTTAGATTTACTACTGTGCATTGTTACAAATCCTACAATCAAAGTAATTTTCTTGTATTGCCATGAAATCTTCCACTTAAATTACCATAAAAAGCGCGTGATTTCTTTTCTCCAAAAATAATAAAAGGATATATGTAAAACGAAGCTCAAAAATCAATGTATTTCAACATGGAAGCTCCATTCAACTCCTAAATCTTTTATCAATATTATTTCTACACCTTACTGACGTAAAGCCACCTTTGCTGTATCCTGGTTTGATTATTATGGCAGTCTGCGTCTTTCATGAGTCTACTGCTGGGATACATTGCTCTAGTTTATACGTCTTCTGAGAAACGGGGAGTTTTTGCTTGAGTTTCCAGGAAAAGTTTTTTTTGTAGAAAATCAGAAGGAGATTGCAGCGTACATTAAATATTTATCACGACAGTCTGCGTCTTTCATGGGTCTACTGCCGGTATATATTGCTCTCGTTTATACGTCTTTTGAGAAACGGAAGTTTCGCTTGATTTTCTAGAAAAAAATTGTCCTTGTAAAAAATCAGAAGGAGATTGCAGCGTACACCAAATATTTATTACGACAGTCTGCGGCTATTATGGGTCTACTGCTGGGATATATCGCTCTCGTTTATACGTCTTTTGAGAAACAGGGAGTTTTTGCTCGAGTTTCTACAAAAAAATTTCCCTTGTATTGGGTTGATGCACAATTCTCGCACCAAAAAATACAAAAAAGTTATTTTAAAAATGCTTAAACAAACTATTCAACTTACGTGTTCTGCTCTATGTTATGTATATCAAAAGTAGTAATTTATAGTACATTTTAGAAAATCAATTTAAAACAAAACTAAGTCATTTCAAAAAATCGAGATTCGTAAATATTCGCAGAGACATCCAATCACTACCAACTTCTCTTAGTTAAAAAGAGCATGCCATAAAACTTAGACCAAAAATAAATTTAAATTCTAGTAGACGTTTTCGCAATTTTAGTGACCAAAAATCGAAAAATCACTTTTTGTTTTCTTTTATTCACCTTCTATCGTTGCCATATGCCCTCAAGGACTTTTGGCTTGAGCACCGTCAGAAAGCGCAAGATTTGCTCTTTCTACTATGTATCGAACCAGAAGATTTCATCGCAGCTGGATGAATTAACAGAATTTTTAAAATTTTGGTGCAAAAACTGTGCATCAACCTAACAGAAAATCACAAGGAGATTGCAGTGTACATTGAATATTTATTACGAGAGTCTGCGTTTATTATGGGTCTACTGCTGGGATATATTGCTCTGATTTATACGTCTTCTGTGAAACGGGAAGTTCTTGCTTGTTTTTCCAGTAAAAACTTTTAAAAAATCAGAAAGAGATTGTAGCGCACATCACGTATTTACTATGACAGTCTGCGGCTACTGCTGGGATATATTGCTATGTTTATACGTCTTTTGAGAAACGGGGAGCTTTTGCTTGATTTTCTAGAAAAAACTGTCCTTGTAAAAAATTAGAAGGGGATTCTAGCGTACACCAAATATTTATTACGACAGTCTGCGTCTATTATGGGTCTACTGCTGGGATATATTGCTCTGATTTATACGTCTTTTGAGAAACGGGGATTTTTTGCTTGAGTTTCCAGAAAAAAATTTCCCTTGTAGAAAATCCGAAGGAGATTGCAGTGTACATTGAATATTTATCACGACAGTCTGCGTCTATTATGGGTCTACTGCTGGGATATATTGCTCTGGTTTATACGTCTTTTGAGAAACGGGGATTTTTTGCTTGAGTTTCTAGAAAAAAGTTTTCCTTGTAAAAAATCAGTAGGAGACTGTAGCGCACATCACATATTAGGTCGTTCCGAAAGTTCTTTCTGTTTTTTCAACATATCATAAAAACACGTGGAATAAAGATGGGGAAAGTTTCAGGCACTGTCCGACGCAGCTTTTCTTCCTCTTTTCAACTGTCATATTCTTGTACCGCTTGCTATTGCGGTCAGTGAGATATTGGCCGAAATTTGGGACCTATGGTTTTTACCATGTCCAAATTTAGCAATATTTCACTATCTTCTTTCTTAACTTTTGGAGAAGCTTTGATAGCATTCAGATAGAGTGAACAAAGTGCAATGCAATGCAAGTTTTTGGCAATTTCAGCCGGCTTCTCATTATTTTTTTCGATAACTTTTTCAGAAGTCTTCATTTTTTTGAAGTCACAAAACACACAAACGCTCTGAACATCAGCAAATCTTCGGTTTTCGAAACTTTCAAGAGTTGGTTACGATGGTCCACTATATTTACAAAGTAAGTGAGCGTTTACTGCTTTGAAATAAAAAAAATTCGTAATTCATGCGAATACCCTTAGGCGGGTTCAAAATCATGATCCATGGAAATTTTGTCGCCAAAAACCCCATAAGTTGGGGAGGAAAAAACTCTTCGGAAAGAGGAGAAAAAGCTGCATCGAATGACACCTTAGTTGTGCGCCGTTTTATGTTCTGTGGCTTTTGGCATCCCCAAAAGTGGAATTTGACAGCATCAGAAAAATAATTCTAAAAATGTTTTGAGGCTAGCTATAGATGCCGAAAAATTGCATAAAATTGCGCTTTGCTTACTCTATCTGACTGCTATCAAGGCTTCTCCAAAAGTCAAAATAGAAGATTGTGAAAAATTGCCAAAGTTGGACATGGTAAAAACCATGGGTTCGAAATTTCGGCCATTATCTCACTGATCATAAGAGCAATCCGCACAGGAGTATGACAGTTGAAAAGAGAAAGAAAAGCTGCGTCGGACAGTGCCTGAATCGTTTCCCTATCTTCATTCCACGTATTTTTGTGATAAGTTAAAACGGAAAGAACTTTCGGAACGACCTAATATTTACTACGATAGTCTGCGGCTACTGCTGGGATATATTGCTCTGGTTTATACGTCTTTTGAGAAACGGTGAGTTTTTGCTTAGTTTTTTAAAAATGATTTTCCTTACAAGAAACCAAAAGGAGATTCTAGCGTACACCAAAATTTATTTCGACAGTCTGCGTCTATTATGGGTCTACTGCTGGGATATATCGCTCTGGTTTATACGTCTTTTGAGAAACGGGGAGTTTTTGCTTGTTTTTCCAGTAAAAAGTTTTCTTGTAAAAAATCAGAAGGAAATTGTAGTTTACATCAGATACAATGTTGATATGCGAAAATTACGATGTAATTAAATTAAGCCTTCCTAAACTTAGCGCTCGCAAAGGAAAAGTTGATGGTGTACTAAAAATTCAAAAGAAAATTGTCCAAAATGCCCTCTGTTCCTCACAATAATTCTTACCGTTTTTACGAACTCTCTATGACTGTCACAATGTTTTCTCACGAGCTTTCAGCCAGCATATTTAGAAGAATGAAATTCCAGTTTGATTCCCTCCTAGCCAGAATGGCATTTCAGGCTGTCTTTTTAAAGAATTTCCATGTATTTTTAGAACCAAGCATAGCTGAAATTTGTTGAGTGATTTAATTTATCTGAATCTGAAAAATGTATGTAGATATCTTAGCGTTAATCTGAACAACCTGAAAGGTTATTTTTTCTTGTTTTTACTGGACTGCAAGATACGATTCCTCAGCAGATCTAATTTATATGCGGTTTTTTGTTCAAATTTATCCGATCCAGTCACTGTTTTGTTTTGAAATAATTTTTCCATGATGATAACCTATCAACTTGGATGCAACATAATCAACCTCTCATCGAAAATTAGGGAGAGGAGCACAACCTTTCGAAGCAGAGAATTCTTGACAAAGCTTGAGTGCAAAACTATGAAGCTTCAAATCTTGCAGCCGAATAGGATTTTGAGCGAAAACCTGGTAGTTAGACGAGCAAAGTCCCATATGTAGTGGACTTCTGTCGGAGAAAAGCTTACTAGCTTTACTTGATCCGAACAATTACTTCTACATATTTTTCAAGAACTAGACTTATTTTGGAAATGAAACTAAAACTAATAAACATGAACTTTGTAATTCATTAGGAAAATGCAAAGAAGGCTGAATGAGACTCAAAATCAAAGGTCGTCGCTATTCCGCAAAATTCGAAAATTTCCAGCTAACTATCGACTGCATCATGTTACTAGCTTTTTCACACATTATATTAATCTTCAAAACTCTTGGGAACACATAAGAACGCAAAAGTTCATTCACTACGTAGATTGCTCAAAAGCTGCTATCTTGTTATGCCAAAAAAGCCCCGCATAATTTGCAGTTAAACTTTAGAAAAGTCTACCAAACATTCAAGATGCATATTATGATTTCCGCTTCAATAAACAAGCAGTGCAGCGAAGATGTCTTTTAGCGACAACTCAAGCTTACAAATCAAGGAGAAGCAACAGACTCAGACATGTATGATTGAATAGACCAAGGCTCAAGGAATAGAAGCCACAAAATTGACCATATGGTAGCAAAATAGTATTTTTATGTACAAATTTATGTATTGCAAGATCAGCATTTGAAAATTTAGAATTAGACTAACCTTTTCCGGAAACGTGTCATGCTGACTCATGCAGACAAGATACTTGCGATCATCACCAGGTCGTGGAACAAAGCTGAAAATGATTAATACGAACGTTTTCAGAAACTTTGCACTCCCTTCAAATGTAGAATACTCAAGATTGTGCCATCAAGGTCCAGCAACACTGCCTTAGAATTTATGACTATAAACCTCTTGAAAATTTCACGGGTTTGTCGTAGAGATGACATTTGATTTATGTGTTTCTGTTACCTCGAGATTTAGGTACATTTGTGATGGGTAGGCTTTGGAATTAAGCGTTCTCATGATTTTCATTCACCTGTTCTAGCGACATATCTTTTGCCCATACGAAAAATGCAGTTACTATTTTTTACAAGAAAATTTCTCAAAAAATTAAGGAATCATTTCTCTAAATTCTCTCCTAGTTCCATGCAAACAGTTATAAAAATATTTTCTGCCAAAGGCAATTTTTCCCATTCCCTCGACTGCCGTAAAATCATGTCCGTTCCCTCTACATAGTTTTACAACGTGTAGCGGCTGTTAGTGCATGACTTGATGTTATGGGACAAGAAATGCGCTTGAAATATGTAATTTGCAATTCTTGCCCTGCTCTAGAGTACCGCAGCTACTAGAAAAAGTGCCTAAGGTCATTCGAGTATCTAAGCTACCGTAATCTACTGGTTCTTATACGATGGAAATCTTTGAGATCTATAAAAGAGTTATCTCTGCCGCTCTTGAAAGATATGAGCCTCAAAAAAAAACGTTAGAAGGTCATCACCAGAATTGGTCAGAAAAATAATTTTAACATTTCACTGGGGTATCGCATTGTTAAACAGTTGAAATAATATATCTGAGCTACCGTAATCGAGACGATATACTCTGATCTGCTCCCTTTCGTTCACAAGAGATGAGATATTAAAACAATCGTAATTATTTATGAAATATATTCATCTATGTGAAAATCAGTGTCCCACAACCGAATAAATTCCCCATCTGACGAATTTCACACAAGTTCCCAAAAGCTCTGCACCACGATGTATGCAAATGAGCTAATTTGTCTCAGTTGTCTACGCTGCCTTTCGAGATGATCAATTGAACGGAGCCACCACTGCTAGACGTATCACATCGTAATGTCTCATTGGTGCATAGTGTTAGAAAGAGTGACAAGATATACAGAGAAAAGCGTTGTGAAGACACAAAATCAATAACTTTGGAAAAATTACATCGCTTAGTGCAAAGAAAATGTTGAGAATGAGCGGTAGAGGCAGAGAAATATGTCTAGAGGATAATAAGACGAAATGCTTCGTAGCTCAAGAAAAAATAGAGTTAGAAGTACGACTTTGTTCGATAATGCGCAATATTTGAGCCTTAGAAAAGGGTTTGAATACATACCCTATAACGAATTTTGTCCATTCATAAATTGAAGAAAAAATAATGGACATAAAAGCCAAGGATACTAGCGACCCAGACAAACGAAAGACACAAAAAAGCAGATGTCTTATATTATGATTGACCAACCCTCCAAATAATTTATTTAGACAATATCATAAAAATCAAAATTTACAAATTTTGGAGTATATCGGTGCAGAGATCAGTAACACTAGAGTCGCTTTTTTAGCGAAACTCAGAACTACTACTATATCATCAATTCACTTGTAATAGGAAAAAGTGGCCTGAAAAAGTCAAGAACAACAATTGCTATGTATAATTTACCCTTTACCTACTATATTTATTGGCATAAGTCGATGAAGAGATCATGAGACTAAAGTCATAATTTTCTATTATGATAAATTTGGCATAAAGTTCTTTGAAATCTCGAAGAATTCTTCTGCATGGACCTAAGTGGCTAAAAATGCAATTGTTCAATGAAGTTCACCAAAGTTATTCTTCACTTTCTCATGATATCTTAATCACTCTACGCCAGTGGGAGCAGCAAAGGGCTTATCGGGGCCACATTGAGATTAGAATTAGAGTGAGAACATCCATCAATGAGTAAGCCATAGCTTCAATGAGAAAGCTCTGGAAGAGGAGGTCAACTGGTACAAAATAACTTTTAGCATGTACTCAGTTTTATAATCTTGTATTTGATTTTTCGTGATCATGCATTTTTACGAAAAAAAAAAACATTAGAACAGGTGATAGATCCTTTGAAACTTTCCTGAACTCGCCATTTTTTGCTTGAAAAACAAAACAAAAAAAAATTGTCATTCACCTGATATTACTAGAAACTATGTAACCGTGGCCGTCTTTTTGGATCTCCTCTTCGATCTCTGCTTGTAGAGACTCCTGTGTCGCTATCGTGTTTTCTAAAACTATACAAATTTTTCTTTTCAATCACTCAGTAAGGTAGCTGACTCACTGAACAAGTGAGAAAATTTCACACGAGTTTCACCGAGCCATGCCGAGATATTTCGGCATTCAGCGTCATAGCTCAAAGCCCATCCAAGTCTTGGTGGAGGTTTACCTGAAGCAGTTTGGAGCTTCATTTCTATCGCATATTCTACGATGTCATAGTTTTTGATTACCTTTCCTGGACAAGCACGATTGTAACACATTCTCTCCAGCCACAGCATTCATAAAGTGGCCTGTCTTCTGGAGTTTCGGTGGTGTCGGTCGAACTAAACGACACATGAATACATCAATTAAGCGTTCCGACACTTAACATGCGATCGATTTACGCCGGACATTGAAACGTCCCCGGGGAATGTCTACGCCATTTTTTAAGTAGCTAAAGAGCACACATTTGCACTGACGTCTATGTGTCTATTTTATCGAGAATGTGCATCACATTGAGCGGGGCCTAACGAATTCGGTGGAGCCCATGCTCGCGCGACTAGTCGCGACTTGAGCGTCAAGTCAATTAACGGTGCTAGGCTGATTTGATCATAAGGATAGGAGGTAATCCCTTTAGTAGGAAGAGGCTCCAGGGCCTGTTCCAAGCTCACTAGCGTGGATGCATATATCAACAACAATGAGAGCGGAAGAGGACTTGAATATTACACGCGAATCAAAGAAACGAGCACTTAGGTCATGCCCTTTACGGAGCACTTTGTTTTTGCAATAATCGCTGAACAAACCGCGTTATCGAGGCAATTATTACCTGAAGCTTCGAAATTGCGAGAAGCCCTTGATTTTTGAGTTGTTATTTACAGAGGGTAAAATAGTTGATAAAATAGTTGATAAAACTCCAGTAAAAATAAGTACCCTGAAAGAAACAATCCTCTTCTAGATGCTGCTTTTACCCAATGCTAATTGAAAGTTATACAGTGTAAGTTTGTATTTGCAGTAAGGCTAAGAGCAAAAAACCTATATATGTACCGACATACATATTAGAGAAACATATATTTTGAACATGTACATATAATTTGAAAATACACTTCACTTCACTTTGTTTTCCTTCTCTCATTCTAATCTCCAAATACACTCATTCTATCCCATATGTGCATATTGAATAACGTCCTTACGTAACTTGTTTTTATAGATCAAAAAACAAAAGGAGTGAAGATCCCTAGGATGCAGAGCTATGGTTTGCAGATGAAAAAAAATAAGCCGTAGTATTCTTTTTGTTTTTCAGGATAAAAGAAAGGCAAGATGAGAAGTATTAAGAAATAGCAAGAACCGCGATGCCTCAGCTCAAAAAATTTTATGACCTAGTAATCTCAAGAAGATATTCGCATAGACAGTCTTAATTACCCTGTATGCTTTAGATATTCATAGAAATCCCTAAACTCTTACTGAGTACTGTAAGCTTGGCTGGATTCGAAATGACGGATGGTTCGCTCGCCGCTTCGCTTATTTGACAAGCATAAACGTCATCGTCGCCTACGGTTGTGTTTGTTATCTAAAAAAGTGATATGAGTACTGGAAATTCTATGCAGAGTGATAATTAAAGGACGACAAGGATATATTTTCGTATGTTTACCTGTAAATTATACTCTCCTCGACTTGCACTACCTATCATCGAATATCTAGGAAAGAACTTGAGCTGACGATCCACTCCCAAACCAAAACCATTTTTCATCCATTGCACAGCACCTTTCTACAATTACAATTTCGAAAAGCTTCAGATGAAAAAGACTGCCTAAGTATTTACCTGATTTTTTACTTTGCACTTGAGTACTACAGTTTGTCCTAAAAATACAGACGATTCCTGTGGGCCCTCTACGATTGCTTGTTCGCCATCCGCCAACACAGCCAAGTACAATAATAATAAAAGAAAGCAAAACATCTGGAAAATGTGCAGGAAATGTTTTCCGGAATATGTACGAAACGTTGTAAAAGAGCACGAAAAAAGATG
The DNA here is from genome assembly GCA_958299035.1 of Cylicocyclus nassatus. Taxonomy (NCBI): domain Eukaryota; kingdom Metazoa; phylum Nematoda; class Chromadorea; order Rhabditida; family Strongylidae; genus Cylicocyclus; species Cylicocyclus nassatus. The sequence continues at coordinate 22,230,694 of CATQJL010000326.1, forward strand.
AAGGCTGACATGAATTTATTGCGATAGCAAAACGAAAATCGTACAAAAGAAGTCGTTCGAGGAGATTTGCAACCCCTGCCGATAGAGGATGAAAAGAAATATTTCAGACAAAGAAATTAGCGCTTTGGCAGTGGATACGGTAGATTTTTTGGTGGCAAATTAATGCGGCCCTAGAAGAACAAATTTTGGCGAGAAAAAAAAAAGGAATTAGATGTTGTGTGAAGGTGCAACGCCCCGGTGAAGAAGATGTGTACGTGATGGCTCTCATCGAATTTTCTCATTTCGGCCCCTGTCGGCTCTTAAAGGGTGGAGCTTAGAGGGTCAAGCGAAGAGATAACTCGTTTCGGCACTGGCCATTTTCGACTACACTACAGCCCCCAAGTCAAATCCCTTCTTTCATTGATTGCGTGAAAAGGAGCAGGAAGAAAACGACATGCACGCATTCGTTAAGAAACATGGTCTGCTTCGTCCGCTCTCTCGAAATATTCATATGTTAATCAGTCGTCGTGTATACGATAAATAACCTAGCAATGCAGCTCTGACTGCCGGTGTCAAGGGAATTGCCTTCACAGCCTTGTCTCAGCAGCCGTGTGTGGTAGCTTATGTAAGTTTGCACTTACTCCAGAAAATGAGGTGGCAGGAAAACTTAGCACAATGGGTGGACGGGGGCGGGGAGGGCTAGACAAGCCCGAAAAACATTTAAAACTATCCAAAATCAAAGTCCAGGCAAATCTGGATACCTGGTTATTTTTCTGCGCGTGGTTGGAAGGCCTCAGCTAAATCGTTGCCTAATCGGCAGCTCAGATGATTCAATCGTAGCCGAAGAGATCAGTTCTAGAATTCGCCTCAAATCGTAATCATCCTCCGAGCTGACCAATACGATAAAATACGGTCTGGGCAGCAGTTCAAAGTTTGATTTCTCGGCTATGGATGAACTTAATGAAGGGCCGATTGGAGAAAATCTAATCGAGTTTTGCGATCGAATTGACAATTTCCTAGCCTTATGGTCGGTTGCCATATAAAGTCAGTTTAGCCTGGGCGCTGCCTGCGAATAGTCAAAATCTCATCCCGTAAAGCAATGTGAAAACTCGAAATTCATAGATGTCAAAAAGTAAAGCTGCAAAAACGCAAGCAGCCGCATAGCAAATTCAGAAGCTACAGCAACTGAGTGCCGAAGGTAACTAATTCAGAATAATTTGTTTTTTTTTCTGGCTCTTACTTAACTCTGGACAAAAACTAAGCGATGAGATGCAGCCGAGTGTAAAAGCGAACGTAGAGCCAAGGGGATATGCGAGTGAATGTGATAATACATAATACGTAAGTGAACGATTGTCTCGCGCACCGCACATCATTATGGTCATTGTGTTGTGGTCATCGCAAATTGCGTGAAGCGAACAAACAAGCACAGAAGCGGTAGTAAGCTGAGAAGCTGAATCTCAAAACAATTCTGGTTCACCGAAGAAAACACGCCTGGTTTGATTTTAATAGAAGTCAGTATTACAAATTGCGCTATGCAAGAACTTCTGCTAAAGATCTAGTAACAGATTCCGAGCAAAGATACGTCAGTGAGATGATAGTCTGGGTAATTTTCAATCCCTCAGATTATCTGAACGGCTGACTGAAAAGGAAAATATTGGGTTAGGAGATAACGAGAATTTCTTTAATTCCATAATCTCCTCCAAATTCAATAAACCCGTTTGAATCTGTATAATTCAGAAAGAGAAGACCTTACTCTTTTTATGTATTCTAAAAGCAAAAACTACCGTTTGCCATATCGTGGCAATGGATTAGGCAAGCACTTAAATTGCGTTTTTCAAACTTTTGATTCACAAAAATGCTGAAAAGCCCGCAAGTTTCTGATTTTACTTTTTACTCGAGATTTAGAATCTAAGTTGCGGTGATAGGACGTTTCTACGATAAATTGTAAATTTTCATTTCTGAGTTTTGATATTGTTTGAAATGAGGTATATAATGTATAGCATATATCCCATACTTGAAAAAATACTATACAGTTTGAAACGCTGCCGTGAGCATTTCTAGACGAATTTTTTGGAAATTTTGATGCAAAACTTTAATCCCATTGAAATTCTTTAGTGAGAAAACAATTAAATATTCACTTAACAGCGTCTGAACGGCTAACTAGGCAGCAAAACAGTTCCCACTTTTTGCACTAGATCGTTTCTCCAAAAGCTCATTCCATTCCATCGATGAACACGGTACCTCAACGTTCTGAGATTCTTAGATGGTGACATGGTGAAAATGTGAACTCTTCTATCCCTAAGTCCAAGCGTGCAGATGAAAAAGGCATGTTTTGTTAACTCTCTTAACTACATTGTCTATCGCTTTACTTTACTAAACCACTCACCATCAAATTCTGTAGAAGGACAGCCCAGCAAAGGTTAGAATTCAACTATGACTTACTAAAAATTCGATCCATTACTGGACTGGGCTTATACATTTCAAAACATGGTTGCAAAAACCCGGATATTGCTCAAGGTAAAAAAAAATACGCTCAGAAATAAATCTAAAAACTTGTTGATGAGTGCAAAAATTCGTGGAGAGAAGTTTGGTTTAAGAAAGTGGTAAAAATCAAGGTAGTATCTATTCTTCTATTCTAAATAGGAGAAAATCGAACATCAAATAATCCACGTTAAGAAGATGAGCAGGATCGGATATCAACGCTAAATGACTGCTCAAGTAACTTGCCAGCAATCTGGTTACGATAATTACGCGCTAATGCTTTAGTAGCCCCATGTGGGTGTTAATTACTAACTAAATGTGCAATTCACCTAAGAAGATTATCGTTGTCCTCATTAGTCTGTCATCGATAATTAACATCAAAATCATAACAACACTTGACGTGCTCTTTGGCACATGTCTATAAAACAAGAGCTGATAAGTGGTGAGGTAAGGATGTCAACGGCAGATGGTAAGTAAACGTCAAAAGAGATTTAGCAGAATCTTTCTTATAATAGTACAATCACTATCTGATATGGAATAAAAACGCCATAACATCTCTGCCTCCTCTTTCTCCATTTCTTCCTCAAACTGAAAAAATATTCATGGTAATGTGGCTCAAAGTTCACCATAAACACCGGGTTCCCACACGATTAGTGCTTCAGCCCAGCGATAAATCTTTCTCTAGTGAAGAAGAAAGCTATTTGACTTCCATTCGAGAGCTTTTTTAATGGAGATCTATTTTTAACATGATGCTCTATGATTAACTGTTTCCCCGCAAAGTATATGCAGTAAATGAACCTAAAAAGAAAAAATTTCGCAACTGAGAGTCCTGCGCATTGCTTTCGAAAAGCGTATGAACTGACATATGAATCAGCAATTCAGAGAATATTAGTTGGCTTTTGAGAAAAATGTAGAGTCCATATAGCCAAAAATTCAGACCTCATAAAATAAGAAAAGGAATGAGCCGAATAAAACTCGCTACCTTCTGGCAAACAATGTGCTCAGAAGAAGCGATCAAGGGCACAATGTGGTGAATCGATGGGTTTTTTTAATAGAAAATGTGCAGGTTATTGAAAATGCCTGGCGACATAAATTTTTCAAAATATCCCCAGTTTCCTGTTGAAAATCAGAGAATCTACGCAAAATTAGTAGAAACTGAAATTCCTAAATCACTCATACTAACCAGATTCATTTTTTGCTTTGCATTCAAACTTCAACAACCACAATTTCCAAATTTCTTTAAGAAATTAGGTCAAATAAATTAGAAAGCAGCTCGTGTGTGCAAAACAAATGTCTTGCAGCTTAGAAAATGTTTTTTTTTGGTTGCATGTAATGAACGCGTGCGGTGGAGAAACTAAATGAATTCTTTCATGACATTGACTTTTCGTGCATAATGCTCATCAATTCATAGATATCTAATGGCTCTTTAAGACATGCCAGCACGATGATTGACATAGTCATAAACACACACTCCTTATTTTTAGTGGAGATCCTTTGATTTTGTAAAAACTGCAAACTTGAAACAAAATGGTGCATTCTATAACCAAGTGAAAGTCTTGTTAAAAGCGACAGAACAGACAAGTTGATATAATGATAAATAGAAATTGTCAAAACGTGCAAAACATCAGTAGATTCAAGTTTCAACAGGAAAAGCTCAGCGGCGGTGATATTACACAAAGAAGTACAGATCCGCCGGAAAACGACTCTAAGTGACGTCAAATCAAAAGCATCTTCAGCTGAATCCTTTGCACCAAAACAATTAGCTCTTTAGTTTACGCCACATTTCACAAAGCATACAATGGAGGAAATAGTACTAAAGAGCAAGGATTAAAGCACGAATTCTCAACACTGACCAGGGTAGATATTTCGTTCAGGTGGGGGGGGGGGTGAGGTGACAATATAACGCCCCTAACCTGGAATATATTTACGAAAAATCTCCGAGGGCTACAAGTTATGAAAAATTTTTGCGAAGATACTATGTTTTACAACAGATTTTTTTAGAGATTATTCTGTTCTGATGATCATGGTTTACATTTATAAACAAGTCGTTTGCAAATTTTTGTAATTTCCCCCACCCTCTCCCCCTCCCCCCCCCCCCCCCCGATCCGCCAGTGCTGAGGAAGATTTTAGCATTTGCAAACAAAGATTTCAATATTTGAAAAAAATTTTCCCGCTAACATGACTATTAACAAAAAACCAGCATCATTTAGGAGATCTAAACGGTTTCATGTACGTACTTAATAGTTACAATGTTATTGCCAATGGCTGTTGCAGAAAGTTCCAAATAAGACTGAAAGGATTTTTGCAGATAAGTTGGCTCGGGGAAAGTCTCTAATGAAAGCACAACCCAGATAATGGAAAGTAAACAAACATAGAAAATCTGAGTATGAAATCGTGCCAGAATGATACATTATTACAGGATTTCAAGATGAGGGGATCTTGGAATTTTCAAACACTTGCCAGGTATTTTCCTCGCGAAGAAGAAGCATAGAAGAAAGACAGGCAGCTTAGAATTGAACCAACTATTACTTTAAGGAGCTTTTTTTCCAACCTCAATACCTGAAAAAAAAACTGGCCTGGCAACGCTATAGTGCTTCTTCATCTGCACTTTTTTGTAGATGATAAAACAAATGTCGTTCTTTCCGTTCTACAATGTCGGACATTCGTTACAACGCATGCAGCTGCGTTTTGATTTGAGATATCTATCAACATAAGGATGAATTTTACGATTTTGACACAGGATACGACTTCCTAGTGCTAGTGCCCTTTCGAATCCTACCAAAGGATTCGACAATGTGAGGCTGCAATACTTGCAAAACAGTCGCTAAAAGGTGACATTAGGAAAAAAACTTGTAAGGCTGCATTACTTGCAAAAGAGTCACTAAAAGGTGACATTAGAAAAAAACTATTTGGTGAAAAGTGTTGGGCAATCAGCATTATATTAATGGTTTAGAAAGAAAAAAAAGTCGCTCCTTAAAGCACAGCAACAATACGAATCCATTGTGTGCGCACCTTGATAGAGCATTGTAAGCTCTATAAAACGTACTTTATAATTTTGCAAAATTCGTATTTAAGCAAAGTATGAAGCCAAAACAGAAGAGCGACCATGATGCCAAAAGTCGAATTCTTCCTTCAAAAATTCGACTACATGGATTAGCCTTGAATATGCCCTAGTTCTTGAGTATGAATTTTAGCTGAAAGAAACTATAAAAGCGACATCTTTTTTCCAGCCTAGATATTTTTACAGCAACGTGCAAAAAAGGAACCCTCCCCATGATTTTTTTTTCAATTCTATGCACAATTAGAGAAAGTTCGAAACTGAAACTGAACAAAAATCCTAGTATTTTGAAAACCATGCACTCCTCAAAAAATCCACTATATTGTCTCTTCTTTAAATAAAATAACAGAATTCAATATGTACTTAATGTGCCCACTACATACTTATTACTAACTCATATGACTTCGGATGAATAGCTCACATTTGCTGCACTACATATCGTCCGCACACTTTTGTTATTAAATGGAAACAATGCAAAAAAACCCTGCAAAAAAAGAACAGCAGTAGTACCAGGCATAGATGGTGGATTGATGGAAGAAGTAGCTTTTAGAAATGAACCGTAAAACATAGAGAGGAGCAAGCCGTATATGTTTGTGATGATGATAGATTTATTAACCAGACTTTTTCAAACCTTGGTGATGCCTACTTCTTCCGGGAAAGAATTTTCAGTATCGAACGAGAAAAACTGAATTTATACACAACGGCGAGGACATTAGCAAGCGCAATTTGGCGGATACGAACATTGTCGTGTCCGATATTTACTGCAACCCGAAATGGCACATTTACGTGCTCTCGCAGCGCGAGTTAGACATATCAGGTAGCATTACTCGACACAATGAAAGCACATTCTGTACATTCGCGGAGAGCTATATAGTGGGAATAGCTTTTTTTACTGGAAGAGATATAGAATTCTGCATGACCGCAAGATACAAGGTTGATTCACAAGTCTCGCACCAAAGTCTCGAAAAATTCGTAACATTTCAATATTCCATTGCAATCTTATTTTGTTACACATAAGGTAGAGAAAATCTTACACTTTCCAAGACACTTGGAAAAATATATTATTGCCACATCGCGATGATGCAAGCTGATAAAGAAAAGCCGTGGGCATGCCTCTCGCGATTTCAGTCGCCACACGATTCGGCCATTTGCCAGATCTCTTCAAACCCAACACTCGCAGACCACAAATGCTTGGTGTATTCAACTTTTGTGAGTTGATAGGATATGCTATATTCCGTGTGCTAAAATTGAGTTTGCGACGGGTTATAAGCAACTGGAGTATTGCCAAGTCGCGTCACGACTGAAAGCGTGAGGTATGCCCGGGGCCAGAAGCATTAAGCTGCGGTTCTGTTTTTCTTCGCTAAAATTATCAAAATGTCTACTAGATCCTCATCTCAGTTTTGCTTTGGGTTTCAGAACATGCTTTTTTTTATTCAGAAAATCGTGCCTATTCGACGTTTTGACGAAAACTTTTGAGTCAAAATTTTCCTATTCAGTTTTTGCTTTCAAGTCGGAAATCCTCTGACAGTCACGATAAGATATGACGAGATACTAACTAGATGAATGTTTCGGAAAATAAATTGTGTTTTACAGGAATTTTTTGAACATTTTTGAAGCGAATTTTTTGCATTTTCAAAGCAAGATGTGACCTAATAATATCGTTCATCAAACTACGACCTCAAAAGCATGAAGTAACTAGCAGAAACTCTTGTTCTGAAACTTTCGAAAAAAATTTGACAAGGATAGAACCGCGATACTTCAGTTTTCAAAATTAAAAGACAGAGTTTATGGGTCTACAAAGATTAAATGTCTGAATCACTGGCTTCCAGCTGGCTTTTAGGCTTGATTATAACAAAGACTCTATGACAGTTTAAACATATGTTTTCTTCGTACTACGGCAGCCATTCTCAAGAACAGCACGATACCCGACATTTGGAGCTGGACCTTTTCCGAGGCAAAAAATGGAGGGATAGAGCAAGAGCCGAAGGGGGATCTCAAAAAGAAAACCGCACCATACCCTCAAGATGAAATTGCTATCCGTTGCCTGCATTGTGGACATCATATCTAACAGCAGGCATTGAATTCAGCTCCTACCAATTTCAAAACAAGCGCAAAGATCGTTAACTATATGGATAGATAGCTGCTAGGTCAGCTTATGAATAATACTAAAGAGAATGTCTAGTACAGAATTAAAAGTGGTGGACACATGTACAAGTCAAGAGAAAAAAAAGCCTAGATCCTCAGGTCCTGACATTTAGCCAACTGACTAGTAGCGCAAATATTTTTGGTGTCATACAACGGAAGAATATGTGTACAAACACCGTGTTCGGATCTCGATGCTCAAATTAAGAGCTATTGACGTGAAATCTGCTAGTTAATAAGGATCCGTGCTCAGCATGCGGCAGATGTCGTCAAATCCACTTATAAGCGAACGCAGCAATCAACTCGGATTTGTGAGGTGTAGATTTGATGCGTAAGATGACGCAGTGAGTGACTTCACCACACCTGTCAAATTTTAGTTAAAAATACACAAAAATGAGTGCAAGAGAAGAAAACCTTATCTCAGAAGAGCATAGAACTTTTTTTCTGGTGCGTAAAGACCCGAGAACAGCAAAATCGAATTGGAGTGGGCAACAATCTAATAGAGGTAGCGACGCTGAGAAACTATGCAAGATTCGCTCTACTAACATGCATTACGTTTCGCGCACATTCAATTTCTCGAGTATCGCCACCTAGCACCTTAAACCCGCTCAAAATCACGAATAGGTGGATGAAATTAGCTTGGAACGAAAGTTTTGTCGCAGCTTCGAAAATTCGTAGCTTTACGACTTTTCAACGGATTTGCATGCATTTAATTTTAGTTGAAAGGAGAAATCATGCGCTTTACAGTGGGCGTAGGTGTAGAAGAAAATCATTTGAACTTCGATCACTGTGTTGGTCACAAAAAATTTGAAATTTGCAATGAAAATCGGATCGACTGAGCGGTATAGTTTTCATGCTCTGTTGCTTCCGACTGAGCAAAATCTGTGCTGGTTGTAGCCTCGATGAAAAGTTGTGATTTTCGAGAATGTCAAAAAAACCAAATCGCTTTCTTACTTTGCTCAAAAACACTGACTCTTTGCAGAGGCGCTCAATCAGCACAAACAAAAATTCTGTTATATTAAAGCTCCAACTTTTACTGCGAATTCCAAACTTTTTTAAGAGCAAACACAGAAATAACAGATGTTGAGTGATTTTCTTCTACTCCTAATGGGGTGTCCCAAAATTTCTTACCGTTTTTATCCTAACTGGTGCGATTACAAAGGTTACAAAAACATGACCTTACTTCTGTATATATGAGGTATATGATCACGTGCGTGTGAGAAGCTCACGCCTAGAAGCAGAGTTTGCCATCTTTCTCCATACAGTTTTTTTATACGAAGGTTATATCGAATGTTCGATATGTTGAGCATATGCCTAAATTAATGAAGAATTTTCAGACATATTAATTATCCTTTTGGCGCTTCAGCATAAATTGATGAATTCATGACGAAGAAAAAGGGCTTGAAAAAAAAACTAAAATCTTATTTCGCACTATTACGCATGATCAGTGAAAGAGCAATTATCTATAGAGTGCAGAAATATTAGACTAGCTATATAATACAGCTAGGGAGTTCTCTCTGACTATATGTTCAGATTTTAGCAAGTGATACATCTTCTTTACGCTTCACTATATCACACGGGTCAGCTAGCGGAAGCACATTGTCACAACCACTGAACTCAGTGGCCGAATTCATCAACGAACCCACTGGGTAGGCTTAACCCACGAGATCGGTATTCACGAAGCTAGTGGGTTCGCAAACTCATCAGTGCTTTTTGTGAATATCGATCCGACCCAGTGGCACTGTTTTCGCTCACCCACTGGGCAGCGGAACCCTCTGGGTTTGTTGATGAATACGGCTACAAGTTTGGCAAGGATTGGTAATCATTTAACAATATCTTTTCAAATTATCGCCCAGTAGCTGTTTAGAACAAGATTTAGTTGTTCAGAATAGATTTAGAATCACTCATAATATAAGTTGGATGAACATTCTCATAAGCAGAAAAGACAACTTTTATTATCCATTAGTTCCGTGCAAATATGCAGAACTTTATATACCAACTAGCTGGCAAACCCGGCTCCGCCCGGCCCTGTCATTATTATATTCGTAATCAGCATGCTCGATTACCCCCCTGTGCCAACTCCCAGCCCCGTAGCTCAAATTTTGCAAAAAATCGATAAAATCGATATCGATCGATAACGAAAAGTAGCCTATGACACGCTCCCTGCCCCGAAGTATATGTGTGCCAAGTTTGGTCCAAATCGGTTCAGAAATAAAAATTTCTATTCCGCACATACGTACAGACATACAGACATACAGACAGACAGACAGACAGACAGACATTCAGCTTTATATATAAGATACGTACGTCTTCGCGATGCTGGACGAGTGCAGTGATGTCTCTGCTTATAACTCCTTGATAGAATCAAAGAATACTATTAGGACATTAGAAAGAGACAATAGACTAGGTAATAAGCGAAATGGATTAGAGGTAGGGAGTGGGTGCGGCATAAGGGATAGAGGCGAACAAAACAGCTGACGCATTGTGTAATACTCGTCTCATAAGGTTGGAAGAACAAAGCGTTCGAACAATTGATCAATATGGTTTCGGAGGGGATATTGTGATGTTGTGAATAGTCGCTTATTTAGATACCTCGACGTAAGTAAGATATTGCTCTCTTGATACCAAGTGATTCATTATCTCAAAAAAACTTCCAATCTTGATGCATAACTCCGTTTTCTACTTCAGTACTTATCGAAATCTTTTGCAATTCACAAATCAAAACATACCCCCCCCCCGCACACACACACGTTCACGGACAACTTGCTAACTGTGACTTCTTTCATGGCCTATTACAACGATGAGATTATCTCCATGCTATCCGGGGATGAAGCCGTTAAGTGTATTGAAACCTCAGCTTTCTTTGCGTAAAGCAGTAAAGCGCAATAGTGCTTCAAGATTACGAGGAGTAAATCTGCACGACTTCTGCAAAGAATGTATGAGAAACACAAGGAATACGAAACGAAAATTCCGCGCACTCACCAAAGATTCATAGACTAGAGCCGAGAAGGACATAAATGATAGCCAATTCCCACGCTGCTGGAATATGACGATGAAAGTGAGCTGATAAAGAAAACGTGTCAAAGAAGGCGTATACAACAATGGAACAAAAACGAGAAAACATGTTAAATGTTCAAAAAGGAAACATCTAAGTAATAGAATTACCCCTCCTCAGATAAAATGAACCTGGAAACGCATACATTTCAAATTCTCCAAGCATCCTGAAAACCGTCTAAACATTAGCACTTCAAGACAGCCAAACATGACTGGATAATGACTAACAGTCGAAGGCTGTCATTTCCATGGGTGGGGGAACGAAAGCCGCCAGGTCCAGCCGCCTCCGCGGACTGCTGGTCCTGGAACGACATGCAACAACGCTGCGAAAGGACCAGCTGGCCGCGAAAGGCGGCTGGACCTGGCGGCTTTCGTTCCCCCACCCCATTTCCATACATCATCGAATGAATCAAGACATCCAAGAAAACTGTACTGCACATGCACTAAGTGACTCAAAAAGTGACAGCAGGTATGCGCCGTGTTGACAAGCCTCCACTGATTTAAACTCTGAGTGAATAGCCTCCGCTTCTACAAAAGCCTTGAAAGATTAAAACGAGCACCTATAGTCTACCAACACTTTTCTGCTGTCCCCCTTCAGACGATTTCGTCTTCCAAACATTCATTCATTATGAATGATACCGAAAAGCTTTACCAGCTTTAACCACATCCGGACACCTGCTACTGTACTTGAGCTGTGACATTATCGAAGAGACTAGCGTCTACGCTGAAGCAGATGCAAAGAACGTCGGCTGTTGTCTGCGACTTCCGATGTGACAGATCGGCTGCTCTACGGTCAAATAGTGTTTCTTCAGTGAGATTAATATCGCTGAGATAAACGTTCTCAGTCTGTACAATATCATTTTACAATACATTACAGCATAGGCACGGTTTTCAGCTTTACACAGAATTGCGGTAACCTCTTTTTTACTTTACTGCCTGCAGATGATAGGAGATTTTAGCGCTATTGCTGGAATAAGATACTATAATGATAATGCTTGTGAACGAAGAAGATAGAGGGAAGGAAAGGACCTGTTTTGCTTCCATCCAGCAGAAGCGGATAAGGAAATGTCAAAACGTGGACCGAAAGCAAGAATATTGCTTCAAGAGCTGGCCCGCCTTCTGTGGCTCCTCCCGCCATTCGTCAACCCTGTACAGTCTTCTTCAACCCGGAGTAGGCGAAACATTCCAAGTAGAGCAGCACGTCCGCACCGCCACTGGCCGAGCAAGATAGATTAGAATGAAGAGACGCAGACTGCTAAACGGCGCGGATCGTTGCGAAGCGGATTCCCGCGGGAAACGGTCAGGACGTACGACCGGTGCGAATTTTTCGGGAAGCGTGTTGCAATGTACTTCAGCCAATACAACAGCAGCGCTCCTGGTGCGATGTTACTTATGGCATCCAGTTGGGTATCTGCCCCAATCTCACCCCCCGGTTTTTGCCGGTCTTCAACAGTGGGGAGTTTTGTGTGCTTCAAGGTTTGAACGCGGCGTGTGCGGACATGCGGCCACCGCGCGCGGCGTACCTCCTGACGTGCAGCGATTCCCGCCGGTTCAATTTCCGCTCAAACTGAGTTGGAACTTACTATACTCGCGGCAAAGCGCGGGAAGTGAAATAGAGGACAATGCGCAAAGCATTGTTCGCGCGTCAACCAAAAAACTTTTTCTGAGTTCAAATCTTCTTCGGCGACACCTTTTTGCATTTCTCTGATCATGCTCACCTAGAGTAAGATTTGAGGGAGAGAATGCCAACAAAGTGGAGCATAGGTAGGCGCCAGACTAACGATTGCCTGCTTCAGCAGGACGCCGCAACTAGTATAGGTGCCGTAAAACCAAATGCCCGCGCCGTGCCTTGAACACCAGCGTAAGCGAGCGGTCGTCGCGAACGACTGTCGGCGTTCACTATATTCCAAAAAAACTTTTTTTAACTTAAATGTTGTTATCGTCAATGCAAGGTATATCTCGACGAAAGCCCCCTCAAAAGTCTAAAAAAATATGTATGGAAAGGACACGCGCTCATTGTCGCTCGAAAAAAGCCTGTGGCGCTTCGGGACCAAACGCTTCCAGCCGCGCTGCGCGTTGGTGTTCAAAGCGACGCGTGGGCAATTGGGTTTTACGGGGCCTGTAAGCTGTTGCCTTTGGCGTCATGTTGGACGGATCGAAGTGGCGTCCGCGGTGTTTGCAACAACAGTAGTTTTTTGAAAAGATGGTTAAAAATCTCGCAGAATGAGAGAAGGATAAAAAAGTCTTACCAGTGAACAATTCCTGTGGTAGCGAAGTTCGGCACGCCGACTTGATTTCCCTACAGTGAGACATCAAATGACAGTAAACTGCAGGTAGTCTGGCGCCTAACATAGCTAGCTGATAAATTTCGAGTCCACTTTTTCTTACAGTAAGTCAATGATTAAAATGCACTGCGCCTAGCAAAACAGATTTCGCAGTAGAAGATGGTCAGCTCTCGAGCACTTGTGCAAAACCTGTAGGTAAGGGAGGTGCCAGACTTCTCTGGTTGAGACGGATGATCCGGTTCATCCCATTCGCTTATGGAGTTTCGTGATTCGGCTAATACCGCAAGTTGAACCGGACAAGTCTAGCACCTACCTAACACAACATGCAACACATACGGGTTCCTTCATACTATGCCGCCAGTCGCAGTGAAAATATACGCTCACGGCAGCACAGCTTCGTTGGTTATGGATGTATCTCTATATTTGCTGCACGTTCGTTCTCCGAGAGTTCCTTCATAGAAAGTGAACTTATTTCACTGCGATTGCAGCAGCGAAGTATGAAGGAACCCTACAACAACTCGGTCATTTGTACCGTCTTTTTTAATCCGGAGTAGGCGAAACATTCCAAATGGAGCAGCATCCGCACCGCGCGGCTCAGCGAGATAAGTTAGAGTGAAGAGACGCAGACTGCAAAGCGGCGCGAGTTGTTGCGAAACGGACTTCCGCCAGTCCAATTTCCGCCTAAACTAAGTTAGAACTTACTATAACTAGCTACAGTCGAGTAGATTTTCCGCCTAATTTAGAGTGTGCTTGCACTGAAGATGAAATGCGGTAAAATTTGCGCGTGGACAAGTAGCCACGCCAGTAATGCCAGAATTTTGCGCGCTCAAATGGCCGGCGTCACAGCCAGCTATTTCTTTACGCGCAAATTTTACCGCATTTCACCTTCAGTGCAAGCACCCTACTATATTAGGCCCCGGAAAGACTTCACGCGACTTAAACGTCGCGATCTAATCGCCAAGATTTCCATTCATTTTCATTTGACATTCAAAATTTTCGAGCTGGAAAAGTATCACAACCGAATGCAAGTTGATCGGCATGGAATGATGTTGTAACAGTTGTCTCGTCGCGATCCAGTCGCGACGATCAAATCGCGTGAAGTCTGCCCGGGCCCTTAAGCGGAAAATCTACTCGACTGAATTGCATACCATTCGAGCTACTTGACGACTTGTAAGACTGAATCCTGCTCATTCACAGTGATTTCTTCTGTCGCGCATAGTGCGCGAGTTCACATATTAGACAACAATGACTCAAAGGTGCATAAAGACAACACGACCTGCTACCTTCAAGTTCTTCCCCCCCCCCATTCTATCGGCTGTTTGCATTCGAAGCATGACGAACATTTAACTGAAATCTCTGGACATCATATTGGATGTTGTAGCAACATTTGGAAGTAGTCTCAAACATGGCGGTGGACGAATACGAAACTAAATCTGAATCAACAAAAAAAAATCCAAAATCAGCGGATGATCGGGTGCAAAACCAAAAGCACAGATAAACAAAATATGATATATAGGGAAAAGAAGGCAATAACTTCAAAAGTCAAACCTCTTCATAATTTAGAAATGCGAAATCCAACACAACGACACGTGCACACTGCCGGATGGATACGCTGCTATGAGAATCAGTCCCTCTCGGCACATCTGGTGGTGATTGAACGTATTCATTTGGGAATATTTGTTGCTCCACCAAAGCAAACAGCTGTACGCATCTCTGTACTAACAAAGATGACAATGGTCTGAGTCTATTTAGTTAACACTACACTTGGATGCCAATTTGTCTGAGTGGACACCTTGCAATGGACCGCAGAGATAAATACTCTTGGACATTTCAACTCTCCTTCAAGGATGTAACCATCTTGAAAACAACTAGAGAAACTTCGTAACACAGACGCATGTAGGCTTCCACTTAGATATAGGTGCCAGACTTATCTTCAACCGATTCGTCAGATTCAATCAGCTATTATCTTCAACCAATTCGTCAGGTTCAATCAGCTATTGGTCAAATCTAACCAGTGGCGAGTGAACCGCATCGGTTGAACCGGATAAGTCTGGCAACTGTCTTAATTAACAGCTAAGAAAAAAAGTCAAAACGGTTGAGTCTGAACCGTAAGGTAGGCGCCAGACTTATCCGGTTCAACTGGTTCGTCCTGATTTAGCCGTTATTGGTCAATTTGGTGATTTGACAAATAGCGAAGGAGTGAACCGCGCGGAACCGATTGAACCGGATAAGTCTGGCGCTTACGTAACTCACCAAAATGGCTGGGACAACATGTAGCTCGCGCGATTTCGTCCCGGGACCACAAGTCTCAGAATTCTAATGATGTTTCTATATCTTTCGGGATTGAGAGTAACATTAGATGTCATCTCGCAGTGGCGTATTTGTCTAGCTGTGTAAAATCATGTAAGCCAGAACTATTGTTTAGAACAGCCATTTATCTCTTTGTAGTTTTATTTTGTTTTGCATTCAAACTATTCAGCGGTTAGGAGTTTATAGAAGGATAGATTGTTCTGAGTGACGTTGTTAACCGTTCTCGGTGTGCTATGTTTGGTGGAAAAAATAGGGTTCTTTTGGCACAAGCAGAGACATAACGTTATTGCGGGCGCTGTCGAGTCTCTCAAACCAGACTCCCTTTCATCTCTTCATCCGTCTGCTGCCTCTTTCGAACATGTGCTATTCTTGTCGGACGCAACGGCGTCCATTCCCTGTGTTCGTTGTCCCCAATCAGAATGCCGTGTTCTCTTTCTATCCGCTGCTTTACCCGTCATCGCAAGATTAGTAACGGGCTGTATGTTGCCGTTCCATTCTGTGCATATCCACATTCTGACTAGATGTGGGACGAATTGTAGGGTATTGTCATGGCTAAACACACTGTCCATCAGAACCAGCGCAAATAGACTTGGCAGCTTCTTTCCAATGGAGAAGAGAGAAAGGCGGTCGTTACTTATGACTGTCATTTGTGGAGAGCCGCGCGAGCCTAATCATCAGCCAGCTGTCGGCCACAAACCTTGCCCGCGGGCCTAACCGAGCAACTCTCAGTCAAACTAGCAGCCAGCAAAACACACATTTCTGGCTGTTTATACCTACTACCCCTTCCGCCGCCTATTTCAGGGACGATGAAAATGAGGTAACAAGGCAAACACAAAGGGAATACAATGACGTAAACGAAGGATGGTTAAAACAATGAAAGCTAGAGATTCAAGGAGATCCAACCACTTCATGACGTGTTTATGTCCATCTTTTTGTTTTCTTTTTGGGCTGTTATAAAAGGGCCTTCGAAATGTTATTGTGATATTCAGAATTGATCTCAGGTTGTTATGCACTGAATAATCTGTAGCTAATGTGAAATCACCGGCTGGATGATTTCTGGGATGTCTTAAAAAACCTTTCATTAGAGAACTTTTCGGACCAGATAATCTTTGCAGAGTATGACTTCGGCTACAGTTGGTTAGCAAAACAGTATACACGAAGACATATTTTCAGAAGAGGTCTATGGTGAAAGAGAGAAGAGCAAGCGAGCGGAGGAAGGGGATGGGACGTCGCTGACAGAAGAAAGATAGAGCTGATTGTTGGCGTCGAAAGCCGGGGCCTTAGTAATGTCAGTATGAACGGTGATCCATTGTGATAATGCTCAATGAAACGGAAAAATGTTGCAAGCGCTGCTCGAAGGCAGAAGTGAGCAGACGGTTTGTTACGTAATGTCGGGTCACGGCAGAGCAGACATTCAGCACCGAACAAGCTAATGATGCGGCCAGATCGAATTTGGCCACAAATGAGTTATCAGTCACGATAAGTTCAGCTTTTTGCTGCATAAATGATTAAAATAGGTACGGATATGAGCATAAATGTCATAAAGTTTATTTCTATTGAGTTATTCGAAGATTTCATTCGCACCTTTCTGGTAAAATCGTAACACCGTTGCATGAGTTTCTTCAAAGCAACTTTTTTGGACATGACATGGACACACAAACATGCGCTTTACCCCAGTACCTTAGACTTGAGTTATTGTGAATGAATATGGGCTCAAAATTGGCATTTAAAACAATGTAGATGTAAAATACAAGCTTACGTGCGAACAACCTTTTGGACCAACCTATTATATTGGGTTGGCGTGAAAGTTCCGGAGTAATTCGGACAGAACCAATAAGTTTCCAGATCTACCTGGTTATATGGTTTCGTATTAGAAAAAGTATTGAAAAGTTTGCTTTACGGCTGATGCAAACGTATCCTTTTTGGCTAGGCTTAGAGTGAGCACCGTTCGGCAAGTAACATGTTAAGACGCGACACCTCGAGCGTCTCTTGTATCTTCAGACTTCATTCTATCAATTCTTCACTTCGGGTGCGGTCACATGCTTAAGCATGTAACGGGGCACCGCTTGCGAGTGTTCTCTTTCTTCATTCTCTCTTTCTCATCTGGCTACGCTGACATTAACTGTTTTCCTCTATTAGGCCCGTATGCACGTACATCCCCGCTGGGGAGTGTAGGGATCTGAGCGTGTCAGATTTAGGTAATCTAAAAAACTGTATTATTCTTTTCATGTTCATGTTATAAAGGATTGAGCGTAATGGATATTAGAAAATTGGCATACAGGCTGATTTTCACTATTGAACCGCAGCCCGCGGTTCAGTGGGCTGAGCTTCATCGAAGCGGTTCATCGAACATTTCGATATTCTGAGATTTCATTACTTCCCACTACGAATATGTTCTGCAATGCCATAGAATATCCTCGGTACAATCTTAAAGCTTCCAGCGAGTTTATACAAAGACAAATGATGTTGCCCTGTGGTTTCCCTGGAAATCACAAGAAACAGTGAAAAACTCAGATTGTATGACAGTTCCTCTCATCCATTATACTCACTTTAGAGATGGGAACCTTCTCTAAAGAGAGATAGAAGAAGAATTATATAGATCCGTAGGGCCGCATGCACTAAAATCTCTGCAGGAAACGGGATCGCAGCTCAAAAGAAAGCTTGGTATACTGATCCAGATATCTTAATTTCAAGCTGTCTACCTAGCCGTAGGTATTCCTGCTATCCACTATGCTATAGAACAGAAGCGAAAGCTGTTTAAGCCGCGTTTTCCAGCGTTCTGAACAATCCCTTTATGACCCCTGGCTGCTGGCCGTCTTTTCTCTAAACTCATTTTTCTTCTCAAAATTAGGGAACCTCCATAGGTTGCTGGCAACGGTTGCCGAAGTTGCCGGGGATAAGCGGACGAACTCCGCCAGTTTCAACCGCCTTCGCGGACTACTGGTCCTGCAACGACATGCAACAATATAGCAAAACGACTAGTTGCCAGCGCAGGCGGGCTCAACTAACGAAGTTCGTTTCCTCACCTGGTTGCCGGCGTTGCCGGTCGTTGTACCTCATGATAGCCTCCACGTTTCGCGCGCTCTCTAGCTGTCTCTGACCCCGGCAACCCAGCAACCTCGGCAGCCGTTGCCGGCAACTTATGGCCGTTCCCTTAACGAAAACATTCCAAAGTTGAACTGATTATCTTACCCCACCTGCGCAACAGTGAAATCCCAAAGCCCCCGACCTGGTTCAATCAATTTAATGCATGCGGCTCTTACTGAGGAGCGAGATATGACGCATCCCCTCCCAGATCCCTCCCTCCCCAGCGGGGATATACGTGCCTGGGGGGCTTAGATTTTCCTCAAATTTCTCACTTCCCGGGTCCGGGTGGCGAGCAAGAGGAACAATAGCTGACGGGTGTCAATGACTAACACATCTCTTACCCTCTTTTCTAACCATCCATACGCGAAGATTTGGAGCATTTCTTTGTTCCAGGCTTTTGAGTAGACTGAAGGATGCAGTGATTTTATCAGGTTGGAAATGAGTTGCGAAAATACGTTGAAATCCGTTTAAAAGTGTTCCAAAGTGAAACTTCGCGTATTTCACGTTCTGTCTTGCAATAGCATCATCAGTTCGAGATACGAACAAAATTACTTAGTATGCCATCGTATTATCGTTATTCATTTTCACTGAATCTGGAGTTCGCATTTTGTGAGATAAATACCCTATTTTCCGGAGTATAAGCCGCATTTCTTTTCACCGCGCGCGGGCTAAGATGCGATGTCGTTCGCGATGCGCGAAGCCGCACAAGCAGCAACTACTATCTATTTCGCCTGGTAATCTAATACGGGTTTTCTGCTTTCGTTCTTTATTTAGTTTCTTCGCAGATGTATTTGTTTGTAATAAATTTCCCCCTTCTCAATTATTCTTCAAGAATCCGCCGAACAATAAAAGAACGTTCGATACCAGTAGTAACATGGGATAGAAAGGTGATAAGCTTCAAACCGGTAAATCAAAATAAAAGAAAGCACAACTTCAGCACCAGTAACATCATTGAAAAAAGGAAAGCACACAACCAGTAATATCATTTAGGAAGGAAAACACAACCTAAACACCCGCAAAGTCACATGAAACAAGAAAGAAGGTCTAAGCATTCTCACTATCATCAAAATGACTATCAGACATGACTATCCGTACTAAAACGCACCCAGTTTCCAATTTGCTATATAGCTCTTTTCAAAGGCGCTTTCGCGCCACTGTTCGCTGCGGCGGGTGCGGCTTGTATATGTACGGTGCCGCTTATACTCCGGAAAATAGGGTAATTCATTGTCATGCGATAACGGTAGCGGCTAGCAATTGCTATCGTTCCTCTTGCACCACTCCCGGGGTGGTATGTAACAATCGCCCGTCCGGGTAAGTTACCCGGATAGATAGTTTCCGCTTCATAGCTCGCTGCTCTGGGAATCTGTGTTCTTCCTTGTTTGTTCATCTATTGAAGGCTCTACTACCCTCATATTGTAGCACAATGACTAGCAGCACTTTGCTGTATAAGCTGAAATAATAACATGCGTAGCACTGTCGTAATAAATGGACAGCAAAACTCTGTGACTTTTTCCTTGAGTTTTTGCGGATATAAATAACTTTGAAAAAGAGCGTGATCAGTGGGAGATCCCGTTCGGGATCATAGAAATAACGAATTATCTCAACTTATACAGCAAAGTGCTGCTAATGATTGTGCTACAATATTAGGGTAGTAGAGCCTCCCAAAGATGAACAAACAAGGAAGAACACAGACCCCCATAGCACCGATCTATGAAGACTATCCGGGTAACTTACCCGGACGGGCGATTGTTGCATACCGCCCCCGATTGACGTTCTGCTTTCACATATCCGGGAGGATGCGTCTCCGTGTGCTCGTCCATTCTTTTCGTTTTTTTGTGCAGACCTAGTTCATGAGTTCCAGGATCGGACGTTTTCAAGCACCTGCCTTATCGTATTTACAACAATTCGTAAGTAACGGAGATTTCGGACTTTTCTATAGTTTTCTGATGAGCTTCACTTTTGGGCATCTTCAGCGTTCTTTCTTCTGTCCCGCTTTTCCTTGCGACGAGAAAAGTGCGAACTTGTAGCGGGGTTAAAAAATGAAAGCTGTTCTGCTTCATGTATCCCGGAAGATCGGACACGTACCCTATTTTCAGGTGTATAAGCGCGGGGAATTTTTTCTAGGATCGACCACCCCAAGTATGCCAAAGACTTCGCGACCAAAGGCCCGTAGTGTGTTTATTGCTTAAAGGCACCGTCCACCCTGATTTTCGACTTCCATGTTTTTGTCGCTTCAGGGCCTTCTCAGGTCCCTGATTCCGAATATGAAGTCGAGAATGCGCGAAAACCCCAACAGTTCCCGTTCCGGAGAACCCACAGGCCGGCTTTCCGAAACGGTGATTGGATGGGCGCGCACAAATGGGCGGGCATGGACGGGGGTCCTCGCAGAGCTCGGCATAGGTGGCTTATAAGCAAGCTGGATATCATTTTTGGCTCCATTCAGGAGTCACGCCGCGCGCCGTGCCGCTTCGTCGCGAACGTCGCGTCTAAATTTTGTACCCCACAGAACTGCTCGGTGCTAAAGTGGCACGGCGCCAGTCTAGGGGAGTGGGGGGTGGGGGCAGATACATGGCTCGTATCATAAGTAAGACTGCGCCAGG
Organism: Cylicocyclus nassatus; assembly: GCA_958299035.1. Classification (NCBI taxonomy): domain Eukaryota; kingdom Metazoa; phylum Nematoda; class Chromadorea; order Rhabditida; family Strongylidae; genus Cylicocyclus; species Cylicocyclus nassatus. Next base: position 22,251,690 of record CATQJL010000326.1, read on the forward strand.
AGTGCTAGCTTGTGTTTTGCTGACATCGCTCGCGGCATCGCTTCGCGAAAAATTCGCGCCGACCGTGACTCCTGAGCGTTCCCCTCATTTTTGGGGACACGCAAATGGGATATCGTTTTTGTGGCCAAAAAACACAATTTAGGTTATGCTTTTTTTCGTCGAAGTCTCGCTTTTTTTTTACTCGATTCGGATATTTCAGATAAGGGTCAAAGGGGACCTCGTAAAATTTTGCGAAAGTCAAGGAGAACTTCTTTTTTTGCATTTTTGAGAAGCCACCTCTTGCCGAGCCCTGGGTTCTCGTGCTTATTCGCTATTCCGAATTTTCTCGCTTCCGAAGAAGCATTTTGCGCCGCGACTTAGGCACTGGAATGGTAAGGGGCTGTACTATGATATGCTGTCAAAAGCTCAACACCCTCAGCTTAGGGTGGACGTTGCCTTTAAGAGATTCGTGCGGCAATAGGATCGCTTTCCGAAGCACAGTGCTGAGCAGTTCGCTTAAAAATTCGAAGAAGTGCGGCTTACACACCTGAAAATAGGGTATTTAAAATTACACATAGCTGCGAGGGGCGCGCTCCATGATCCAAAGCCAGTTCGGCGCGCATAGTATAGCTATTGGAGCCGTTACGCATCTAAACCCGTCTTCTCATTCATAAAAATACCAGTCCAATGAAGAGGGATGAGTTTGAAATTGAAACACATAAAGTTTAGCTGAGAACAAATCCCTAGTTTAGAGTGCAGCACTGACTATTGAGACGTAATGAATTAGTGTATAGAATTGTTTAGGTTTTCCACCGCAGAATCTGAGTTACAGAGGGTAAGTTGAATTCTCTGAGCAGCGACGTTATCATAGAGTTCAAGACGACTTGAAATTTGACTGAACTTCAGTAGAGTAGAAGTAGTAGCGCTACACTCGTGTAATGTAATAGATGAACAAATAACTGTTGAAAACTTTTGTTGCAGTAGACACAAAGCCATGATGTAAGTTCCTCTCCCGCAGCGAAATATTAAGCAATTTGGTGGGTACCAAGTGATCAGGGGGTATAAGAGTTGTGGAATAAGGTTTATTCGCACGGGCGTAGCTCAGACACTCGCGGTTGAGTCGCGCCGGGCAAAACGAGGTGTCGTCAACGAATGCCTGGGCGACTCGCGAAATCGGTGTCGCTGCAAAATCAGGACACCTGATTTTGTGTCGCGGCAAAAGTGCGCGACAAAATCGGGGCAAAATCGGGACACCTGCGCGAGACACCAAAATGCCCCGATCGCGTTCAGAGCACGCGGCCTACGCCCTTATTTAACAGGTTCTTGCGTCTTCTGTGCCCTTTCTCACGCCTCCCTTTTCACTTACCTAACGTCCTTAATCTCTTTGGGTCCCACTTCTTATGCTTGTAACTTTTCTGCTAATAAAACACAGTCTTACGTCGCGAAATTTATTAACAATTACACAAGATCTTCTCGAGCAGGCTTTACATCAACATCGAAATAAGACACACAGACAGACAGCAAGTATGAAATTCGAGGCACCACAATAACGACGATTACGAAACAACTACAACAAAAAATGTAGACAAATCATCAGGCTTCCTCGATGTCTTCGACTTTATCTTCTATGCATTCAGTCTTCCTGAGTGGTACCGGTACTCCTGCCTTCAGAGTCTTCGATGACGACACGTTCTGAAAAACAAGAATTATTGATACCAGGACCACATAAAACAGATGAATCACTTTTGATGGAGGAAGAGCGGATCTTTCAGGGTCAAAATGATATGTTCGGATGTCTGCCCTGCAAAATTATAGTTAAGAAGTATGTATCGCTTCTTCCGTATGAGAAAACTCACAAGGCCCTCCCTATTGCTATCCTTGCGTGACCGTTCCATACAACTCTTTTCTCTGAGAGGACGTTGAATAATTTCTCGCGACCGTCATCATCTACTGCTAAGGACAACCACCACCTAAATTCCAGTGCACATAAAGGTCTTCCGAGGACATACACAGTCGAGTAGATTTCCTGCTTAATATAGTGTCCCTGCAGACGCGACAACGCTGGGGCGTCAATAATTGCCTTGCGAGTTTCCGAGTGAATGTTCTCTAATGTTTTCTTATCTTATTCTTATTCTTTTTAGGTAAATCGTCACTGATAAAGGAGAAGAGGGTAAGTTAGAGGATAAAGTCTGTTTTCTGAGTAGCTATTAGAAGCTGATCGCATCAGTTTCATGCGTATTCTTGTCACTTCATGTCTCTTTCTTCTTATGAAGTACTTTCTTGAACGCTAGTAGGTTTTTACGATTGACTTATTATCTTTATCACATGAAGTTCTCGCTCTATGATATTTCTTATGGGTGAAAGCCGAAGTTGTTACAAGACAAGCCAACTAGCGTTCAAAGAAACGTCTCACAAGAAGGAAGAGGGTTGAATTGACAAAAGAAAAGGAAATGACACAAAAAATAGGCGTAAAACTGACGCGAACTGCTTCTACGTAGATATCTGTGAATATGCGATGATGAAACTTCTCAGAAAACAGAAACTACTACCTAACTTACCCTTTTCCTCTTTATCAGCAACGGAATACCTGAAAAGCAAAGGATAAGCAAAGAAAACAGTAGAAAACATTCGTTCGGAAACTCGCAAGGCAATTATTGACGCCCCAGCGTTGTCGCGTCTGCAGGAACACTATATTAAGCAGGAAATCTACTCGACTGTACCTATTTGGATTCCGCTTATGCTCATCTGGCCCTTGCGCAGTAAGATCCAGGGTAGTTTTACAATCATTGTTTCAGGGGCTATGTTACTGTATGATGTACTATAAAATGCATCACAATAATGTATTAGGCTGGCACGAAAGTTCTTGCGTAATTCAAACAAAATTCAATAACTTTTCAAAGACTGAACCTAAATTCACAATCTTGTATGCTAAAAATATTAGAAGTCTTACGCTTCATGATGGATGTTTAAGCATAAGATTCCGTGGGCTGAACATCAAGAACGAAGCTCTCGAATATGGGGCTTCAAATTTTGCGATTTTGAGTTTGGTGCCAGAAAATCGCAGAGTGCCGCTAGCTAGCCGAAAAAAATCTGTAGAATTTACTTACACAGCAAAAGTCCATACGTTGTTTTAGCAGGCTTTGATCTCGCATGGAATCGCGAAAACAAAAAATTTGTGAAAATTCTCATTTCACAGGACAAATCCCCTTATCACTCTAACTTTTCCACAGAAACACAGTTTGCAACCAGAAATTAGACATAGTGCCTATTTAGAGCCTTGCAACGTTTTCTCGGTTGTAAAAAAGTGTTTTCGCCGGAAAACTGCGGACATGAGGGGATTTTTTCCGCAAAATGACTTATTTCACGAATTTTTTTGTTTTGCTTCACCATGCAAGATCAAAGCCTTCCAAAGTAACATATGAACTTTTGTTGTGTAAGTAAATTCTACGGATTTTTTTCGGCTAGCTAGCGGCACTCTGCGATTTTCTGGCACCAAACTCAAAATCGCAAAATTTGAAGCCCCATATTCGAGAGCTTCGTTCTTGAGGTTCAGCTCACGGAATCTTATGCTTAAACATGCATCATGAAGCGTAAGACTTCTAATATTTTTAGCATGCAAGATTGTGAATTTAGGTTGAGTCTTTGAAAAGTTATTGAATTTTGTTTGAATTACGCAAGAACTTTCGTGCCAACCTAATACATCTCAACACAAGCCCAACAGTCAACAGTCACCATGTGGGGTAAGTATGAACTTAACACTGTCGGCCATATGAGCGCCGCATTCCCTTCTTGCAAAAAATCTACACTCACCTGGGGAATGCTGCATGATATGATATAGAAAGTATACTATAATATATGGCTCCCTCCATGATCAAAATAACAGCAAGCGTGGACCAGTAGATGTTCACAGCTAGGACAACAGCACATCTTCAAGTTACGCTGACCAAATACATCACATGGAAAAGTGAAGCATCTGAAAAAGTTTCAGGAAGACTACTCAATTAGGGTAGCAATGACAGCAACTTAAAAGTAGAAGACAGCAGCAGAATTAAGCTGTCAGCATGATTTTGTATCACTTGATAAAGCATGGGAGGCTAAGAGAACATAGCTGCGATAGGGGTAAGTTAGGGTACAGCTAAGGGTCGGTGAAGTCAATGCAACATCTAGTGAAATTAAGTCTTGACGATGGAATCACAAATGTATCGCTCAAAAACTCAACTAAATGTAGCCAAAAGTCACCAGCAAAAAAGGAGGAATCTACATTTTTGCAGGGAGATCATTGAAAACATTGCTGATGGAGCACAAGCATGATTTAAAACTGGGAGCAGAGGCATGATTCAAAACTGGGAGCAAAAGCATGCTTTGAAATTGTTCGAGCCACAGAAAGAATGGTGATGCGGACTCGTTCTCAGATAAGGTAACCATATCAAAAAGCTAGCGTTGGATGAAGGACAGTAAAACAGATGAGGGTAGACCCGTCGAAACCAGCAAGTGAAAAAGAGAAGAAAATAAAGACAGAAAGAGATAAGCGGTGCTGAAAACGCAACATACCCGCATCTTTCCTTTGTCTTTCTAAAGCTTCAGCTTGTCGAACAATGTAAGCTGCAATCAGCGGATTTTTCGGAGAAGCCTAAATAAGCAGAAATAGGTTTAAATAAATAGAAAATAGAAGAAATGTACCACTTTCAGCGGAGGACTTTTCTTCTGCGACTCAGGTTTATCAACGCAATTCTGTAGTTCGTTTTCGCAAATATACTGCAAATGAAGCTCATAAAAAAAGCTTTCACCAAAAACAAAACCAATATATTCACCTCCTTCAACTGTTCCAGAAGAACAGATTTATTCCAAGCTTTGGCAAACCACGTTTGTCCAGCTCATCTTTCAAATCTACGACTCTCAAAGTCGAGAGCGGAACGCATTTACCAAAGGGTCATAAACAGACATTTGCTTTGTACGCGCAGCTTTGCGGAATATTTGCGTCTGGAATCATATATTTGTGGAAGCACAGTCACAATGTAACAACTTGCAAAAGTGTAACTTGTAGATTATGAAAAGAGATGTTTCGCTAGAATATGCATACATGGTCATTTGCAACGAAGCTAAAAAGCCAGCAACCAGTCAATATGACAAGAGTCATCCCTGGACAGTACAAAGGAACAATTCAAAGAGTTTTCAAATCAAAAGGAAGAGAAAAAGCAACAAATGCTGGGAAGAATTGACGTATAGGTGCATTATTTCGAAATCTCCTCGCCCGTCGCGACAAAATCGCACCAAAATCGGGACGAAACTAAAATGATGACTCGCGCCGGTCCACCGGATTTTGGTGCGAACGCCCATTTTGTGGGCGGATCCCCTGCGCGACTCAACCGCGAGTGTCTGAGAGATTATTCGAGAAGAGTTGTGAGGTGTGCCGGTGTGGACCGGGGAGCAACCCCTAATACATTCGGTGGCTCCTTATATATGATGGAAGTCGGAGCTGAACCGATACAGGGTACAATGTACACGAGTTGGTGCTTGAAAGGAGATGCCGCCGATTGGCTAGCGCACAGGTACCACTTACTCTTGAGTGATTAAATACTCAAGAGTGAGTAGCTCACAATTTAGCGTACGGGTACTCCGTAGGCTATTTAGAATATAGAGTTCATCAATGGTTGATGATATAGAAATCATCAACACTCCGGGCAAGCGAGAGGAAAGTGAGATCTGGTAAGATCCTAATTAGAGTAGCAGATACATGTGAAGTTGACTAGAGAGTAAGTTAATACCTACGCATACAAAAAATGAGCTATGAAGGAGGAGTTGCAAGCACTTAAACATACACACAAGGGTACGATCATTTAGATAAAGAAGTAATGGAAAAAGATCCTGGAGTGGTCGCTGAAGCTGTTTGGCGGTTTAGCGCTGCTCGTCGTCCTCACCACTTCCTCCTTTTCCACACTGAATCGATGGTAGATGATCCATTGATGACCATATCCTTGATAGACGACGTGCTTGCGCGATGTGTGTACTCATGATGTCTTCTCTCCGGTGTATTCGTCATCCTTATCTTGGTTTCATTATTTGTGAACCACTGCGGTAGCCACTCTATTCGATATCGGGCGCGAACATTGGATTTCGTCGTGGAACGTATTGTGGCCAACCAACGTTTTCTGTCTGCTCGAGCTCCAGCGAGAATGGAGGCAGTGATTGTTTGCCTTGTGAAGCTGGACTGTCGGCTGTATGAAGAACATGGTTGTAGTTTTGTTGGCAACAGAATCTTTCCCCTTTGGATTGTTCCTTCATCCTGCTTTGCCGATAATGGCTTGTTGCCCGTTCGTGTGTCCGTACTGTTGAGACGAGAGTACGATTTGGGTTTCTTCAATTTCTCGTTGTGTTGTAAACGTTGGGCTGTTGTTCCTGAGTGTTTCCTTCAGTGTTGATATGCAGCCGAATGTGCCAACAAAACTTGATGTAGTGGTAGTGGCGCTCGCCTTTGATATAACGTGTCCAAAGATGGTTGAAGCCAGAATGAGGCCTGGAGGAAGCTCAGAAGCTCATGCACTCTGTAGTTGTGGGGGTTAACAAGGTTTAGGAGGTCTTGTCCTATGATCAGATCGGGTGAGATGCTTTTCGAAGAGAGCGTATCTTGAGCAGTTATCAGCTTAAGTCTGCTTCCGTGAGACTTGCCGTCTGCATGTCGGTAGTCAGCTTCTGCTTAATGTGCAATGACAATTTCTTGAGTTTCTCGGAGCTGTAAAGACTTTTCAAGGTGATTTGTACTTCAGATGAGTTGGATTGCTCTTGTTGTTCGCCCATTCCAGATGTAGTAAACGAAGTAGTACGAAGGATTGGAAGCTTGAGTTCTTCAAAGTTCTGATCTGATGAAACTTCGCTGTGCACCGGAGTCAAGTAGTCGTTACTGGCTGGTAATCCCACTCTGGCTCGTTGAATATATTAGGTTGAACCGAAAGTTCGTTCGCACCATTTTCAAAAAATCATAACTTCTTTCCGTCACGACGATTTTGCGCAGTTTAAGTTTTGTTGGAAAGCGAAAAGCATGTAGTTTCCAAAAGTCCCCTGGCAACTTTCGAGCATGTTCAGATTGCAGAGGTAAAAATGAAAGAACGATAACATCCGAAATTCGGAATTTTTGAGAAACAATTCCAAAAATCTAGAAACTGCGCGATAAAATCCAGAAAAGCCATTATCCTAATTTTTTTATATTTGATTACTAATTGAGTTAAGTTTGTGCTGATCGAGCCCTTCTTTCGAAAGTTATGATTTTTTGAAAAAAATTCCGAAAAATCACTTTCCTAAGAATTCCTAAGAAATTGACTTTTCGGCATTTTTTTTCAAAAAATCATAACATTTGAAAGAAGAGCTCGATCAGCACAAACTTACCTCAGTTAGTAATCAAATATAAGAAAAATTAGGATAATGGCTTTTCTGGATTTTATCGCGCAGTTTCTAGATTTTTGGAATTGTTTCTCAAAAATTCCGAATTTCGGATGTTTTCGTTCTTTCATTTTTATCTCTGCAATCTGAACATGCTGGAAAGTCGCCGGGGGACTGTTGGAAACCGCATGCTTTACGCTTTCTAATAAAATTTAAATTGCGCAAAATTGTCGTGAAGGAAAGAAGTTATGATTTTTTGAAAATGGTTCGGTTCAACCTAATAGTTGCCGATACAATTTGAAGAATGCATTGATCCTGTGCAAGCGAAACACTTCGGGATTGTAGACTTCTTGTCGTGAGCCTTGTACGACGTGCGTATTACTCTTCTCATGACGATCCTGATTGATGTCACGTGATTACCAAGAGCAGGTGACTGTTGATCAAGTGCAGGAACTCGGATTGCGTCAAGAATCCTCTGCGTTCCTGCTTCTGACAAGCAAAGAGATCCATGGTGTGATCCTTTGCATTTGGGGCACACATCGAATTTCGTGCAAGCCGAGTTGTGATCGCTTGCAAAACATCTCCAAAACACTCCTTGATTTGTTGCTTCAAGTCGTCGGGCTTCTGGTGTGGTGTACCTCTGACAGGTATGTGGAGAATGTGGTTGTCCACATAAACACAAGCGTTTTGGTTTCGAAAGGTGTTTTTTCCATCACATCTGGCAGTCCTTTCATCTTCTTGGTTGTTTGGGTGGTAGTTGGTTAGAAAGAGAGTTTCCGTTGTTAGCAAGATGGTCTCTCGCAGTGAAATGATGCTGTCGGTGGTGTTCAGGATTTCGCTAACATCAAATGGATCATCTTGTACCGCTTCTTTCTGGATGGCGGTCGTACAGATGGATTCGGGAAATTTGGAAAAGATTATTCAACGCCAAAGTCTGTCTGCGAAAGTCTGCGTTCATCTTTGCTCCTGTTTGCTCCAGGTGAATGATCCTTAAGTTGATTGCTTCGAAAGTGTCTCGGCAACCTCTCGGATCATCTGAGGCCCTGGGTAGTTTTTCGATCTTTTATAAGTATATCTGCCATGTTGGCAGAGCGATCGAAATGTTTCTTCAAGATATCTATCGCTGTCTGATATCTGTCTCCGATGACGGGTATGCAGCTCAAGGTGGCTGCTGCTTTCCCCTTCAGTGCTTGCTTCAAAAAGAGGAATTTGTATGTATCCGATAGCTCCTCGTCAGTGTGGATGAGAGACTCGAAGACGGTCCAGAAGCTATTAAATTCTCGGAAGTTGCTTGAGAACGTAGGGATTTCCAACAGAGGTTTTCGAATTTTGATCTGCCTTTCACTGCGTTCTGAAATCCAAGCTTGTCCACTATTACTACTTGTTTGACTCGGTATGCTCGGAGCATCACAGTGCAGACATGCGTCTTGTGCTTTCAGTTCATGTTGCCGGAACTCTATCTTTGTCCGCCACTGCACTACAGTCACTTCCAGGTCAAGTGTCTCCATCTCTATGTGCTTGCTGAGCTCCATCATCAGTTTGTCTCTTTCTTTTTCCTCATTCCGTGCGCTGATGGACTCGATTGCGGAGTTGATCTGCGTCTCTTGAAGCTTCACTGCGTTGTGTAGAGAGTTGAGAAGATTGGTTGTCAATCCCGTTTTCTTTTTATGTACTGCTCACATTCTTCTTTCAGTGAGGAGAATATGAAGGGGACATCAATATTTTCGATTTGTGACCGTGGGATTCCACGAGTTTGCAGGCGTTGTTAATCCTGATCTTAAAAAGCTGGAGCGATGCCATTTTCTTTTTTGCTGCACGGGGTAGAATCGTGCGCTGGTGTGGTGATTAATACCGTTCCAGTTTGGAAGTGTGCATCCTCCTTTTGTTGATCGCTTTGGCTTGAGGGCGACAGCGGGGCTGGCCTCGATACGATAGCTGTCCTTACTGGTTGCAAGGAAGCTTTCTAGTGAGCTGGCAGTTGAGTGCCGAGCGTCTACTAGCTGTCAGCAAGCGCGCCTGGTTGGCTTGTGCGCTGTACTGGACGATAAGGTGTTGGAACCTGTCCCGTGAATGTAACGAGCCAAAGCTCAAGATCGATGAACCAACCGTAAATGAGCTTGGAAAGTTGAAATTTCTGTTGCTAACTGTGGATGGACCAGTCAGTCAGCTAGAAACCTCTTTGCTAAGCTATGGATATGACCTGATAGCTTTGCAAGGTGGAACTCGTTTGTGAAAGTGGATGAACCAGCAATCACAGAGTGTTTTTGGATACGGAAGCCAAAAAAAGTTCGAGGATTTCTGTTGCTAACTGTGGATGAACCAGTCAGTCAGCTAGAAAAACCTCTTTACTAGGCTATAGGTATGACCTGATAGCTTCGCAAGATGACGATCGGGGAACCGATGGTACCAACTCTTTGATATATAGCTCGCCCTGATGTTTTTTGCCCTAAGCACCATCTTCAAGACTTACTTCAACTTAGATTTACAGTATGGAAAATAGTCGCCCTTCATTAGTGTAATTTACTTAGGCACTTTGAAGTATTGAAACCATTGAGGGGGTCAGATTTTGTCCTATTTAGACTCAAAGATAGCTTATGTTACAAAGATATTTAGGTTGCTAACCATATAAACATTGGTTGCCGTATACATTTGCTTGAATGTTGAAGGCAGCGTCCCCTCGAAATGATGGGTGCCGATTTTACAGTATTAAGATGGTAGACCCTCCAGCTAATCTATTAGTGAAGTTTGAAGCGAAAAAGCGTTTTCGAAAGCCCAAAATCCGCTCCGGAAGACTGACGGACGCCGCCCATTTCCAGACTCCGCCCACTTCTTACACTTAGTTCGGAGCGAACGCCGACATGGACAGCTTATTTTTACCATTTTCAAGCGCTGAAAAGCTCAGATAAGGCTTCAACATCCATGGCGAGAAGGCTCCGAAGAGGTGAAAAACCGGAGATCGAATTTTTACCGGGACACTGCTTTTAACGTATGTCCAAAAATGCATCCAAAATTAATTGAAAACTGATTACTCTAAATTGCTTCTCAAATCTGCGTTGTGTAACTTTTGCAAACCCGCAATCAAAAATCCCACTACGATTTCGAGCATCTCAATTTTTCTGATATTGTAACCCATCTTGCTAACAAGGGAATGGAACCACTTCGGTCAGATGTCGAAGTGGCCGATCCAAACAAGCTGCATACCGTTCGATGCAGCACAGAACGCTAATTTCAACTCTGTCTTCCATATCTGCAGAACAATTTTGTAGGCGAAGTTATGAGCACTTTACTGCGGAAAAATCGTACACATGCAAAATTAGGCACATTATTGCACTTTTATCCCTCTGGCTACGGGCCATATGATGTGACCTAATTGCATGTTTTGACCCAGCACAGAGCCGAGAATGGCTCTATACGATCAAGTTTACCCTCTACACGCACGTTTTCATAGCAAAATAATGGCCTTTAAAGGCAGCGTCCAGGCAGATCTGGGCCTATGGGGCTTTTACGTGGAAAGTACTTTTGGGGCCATAACTAAGGCAGCTGCCCAAGCGGCAGCTCATGTAGTGCTCTAGTGGCTGAGATATTCCCCTCGAAACTGGCCCCCGCGAACGTATTCGCATGGATTCATGGCAGTTCCGCGCCAGGATCCACACTTTGCGCCATGAATCCATGTGAAACACGGTTGCGGGGTCCAGTTTCGAGGGGAATATCTCAGCCGCTAGGGCACTACCTGAGCTGCCAGTTGGGCAGTGGCTTAGTTAGGGCCCCAAAAGTACTTTCCAGTAAAATCCCCATAGGTCCAGACTTGCCTGGACGCTGTCTTTAACGGCTTATAATTTCATCCACGAAAGCGTTCTGCAGATAAGGAAGACGTTTCAAAGTCAGCGTTTCATGCTGCATCTAATGGTATGCAGATTGTTTGGATTGACCACTTCGATTTGTGACCATTCCTTTGTAAGGTGCTACCGTGCTGGAAGTTCCTACCTTTATCCTACATTGGTGAAGAGTGATCTCATTCACTCTGCACTCAGTAAGTGGAGATCGGCCAAAGACAAAAGGCCAAAGACACAAGGGAAAAGTGTTTTCTACTTGATTGCAACGTTTGCAGTTCTGTGGTCGTATTCATCAACCTGATCCGGAGGTGCGCCAGATTTGGGAGAGCTCCGGAGCAGGTGGAATGGCAGAGCTCCGGAGCGCTCCAGAGCGCGGCAGACTCGCGCCGCTTGCCCGCCGGAGGTATCACTTCGACTGTCTGAGGTAGTCTCACTGATGGCGGCGTGGGTTATGGAGCAAAGCCATGCCGCGTTCGCGTGCGATATATCCTGAGGGCTCATTGCGTTGCCTCGCTTTTGATTGCAGTCGCAGAGGAGCTAGCGTTGCCCAGCGGATAGCCATTCTCCACATTCTCCAGAGATACAAATCAGGTAGGTGCCAGAGTAAGCGAATATTTTGTTCAAGTTGGGGTCCTGCGGAGAATTGACGTCTCTCACCATACTGGCATCAATCCAAGTGACGTCAATTCTCCGCAGGACCCCAACTTGAACAAAATATTCGCTTACTCTGGCACCTACCTCAAAAACAAACGATTCTGAGGATGAAAAAATCAGGATATAAAAAGAAGTGTCTGTAAGCAGAACTCAAGACAAAGCAAAGAAAGAGGTAATCTCTTTTTGCAAAGTCAATGACGGAAAATTTCTGTCCCTTTTCTCCATTGATTTTCGTCTACCACTTCTTTTAAACGCCTTTCGAATCAAATTCAGCCTTTGATTTATCCAAGATTCAGCCTTTAATTATCCCCAAGAATTTTGTTTCTTTACTGCACTTATACACTTTGAACATCTTACGGCGTAGCAATAAAGAACGGCTCAATCCGCTAGCGGAATCAGCGCTATTTCTGTGGCAAACTGGGATGAGAGAACGAAGGCCGCCAGTCTGAGCTGCCTTTCGCGGCGTAGTGTTGTTTCACATCGTTACAGGACCAGTAGTCCGCGGAGGCGGCCCAAACTGGCGGCTTTCGTTCCTCTATCCCAACTAAAGGCGACGCAACACTTATGACTGTACACTGCCAGAGCTGTTGCGAAAGCGCAAAACTCCACTTTTGCGCATGATAAATCAAAACGGGAGACTTAAGTTTTGCACTGTCGCCTCACAGTAGCGGAAATAGTTGAAGCTCGAGAGTAGAAATCAAGAGTGACAGTTGGCATCAATATTTAGTCCAAATAATCTATGTGACATGCTGGTGGTGCTCGCGCCAACTGAAACTACGGAGAACCATATGAATCTCTGACAAACAGCCTTCGTTTTGTTTGCACCAGGATCCGTCCTCGCAGTTGTTGCTACCAGACTGCTCTGAAATTTCGCAAGTACTCCTAGTCCACGTAGGAAAAATGAGGTAGGCTCTATGCTGCGCAGCTTCCTGGCAGCTTCTACCGCTAAATCATGCTGAGTGGACATTACCACCGAAACTTCGCCAGCTTGCCATTCAAAGAAAGACTTGACAGAGGTTGCTTGATTTACACGCACGCATTACACGCAGCAATTCGAGCACTCTCTCAGAGCTTCTGATGTAACTTTTGAGAGTTAAGTCAGCGGGACTGAACCTAAAATGTTTGTACCCTCGTTGTAAGCCTTCGTTGCACTCACCTCGTAATCACTAGCGCTGTAGGCCTACATAAACCATGCAGTAACGAAGGTGTCACCTACCCACGAAAAGAACGCAAACACGAAAGCCAAGGCTAGTTGGAAGGACTGGTAGGAGTAAGCTAATCCTACAGCCGCTATACAACGATTGCGCACACAGCCCACGTATTACGGCTCTGCTAGAGGATTCTGATCAATTCAGTAAGATTACTCTGAAAACTTAGTGTCAAGGTTGTTACTCTAATTTTAGAAATCTTCACAACTACTCTCTAAACAGGTCCCAGGCAAAATCAGCTCCGCGCCGGCTTAACAGTCTTTTCTGGCTCAACTTATTTGAACTTTTAAATCAACTAGAATGGCGGCTGGAAGGCGGGGCTTTGTGACCTAATTATGGCCGCACGCGCCCGCGACGCCATCTTCGTCTTCCTCGCGCTCGTGCACTCTGACCATCCTAGTATTATAGGTCACTAGCTGGCTTACCCGGCTCCGCCGTATCCGGACCAAACTTGGCACACATACACTTCGGGCCCCGGCGGGTGTCACAGTCCACTTTTCGTTATCGATCGATGTCGATTTTACCGATTTTTATCGATTTTTTTGCAGAGTTCACCTACAGGGCTAGGAGTTGGCACAGGGGGGAAGTGAGCATGGGGATTCCGAATACAATATTAGTTTTCAGAATTATCGATTACTTTTATTGATTTTATCGATTTTTTGTAAATTTTCACATGCGAGGCTGGGATTTTGCACAGGGGGGTAATCGAGCATGTTGATTACGAACACAATATTAGTTTTCAGGATCGTCCATTACTTTTATCGATTTTATCGATTTTTTGTAAAGTTTGACCTGCGGGGCTGGGAGTTTGCACAGGGGGGTAATCGAGCATGCAGATTACGAATACAATATTAGTTTTCAAGATCGTCCATTACTCCCCCTTGGGGATGATCAGCATGCTCGATTACCCCCCTGTGCCAACTCCCAGCCCCGTAGGTGAACTCCGCAAAAAATCGATAAAAATCGATAAAATCGATATCGATCGATGACGAAAAGTAGCCTATGACACCCGCCGGGGCCCGAGGTGTATGTGTGCCAAGTTTGGTCCGGATCGGTTCAGAAATGGAATTTTCTATTCGGAACATACGTACACACACACAGACAGACATACAGACATACAAACAGACATTCAGCTTTATATATAAGATGAAGCCCGGCCTTCCAGCCGCTAATCGAGATGTATTAAAAAGTACACTATCTCACACTGCCGACGTCTCACTATCAATACCTAATGGACGACGAGAACTTCGACTTCGCGAAGCCGGCATCGCATCATACTCGAATCTCTAACGTTACGCTACCAACATCTAAGACAAGATCGAGAAAATCTGGGCTTTACGTCGGTACTGGACTTTTCACGATCCCTAATGTTTCCTTGTCAGCTTCTGAACTTTAAGATTATGGAAAGCTTTGTCTTTACAGCAGCACTGACTTTTACTCGAACATTGAAAGAAGATCCGAGCTTCATGAGACCGGCAGCGGACTTTTCATAAATCCTACATTTCATTACTAATTGAATCAAGATTCATGAAATTAGAATCCATGTTCGACTATCCATAAATCTTGGCATAGTTTGAATCTTCTGATTAGTTTCTTTAGCAGCGTCCAAGATTGGTACAGATATTTATTCCACAATATACAGACTGACGTTTCGGCAAACTCGCCTTCTTCAGAGTCTGAAAAGTCGAAAACACATGAGTGAACTATCCGATCAAACACCTTATCGACTACAGAAAAGAGCCCAACCCTCTAAACAAGCAACAGTATCAACCAAAACGCAACATTAAGCTAGTGCTGATCTTAAAAGATGATAGATTTGGTGGGTGCAGACCACTTATGTCAAAAACTGTACTGCATTACTTTTATATTAATCTAGTGACCCGGTCCTGACCTGACCTCATTATTCAAAAGCCACAAAGGCTCTGATAAGGTGACAGCTCGTTAGTAATGGCTAGGCACTCATCCTTCCGGTTGATTTTTGGATTTTGGGCGGCTATCCAAAACGCTTCGAGTGTCTTGCGCGCTAGGATTTCGGGTTCACGCGACAGGATTCGAACCTGTACTCCCACCTCCGCGTCGTCATGGCTGAGCCTGCGATGCATGCCTAACGGAGTAGCTACATTGCCCTTGCTGAGACCATCTAAGTGTTCTGATGCGCGTACATAGGGGGCGGCCTGTCTCGCCAATGTACGTGTCTCCACATGTTGTACACGTGATAAGGTAGACAACACCTGATACCATACAGTCTCCTTCCTTGCCAAACGGACAAACTACACAATGAGGAGTTGTACAGAGACGATCATACTCGCGGTTTCGTACCAGTTGCTGCTTAAGGTTTGCAGGAGGAATATCGACGATCCTTACTATATCGTTGAGGTCTGCTTGATGGAGCACTTTGCGAACAGCCCTACTAAACTCTTCTGAGATGTATGGTAGAAAGAATGAGATCTGATCTTCAGCTTCTGATCTAGGCGAACGATGAACCCGGGATCTGTGAGGACGATGAGTCTCCGTGCTATATCCATTGGATCTTGCTACGGATCTAGCGAGTTCCAGCGAGTGCATCTTTTCTTCTCTATCAGAAGAGACCCCTGCAGCCGTTCTAAACATGTTCCCTATGAGCTTTTATTCGTGCAGGATGTGCCGAAGTATGGTGTACTAAAATATTCTCGCTACTCGGCTTTCGGTACCATCTGGTCTTGAAACGTCTATCTGACAAGCACAACTGCACGTTGAGGAACGGCAGCCATCCATCTTTGAGTTTTTCCCTCGTCATCTTGATGTTCCTGTCCTGAGCATTCATGATATTGAAGCAAGAATCAAGTTCGGCCTGAGTGGGACACACGATACAGCAGTCGTCCACGTACCGACAGTAGAGGAGAGGCTTGCTTGCCAGTACCGGAGCTTCCACCTTGGACATGAAAACAATCGCTAAAGTCGGCGCTAGTCTTTGTCCCATAGCCAGTCCTCTTATTTGCCTGTAATAGTTGCCGCACCAACGAAAGATGGAGCAGTTGAGGCATTCCTTAACCAACGACAAGATGCCTCTGGTGCTAAGACCGTAAAGATTAAGTGACGACTGGTGTTCTAGAAGAAGTTCGAATGTCGCTTGCATCGCGGCGTCGTTGGAAACGTTGGTATAGAGCGATTCCACATCGAAAGACTCCAAAACGCACCCTTGCCTTACGGGGCACGCGACTGCGACATGGCTGCGTCGCAGCAGCGTCACAGCCGCGTCACAGCCACGTCGCACCTCGAACCAACCGCCTTCGTCTTGCAGGAGCTTATATTCAAAAAGGAAATTTTGCCCTATGTGCCGCTTGAAGACCGTTCAGAAAATTATATGAACTGCCCCAAACTCCCGATCGAGTTGCCCTACGTGCTTACAGACCGATAGTAAGTATTCAGAAAGAAAGTTTATGCCCTATGTGCCGCTTGAAGACCGTATATGTAAGAAAAACCAACTACGACCATACAAAAAAAACAACGAATTCAAGTATTTACAGCGTATTCTCAAATTGCCGTACATGTCACTTTAGGACTTTCAAGTCTGAGAAATGCCCCAAACGCACAGAAATCTGTTTCCCTGCCCGATCGAGTTGCCCTACGTGCCGCTTACAGAGCGATAGTAACTATTCAAAAAAGAAATTTATGCCCTATATGCCGCTTGAAGACCGTTCAAAAATTACAAGAACTGCCCCAAACACACAAAAATCTGTTTCCCTGCCCGATCGAGTTGCCCTACGTGCCGTTTACAGACCGATAGTAACTATTCAAAAAGGAAATTTTGCCCTATGTACCGCTTGAAGACCGTTCAAAAATTACAAGAACTGCCCCAAACACACAAAAATCTGTCTCCCTGCCCGATCGAGTTGCCCTACGTGCCGCCTACAGACCGATAGTAAGTACTCAAAAAGAAAGTTTATGCCCTAAGTGCCGCTTGAAGACCGTATATATAAGAAAACCAACTACGACCATACAAAAAAACAACGAATTCAAGTATTTACAGCGTATTCTCAAATTGTCGTACATGTCCTTTAGGACTTTCAAGTCTGAGAACTGCCCCAAACACACAAAAATCTGTCTCCCTGCCCGATCGAGTTGCCCTACGTGCCGCCTACAGATCAATAGTAAGTATAAGCTCCTGCAAGACGAAGGCGGTCGGTTCAATATGCAACGCGACTGCGACATGGCTGCGTCGCAGCAGCGTCACAGCCGCGTCACAGCCACGTCGCACCTCGAACCAACCGCCTTCGTCTTGCAGGAGCTTATATTCAAAAAGGAAATTTTGCCCTATGTGCCGCTTGAAGACCGTTCAGAAAATTATATGAACTGCCCCAAACTCCCGATCGAGTTGCCCTACGTGCTTACAGACCGATAGTAAGTATTCAGAAAGAAAGTTTATGCCCTATGTGCCGCTTGAAGACCGTATATGTAAGAAAAACCAACTACGACCATACAAAAAAAACAACGAATTCAAGTATTTACAGCGTATTCTCAAATTGCCGTACATGTCACTTTGGGACTTTCAAGTCTGAGAAATGCCCCAAAAAAATCCCCCCAAATCTGTTTCCCTGCCCGATCGAATTGCCCTAGGTGCCGCTTACACACCGATACCTAGTTCAAGCACCAGCGGTACCCAGTTACACAAGCAAAGCAAGGTTGTTGTTAAATAAACGCTTTCAAAAGTACCAGCGAGGCCAAGTTACTCACGCCTCTCTTGTCTACACGCGGAAGCAAAATAATTCTAAAGTGACTGTTCTTAGTTAGAGCATTTTTACCAAGATTTGAGAATATAGATAAATTCAGCTCAAGTCAAGCTGTTCGCAATTTGGCATTATTTCAAAAGTACCTAACAGGAAGGGAGACGGCCCTTCTGAACCGCTAGCGTTAGCAGCCTAATTAGTGCGCGGCCTCTGATTGGTCGGCGTGCCGCGGCACTTGGGTAGGCGAGAGCTATGCTGTCGTTATAGACGTCAATTTCCCATGAAACTCAAAAATGTTATAGATGGGCAGCTAAGGTAAATTCTTCAGCTTACATGTGCAGACTTCATGGTGTTTTGAAAAGTGGGAAGGGCGAAGAAATCACGAAAGGCCAGTGAAAAAACATGCAACTTTTCCAACTTTTTGTTTTCATAATCCAAACATCGTCACTATCATTATTTGTGTGCCTCGCTTGCTTTGGAATGCTCAGAGATATTTGAAAACTCTGATAGATTATAAGAAAGGCAGAGTAATTAGCGCCGCCCAGGCAGAGTAATTAGCGCTAGGACGAAGCGGTTCAGAAGGGCATACACCCAATATTTCGAAAAGCAATCATGAGTGTCGCAATGAGAGACTGGGTCGCCAGTGACCGATGGCGACCCAGTCTCTCATTGCGACACTCATGATTGCTTTTCGAAATACGTGTAACCCTTTTACGAAAATACGCTTAGTCATTCGTTATGAAATTTGGCAGCGTTCCAAAACGCCACTTGGCAGCAATCCAATTCCAAAGATCAGTGTATTTCATCATAATTTTTACGTCTGCGGCCTCCTCGTTTGCCATGATCCAACTATCGGCGGCTTAATGGGTAAACAACGAATTCGTTATATATTACGTAGTAATTGGTACTTTGAACATCTGAGCTTACACTTCGCACGGGAAGTCTACCTTTGTGATTTTGAACTTTGACTATTGTCAGAGCAATTTTTTTCGAATTTCGCATCAAAATCAATCCTTTTACAAATTTCTACCAGATCATGGAGAATTACATTTGCAAACTTGGTATAGAACTTCCTCAAACAACAATGACATGAAAAACTTGCGAAAAACTAGTGTACAGAGCACGGTGAACCATTGCCATACATGGTGCTTGATTCTTTGGGTTCTTTTGTCACTGTTCAAAACTTTGTCCTAGCAATATTGGATAACTTCAGAAAATCACTTCAATCCCTGCAAGAGGTTTCTAATATTCATTCATGAAAAAACCTGTTCGTATAGGTAATTACTGATGCACACAAAAGCTACTCTTCCAGAGCATATCGCAGAATTAGCTTCTAATGGTACTTTCGGGCTATACAACACAAGAAGACAAAAGCTGAGCCTTACAAACAAACGTCAAATAGGCAATGACAGAATTCAGCGATGATGGCGCAAAAGTCGAGAGATAGACGAAAATCAATAAGACTGAAAAGATGAGCTTCAAGCGTCTTCGATCTCTTCATTGTTCTAATGATGTTCAAAACACCTTCAAAAATTGTAATATACGAAGTCGAAGAGATTTTCCCACATTTATAGTTCCAGGGCACTTTTGGATCGGCAATGAGCAGAAAAACTTACAAGGTGACCTAGTAAAGTCTCCACTCCTCTGCACAATGGGAAAAAAATAAGAAATTATGACAGCAATTCAGGTTGAAAGTATTGACTTCCACGACGTGTTAGGGTGTCTCATAATTTTTTACCTTACTATAACCGTCGTTTCTATCTCTCCTTCAATTGAAATGGCTCAAGAAATCGACAGAGCAAAGTATGCTCCACAAGATGGTTATGAAGAGTCCGCCCAAATGGTATTCCACGTAAAGTTTTGGCTGAGTTCTGATAACAGTCGAAAACGAACATTACCGTCAAAAATCGTGTTGCCACCCCAAAAAAGTTTCAAAATTTTCCTATATATCCTAGCATATGCTTGACACATCGAACATTCATTGGTACACTTTTCGTAACTTTTCTATGGCTAGAAATGAGGAAAAATGAATGGAGTAAAATGGCAAACTCCGCCCTTAGATGCTCTGACCTCCTCCCACGCAAGTGATCATATAGCTCAGACATACAGAAATACAACTATGTATTTGTACCATTTGTAAGTGCCCTAGTTCTCGAAAAATGCTGATGTTTGAGGTTGAAACGGTAAAAAATTATGAAACACTCTAATACAGTACCTATGCTCTTACGCACACATCACGTTCTTAGTGGCGTCCGGTGCTAACAGGGATGGATGCTTGGTGACCGTGGCTCTTTCAGGTGAGATTTACAATCATTTACAAGCAGTTTGTGATGGGTAAATTCTTGTTCTAAAAACAATTCATTCCGATTAGTGTGATTCACTTGCTATGGTTTGCATAGATTTGTTCAAATTTTGGTGAGTGAATACATCTTGGTGCTGATGGTTGTCAGTTTCCAATTCCATATTTTTGAAGAGTAATGGTATTTCATCTTGCGGATGCCAAACGAAAGCTTTGCGGAGGTAGAGCAAAAGTGAAAACTACAAGAAGCTCCACACAAGATCACTTAGGGCCGCATGCACTAACCTCCCCGCGGGGAGGGGATCGCAGCTTAAAAGAAAGCTTTATATTTCGAAACTCCAGATACCTGGATTTCACGCTGTGTACCTATCCGTAAGTATTCCTACTACCCTTCACTATGAACATGTTGAAGAGGAGCGAGAAGCTGTACGAACCGCTTTTTCCAGCTTTTGTATGATCCCTGATGATCCCCTGCGCTTTTCTTTAAAGCCATTTTTCTTTTTCCGAAGTTAACGAAAAACCTCCAAAGTTGTGCAGATTATCCAACCCGACAGTGCTAAGCATGTTCGTGATAAGAACAAATGATGTTTTGAAGTCATGAAATTTTCGATGATCCACAGGTCGAAATTTGAGGTTTATCGAAAAATTCGACTTTTTAAAAACCTATTTGTTCTCATCAGCAACATGCTTAGCACTGTTGTGTTAGATGTTCAGTACAACTTTGGAAGGTTTTCGTTAACTTCGGAGAAAGAAAAATGACTTTAAAGAAAAGCGCCGGGGATCATCGGGGATCATACAAAAGCTGGAGAATGCGGTTCGTGCAGCTTCTCGCTCCTCTTCAACATGTTCATAGTGAAGGGTAGTAGGAATACTTACGAATAGGTACACAACGTGAAATCCAGGTATCTGGAGTTTCGAAATATAAAGCTTTCTTTTAAGCTGCGATCCCTCCCCAGCGGGGAGGATAGTGCATGCGGCCCTTAGTCCTTGTGAGGGTATAACAAGCACTACAGTACACTTTACCTGTTTGAAGCAGCTGACATTATTTTCTAGGCGGCGCAGACCTGACGCGAGAAACTCCCTAACTTCCTTCAGAAGAACTTTCAGCAGAAATGGTAAGCACATTTTGGGCCTTCCAAAGGAGTACACTAGTACACATCTTACCTCAAAAAGCCACAGTCACTATAAAGAATCTCCTTGTCAACTTTTGTGTTACAAAATCATCTGCAATCTAACATTACGTTATTTTTTATGAGAGAGTGCTGTTAGGAGCAGTAAGAGAAACCATCAACTGCTTGCAGCATCGGCTCCACCGAAATCAGATAGAGATCGCAGAACGTACATGAGGAGTGAGAATTACAATTCACTCAAGTTGAGTGAATATTGCCCTGAAATAATTTGTCTTTTTTCTATTGTTTTACATAGGCGATCGCAGAGATTTCTCCCGGTAAGATTCCTTATGCAATCGAAAACTTTGCTTAGTCTCACAAAAAAGGGTCTTGATGCCCAAAGTCGACGTACTGCACAAATTGGCAACAACCACTTAATTTGATCCTTGATGGGATGATTTTTCCACTCAAAGAGTATAAATACATTCTTGCAAAAGCTAGGATGGCTAATGGTATGTGCCAAACTCTCGCAGAACTTTTTTGCAACTTCTTTCGCAGCAGATTTTGATAGCCATTAAAGGCAGTATCTTGGCAAGATGGGAGTTTCGGGATTTCAGTGCCATGCGAGAGTGGCCCCCCTCAGGTACAACATCGCGCAAGTACGACGTCATAACGCTTGACCTAAAGTAAGAAAAATGACTGAAAAGTGGGGAAACTTACGCCTTGGGGAGGGGTCCTCCGAGCTGTCCGATTTCCTGCTATGCGGCAGATACGCATGCCGCCACAGTTAAAATGTAGGGTCACAGCGACTCTGCGTTTCTGCCTTAGTAAGGACCTTCAAATTTCAAACTGTGCAGCTTTGGAAGACGTTTTTTCTCGCCGTTTTCGCGCCTTCTAATGTGGATTTTTGGATTTAGCATTGCGGATAGCCCCCGGTAAGTGGATTTTCTAGCACTCGAGTTTTTGCCCGGGCTCTGCCTTTAAATGCGAAAGATTGAGACCGTGGTCGTCTGTGATTAGAAAGATCTCATATAACCGATCCGCAACTGCCGATTTTACGTCTTCCTTCCGTATTCGCTGAACATTTCCTGGATATGCCGGGGGGGGGGGGGGAGGTTGCATCGGTTTGTACAAGTCAGAAAAACTATTTCCCAAGGCTTCTGCTCTGAGTTTCAACCTGTGGTTTATCAATATTCCCTTCGCTTCGATGTATTACAAAGACAGTCAACGTACCTCTGGAGCGTTTTCATCAAGTTCGCAGAAAGAAAATTACTTTCAAAACCGATGGCTGGCCACTAGGGATCATCACGAGATCATGCAGGAAATTGATTAACCCTTTCTTCACTATGTGTATAGTGAAAGATTCTGCTTTCGAGTATCTCTCATTCTTCACTATGAACAACTATGTTACTAATGAACAAGAGTACTGCTTTGAATGCATTGGCTCAACAAGATGGACACTTGTCAGATCTTGGTGGTGTTAGGCGACAGATTCCCCCCCCCCCCCAAATGCAAGCACCGCAGCCCAACCTCACCCTTCCGATCATGCGCTAAGTTCTGTAAATGAGCTCTAAAAGCCCACTAATCCCGCCCACTTCCACAGAATGGGCGTCAATGGTGGGCTTTTGTGGAGCATTTTCAGGATAGCGCATGAGCTGAAGGATGTGGTTGGAGCTACGGTTTACTTGGGGGTCTAATAGCTAGCACCACAAAAACGGCACCGGATCCATTTTGCCGAGGTACCGTCTTGACCCATTTTTTTTTTGCTTTGATCCCTCAAGCTCTGCAAGATGGCGTTCAAGAGTTCGCATCAATCTTGATCCGCAACAAGTTTCAAAATAAATAATAATCAATTTACTGAAGCAACGGAAATAATTGTGCGTATTCACTCAGGCATACTGCAACAAATTTGCAACCTTATAGGTGCTCTAGCTTTTGAGAAATATTTTGCGGGTTCGAACATGAAAAAAATTTATGGGACCTATACAAACTAAACAGATATGTACCGGAGCATATAATCCCCAACTCGAATTTTGCCTTCTCGAATGGCCACTTCGCCAATTATTATTAGGTTGGGAAGAAAAGAATACTATTTTTTATAGCAAAGCAACAAGACAGAACTAAAAAATATGTGAGGCGGTAACGTCAGCAAAAGACGCTCTACAACTTGACCTTTAAACCTTGCCTGAAATCGTGATTTACCCAAAGTTTGGAGCCAAAACATAAGAGCAACTCATAATGCCAAAAATCGAATAATCGCCCCAAACATTCCTACGATCCTCTCACTTGCTCCTGTAACTGACACATACAATTATCCATAGGTACACTTGCTATAATTTTTTTCATGCTTAGAAATGTAGAAAAAAGTGAAAAACGAAAAATGGCAAACTCCGCCCCCGGCGGTGCTGAGCTCCTCCCGTATATGCCGTTGGATGCTGCAAACCTCCGAGATTTGACCATAAAACCTTGGTCTTGGATATGATTAGTTCTTGAATAATATCAATTTTAGCAGAAAAAACCCGATAAAAGCGACATTTTTTTCTTTCCAACTTATACTTCTCCGTTAATAGAGAAGAGCAAATGCAAAACACTAGACAGGAGTCGGACCACTTCTGCATCGAACTGGAATACCGCTGCAATCCACTGCAGTATAGCGAATGCACATCCCGCGCACAGTGCAAACAAAGCGCAGAATCTATCTTCTCTAATAAGTTTGCAGGTTAAAGGACAAACTTGAAATCAGCATCTAAAATATATTCTGGTATCCCCACCCTACAATCCTAAAATCCCTGTGATCGCCATGACAGATAGCATTACCGTTGTTAATAGTGCCTGTGAATGTATGTAGGATATTCAGTTCCGGCGCTTCTGTTTCAGTGATCCCTTTTTCTCTGCCTTCTTCGCCTGACCGTTTTGAACACAATTCTGGGGCGAAGTTGCTGGGGCTAAAAATTTTGCAAATACTGAGCCTTGGCGAAATATATTATTTACCCTTGCATGTGAATTCGATGAATGCTTCATCCTCCATGATAAATACAACATTATCTTCGTCTTCTTCCTCGGAATCAGCGTTAACTATAGTTACGTTAATCTGCATGCTTTCCGCTGGAATAATCTGTATAAATAAAGCTGAATGTATGTTGGTACGTATGTCTGTATGCACGTATGTAGGTATGCCTGTATATCTGTACTATGTTTCGTAGAGAATTTTCATTTCTGAACCAAATTGGACCAGACTTGGCACACATACACCTGCGGGTGGGGCGGGTGTCGTAGGGTACTTTACGTCAATGATCGTCATCAATTTTATCCATTTTTGGCAACTGTTGATGATTTCTGTATCATCAACCATTGATGAACTCTATATTCTGCATAGCCTACGGAGTCCCCGTAGGCTAAATGGTGAGCTACTCAGTCTTGAGTATCTGATCACTCAAGAGTGAGTGGTACCTGTGCGCCAGGAGTGTAGCCAATCGGCGGCATCTCCTTTCAAGCGCCAACTCGTATACTTTGTACCTTCTATTCGGTTTGGCTCCGCCTTTCTTCGTATATAAGGAGCCTCCGAATGTATTAGAGGTTGCTCCCCGGTCCACACCGGGACACCTCGTATTCGCTCTCAACTAATCTACGCCAGTGTGAATAAATATTCCACACAACTTCGTCCACCCTACTTCACTTGGTACACACCAAATTGGTGCATCGGCCGGGAATCGAAGTGTGTACCAAGTGAAGTAGGGTGGACGAAGTTGTGTGGAATATTTATTCACACTGGCGTAGATTAGTTGAGAGCGAATACGAGGTGTCCCGGTGTGGAGCGGGGAGCAACCTCTAATACATTCGGAGGCTCCTTATATACGAAGAAAAGCGGAGCCAAACCGAATAGAAGGTACAAAGTATACGAGTTGGTGCATCGGCCGGGAACTGGGTGTATGACTTTATGAACGATAGCAGTGCCAGCCGCCTGCTGGGTATCGTACGCGATGCGCTGAACGCTCCGCCTCCTTGTCAATTAGTTAGGAATGCGTTGCAACTATCAGAAAACTCTAATATTTCGTTCATGCTTCTTCAGTTAGCTGCAATTCGGATATAGAATAGAATTCAAAATTACAACTGAATTGAAAACCAGCTTTCAGAATCATTTTTCATTACAAATTAGTTCGGAAGCTCATTTTAGATGTGTTTCAGTTTGTTCCTAGTAGGTTTGTCCAAATTGATTTTTCATAGCAACTGTGAGGAATTTGTTCCGAAAATGCTTGGAAAAAGTGTTTCAATTCTCTTTACTCACATCTGTTATTATATCGAATATTCTTTATTGTACACTCTCAAGTTCAGTTCAAGAAGGCGTCAGCTTATCGAGGAATATTATTATTACTGCTGAAATGACCAACACGATTATCTCTTTTATCACAAAACTAAGTTTTTGAACAGTTAAAGATATGAGGTCACCCAGACAATCATGCCTGAGGTGTTCTAGATTGATTTCACACTTCAAATTTGCTACGAAGACACTCGGTCATTGACGATGAATCAGCAAAACATTCAAGAGATTAGTATCTCACAAATGGGCAAAAAATAACAAGAAAACAAACGATTCTGTATATAATAAGCTTCTCCCCGGCTTGAAGCAAGCTTATGACTTAATATCAAGGACTGATTTTAGTGAACTATAGTGACTATAGTGAACATGGCTATGAACCAGTGTCCAAGCTGTAGTGCAGGAAACTCGTCCATCTAGCGATAGGCGGGGCTAACGGTGCGCACCTTATTGACACATGCCTGCCTAAGCGCGCGCTATCGTTCATAAAGTCCGCCACCCCCGGGAACTTCCTTGCATTTCCCCTCGGAAATCAAGGCCTACAAGACCCGCGTGGCAGGACACTGAATATTGAACCTCTCGTTGCGCGCTCTTTTCGTAAGAGACCCGAGGGCTAAAGAAAACAGCTGGTTCCACAACTCCACTGCAAACTGAACCCCTTTCGCGAGCTCATTTCGTAAGAGGCCAGAGGATAGTAAAGGACCAGTCGGCAGACAACTCCACTGCAAATTGAACCCCTTTCGCGAGCTCTTTTCGTAAGAGACCAGAGGGTAGTAAAAGACCAGCTGGCAGGTAACACTACTGAATATTGAACCTCTCTTTGCGCGCTCTTTTCGTAAGAGACCCGAGAGTAGTAAAGAAAACAGTCGGTGCAACAACTCCACTGCAGATTGAACCCCTTTCGCGAGCTCTTTTCGTAAGAGACCAGAGGATAGTAAAGGACCAGTTGGTAGTAGCTAAACACTTAATTTCTGAAAACTTCCCTTGCGCGCTCTTTTCGTAAGAGACCAGGGAGTAGAAAGAATTTTGTGCAGCAAACACCACCACAACTTGTGAACCTCTTTTCGCGCGTCCTTTTCGTAAGGAACCAGGGAGTGAATCAGTTTGTGTGTGCACTTCCAATCTCACTAATCTCTTCGCGAGTCCTGCAAAGGAACCAGAGTTAGAAAAAAGAGATGTCAACGGAAGAAAGAACAAGTCAAGAACCAAAAAATCTTACATGTTGAGCTTCGAAGTTCCACCAAGAACTCAAGCTCTCAATCCTCACGGTACAGATTCAACACACCTTACCGTCCAGCACAGCGTTCAAGCCAACAAGGCACGCTTGGTGACAGCTAGTAAAAGCTCGGCACCCAATTGCCAGCTCACTAGAAGGCTTCCTTGCACCCAGTAAGGACACCTATCATATGAGGCCAGCCTTGCTGTCGTCCTCAATCCAAAGTCTACAACGAGGATACACATCTCACGCAACCAGCACTCAACGGACGCACCGAACACAACTTTGTGCGATACAAAAATGGCAGCGCTCCAAATTTTCAAATCGAAAATCAACAATGCCTGCGCACTTGTGAAGTCATACGAGTCGGAAGTGGATAAAATTGACACACCATTCACTTTTCCTGTGGACAAGACTGAATGCGAGACATATATCAAAAGGAGAATGGGAGAAATCACGCACTTGCTCAACTCTCTGCAAAATGCTGTCAAACTTCAAGACGCTCAAGTGAATGCCACAATTGAATACATCGGCTCAAGAAACGAGGAAAAAGAAAGAGAAAAGCTGATGACTGAGCTCAGCAAACACCTTGAGTTGAACTCTCTTCATTTGGAGGTCATGGCAGTACAGTGGCAGAACAGAATCCGGTTTCGACAACATGAACTCAAGGAAGAAGTGCGCTTGTGCACTGCAATACTCCAACATACCGAGTCAGCCAAGTAGTGAAGTCGGGCAAGCTGGAACTCCGGAACGCAACGAAAGACAGATCAGGATTCGGAAGCCCATGCTTGAAATTCCTACGTTCTCAGGCAATTTCCGGGAGTTCAACAGTTTCTGGACAGTCTTCGAATCACTTATCCACACCGACGAGGAGTTATCCGACACGGACAAATTCTTGTTTTTGAAACAAGCCTTGAAGGGAAAAGCAGCAGACACCCTGCGCTGCATCCCCGTCGTCGGAGAAAGATATCAGACAGCGATAGATATCTTGAAGAAACACTTCGATCGCTCTGCCAACATGGCGGACATACTCATAAACGAGATCGAAAAACTACCCAGTGCCTCAGATGATCCGGAAAGTTGCCGAGACACCTTCGAAGCCATTTACTCGAGGATCATTCACCTGGAACAAACGGGAACGAAGATGAACGCAGACAGAGTTTAGCGCCGAATAGTCTTCTCCAAGTTTCCCGAATCCATATGTGCCACCGTCATTCAAAAGGAAGCTGTATAAGATGATTCATTTGACGTTAGCGAAATCCTGAACGCTATCGACAACATCATATCATTGCGAGAGACAATCTTGCTAACTACGGAAACTCTCTTTCCAACCGACTACCACTCGAAGAACCAAGAAAATGAAAGGATTACCAGATGCGAAGGAAAAGAACACCTTTCAAAACCAAGACGCTTGTGTTTATGTGGACAACCACATTCGCCATATACCTGCCAGAGATACACCACTCCAGATGCTCGACGACTTGAAGCAACAAACCAAGGAGCGTGCTGGAGATGTTTCGTAAGAAACCACGACTCAAACGCTTGTACGAATATTGGAGTATGTCCTCAATGCCAGGGATCGCACCACGGATCTCTTTGCATGACAGAAGAAAGACAACGCAGTGGATTCTTCGCACAATCCCGCTATCCTACAGTCGACGATCATCAACATTCACCTCCTTGGACACAACGTGACACCAACCAGAATTGTCGCGAGATTAGTAACATGCACGTCGTACAAGGCTCAGGGAATAAACAAGGAGTCACATCTCAGACGTACTTCCACTTGCGCACAATCAGCGTTCTTCAAATCGCCTCAGCATTGATTTTCAATGAAGCAGAGTGGGACTACCAACCAACGACCATACTTCTTGACTCCGGGGCGCAACGAAGCTTCATCAAAGCAAGACTCTGTGAAGAACTCAAGCTTCCGATCGCTCGAACTACTTCTTTCACTACATCAGGAATGGACAAGGGCGAGCATCAAGAGAAATTCAACTCATCTGAAGTGCACATCACCTGGAAGAGTCTTCACAGCGCCGAGAAGCTCAAGAAGTTATCATTGCATACAAAGCAGAAGCTGACTACTGATATGCAGACGGCAAGCCTCACGGAGGCCGACTTGCGTTTCATCGAAGACGGAAAGCTGATGTTTGCTCAGATACGCTCTCTCACAAAAGCCTTCTACCGGACCTGATCATCGGGCAAGACCTCATAAATCTTGTCATCCTTCGAAATGAGAGAGTGCTCACGCTCCCCTCAGGGCTCATTTTGACCCCAATAATCTTCGGATACATCATATCAGGAGCAAGTCGCACCGCCATTACAGCAAGATCCGTTGGTACCTTCGGTTGCATATCAACGCTACAGGAAACATCTCCGCCAACAAAACTACAACAGTTCCTTTCATCTAAAGGAAGACAATCTAGAAAAATGAGGCAGACGCTCAGACCTTCCATCTTCCGTGAAGCTCAAGCACAAAGACAACATTGGCTGAACACAATCCGTTCCCTATCAAACTCTTCCGATGGCTCTGCGATGATGTCGAATGGAATGACCACCACCTCGTCGTATCTTAGGATGCAAGCAGAGACAAGGATGATGAAGGGCAGACATCACAGAAGTTCATGCCTTATCAAAACGGCGCCTACCGAGAATATGGCAGTCAATAATGCCTCTACTATCAATTCAAAATTAATGACGAAGAGGAAAACGCGACGACGACGAGCAATGCCAAAACGAAATTCGCCTTCGTCAACCACCTCAACTGATCATACCATTGTGCATGTATTACGAATTGAGTTAATTTCGTGTGAATGTTTACATTATTTGCAGCTCTTATTCATAGATCGTTATCTGTATACATACGTTTCACTTACTTGCTAGTCAACTTCACATATGTCTAAACTTAGCAAGATCTTACCAGATCTCACTTTCCTCTCGCTCGCCCGGAGTGTTGATGATTTCTGTATCATCAACCATTGATGAACTCTATATTCTGCATAGCCTACGGAGTCCCCGTAGGCTAAATGGTGAGCTACTCACTCTTGAGTATCCAATCACTCAAGAGTGAGTGGTACCTGTGCGCCAGGAGTGTAGCCAATCGGCGGCATCTCCTTTCAAGCACCAACTCGTATACTTTGTACCTTCTATTCAGTTTGGCTCCGCCTTTCTTCGTATATAAGGAGCCTCCGAATGTATTAGAGGTTGCTCCCCGGTCCACACCGGGACACCTCGTATTCGCTCTCAACTAATCTACGCCAGTGTGAATAAATATTCCACACAACTTCGTCCACCCTACTTCACTTGGTACACACCAAAGCAACGTTTCACCTACGAAGCTGAGAGATAGCACAGGGAGTAAATGATGCTGACTGCGATAATAGATAGGGTCAGAAAAGTCTAATTTCCCAGCTAATCTTATATATAAAGCTGAATGTCTGTTTGTCTGTATGTCTGTCTGTCTGTCTGTCTGTCTGTCTGTATGTATGTCTGTGTGTACGTATGTTCCGAATAGAAAATTCCATTTCTGAACCGATCCGGACCAAACTTGGCACACATACACTACGGGCCCCGGCGGGTGTCATAGGCTACTTTTCGTCATCGATCGATATCGATTTTATCGATTTTTATCGATTTTTTTGCTGAGTTCACCTACGGGGCTGGGAGTTGGCACAGGGGGGTAATCGAGCATGGGGATTCCGAATACAATATTGGTTTTCAGGATTATCGATTACTTTTATCGATTTTATCGATTTTTTTGCAAAGTTTGAGCTACGGGGCTGGGAGTTGGCACAGGGGGGTAATCGAGCATGGGGATTCCGAATACAATATTGGTTTTCAGGATTATCGATTACTTTTATCGATTTTATCGATTTTTTTGCAAAGTTTGAGCTACGGGGCTGGGAGTTGGCACAGGGGGGTAATCGAGCATGGGGATTCCGAATACAATATTGGTTTTCAGGATTATCGATTACTTTTATCGATTTTATCGATTTTTTGCAAAGTTTGAGCTAGGGGGCTGGGAGTTGGCACAGGGGGGTAATCGAGCATGCTGATCATCCCCAAGGGGGGTGATCAGCATGCTCGAACACCCCTGTGCCAAATTCCAGCCCCCTAGCTCAAATTTTCAAAAAATCGATAAAATCGATAAAAGTAATGGACGATCTTGAAAACTAATATTGTATTCGTAATCTGCATGCTCGATTACCCTCTGTGCAAACTCCCAGCCCCGCAGGTCAAACTTTGCAAAAAGATCGATAAAATCAATAAAAGTAATGGACGATCCTGAAAACTAATATTGTATTCGGAATCCCCATGCTCACTTCCCCCCTGTGCCAACTCCTAGCCCTGAAGGTGAACTCTGCCAAAAAATCGATAAAAATCGGTAAAATCGACATCGATCGATAACGAAAAGTGGACTGTGACACCCGCCGAAGCCCGAAGTGTATGTGTGCCAAGTTTGGTCCGGATACGGCGGAGCCGGGTAAGCCAGCTAGTATATATATATATATATATATATATATATATATATATATATATATATATATATATATATATATACTAGATGGCAAACCCGGCTCCGCCCGGGACCAAACTTTGCACACATACACTTCGGGGCAGGGAGCGTGTCATAGTCCACTTTTCCCGGAACCCAGTTCTCAGAGGATCATACTCATTTTACAGTCATTTATCCTTCAAAAACTCATTGGAAATGTCGTAGTTCTGCGAAGACCTATTAACCCAGGGCTAAGCATGTTTCTACTTGCACCGATGAAGCGGGGTAGGGGAACGAACACCTCGATTGGGCACCGCCTCCGCGGGCTGCTGGTATTTTCGTCCTACTGTTGTGCATGTGTTGGGCCAGTAGTCCGCGGAGGCGGTGCCTAATTGAGGTGTTCGTTCCCCTACCCATGAAGTGTGGAAGTTTTGAGTTTTTCGATAAACCCCTGCTCGCGAGCAGAGGTTCATAAGATCTCTCGAGTTTTCACTTATCACTTCCACAAACATGCTCAGCACTGTCATAATCCATTAATAGCATAACATTACGAAGTTTTCATTATGTTTTTGCAAAGATAGATGGTTTTGGAAATGAGTCGTGATTCCTTCCGTGAAGAGATCCCATTCGGGATCAAACAAAATACTGTAAACCTCGCTAATACAGCAAAGTGCTGCCATTCATTATGCTACATTACTAGGGTAGTAGGGCCTTCAAAAGATAGACAAACAAGGAAGAACGCAGATCGTCAGAATACCATGCTATGAAGCGGATACTACCTAGATGGGAACCCGAACCCGAACGGCGCGATTGATAAATACCGGCAGGGCCCGGCACAGACGGTCCGGGGTCAAACTGGACTTCGTTTTTGAGATTAGAAGCAACGGAGATATCGTTTTTATAAGGTTCTGGGCAAAGCACCGAAAAAAAAAACGACAAACATGTCAGGTTGTACCAGTTGAACGTTTTCTTTGGCAAGCGCGCGAATTTCAAACGTAAGACCCAAACAAACAGATGGCTTGTTTACAGCGCACACACAATCGCATGACGCCGAATTTGGGCTGTATACATATACAATATTACTCCAAACAACATTATGTAAAAAGTTTCAAAAACTTGTGTCCTACATGTTCCAATTTGTTGGTTTCTAGTCCAACACCAAACCAACCGGGTTGGTTCGGAGCATAAATATCGGAGAGTTCACATAAGTTTTGGACCTTTTTGATTTGGACGAAGAGAACGCTCCAAAATCTTATATATAAAGCTGAATGTCTGTTTGTCTGTCTGTATGTCTGTCTGTACGTATGTTCCGAATAGAAAATTCCATTTCTGAACCGATCCAGACCGAACTTGGCACACATACACTACGGGCCCCGGCGGGTGTCATAGGCTACTTTTCGTCATCGATCGATATCGATTTTATCGATTTTTTGCAAAATTTGAGCTACGGGGCTGGGAGTTGGCACAGGGGGGTAAGTGAGCATGGGGATTCCGAATACAATATTAGTTTTTAAAATCGTGCATTACTTTTATCGATTTTATCGATTTTTTTTGCAAAGTTTGAGCTACGGGGCTGGGGTTTGGCACAGGGACTGGATTATAGGTCGTAAAAGGCACTTTTGGCCTACCGTAATCAGAATTAGGCGTGACGGTAATGTTGGCTGCACAGACATGTAACTTCACGCCTCGGCCTGTTACCGCGCGATATGCCGCCTCATCATTGGGATGAAAATGATGGCTTCCTTTGGTTTGGCTAATCCATCCCGAATATCTATTCTGTTTTCCCGTTACTTGTCTTTCCTCTTGGGAAGTGTTGCGAAAGAAGTGTTGCGAAGGAAGAGATTAGATTGTATCTTCCTGCTGCAATCACCGATGACATCGTTCACTGCTGGATACATGGTTAAGTGTAGCACCAAGATAAACAAGCTTCTTGCAACTACTACCAGAAACAATGCTCCATGAATGGAATTTTCTGAAGCTGACATTTAGCAACAAAACAGCGCTCATAATGTAGATTTTAGTTACAATTTACTAATTACGCGCACAGATCTAGCTGTGAGGGCGTCCTTTGACATGTCATATGACTGCTATACACGAGTTTGATTGTCTTTACTTCCAAGTGAACTGTTTCATTTAGGCGACGTATAAGAATGCTTAGCTTTTCGCTTGTGCACCGACAAGATCTCGCTTTTGAGCTCTTAACCATCAACAAAGTTGACAAAAAAAGTTTAAAGACCGGTCATGAACGAAAACGATACCTATACTCATTGAAGGATTCGTATTGGAAGAACTACAGCATACTTTATGTGACGTTTATCATCAGAAGATAAGCAGCGCAAAACAGAACTGATTATGCAGTGTCTTGATGTCAATTGAATACAATAACTTCCCTCTCCCTTTGACGGCTTCGTTTCAGTTTACAAGGACTAGGATTACGGTCATTACAAAGCGTACCAATTTGGCGTCAATCGCCTGTCCTTGTTGCCATGTTAATCATTTTCGAGTGTCAAAACAGACTAGACGAGCGTATCACCTTGTTAACTAAAAGACTTACACGGGAAGGATCATTGGTTCAAGTTCCCCTTAAGATTGAGTCGCACATATTTTTGAAGGAAGGAAGTTGATTTTAAATTTGTCTTCCTTGTCTGCGGAACACCTAAGGGTGAAGCTAGACCGTTTCAAAAATCAAAGAGAACGCACAACGAGGAAAAAAGTTTGTGTCTAACAGCCTGTACATTCCGCAGTCAGAGTTGTATTCGGGTCTGGGTATGAGACAGAAGCTGTTTCCCAGTATGGGTTTGAAACAAAAATTTCTTTGTAAAGAATGGTTTGACAAGCATTTCTGCTTCATCTTAACCCATGAGATGCTTCTGTTTACGATTTCCCTTTCTACCCTTCCGATCTTCGTTACATAGCCGCTCCGCAGATAAAGAGAACAGATCTAGAAGCGGCTGATGCTTTGCAAAACCATATGTATGCATATCATCTCGAAAGGCTACTTCGATCAAGGATCCATCCTCAGTTAAGCGACAGCAAACTCGAAGAGAAACAATCTAAACACTCGAAGAGAAACACTCGAGAGGATATAAATGTGAGGCTTAGCTTTATTTTGAACCTGGTTAGAAGAGGAATTACGAAATTCATGAGGTTCTCAAATCTCAAGCTTGTTGCTGGTCCAGCGGTTCCTTAAAACGTAATCCACGTAAACTGCTGTGACTGGTAGGAGTACCTATCTACGTATACACACAGCTGTGATATCAGAGCAGCTCACAGCACGACTGGGAATTGATACGTAACGTTGCTGCACATCGACTGTTCATCGCTCTCAAGCAATATGCTACCCACATCAATCCCACGACATATGCTACAGTCTTGTTCTATCGCAGCATAGTTTATTGGACGTAGATTTGCATGTTTCTGCAGTCAACATTACCGTCACGCCTAATTTTGATTACGGTAGGTCAGAAGTGCCTTTTACAGTCTATAATTTAGTGGCACAGGGGGGTAATCGAGCATGCTGATCACCCCCGCTCAGAAAACCGCCGGGGGCAGGCGGCCATGCGAATTTTGAGCAAGCGCGCACCGGAAAAATAGTTCGTTGATTTTTTGCGGCCCGCTTGCAGAAATTTGGAAGAAAGTTGGCAAAATTAAAGAAGAATGCTTGAAGAACAATCGCGGTTTCTTTATGGATTAGCTGCGGCGCAGTGGCCGCATTCTCGCGGACTTTCCGCGAGAATATGCAAAATTTTTGAGGGCCGCACGGTCCTTTGTGGAGGACCGCGCAACCCCAAGGTACTTTCCGCTGAGAGAAAGTACCTCAAACTTGAGTAATTAAACCAACGGTGACACCTCTACCACACAGAGTCTTACCTGTGCTCGACGTACGCCCGAAAATACCTAAAAAAGTCCGAGCGCTTGCTGAAAGTTTGGCCAGCGCTCGCTGGAAGATATTATTTGACGAGCGCTCGCAGAAAATTCTGTATTGCTGCCCGCTGGCAGAAAGCGGAAGTACCGCCCGCTGAAGGTTTGGCCACGCCCCAAAATTCTGCTGACCGCCCGCAGAAAAGCGCGAGTTTGCGGACCGCCTGCCCCCGGCGATTATCTGAGCGTGGGGGTGATCAGCATGCTCTGCCAATTCCAGCCCCTAGCTCAAATTTTGCAAAAAATCGATAAAATCGATAAAAGTAATGCACGGTTTCGAAAACTAATATTGTATTCGTAATCAGCATGCTCGATTACCCTCCTGTGCCAAATCCCAGCCCCCTAGCTCAAATTTTGCATAAAATCGATAAAATCGACATCAATCGATAACGAAAAGTGGACTGTGACACCCGCAGGGGCCCGAAGTGTATGTGTGCCAAGTTTGGTTCGGAACGGTTAAGAAATGGAATTTTCTATTCGGAACATACGGCGGAGCCGGGTATGCCAGCTAGTCTATCATATGGCGAAGAAAGCGAATCAAACTACTGCTTCTCCTCTTTTTTGAGCCAAAAATAGTGGAGACTAAGGCTTTGATAGATATCGCGCTCCAATCACATGAGGTGTCCTTTGAACTATGTGGCGAAAAATGCATTTCCAAATTGTTGAGGTCATAGATTTGGTTGGCCTAAGAGGTTTCCAACGTTCTGAACACTAAAATGGTACCATACTCAAGAATTGGATCGACTCAGATGTTTTCTTTGCTTTTTTGTTGTGTTAGGTACCTCAAAACTGGAACAAAAGGGACTTCGTAAATTTTCGCGAATTCTAGGGGACTTCGTCTCCAAAAACGCTCCAAACCAACGCGTGCCGGGCCCTGGATACCTCCCCAGATATCACATCTACGGTATAGGCCGTCCGCGCTGCGCACAGAGAGCAACGCTGTTGCGTACATTGAGGGCAGTTCACGACTGGAAGAAGCGCAGAGAAAAACAGGCGGCGAGGGTGCACGAGGAAAGAGGAGTAACACACAATACACACCATGCGCACTCTCCGCGCGCACTTTTTAAGCTTCTTGAAAACGAAGTCCCTTTGACTGTCAGCCCTAAACATAAAAAATCAAAAGACGAAACGCCGACTAAAATACGTCGCAATTTTTGGCCACGAAAATGATATGTTTTCGCTTTTTCGCCCCAAAAACCAAATCCTGCTTGCTTCCATATAATCTGCGCCGGGCTCTGGTTTCATCATTCAAATTGTCGAATATTCGAATATTCGATGTTCATCGAATATTCGAATATTCGACACTATTCGATGAACATCGAATGATCGAATTGATGACCATCGAATATTCGACTTTCGAATAATATTCGAAAGTTAGAATTTTCGAATATTCGAATATCGAATATATTCGAAAACTGAAAATTTCGAATATTCGACTTTCGAATTTTATTCGAAATCTCAGATTTTCGAATATTCGACTTTTCGAATGATTCGCATTCGAATGATTTATTCGAATAGTCGAATATCATTCGATTCGGTCCCAAGTATACTATATAGGACATTCGCAAATTCATGACGATGGCGCGACCGCGCGCAACACGCACGCACTCCCAATTCTTGATTTCTATCCATATTCAAATAGTTATCCTGCTTACATAAGACCGTATTGAGGCACTGGAAGTGACTGAGCTTAGTGTTGAGGTGTTGCCTGTTTGTATTTGTCTTCTATGTGTGGAAAGACCGCAATCAACTCGTCGTCACGATTTCGAAAATGAATATTCTTATACTGGGCAGTCTTTCGCACTTTGATCGTTCAGGAGGCTCCAGATAAAAACTGAAAAATCTCCTCACTTTCGTCGACTGAATTGGCTGCTGCATTTACCGCAGCATACATTTTGTCGACCTTCTCGCGATATTTGATAAGTAGAGGTTCGATATTTCGTCCAAGAAAGCAATGGGTACCGAAACATTCGTCCAAAAACTGTTTCGCTGCAAACCATAGTAACGTCTGGACAGCTCGATAAATAGGGTAGGAAGGACATACGCTCGCTTTCCAGCGATTCTGGTCGTATCCAAGGTGAGCACATGAAACATCTAGCATAAGTGCAGTTCACCCAATGCGTAACGACCAATTCGGAACGCATACATCTCTTATCTATAAAGTTCATAAAAGCTGGATAAACGTCCAAATAACACAACCTTTGCATTTCTTCTCACTATCCCAACAGTCATGCATCAGACACCACTGACTCGCAAGTCTGAGGCAAGAGATTTTGCCGCACCATAGTGGATCACTCCGGCGAAGATTCTCAAAAAAGAAGCACTTACTTATATAATCCTTTTTGATTCCACAGAAAATCTAGCTTTTTCAGGCATGCTACTTCGCCGGTTTTGATATAACACAATAATAAAACGTTAAGTAGAAAACACAATTTATAGTTAGCATACCGTACAAGGTTTATGCGATCTGAGTGCATGGATAAGACTTCCAAGGTAATCCCGAAGCTCCTCCTTAGTACCAAGTTCTTCAATTCCTCAAAAAAGAAGTATGTAAAGACAAAAAAGGCGTTATTCCACTTCATACGACCAAAATCATGGATTCTGCTGAGAGTTGGCCTGGGGAGGGTGGACACAAGATGACAAACTAGAGCGCGCAAAATTGACCATATCGCCGGAAGGCATTGGTCAGTTAGCGCCGGTACGCGTCAAAAAATACCTGAACCCGCCGAAACCGAATGCCCAAGCGGCAGCGCAGATGCTGCACTCGCGGTTGGTACCAGCTATCGTTCATCTTGGCATATACCCCCTCTAGGGCAGTGTATCAATCAGGCGTCGTTACCCAAGCGGCATCGCACGTGATTGGGTGTGGTGCGAAAGGCGACAATCCCCAAATATTGTACCTTTCAAAACTCTTCAGTGCCAAATTGAACGGCGCCAAGGTAGGGA
Organism: Cylicocyclus nassatus; assembly: GCA_958299035.1. Lineage (NCBI taxonomy): Eukaryota > Metazoa > Nematoda > Chromadorea > Rhabditida > Strongylidae > Cylicocyclus > Cylicocyclus nassatus. The sequence continues at coordinate 22,289,748 of CATQJL010000326.1, forward strand.
AGGGGGGGGGGTGGGGGCAGATACAAGACTCGATGCCATAAGTAAAATTTTGTAATAGCAATAGCGTTACACTGCTTTCATTTTACGCACATTGTCGCCTTCCGCGTTCCCCCCCCCCCCCCCCCGCCACCCCAAATGACTCACACGCGGCTGAGATATTCGTCGCCGAGTTGGACTCAGGGTCGTAGACACTATCCAATCGCCACCTCAGATGGTGCACTGAGATATTCGCCTTCAAAGTGTTTCCCTCATGCCTTTCGGATGGTTTCATGCCGACCCATCAGTTTTGCCGGGTCTTCGCGCGAAAGCATGCAAGCACGATGTAAGTCGCGCGTCTATGCGATCCTGGTGTCCAGTTTGGAGGCGAATATCTCAGCCGTGTGTGAACCAATGGCGCTGCCCTTGAAGGAAGTGTCCCGGCAGATTCGGGTCCTGGGGGATATGCGTGCAATGGGGTTCCTGGTCACCCCATCGACCTCCAGGCGCACTCCGGCTGGGTGATGTTCCCCCTAGGCCGAGAAAATGACCCTTGAACCGGCGCGCGCAACCCCAAATGGCACGCGCTTGGACGGCTTTCCCCGCCTGTTCGGCGCGGGACCCCACGAGCGCTCTCCCTCGTGATGCATGCTATCCACAGCAAGAATTACAGGCGGCAGGATCTTCGTCTGAGGACCTCCCCCAACTTTCCATTAAAAATCTCGTCCAAGCTGCTTTTCTGGAATTAGGAAAACGCCCCAAAATCGGCCTTTTCAGCCCGTTCAAAGCTCAAATTCGGATTCTACGTGGCGAAAAGGCCTAAAACATGCAAAAAGGTGGAGATGCAAAATCTGCCGGGACACTGCCTTTGAGCATCTTAGTTGGAGCCCCAAAATTACCTTCACTAGCAAGCGCCCCATAGGTCCAAATTGCCTAACGCTGCCTTTAACACTGAGAATGCGCTACTTGGTGTCCATCTGGCGATAAAAGTTCGCCTCGTGACATACACCCGCTAATATGGACTGTAGCGAAGGTGAGTAATGCAGCCATGCCTTCGTCAACTTTGCAGCAGCACATTAAAGGCACCGTCCACCCTAAGGCCCGGCCAGATTTCGCTCAAAAGCGCCCAAAAGCGCTCAAATTTCTCTAATGTCTTCTCACTTTATCGTGTGAGGAGAGATGAGAGAGATTGAAGAAATTTGGGCTCTTTTGAGAGCTTTTGAGCGAAGTCTGGCCAGGGCTTAAGTTAGAGGTCATGATGGCGGCTTGCGATATCGAAAAGGCACGGCTCGCTGATTTTCAAATTTGAGTGATGTCTGCATCTGTAGTCCCTCTGAATAACTGATCAGATACGTCCTTTACAGCTGCAGTTATACTCGCTCGTCAATCCCATTTTGAAACGCGGAAAAAATGAGCCCGCGCGCGGCATCCCTTAAAGGCAGCGTTCACCCAAAATCTAAGTTACCGAATTTCCTAGATCTTTCTATACCGTGTATATACTGGGCCCAGAAGAAGACCAACTGCGTTGGTCCGGTCTCCCAATGTTGCTTCTGAGCGGAGAAAACCCTCCTCAATTTTCTTTCATTCCGCCCCTTTTCTTTCACTCCGCCTCCTCCGGACGAATCCACGACAGCGTAAGCTTCAGTTGCGGTTGCAGTTGCTGTTGCAATGCTGTTGCATCTGCAACTGCAGTTGCAACAGTGCAGTTGCTTTTTGCGGTGCGCCTCCTTCGGGCGACGAACCACGACAGCATATGCAGCAGTTGCAGTTGCAACTGCAGGCTGTTATGCTGTTGCAGCTGCTGGCATGCCGACGGGGACGAGCAGTTCGAAACTCGTCCGCCCCTGAAGAGAGGGTCCTCGGAAATCGGGGTTCTTTGGGACTTTTGGAGGATTTCAATGACATAACTGTAATCAGCGGCACGGAAAGGCCCCAGAATGACAAAAACATCGAAGGTGAAATTTTGGATGTACGCTGCCTTTAAGAGAGAGCGGTCGAGGGCAATGATGGGCGGAAAACGACTGTGATTCACTTGGCAATCGCTGTCGACATGGCCCGATGCACGATATCTGAACTGGGTCAGTCAGTATGAGCGAGTCTCGCATGCAAAGACTGGGAGCTACTGCGGACGCTGCCGAGGTATCTCTGATCATGCGCTCTTTCACACCTACCGTCTTCTTTCTCTTCCGATCAAGAGCTTCTCATTTGGACGCAATGACGTTTAGTCCCTGCGGGCGGCATGTACATGGCTTATCAGTTACAGAGTCTGGTGCACCAGCATCTCCACTCTCGCGTGGCCGCCTCGCCTGGAGTCTGCACCTCTTTCGCGAATATGATCCTAATCATTTTCGCACGCTCAACTTACGATTGAAGCTTTGCCCTTCCCACGCCAAGTGATAAGAAAGCAGTCCACGAAGGAGATGCATAGTTCAGGCGAGGCGGCCGCGCGGGAGCGTGTTGGTGCACCAGACTCTGCAGTCGATAAGTCCTGTACAGTCTGTCCCTGCGAGTCAGGCTAAAATTGGAGTGGGGGCATCGGCATCGTCAACTCTGCGTCACGAATACTGCTCATACCATTTGATTCAAATGGCTTGGCTTGAAGGGGGGGGGGGGGCTTCGCGACCTAATTAAAGGCAGCGTCCGGGCAAAAACGAAACTGTAGCGTACAGGGACCCTCGGCCTGGTGGAGCTCTTGCCCAAGTGGCATTGCACCATTTTGTTTCTGAAGCGAGAAAACCGCTTCAGAAGTGGCGACAGGACCGCCCCGGCGACGTGCCCGCCCCTTCAATCGATAGCCGGAGTACGTATGTCGAGCACGCGACTCTGCGTCTTAACCTCGGCGGTAAGCGTCATTATTCAAAATCAACTGCTTCTGGAAAAGCCCTTTTTCGACATCTTCGTTCTCTGCAAGCTGCATTTTCGGAATCAACGGGAAGAATAAAGCCAGGTAAGCGAGAAAAATTTTGTTCGAGATTTTGCCCGGACGCTGCCTTTAAGGCTAGGTAATGACCAGAGAGCACTTGTACGAGAGAGACGCAGGTGCGTCGTTGGCGCGAGCGGCCTTGATTAGGTCACAAAGCCCCGCCTTCCCGAAGCCAAGCCAGTTGTATCAAAGGCGCTATTCGGCTATCCGGCCCAAAATTCTTTTGTCATGGATCTCGCTCAAACTTGGTCCAGGGGGTTATCTGACATGCTGATCATAAACATAGGTGCGAAGGATTGAGAAAAATCTCACCCCCTCTTCATTTTGGAGCCTGGGCTACCCCCCCCCCTTCACTTTGGACGGAGGAAGAAAATTTTTTGAGGTGAGATGTTAGTGTGCTTGAAGTGGAGTACAATTTGAGGTAAAAGAATTTATTTACAAAGTGTAGGAAATGAGAATGCGGGAAACAGAGCAAAAATCGGGACCGGACCCCCCTCACTGGGACGAAGCAGGTGCTAAGGTGAGTTAGTTAGATTAAAGTTGAGATATCGTAGCTGAAAAATCCAATTTTAGGCATTCTATGGGACGAGCAGTATTGAGTCGATATGGGAGGGCGCATGGTCGTGAAACGAATGGCTGGAGTGGAGCCTACACGTGGGCTTGTTGGACGAGACCCTGGAAAAGACATTTTGTGGTTGTAATATGGATATAAATTGAATAATTTGCCATCGTATTGTGTTTATAAGGATAAACAATAAATGGAAATGTTGTACACAATCGAATTTGTATATACTGAGTGAAGGCAGGAAAATAATCACAATAGGAAAGTAAGATATCGGAGTTTGATGATCAAAAGAGAGAGCTGCTGGAAATAAGTTCTATAAAGGTAGAGGGAGAAGGTAAGTCAGGTATTAGGTACTCAGGTAAGCTTCCGATGTAAGCTGATCAGGAGAAGCAGGTTTGAGTTGCCAACTATACCCCCCCCCCCTTCAAACCAAAAAATTTCCATATCTCGGTAGGGGGGTCCTCTCATAATCTGATTTCTTTTTTATCTTGTCGAGGAGTGTGTACTGGATACAAGTAGGGCTGTCGCAAAAGAATCTGCTGAAGCAGACCTTCTTGAGCTTGAATTTCACACAAAAATCTATGCGTCTTCAACTCGGTGCTGTTGCTCTCCTTCCCTAAAGCAGATCCTTTTGCGACAGCCCTACTTGTATCCAGTACACACTCCTCGACAAGATAAAAAAGAAATCAGATTATGAGAGGACCCCCCTACCGAGATATGGAAATTTTTTGGTTTGAAGGGGGGTATAGTTAGCAACTCAAACCTGCTTCTCCTGATCAGCTTACATCGGAAGCTTACCTGAGTACCTAATACCTGACTTAACTTCTCCCTCTACCTTTATAGAACTTATTTCCAGCAGCTCTCTCTTTTGATCATCAAACTCCGATATCTTACTTTCCTATTGTGATTATTTTCCTGCCTTCACTCAGTATATACAAATTCGATTGTGTACAACATTTCCATTTATTGTTTATCCTTATAAACACAATACGATGGCAAATTATTCAATTTATATCCATATTACAACCACAAAATGTTTTTTCCAGGGTCTCGTCCAACAAGCCCACGTGTAGGCTCCACTCCAGCCATTCGTTTCACGACCATGCGCCCTCCCATATCGACTCAATACTGCTCGTCCCATAGAATGCCTAAAATTGGATTTTTCAGCTACGATATCTCAACTTTAATCTGACTAACTCACCTTAGCACCTGCTTCGTCCCAGTGAGGGGGGTCCGGTCCCGATTTTTGCTCTGTTTCCCGCATTATGGTACATGATAATGAAATGATATTTATCAAAAAAGTGCTCGAAAACATTTTACTAACTATATTAAAATTTATACAAATAAATTGGAAAATTCAAAATCAAAAAAAATTGGAAAATTGTTAAAATTAAAATTCAAAAAAATTAAAGTTAAAAAACTGAAAATTTATTTTTTTCAATTCTACCCCCCCCCCCCCCCGGTCGACGTCGGCAATTTTTGGACCCCCTTCACTTTTGAGGGTCAAAAACTCCCGAGACCCCCTTCACTTTGGAGGGTACCCATCTCAGGCCTTCGCACCTATGATCATAAATATCACCTCTCCGCAGGAAAACGCCTCCCTGCAGGGTTACGGTAGGTGCACGGTAGAGGGTCTCACGGATTTGCCCGAAACTTCGTCTAGAGGGGTTATTTGGCCCGCTCATGCTGAATATCATATTGGTTTTGTACCGTAGCGTCATTTCGGGTTACGGTGGGTATACGGTAGGGGGTCAAAATCTCAAAATCCGCTGTAACTTCGCACAGAGGGGTTATTCGACGTGCTGATTAGAAATTTCAAACGTTCTCCGCACGAAAACGTTTCCCTGCATGGTTACGGTAGGTTTACGGCAGGGGTCAAAATCACAAATCGGCAAATGTATCCTTCTCCTGTGCTTTGCTTAGGCAAAAGCCGCAACAGAGTATGTAGCGCGCGACTGTGGTCGTGTGTGCAAAGCTTCACGATCGTCCGATATCATAATCCTTATCGTAGTCGTACCGTAACTCCACCGGGTGGAGCTGTCGCATGAAATAAACATTATACTCGTGTTCAGCATGCCAAATAACCCTCTAAGCGAAGTTTCGGGCAAATCCGTGATTTTGACTTTCTTCCGTGCATCTACCGTAACCCTGCAGGGAGGCGTTTTCCTGCGGAGAAAAGGTGGTATTCGTGATCAGCATGTCAGGTAACCCCTCTGAATCAAGTTTGAGCGAAATCCATGACAAAAAAATTTTGGCGCTCGGATAGCCGAATAGCGCCAGCGCCCAAAGCGCTGGCTCTGCGAGCGCGCAAATTTCACCAACATTTCGGTCTGCTGAGGCTCAGACTGTAATGCAAGAAGAGCGATAGATGATGATAACCATACTGGTACGACAGCGCCTGTCAATACGTTGTACATACCTTTGTGTTTTTGAAGCAGTATGCTCTTCGCGTTTATACGAGGAGTAACTGATAGCGTTTATGAAGCTTCCAACGTTTTCGAAATTTTTTCTCATATTATTGTAGTGTACTCATAAACTTTACACGATCTACTCAAAGCATGCGATGATTGATGGTTTGTTTTACTCATTTGAGATGCACATTCGCACCTTAATACATTTTCAGGTATATAGCCACATGTCAGTAATGTAAAACATTTGTGGTACTGTCTAATCAGTCTTTCGAATGGACTAAAATGAACTCACAGAAGCAAAAGCTATGGGAACAAACGTTTCTGCAATCATAATCCAAAACCATCAATAAGTTCTTTCCCTACAACATACTTCACGCTACGATTCATGGCATGAGCCTTGGAAGAATGCCACCACTTTTATTCAAAACCGCAATGGTCACATCGGTTTCACTGTATGCGAATAATCACTACACTGCAGCCAGCTGCATGCAAAAAAGCAAAGAATCTCTCGATACACGGCAAAATTGTAGGCAAAGGATCACGATCACTTATACGACAAGAACGGCGTGCAAAGAATCACTAATTTCCTGTGTTTAGTGTGCTCCGGGAGCGTAAACCATGCGCGCCGGCTGATTTTGGCATTGGGTCATGGGGCGCGCGTTGCGCAGCCATGTGTAGGTTTAAGGCCGTATGCATTAACACCCCTCCGTGGTGGAGATTCGCAGCTCAAAAGGGGGAACGGTCAGGAGTCACGGTCGGCGCGAATTTTTCGCGAAGCGATGCCGCGAGCGATGTCAGCAAAACAGAAGCTAGCACTCCTGGCGCAGTCTTACTTATGATACGAGCCATGTACTGCCCCCACCCCCCACCCCCCTAGACTGGCGCCGTGCCACTTTAGCACCGGGCAGTTCTGTGGGGTACAAAATTTAGACGCGACGTTCGCGGCGAAGCGGCGCGGCGCGCGGCGTGACTCCTGACATGGAGCCGCTCAAAAGAAAGCTTCATATACGGAAACTCCAACATCTGGATTTTACGCTATAACCTGTTCATAGGTATTCTCATCATCCTTCACTATGAACATATTGAAATGAGGCAACAAGATGTACAAGCCGCATTTTCAGCTTCTTGTATCATCCCCTGATGATCCGCGGTGGCTGACCGTTTCTCTTCAAAGTTATTTTTCTTTCTTCAGAATTAATGACAACCTTCCTAAAGCTGTGTTCGTCTAACCCAACTGTGCTAAACATGTTGCTGATAAGAACAAATGAGTTTGGGAAATATCGAATTTCTCGACAAACCTCAACTTTCGACTGTGGGTTCGCCGCAAATTTCATGATTCCAAAACATCATTTATTCTTACCAGCAACATGCTCAGCACTGTCGGGTTGAATAATCGATGCAATCCGGAATGTTTACGTTATTCGAAGAAGGAAAAATGACTTCAAAGAAAAGACGTCGGCCCCTGGGCATCATCAGGGGATCATACAAAAAGCTGTAAAATGCGAGTTACATTGCTTTTCCCTCCTGTTAAATATGTTCATAGTGAAGGATGGTGGGAATACTCGCGGATAATTGGTTAGACAGCGTGAAATCCAGTTACCCGGAACTTCAGGATATGAAACATCCATTTAAAGTGCAATCCCCTCTGCGGTGGGATGTTAATGCATGCAGTCCTTGAATGCAACGTCCAGCCAGATCTGGACCTATGGGGATTTTACGTGGAAAGTAATTTTGGGGCCCTGACTAAGGCACTACCCGAGTGGCAGCGCAGTGAATCACTAGCGGCTGAGATATGCGCCTCCAAAGTGAGCCCCAGGATCATGTTCGCATGAATTCATGGCAGTTTCGCGCAGGGCCCACACTTTGCGCCATGAATCCATGCGAAATACGATTCCGGGGCCCAGTTTCGAAGCGAATATCTCAGCCGTTAGTGATTTCTTGAGCTGCCGGTTGGGCAGTGGCTTAGTTAGGGCCCCAAGATTACTACCGACGTGAGAGCCTCATAGTCCACGTTCGCCTGGACGCTGCCTTTGAGTACATGTCAAAACTTCCTCGAAAACAGTATCCAGGCAGACCTGCACATAGCGTTTCAAGTGAGAACTGATTGCGATACCATGACTAAGGTGCTACCCAAACCGCGCCGCAAACGATTCATTGACGGACAAAGATCCGTCTCCAACTGACGCCAGTACCGCAGACTACTTAACTAACATCCTTGCTTTTGCGCGGAAACTATTTCGACGGCTGGTGAGGTGGCTAATTGTGCTATTACGGTGCTGGGGTCAGATTTAGAGACATGGATGTATGAAAGGCAGTGTCCGGACAAAGTGGGGGTTTTGGGACTTCAATGCCATACGAAAATGGCCCCTCTCAGACACAGCAACGCGCAAGCACGAGGTTATAATGATCGACTTAAAACAAGAAAAACGATCGGGAAGTGGGGAACTTACACCTTGGGGCGGGGTCCTCCGATTTGAGTTCCTGCTATGCGGCAGCTACTCTAGAGTACAGCCTGCCCCAATCCTAACCAGGTCAAAATCGGCATGGCGGGAGTCCGCGCCGCGAGGGTTGCGCCACATCTGCGGCTAGCTCTCTCCTCGATCTGTTCACTCTCTGCGACAGCGCGCATATGCAGCGCAATCTCCTAGCGCTGCGAGCGCGCAAATGTAGCCGATTCGGCCTGATCCCGATTGGGTCAGACTGTACGCATGCAGCCACAGTCCAAATCGTAGGGTTCCGGAGCGACTCTGTGTCTCAGTCTTGGCGGGAACCGTCGAATTTCAAATCGTAAGGCTTTGGGAAATGCATGTCCTCGCCATTTTTTTCTAATGTGGATTTTCCGATTTACCGTTGCGGATATCCCCCGGTATGTGGATTTTCTTAAAATCGAATTCTTGCTCGGACACTGCCTTTAAAAAACATATCCTTTCCTTCCTGTTCCCTCAAAAGAACATCGAAGTCCTCCTGGATCGCAGCAATAGAACTAATGACAAATGCGAACATCGGTTCACATACCAAAACAGCTTTCAAAAGCACTTGTATAGTGGGTGATACAAGGGGCTGCAGTCCGTCACGCTGCCTTTGACATATTTCCACTGAAAAGAACCGCCGCAGTCGCGCTCACATTGGGACTCCGTATTCTGCAGTTATCCAGAACGAAACACTGTACCCAGTTCAACAGTCTGCTTGGAAAAGGCATAGTAAAACCGGTACAAGGAGGTTTCACTGACTGAAAAAAAAAAGAAGAAATGGAACGTTAAAATGACCTACCCATTGGTGATGATGATTAAGTGTGAACTGCGCCAGTTGATAATGGCGATCTACGATCAATGACACCACAGGCATTGAAGGCAACGCAAAAACGCATATCGTGCACGTACTATCCGTGAGTTTGGCGTGACTCCTTCTCGGGGATTCCTTGCGGCATTCTTAGAACAAAGTCTTTGTTCAACTTTCCCGCAGTGCTTCTTCTACGTTGGTCACGCATGCTTGCCCTTCCCACCATAGATGCGATAGGTGGAGAAATTTCTTTAACCCCCTTCACTTTAGAGCCGGCATCTGGCTGACCACTTCCACCTGAAGTTGAGACCTGAATCAAGGCATAACGGCAGGATCAAACAGCTGTTACAACGGCACTTTTTGTCAGCATTTTGTTGAAAAAAAGGCATGCTTTAGACCTTTTGCGCACTCAAAGTGGACTTGATAACGAAGCATAATCAAAAATATAAAGAATATCTAATTCTTTGAATAATTAACATTGTATTAATAAATGCACACTGTCGCAAGAAACAGTGGAGCAAGAGTAGGAAATTTGGACCAGCTAGTGATGGATGGGTATATGTCAAGATGAACGATAGCTGGTACCAGTGGCGCGCGGGGTCATGAACTGGCAATAACGTGTTCGCTTTAAGCTCCGCCCTACTGCGGCGGACGAGTTTCTCGGACGATACCGTCAAGTAAATAAATACCTTTTGATAGTGAGGTATAAGCTTGTTGCAAGCTGGACTAAAGCTTGACTATTTACAGAAACTTGCTTTGATTTTTTTTTTGGCAATCGATGAACAGTTGATATGTTGGTCGTGAAATTCGAGAAATTTGCTGATTTACCTATGAATGACCGAGTGACTCCTGGATATCCAACTTTGAAGTTTGAAATCAATCTAGAACACCTCAGGCATGATAATCTAAGTGACCTCACATCTTACGACTAGTCCACACGCAAATGAGTTGCAGATCGATTTATATTGAGGATAGCAGTTTTTGGAAGAATAAAATAATTTTGTTATTTAAAGCAGATTCAAAATATATAAGTGCAGTATGATTTTCCTGAATTTTGAGAAAATTTATGTGATATGACCGCATATTTGCAAAACGAGTTAGTTTGCTTGAAACAAAATTCGCCTATGATGCTTGTTTTGAATTCTCGTCGCAATGAAATCTGTTTTTAGCTATAATTAAGGCTTTAAAACTTACTTTTCCGATAAAAGAGATAATGTTGTTGGTCATTTCAGCAATAATAATAATATTTCTCGATAAACTGACTTCTTTTTGAACTAAACTTAGTGCACAACAAAGCATATTCATATGGTAACAGATGTGAATACACTTTTCCAAGCATCAAAACAATTTACTCATACCTGCAGTGAAAATTTTGGACAAGTCTACTAGGAACAATTTATTGAAATACATTAGAAAGAGCTTGCGAACCAATTTTATAATGAAAATTGATCTGAAAACTGATTTTTAGAACAACTAAAATTCTGAAATCTACTGTTATCCAAATTGCAACCAACTGAAGAAGCATGAACGAAGTATTAGAGAGTTTTCCAATAGCTGCAACGCATTCGTAGGCCAATTAACAAGGGGGCGGAGCGATCAGCGCACCGCGTACGGTACCCAGCTGGCGGCTGGCACATGCTATCGTTCATCTTGACCGCCACCCGTGATGGATGCATGTTTTTCTTGTCAGCATGTTTGCTGACAAGAATCGTACCCAGGGTAAAGCGGGGGGTGCGGCACGCCGCAGGGGGGGGGGGTCGTTGGGGGGGGGGGGGGGGGAGGGGTAGGTAGGGGGGGTCGTATCGACCCAAGGTCAAAAGCACTTGTACAAGCTGTGTGACTAAATTGGCTTGGTGAAAGCGCTGTTGAAATCCTGCAAAATTCAAGTTCAACGACACAAACTTGCAGATACCGTATGCCTACCGTAACTTACCGTACCTCTAATCAAGCATAATTTTCGTAATCTGCGTGTCGAATAACCCCTATGCGCCAAGCTTCAGCGAACACTGAGGTCTCCGAGCAGTAAACAACCTTGTATAAAGCAGTAATTTAAAACATGATTAACTTCATCTCAACCTCAGACAATCGCCGGGGGCAGGCGGGCACCGGAAAAATAGATTGCTGATCTCTCGCACCCCGCTCGCGGATTTTTTGGAAAGCAATCAGGACTTTTCGGAAGACCGCTTGCTGAGTTCTCGATTCCTCAGAGATTCAGCAATATATCTGCAAAAGATAAGAGCGATAAAAAATTCAACAGGCGGTCTCTCAAAAATCCGCTGACTCAGCAAGCGGTCTTCCGAAAAGTCCTGATTGCTTTGCAAAAAATCCGCGAGCGGGGTGCGAGAAATCAGCAATCTATTTTTCCGATGCCCGCCTGCCCCCAGCGATTGTCTGAGACGGAGTAAGCTACCTCTTCTTGCACTCAATACAAAGCACTACTCCTTCTTTGTCCACCTCAGGAATCCCGCTTCAGAAGACCTCCAAACTATTGAATTAGAAGCCAACCAAAATCTCGTTTTTCCCATTTTTCGCTTTTGATCGTTGTGCTTTCACCAAATATTACTCAGAGCTAAGAAGACGAATCAGGCTCAAAACATCCCTATGGAATCTACGAGGTTTAGGCTATTGATTCATAAATATTGTCCGCTAAAAATGTTTTTTTTGATATAGTTAATGGCCTGCGGCACCCCCCCCCCCTCAAAACCTGCGGCTGCCGCAGGTTTTGAGGGGGGGGGGGGGTGC